>OY829915.1:192738398-193479466 GCA_963691935.1 Nephrotoma guestfalica
TATCTGATTGTGGCCGTTAGTTATGTTTACTGTGTGGTGGCGCGTTTTTCGCTCTCCATCCATAATACGTAAAGTATATAGTTAACATATAAATAATAAAAAGATGTCCGTGACACGTTTACTGCACCTGGTCATGCAAAAGAGTCTTTTACAACATACAATATATAAAACGAAAAAGTAATTAGAAATACCTAGTAAATTATATTTGTTTAATGAGAATGAAAAAAATAAAATAGTTTTGCCTTTAACCATAATATTGTATGCGCATACGAGTACGTACTTATTAGATATATAACAAAAAAAAGTAAAAAAAAAAGAAAAGTTTGATTTGTTGTAAAATCGCGTGGGTGGAAAATATAAAGTGAACTAAAATTATTTTAATTAAAGTTAACGATAAGAAAATATAAAAACTATATATGCTTATAAAACTAACTTGTAGATGAGGAATTTAATAATCAGGTGATATGCGTGGGACACGTACATTCAACATATATGTAAAATATATTTATACATAAAAACTGCTATACATGAAACAAGAGGACGACATCTTATTCCGAAAGAGCGCGCACGATCGATTAAAATTCTTTGAATAAATTTGCAATAAGATAAAATAAAAATTAGTCGAACCGTATATATGTATATATTGGATTCTAATTAAAAACAAAACAAAAATTAATCGAAATTAATAATAAGCGATTATTTAAACATTTTTATTTATCAAAATAAAACCTGACTGTAAAAATTTAAAGACATAGAAAAGAAGAGGTGACAAACAATTTATTATATAAAGACAAAACCGAAAGAGCGTTACACTATCTTATACCGATCACCCAAATTTAATAATTCATATTACCAAACAACATGTTATAACAACAATTAAAACAAAAAAATTGTTTTAAAATTTAATGTGCGGGTTGATAAATGATCGATAAAACAAAAACGGTTCTTTTATAATCTTGTCGCATTTCTTATCTATATAGTTACTACACATGTTAGCTAATAAACTGAGGATCGAGTTAATTAACATTAAATGAATAAAATATCGTATTTCATAAATTTTTGTTTGATATAATTATATGAGCCGATTATTGATCGAGATATAAGTTCCAATTTATTTTCAAAATCTAGTTTAAGGTAATTTGAGAAAGTTGCCAAAATTCGGCTAATTTATAATCGGGGGTATTTGACCAGGTTTTGTGATCGCATTTTAGCTAAATTATGATATTTTTATTTTATAGTCGTAAACTATAAAATCACTTATGAAATTGATAGTATTCAATCTAATAAAATTTATCATACGTCAATTTATATAATACGTTGTTAACATTATATACTCGTACGTCACATTAATCGATTTTTAGTTGTTTTGCCTAAACGATGTCGTATAATGTCACAACTACATAAAATTTTCCATTTTAAAAATGAAATCGCTATCGAACACTAGATGTCTCTACTATGTTGCAGTCTTCTGTTAATATTTTTTTTTAATATTCAAGTATTTACGATACCGAATTGCGATATTTTTTGTTTGTTTTGAAATTGACGAATGGTACGGTGTGCTTTAGCGTGAAAAAGTACACTAAAAATAGTGTTCATATTAATTCAAAAACATGGTTTTAATTTTAATTTTTAAATTTATATTTTGAAGTAAATCAAAACAAATTTATAGCATTTAGTTAATTATTTTATTTTCCAGAGAATGTGTCAAACGCACGTTCGGTATTCGTCACTAGTATACTGTAAATATTTTTTCATTTAAATTCTGTGGATAAGTGCTGCCATCAGCAATATCCGGAAGCGATTCTTCATTTTTACTTGTCTCCAATATCAGCCTTAGACTTTGCGTTGTTGACAAAGCAATATATACACTCCGATTCATTCCACCGTAAGGTAAACGTTGTTGTTTTAGACTGCATCAAAGCCCAAGAGGCACAAATTGCAGGATTACAAGTTGGTTCCACATGAAATCACTCACAATCAGCACCATTTAACTGCAGCCTGAGTAAACTTATAGTTTTAATAAATTAGCCTATAGTGAAATTAAATTTATCCAACGAACAATTTTGATTCCGTTTAAAATTCGCTGTTCTGGCCTAATTTTGTATTACATTTTCTAGAATGCTTGTTGGCAGTATGCCATCGACCAGTATTTCAAGCCTTAACCACTAATCAATAGTTGCTTGATTGCAATAGTAATAGGTAATGCCGCTTTCAACGGATTAAACTCAGAAACCCAAAACCTTTCTTTACTGTGTCATCGTTTTTTTGATACTGTTATTTTTCTGATATCTTCTGGAATTGACTTCAGAAGTTAGAGGATATTTGAAGTTCATTTTCTTAAAAAAAAAAAAGATCGGTTTAATTGTTGTGGCCAACACCAGACTTTCTTTTACGACAAATAAACATAGATCTCGAAGAGAAAACAACAAGAACAAGGTCAACCCTTGTTAAAAATTTAATGTTCATTCCAAAAATTGAGAAAGCTCCTGCGGAAGCTGCCACTTCTGGTACGCAGTTGTCCACCACATTTTGTATAGCTTTCCCAATTTATATAAAAAGATTTACTAAGAAATTTTGTTCCGAATAGTCAATTCTCCTTGTATCTATATAGATGCCGAATTTTAGTGAAATAAATTTTGTTATCAAAACTCGTCATTTCCGGTAAAATTTAAAATATGATCGCTGAACTAATTTTGTTTGAAATTTAATTTATAATATTTTTATTGTATTCATTTCACCAAGTGTCACTTCCGGTGGACCGATCTCGACCAAAAATCACTTGGCCCTCCCAATTTATGAAAAAAGCTTAAGTATGAAGTTTCATCCGGATCGATCAATCCGTTTGGGCTGACAGAAGACCAAAATTTTTACTGAAAAATAGTTTTTTGGCCAAAATCGTAATTTCCGCTTAAATTTTGGGAAACTTGTCTGGACCGGTATTGTTGCAAAATTATTTTAGTGTCTTTTAGTTCATAACAAGTTTTCTCGTAACAGATATACGTTTCAAAATACATGCAAAAACGAAAAGACTATTGAAGACCTATTCAAGCGTTAGTTCCGTTGGAAAAAGGAAAAAGCTCCTATGAAAAATGCCACTTGTGGTGGACCGACTTCGGCCAAAATTCACTGGAATGCCCCAATTTGTGGAAAAGGCTTACGAATGTTCGTCCAGTTCAATCAGTTCGTCTTTTTATGTGCAGACGCCGAATTTTTGTTTTTTGTTAAAAAATAATTTCCGTTATAATCTTTCCGTTCGTATTCGTTTTTCTTGTAGATGGTATAGGTTTCAACTGCTTTAGTAACCTCGGCCAAAAATTACTGGGATTTCCCAATTCTGGCCTGGAGAAGGGCTGAATTTTCTTTGAAAAACAGTTTTTTTCCGGTATCTGACTGGTAAGTAATTTGATATTTTAAGAAATAATAATGTTGACATGCTTTACTAACGCTTCTGCCGCAAATAAATTCTGGAACTCACAGTTCAGTACAGCACAACATGTCAACCATTGTTGATTCTTATTTTAAAGCAGAACTTACTCAATGACACCGTAACTTTCGTCAGTATATCAACGGCTTTAAAACGGAATTATTATTTTGTATGTTAAATTCACAGCACTTCGCCTATCTCCTTGCAGAATGATTTTGATATATTTTAAAATCTTTGGTATATTGATTTTGTTGAATAAGCTTAATGTTTAGCACCGGGACAGGCAAAACAAACCTTATAAACTTTGACTAACTGTCTACAATCTGTAATGCTAAGACTTAAGTATTATTAACAACTGTACAGTTTGTGATCCGTTGTCGTTTTACATCTCACACATGACATTGTACCGTCATATAATACATTTCTCGTAATTCTTTTGCCTGCTTTTCATTTGTTTTGCCTTCGGTTCTGGCTTGGCGCCTTGAAGCTTTAAGTCCATATGGGCAATAGGAACATCGAAAAAATATTGAAGCTTCGAAAATAATGATAAGCTTCTTATCATAGAGTTTACATAAACGATGAAGGGCTTCTTAATAATTTCTTCTACTCTAAAATGACGAGTTAACGCAGCTTCATTCCTCTTTAATGAGTATTTGAGATATTCAAAATTTTGGCGATGGAGAGAGATTGTTGTCGAAATCAGGAACGGATGAAATTTAAATTCAGAAATTATCGGGCAGCAAAAATTTAATGTTCAAAATTAAGAGTCGATCAACAGAAAGTGAGGCTCAATTAAATAATAAATTACTACACATGAAAATGATCTAGCACTACTAGGTATAGAAATAACGAAGGAAGATATATATAACAAGTTATAGTTATCAATCCTTAATCTGCCAAAAATTAATTCTGCGAAGGACAATTATTAAATTATCCTCAAAATGGACAGGGTTAGGAAGTGGATGGTTTTTGATTTTGTTGGAATTAATTTTAATATTCGTAGGACATCTTTCGAATTTTGATATAGAAGATGTGAATGTAGTCGGAACCGAAGGACTATTTTCTTCATTTGCATTTTTTGTTTTCGTTTTGAGTCTAATAATAGCAGGGGTGAGTTGCGCGATATCCGCCGCCATCTCAATTTTGGTTTATGCGGATATAAATTACTTTATCATTTCTCCCTGAACGATGTGCCGCCAACACGAGGAACATTCTTCTCATTACTTCAACGTGTCAATTTCCCATCATATTTGTTTATGTTGAAAACGATAGGCTTGCTTGGTCGGGAACTAAAAAATCTGGTTATTGTTGTATTTAGAAAAATCCTTCAGAATATTGTTCAGGTAATGAGCTATCGCCACTATTTCGTTTTTAAATTATTTATTCTTCAGATCATGAAAGCAGTAATAAATAACAGAAGATTAGGTTAATAGAAAATGAAACAAGTTTTTTCCAATTTTCTTTGGAATAATTTCAAACCCCCCTAGGTCGAATTAAACTGTATCTTCGTTAATCCAGAACTATTCATTGAACAATCTGGTCAGTATGAATGTATTAATTTAAGGTTATTTTTCAAACCTATCCCTTATCATATTTTAGCGTTTCAAAACGTGATGTGCTCAGGTGGAACCTCTGATTTTCTCAGCACAGCAAGGGTCAGTTTAGTTATAGTGCTGACGTCGCTGATAAAAAGTTAGATTTCCGGTATTGGTCATCGCTCTCACCATGATTTTCAAGGAGTAGGTTGCCAGTGAAGTGAAGACCAAAGACCGATATCCAAACCCTCAACTTCCATTAGGATATAAAGTGTGTTCTCAAAGTGGCTATATATAAGCGAAATAGATAAATCAGAAGTGGCAGCTTTCATTGGAGGTTTATGGCTTTTTGTAAATATTTTGAAAAATATAGCATTTACTAGACAAACGATTATGAACTTGATTCTAAATTAAATTTGCAACAATATCAGTCCAAATTATTTTTCCAAAATTTACGAGCCCTGTACAGCCCGAGCGGATTGATTTAGTGGGATGACACTTAATAAGCTTATTCCACAAAATGAGAGATCCCAGTGAGTTTCCACCGAAATCGATCCACCGGAAACACCAGCTTCCTTAGAAACATTTTCAGTTTGTGCTAAATGTTTTGTTGTATGTTCATTTCTTTTCTGTTCTCCGAATTCTTGTATGTTCGGCCCTTTAAACTTCATAATTAAGCTTTTTTATAAATTTGGAGATCCCAGTGACATTTGGTCGAAACTGATCCACCGAATGCTGCTTTCATAGGAGCTTTTTATTTGTACCAAATATTTTGAAAATTATCTCAATTATGAAAAAATCGGCTATCCACTAAAATATTCTAAATTAAATTTGTAACAATACCGGTTCAGATCAATTTACCAAAATTTAAGCAGAAAGATCGATTTTTGACAAAAAAAAATCGTTTTTTGTTTTTGTATTCATGAAAATTTTTCACCTTTTGCTTTTTGACTTATTCCCCTTCGGTCCCAGAAAAGATTGCAAAGATTAAGTAATAAAAATAATAAAAAAGATTGTAAATTAAATGTCAAACAAAATTAGTTCAGACCATATTTAAATTTAACCGGAAATGACGAGTTTTGATAAAAAAAAATTTGTTTCAGTATAATTCGGCATCTCACATAGCAGGCGGATTGACTATTCGGAAAAAACTTCCATACTAAAGGTTTTTCCTTAAATGGGGGAGCTATACGAAATTGGTGAATATCTGAGTACCGGAAGTGGCAACTTCCACAGAAGCTTTTTCAATTTTTGCAATGAAGATTAGATTTTTAACAATGATTGGCCGTGTTGGTTTTCTGAAATTTAATTTGTACTGTACTCGAGATCTATTTACATTTGTCGTAACAGAAAGTCGGGTGTTGGGCATAATAATTACACCCCTCCATTTTAATTTTACTTAAATTATGTTTTTCTGAAATTCATAAATAACATTCCACTATCAAATTGTTCACAGTACAATTTGATAGTGGAATGTTATTATTTTTCATAGTGAACAGTAATTCCCTTGAATTGAGATAATATACACAAAAAAAATTAATTACTTATATGTACACTCCGCGTCACTTGAATAGGGCCAACATATTTTTTCTCCGTTGTTGGGGACATAAATGAATAACAAATAAAAAATTAATGAGATTCGTTCATCTCTGAGAGTAAACATTTTTGAAATTAAATGAGGAAATAAAATGTTGTAACACACACATACTAAAATTCAAAAATACTAAAATAAAATTTTTAGTAGTTGGTACTTCCACCGTTTTTTAAAATCACTTCGTAAACTCGATTACGAAGTGATGTTAAAATCGATAGAGTCATACAGCGATTTCCAGTAATTTACGGAAATTTCAATCCAACCTGATTTTAGCGCCTTTTTATGCACCTCTGTGTCTTCGAACTATTTTCCTCCCTCGTAAATTTTTCGTGTTAGGCATCCGACGTCATAGAAACGTTTTCTATGATGCTCAAATCCGGTGACCGCCACGGTAAAATTGCAATATTTTGGTTTTCAATCACGTTATTGACGACACGCACATATGATGTAATGATTCAAAAATTTTAGAAAATCTTAGAAAATTAATTTCCAAGATTTTCTGTAAAGCCTGTTGGAAAAACTAAATCAATGGTTTGATACCACAAAATAGCGCCCAGAGCATAATACCCCCTTCTGTGCTGTGATGCCGATTCAAAAACATTTCAACTTTTCTTAAATCGTGAAAATAATAATTGTAGCCATCTGGCCCGTGTATAATAAACCATTTTTCATCGCTGAACACCACAGTATATCATTCAATATTCCACGTTATATGCAATGTACAAAATTCTAGCCGAATTTCTTTCCGCAAAGCATTCAGTGGCACTTAAGGTGCTAAGCACACTTAATAATACGTCGAAAAGTACTTACACTTGCCGTTATACCGGTTCGTGCTTTCATTTTCGCCAAGGAGTATGCAGCATTTGAGGCTTCCCGAAAGTTAGCACTTTTGTCTTACAGTGATGTAGCTTCTGCTATTCGACCTTTCATGCATTGTTGTGCGTCTACGCGTATTTCGGAGTTATCTACATATTGGTGTCGAAAGATAAAGTATGTAGACAATTCGTAGAAAATGTAGCGAATTGTTGCTTTTGTAGTTATTCGTTTTGTTTTATTTAGTATAAGTTTTCCATTGCGAATTGATGTTTTCTAAAATTTTACAAGTTTTTATTTAATTTTTACATAACAAGTGAAGAAATTAATGTTTTTAAGTAATTCTAATAATAATTGTAAAATATTACAAACATATTCAAATATTTTTAATTAATTAAATAATTTTGAAAAAAATCGAACTCAACTAAAATGTTATAAGGTTTATTTTCCGAAATTGTCGAAGGTTATACCTGCCACCTGAAAAAAAAAAATGATGGCAGATAGAAAACCACCAGCTCCACCTGCCTTCAGTAATTGAACTTACAACTATCGTGTATGATTTTGTTTGGTCGCTTTTTAAATAAAATTTCATAAAATATAACAACTTAGGCTCAGATCTGTTTAGAAATCATAAAATTTTCTCATTTGTCCGATTCTCCAAATGTTTTGGTTATAATAATGAAACGTTTATAGAACCATTGTGTACTAAAATGTAATTACGTTCATTAATTGTGTTCCAAAAGATGATCATTTTATTCGAGAGCGATTTCTGTTGGCGCCAATCGTGACAAATTCTTCAAAACATTTGTACTTTTCACTGTTCAGGACCAATGATAATTATACATTGAGTGCATAGCCCACACCTAGTACATAACCTAAAATGTTGGTCGATTATAGTCCACCCATGGCCCATTGACCATTTGGCTAACCGATTTTGGACAACCATAAGTGAACGTTCGCGAATTTAAATTATTTTGTTTACAAATCCAAGATGAATCTCAAAGCATTTTATCTTGGTAAACTAGCGATTGCCGGTAGAATCATCATCTAGTGTGCTTTTCATATCACTCGATAAAATAGCGTACCCAACGAGGTCTCGCAACTTTGATATTACGGGTTTTATGATTCAATAACATTTCCAGACATTTTATTTCCATCAATACTATACAGACATCGTTGTAATCCACTTCGTGTAATGCTTCATCAAGGAATCCATTTTTCTATAACCAGTGTTGATATAAAATATTAATTTCAGTTCTGGTTAGAACCGAGTACATCTCCACTGAAAATTTGGTATATGTTGATGCGATATTTTTATAGCAATTTCTATTATAATCCTATTATTTATATGGCTTTAAGACTACATCTCGTTATAAATTAACTCGTTATTATTATTGAAAATTAATAATTTAAATTTAATTTAGAATCGTAAGAAAAAATAAACAAACACGTCTTTTCGACGTGAAAATCAAAGGCACAAAAAAAAAACTCAGCACGAGCGGCATACAGATATGGCAACCCACATCGAGGTTTTTTCAACCAATTTAGGGTGGCCGCTTTAAATATTTGACATATTGTCGACTTTCTTTACATTGTTGACTCAATCGTTTTAATTATCTACATACATTGTCTACATGTAGAATATTATTTTCCGACGCACTGTAGACAATATGGCACAACACTGCTATCATGATTTTGCGATAGGTTTTATTAATATTAAGGTAATTATTGATAACCGATTTTACTTGCAATTAAAGCTTTCTCAACTCATCTAACGTTTTTCCATGACCCATAACAACGAATAATGAATTCCATGACCCATAACAACATTTAATTCACTTCACTGGAACAGCAAAAATTTGTATTTCTTATTTTAAACAAAATTCAGAAAAATAACGATTTTACTCTCAGAGATGAACGAGTCTCATTAATGGTTCTTGTTATTAATTTTTCTTCCCAACAACGCATAAAAGAAAACAACTCATCAACAGAAAATGAAAAAAATTATGTTGGCCCTATTCAAGTGACACAGAGTGTGTCTTTATAGTTTCTGCCTTGATAGTATTTACAATTGATGATAGTATTGTCAGTGTAAAAAATTGTAAGTTTTTGGGATAGAAATTTGAATCAACGGAAGGTTAAGTCGACATGATAATTTAAAGGTTATATTTGTTATATTCTACTAAATTTTACTTAATAAACTAAAATACAATAAAGTTTTAATTTCAATTACTGTTTGAAGTTAGGACTGATAGATTTTTATCTGTCGGTAGTTTTGTCTTTTGCAGGTGGCAGACACTGCAAATTTCGAAAATAAACTTTAAGAAAAAGAAGTTACCCATTTGCCGAGTAAAATTTTGTAATATGTGGCGTGAACGTTTAAATTGCTAATAAAAAATTTGAAAATGAATTTGAATATGCTGAATTATTTTAAGCGCACTTATCTCAAGTATTTGGAGTACGGAAATTGAATTTATTTTTTCGAGAAACCCCAACTTTAAAGCCCTAATCCACATTTTCTCCGAATTATCTACATACTCTAGCAATTATCGACGTTGTCAATTGTCAACACAACACTGAGTACATATAACGATATATTCCACTAAAGCTACCAAAGGTTCGATGGTGGAATGGACCAAATAAATATTTGCTAAAGATCTGTTTAGTGGAAAGACCATTTAACATTTCTGCAAAATGGAGCTCTACGAATTAGAAAGAATTGATGCCTGATTTAGTTTAAAGATTAGAATTCTTTTAGTAGTAAATTTTATAGTTTTCTATAAAACCCACTATTCTGTTCATAAAACCGAATTATAAGAACAATATATACGATACATAATTTAACCTGTTACAAGTTCAAAGACGGAACCGAAAAATGTTAAAAAATTAATTAGGCGTGACATAAATCTAAAATAACTTAACTAAATGTTTATTATCTCCCACTATTTATTAGATGCAAATTAGTTACAAACATATTAAAGCTTATCTAGTTTTAACTAGACAGCATTAAAATTAGATTAGTAGAAAAAAAACCTATGTGCTGGAATATTGGTCGATAACCTGCACGATAAAAAAAAACATTTCCTTATGACAATATATACCATGCCCTAAATATAATTATAATGTACGTATTGTATTGCATACCCATATTTGATAAACCAATAGAACAATAAATAGCTAATTATCGATAAACTAATCTAACCGTATTTATTTATTATATGCATACGTCACATACTACTACTTTCTGTCTCTGTTGTTTATTATGAACGTCGTCTATTCTCTACACATATCGTTTTCTTATACAACATACATAAGACAACAAAGATACAAGGTCGTATGAATGCCGTTCTGTCAACTTGTTGTCTCGATAAAAATTAATGCAAAATAGTAATAATAGTTTATAAAATAAAATAAAACATAAACAATTGTACGATGCCAATCACTTTTAAGGTGTGTTATGTGAAATTTCAACTATTTGTTTGTGTATACAGAGATTTGTAAAAAGGATATGAAAATATTTTAAAATCCACCTACATTTCGAAAAAAAACAAACAAAAAAAAACTATTCAACATCTCATTACCACACAACAATTAAGAAAGTCGCCTAGGTACCTATGAATGCCCCCGCCTTCACAATTTTTATACATAATGTTTAAAATATAATTCATTCTATTGTTTTTCCACCAAATATACACAATTTAGAAAATACCTTAATGATCAAATTCATGTGGTGATGACATTAAATAATATAATGAATTTCTAAAGAAACTCATAAATAAATTATATATACTCGTATATATGTGTTTGAGTGGTATCTGACCGTGTTGTCTTCTCTAATATACACGACGTGATAGATAAAAAAAATAAAATACCAAAAATTCAAATTCCACCTGCTTAAAACTATAATTTTTAAAGTTTTTTTTCTTTTAAATTAAGTATTAATGTGATCGTTATAAATAATGACCAAGATCGTATACCTAATATAATATGAATGAATGAACGATCATCATTGTCGCCATCGATTCATATATACAATATTAAGAACACGATTATACAAATTTGATAAGAAATAAAATCCCTTCATTAAAATTTAATTAACCAAAAACTAAATTATGAAGAGTGATCGTGGCGCAGACGGAAAGGTTGTATATCGCAAAAAGGTTAAAATATACCTAACGATCATGCATATTATATCGAATGTGGGTGGGAGATTCTTTTATTCGTAAATTATATTTATGATGTCATAAATATTCAATATATTTTTAGTGATCGTGAGAACAAAACTATTTTTTTTAACATAATATGCAGAGATGTTTTAAGAGCGTGCCTATAACAATATGCGATAAAACACCTGTTATTTTTGGAATATTTAATATAAAATTCCGCCTCTGTATTACATACATATTATAATCAATGATCGCTAATTTTCAATTCAAAATTTGATCTCAATACAAAAAAAAATAACATTTTGGTTAAAAATTTACATTTGAAAAGAAATGAAACTGGTTAAATTTGCGCGGATGGATGATCGTGATGTATATATATATATACGTACATAGATTGTGGGTTTCATCACGATCGATCGGTAATACATAATGATCGGCCACACCATACGATGACACTTTGAACTTTAACATTTTTTATTATTAAGTTATAAAATGTATAATCAGGCTTGTATCAAACCCATCAATATTTTTTCGTATATGGAGATGATTAAGAGGTCATCCTAGACCAAACAAAAAAATTTTATATTTTAAAGTGATCATGACATTTCATATTATTATATATTTAATTTTGTTTTTTGTGGCTTGCTTAGAGATGATTGTGTAATTTTAAATTATTATTATTATTATGTTATTGATTGATTACGCTTTGGAGCTAATACAAACCGAAAGATGCACACGATCATTTCACCTCGTTTTACTCGGTGGTTAAAATGACCAACAAAACACATCACAATCATAGCGTAATTTAAAACAAAAAAAAATCAACCAAAAAAAAGTGATTTATTATTGACGCATACTAATAACCTGAATCTTTTTCTTCTATTCACATACTATAATCATCATCATCTTAATGTATTTTAAGATGAAAAAAAAAACAATATTAACTCTTCTTCCACCTCCAACTTTATAACCAATTTATTTAGTTAAAATAAAATAAAAAACAATAATAATAAAAGATTCACCAAATCAACCAAATCGAAATTCAAAAAAAAAAAAATAAAAATAAAACAAGAAACGTGGGAAACTTGATCTTCATTCCGATCGATTTACTACTTTTTTTTACATATTATAATATCTGATATTCGTCTTAAAGTAACACACAAGAAAACAAAAAAAAAACAAGCAGCATTTCAATTTTTTTTTGTCTATCTTCTTCTAATATTCAAAAAATATGATCATACGCATCTTATATTTTCTCTATCACATTCACAAACAAGTGTATGCGCGATCATACCAGCATGTATATTTATATATTACTATTATTATAAAATATACAAAATGAATACATCTTGATGATCATCGTTTTGATGATCGCAAGGTGATTTTTTATGTATATTGAACATATTAAGATGAACGAGAGAAGTGAAGGTGTATTTTTTTTTTTTTCAAAAATAGTGATCGCGCACAACAAATACGATATATATATATATAATAGAGAAAAAGAAATATACATTAAACCTGTTTTTTATTATTATTACTATACGATCGTGTATATTTAAAAAAGATGAAGAGCGATCGTCATTATTTTATAGAATATGATCGTCATTAATATATAAAGTATAAACAAATATTTTGTTTTTTATTACGATTAATGTATTGTTCGTACTTATCGTAGGTATTAGTAGTTTTCGCGAAAAAAAAAGTTTAATAATTTTTAAAAACCGTTAGTAATTTGTTATTAATTTTTATGGGCCTTAACTAATTTAGATTGTTGATTTCTTTAATGTATAATATATAGGATGATAAGATATATTTAATGGATTTTGACAAAACAAAAAAAAAAAAATTTTAAGTAAGCAGGTGGATCGTTCACGATCGCTTTTATTAAACACGTGTCAAAACGGTACATGTATATATACTTTAAAATGTATTTAGCGATCATGTTTCAAAAATGCAATGTATAAAATGAAAGGTCACAATGTGTTACACATGTAGTATATGATCATTAAACTTATAAATGATAACAGCAAAACTATCAACATTTCTTTTACAACAAAGTATATATACATATACATATAGCATAAAAAACAATCGCCAATCAAAAATTTGCTTGAAATCAAACAAACGAAACCAATTCAATAATCAAAATAAAAACAAAATGACAACAATAACCAAAACGAAATTAACGATGAAATTTTTTAACTTGTTGGTATACGAATATAAAGAAGAAGTTTAACAACAAGTAGAAGTGAAGTTAGTAATCACAATAATAACAATAATAATAATATAAAAAAATGTATTAAAAAACAAGTGAATTGGTACAACAACAAATAATGATAAAAAGAAATCTTAAAGAAATTTATGGATAAGAAATGAAGTTTAAATCGGAGATACAAAAAAAAGCGGTAAAATTGGTTTTGAAGTTTTATTTTTTTTTTTATTCATCCCGCGCTTTTATATATTTTTGTTTTATATTTATTTTTATGTTGTTGTTTTTATTTTCGATCCTTATAATAATAATAATAATAATCGAGCGACTCGATCAAGAGTCGTAATAATAAAATGTAAAAAAAAAATGCATCAGTGACATCTCGTATGAAATAGGGGATATATAAATTAAAAGATCATTGATACACATTTTTTTGTTTTTGTTTTATCATTTCACAAAAATGTCAATTGTCTTTTTTTTGTTGTAATTTAATTTTAATATGATTTTGATTAATTTGAAGTGGTTTTGTATCATAAAAATAGAATTTTATGTAAGATTGTTTTAAAATGAGCCCCATAATCAGAATATTAGTTGTCATTTTGATTTACAACCTGATTACAGATTTATATATTTTATCGCAATGCGCGCTCGTTCGCACATACATATAATAGATAAAGTAAAGCCCCGCATATTATAATATTGATATGTTGGTGTACCTATCAAATATTATGATTTATGTATATAAATGGTTACAATTTCACCACCCCCAATCACGATACAAAATGATTGAAAATATTTTTTTTTGTTTATTTGTTTGTTATACTCCAATTTGGAATTAGTCTTATACACTTTCATTGCACGATCGAAAATTCAACACTTTCAACATTATTTCAATTAAAGGTTTTTTTTTTTTTGTATAATGAAAATGTCAGTCAGACTGTTCTTTTTTAATTTAAAAGTTAAATTGTAATCTGGAACCAACCAAAAATCAATTATTTTTCTATTATTGAAGTTTAATCACGTTCTTTTGGATATTCCTACATTTAAATAAAAAAAAATACACTTTAAGAGTACAATTACTCTTAACCATATAAATAAAGTAGTTTTGTTCCCAAACTCTTATAAACGAAAAATTGCTCTTAAGTAGCAAAAAAATATAAATAAATAAGCTAAGATTCTCATCTGCTTCGCACACCGTATTCACCTACATGATGCTGTATGTATATACATATATTTAATTTATTGACGAAACTTACAAAATTTATTATAGTTTTTTTATATATTTAATGTATTACCAGTAAACCATTTCGTATACACATTTTTTCCAAACTGATTTATGATTTTTCTACTTGATCATTATTAACGAATAAAATCTAATACACAGTTAAATTGATTTTTTTAAGATTAGTTTATAAGAGAATTTTTTTTTTGTTTGAATTGAAAATAAAAAATTTAAATATTGGTTTTTTCTTTATTTTAAATTATGATTTAATGATTAATTTAGAAAATAAATTATTTTACACACAAGTGAAATTTGATAGTATTGTGTGTTTAAACGGGTATATATGTATATATGCTACATAATAATGTAAGATGAAGAGGCGGATTATTAGAAAATTAAGTTGATTAGATACGCGATATCAGTTGTTTTGGGAAATGTATTTTATGTACAGTTTTGAGAAAATTTTGTATAATTAGCTTGATTTGATTTATTGCAGTATCGATAAATTAGGCATTGTATTATGGTATGTAATATAAATTATGATATGATCTGAGTGAAAAATAGGTTTATATAAGTGTAAACCAAAGTTTAAGCCAAGCTTAAATTGTAACTGTTATAAATTCGATATTATTGAACATTATACAAAAAATGAAGGGGTGAATATGTTGTGGCCATGAACCGACATTCTTTTACCTATGCTAATGTATACATAGATCTCGAATATACCGCTCTTGATTTCTAAAAGAAGGTAAAACTGTCTTGAATAATCAAAAACCGTTGTTCGTGCTTAAATTTCAGAAAGCCACAACCAATGCTTATAATTTAATCTTTAAATTTCTTTGTCGTTTTTCTGTAAATGCTAAACTTTTCAATATGAATGTCAAATTTGGGAGCTCCCATGGAAGCTGGAATAGTTAATCCGCCTGAACTATAGAGATGCTGAATTTTGGAGAAACAATTTTTTTTTATCTAAACAAGTCATTTCCGGTAAAATTTAAAAACTGATTTGAACTAATTTCGTTTGAAAATTGATTCAAAATATTTGCAAAAAGCTGCCACTTCTTGTGGACCAATTTCGATCAAAAATTACTGGGGTCTTCAAATTTATGAAAAGAGGTGTATGAGCTGAGAGAGGATAGAGATATCTAGTTAAAAAAAACTCGAGCTCAAAATTGTTCGTGATTACAAAAAACACAGTTTTTTTTGCCAAAAATCGAATTTCCTGTTAACATTTTTGGAAAATTCATCTGACCCGATATTTCTTAGTTTTTTTAGTTCTAAATTTTCATTATTAATTGGGTTAAATTATATTTGTTTTTTAAATTACTGATAATTTGAGAAGACTTTATGAAAACTATTCGAAAAATGCAATGAATATGAATTACTTAAAACTCAATATTATGAATTGTCATGAGGCCTAATGGCCAGTACTAATCATATCCAAGTGAGTTGGATGTAACATACAAAATTTTAAGCATTTGTAAAATTTAAGTAACGAATACAGTAAAATACAAAGAAAAGAAAAGAAAAACAATGATGGGGAGAATTTAGCATAAGGAAAACCGCATACTTCATTAGCTTTAAGGTCAAAATTGTATGCATCCCATTTTCTCATAATTGATATACTTTTCAAACTATTTGCATAAAACGAAAAATCTGCTACGGAAGCTATCACTTCCGATAGACCGATTTCGACCAGGATTCACTGGGATCTCCTAATTTGCGGAAAAAACTTGAGTTTGAAATTTCATCTCGATCAATCAATCTATTTGGGCTGTACACGACCGCATTTTGGTAGAAAACTCGTTTTTTGTTAAAAATTGTCATTTCCGGTAAAATTAATATGACCTAGTATTGTTGCAAATATAATTTAGAATCTTTAACTTTATAATCGTTTTTCTCGTAAATGCTATTTTTTCAAAATATTTACAAAAAAAAATAAAAGCTTCTATGGGAGCTTTTAACCGATTTCGGCAAAAATTCACTGGTATCTCTCAATTATGAAAAAATCTTAAGTAAGATGTTTCATCTGGGATCGATCAGTCTAACTGGGCTGTACAGGGACCTAATATTTATTGAATAAGAGGGTTGGTTTGTCAGAAATTGTTATTTCCGTTTACATTTTGGAAAAGTGGCCTGGAACGGTATTGTTGCAAATTTTTTTTAGAATTTTTTAGTTCATATTCGATTTTCTCGAAAATGAAATACTTTTCAAAATATTTGCAAAAAACGAAAAAGCTCCTACAGAAGCTATCACTTTCGGTGGATTGATTTAGGCCAAAGTTCACTGGGATCTCCCACTTTATGAGAAAAGCTTAACTATGAAGTTCAATCCGAATCAATCAACCCATCTGTCCTGTACAAAACCTAATTTTTGTTGAAACCCGTTCTTTGTCAAAAATCATTCCGATTAAATTTTGGAAAACTATTTGGCCTGATGTTGTTGCATATTTTATTTAATATTTACAAAAACTTCTGGTGCAAAACACTTCTATGAAGTTTTATCCCGATCGGATATTTAGTCTGCAAGCACGCATACGCACACCCAGAGATCTTTTTAAAAACTATAGGATTTTCCAATAAGAGCTTTCATTTTGAATAGCCTGCTATTTGGGCAGCAGTCAATTTTGAAGCTGTCATCTTTTGTCATTTGACAAGTAAAAACTACGCCATTACAAAAAATTGTATGATACACGCTTCAACAACGCATTAAAATTGTTAAAATTCACTGCAAAAATGGTGAAAATTTTGCAGTCAGAGTTCGCAAAACTAAAGCACTTTTGAGTAGTCATGAAGCACCTTCTCGACCGTGAATAGTGAAACTGGTGGAAAAATTTGAGCTGTTGGGACAAGTTAATGATGTGAAGAATCGAAATCGTGTGCATCGCTCAAGAACAACTGAGAATATTGGTGCTGTAGCCCGTAGTGTTGACGAAAACCCAGGTTTGTCGATTCCTCGTCGATCTTTGAAATTAGACATTCCACAAACGATATTACACCGCATTTTGCATAAAGACTTAGGTCTTAAGGCTTTTAAAGTTCAGTTAACACAAGATAAACGTCGTATCTTCGCTGATTAGGTCCTTCAAATGCATCAAAATGATCCGGATTTTCATCGAAAAATCATCTTCAGTGATGAGGCCCATTTTCACCTCGGAGGCTACGTTAATAAGCAGAATTGTCGCACTTGGGGATCAGAAAATCCAGGAATGATTGTTGAAAAGGCTCTGCATCCGCAACGTGTCGCTGTTTGGTGCGGTTTTTGGGCTGGCGGTGTGATTGAACCTTACATATTCGAAAATGAGGCTGGTGCAACTGTTACGATGAATGGATTGCGCTACCAAGCTATGATTAATGATTTTTATGACCGGAATTGGAAGATATTGATGTGGACGATGTTTATTTTCAGCAAGACGGCGCTACGTGCCACACAAGCAACCAAACGTCATTGCTCGAAGGATGAAAGATAAGGTCAATGCCAATGCTCCACAATCGATTTAAGACCTTAAAGATGGAATTCGTGAAGGTATCGAGGACAAACACCCGCAAATGTGCGAATTGGTCATGGAAAATTTCATGAAAAGGATATGGTGCTGCAAGCGTAGCCGTGGCGGCCATTTGTCTGATATCGTTTTCAAATGTTAATGGCATACCTTCCTCTTTACAATGAAATAAACATTCATTGATTTCTCTTAAAAAATACTCGTTTTTTTAATATCAAAATGAAACCTCTTATTGGACAACTCTTTACTTGTTTTGACTCGCTGCAATAATCTCGTGATCGAAAATTTTCATGATTACTATATTTTTGTAAGTTCAAGCTGCAGTTTAAGCAGAGCTTAACTAGTACTTAATAAACCTAGGTTTAATTATCAACGAATTAAGCGAAAATTATTTCTTGTAAACTTAAGCCGCATATTAAGCCGAGCTTGAATAAATCGACAACCAGTTATTCTACATTAAATTCGTTGTTTAAACCGATCTTAAACTTCATATTATGAAGAGCAAATTTAGGGAGAAATTTGAACTAATAAAGTCGAATTACTAACCTAAAAAATACTAACCTAGCTTAAATATGCCACAAAATTAGCGATTTTCAATTTAAGCGGATGTTTAAGCCATAGTTTGACTTCTTATGATGAAGGGCAGCTTGGTTAAAGAGCATTTGGAGGTCTTTTTGAAGTAATAGTTTAGGCTCAAACTTAACTAGTCACTAATAAGCCTAGGTTTAGCTGTGTTCGTATTAAGCGAGAATAATATTACTTGTAAGCTTATAAGTCGTACTGTAAAACGAACTTGAAGAAGCCAATTACTACTCATTCAAAATTTAAATCGATGCTTAAATTTCCTAAGATGAAGGGTAAATTTGTTCAGGAGCGTTAAGAAATAATAGTAATAGTTGTCGGCTCTAATTACTATTTAAACCGAGTGTAACTTTCGCCTAATAAATTTAAGTTTAATTGCGATTAAACGAAACTAGTTACTCTAAATGTAAGCCGAGTTTAAACTTTTTATGTTGAAATGAAGATTGGGTAGGGAGCATTGTGAACAGAAATTACTAGTTGTGAATAAATTCACGCTGCAAATTAAGCTGATCCAAACTAGTGTCTAATGAACATGGGTTCAAATGTGATCATGCTAAATGAAATGTATTACTTTTAAGCTAAAGTTGTAATTTAAGTTGAGCCCGATTAAGCTTATTGTAAACTTAAGTCGATAATTAAGCTTACTAAAATGAAGTTGCAGTTTAATTATTACTTGTACATATGTTTAAAACGCAATTTAAGCCGAGATTTAATAACCTATAGGGAGCGATTTTAACGAATAATAGTCTAGTTTTTGGCTTAGGCTGCCATTTGAACTAAGCTTAACTAAAGCTTCTAATAAACTTAGGTTTAATTGCGATTGAATTAAACGAAACTTGTATGTAAATAAACGGCAAAACTCGTTAGTAAGCTTAAACTTATTATTAATGAAGACAGATAACTCAGATGGGCATCTACACATCCTACTAATTGTTACATGATCGCGTGGACAACTCGTCGATAACGTCGACTGCTCGTATACAACGTCAATCAATTGTGGACAAATCAACTTTTTCTGCAATTCACTTCAGTTGAATAATCTACATATTTGAAACTTTTTTTCCGGAGATTTTAGTTAATGGGAATTATTATTACTGTAAACTATAGTAAAACGTGTCATTGACCACAAAAACCCATTCTTTTGTTGCAAGTAGCAGAGGTGGTATAACAACAATATTTTGAATGTTTAACTAAAACATGCTTGCTAATTTGAACAGTTGCACTCCCTAAATTACCGCTTTCTAACTCGCTCGAATGCAAAACACAACGTGCTAGTTCTCAATATTGTCATGATGTGATGTGAAAATTGTCCTTAGCACGAATAGATTCGTTCTCAAAGTTGTGACGAAATTTTAAAATTTGCTTACGTTTCATCACACTAACACACTACATAGTTAATAATCTCAGTTTGCACATTTTTAACACGATGTTCACGATATTTAAACTGAACTGAAGAGTCATTTAGTTTACAATCCTTTTTTTTGTAAATGTTATACATTTCAAAATATTTCGATAAACAGAAAAGCTTCTACGGAAGCTGTCACGTCCGGTGGACCGATTTCGGCCAAAAATCAGTAGGATCTCTCAATATATGAAAAAAACTTAAGTATGAACTTTACCACAATCAGATAAACCGCCTGAACTTCGTCGAAATTGCGAAAGGTAAATTTGGAAAAATTTCGAGGTCGAAAATTTACATGATAATTATACTTTATGTTTACGTACTTTATTTTTTACGTACTTTTACGTAGTAAAAAGGAAAGCAAAAACAAAATTAGTTTTCAATTTTTAATTCCAATTTTCCATCCGTATTTTAACAGTGTGAAATAATATCTGTGTAGATGATACCTGAACCGATACCTGAACATGAAGCTTCAGTTTAACTCGGGCCTTACTAGTTTCTTGAAAACCTAGGTTTAACAGTGAGTGTATTAATCAAAAATTATTGCTTGAACAAGGCTAAAACTACTTATTCAAAATTTAAGCCGTTATTTAAATTTGCTTTGGTGGAAAACAAATCAATAGGAAGCGTGAAGTAATAATAGCAGATTCGCACGAAATAGCAGCACAAAAGTTATTATTTTAAACTTAAGTCGATGTTTAACCCAAACTTAAACTGCTTATGGCGAAGGACAGATTCGGTAGAAAAAATTACCAGCCGTATATTCAGGCTGCAGTTTGTGCCTAAACAACTTAGGTTTAACAACTTAAGTCGTAGTTTAAGTCTACAGTATTTAAACCGAAGTGAAACTTCCTACGATGAAGGGCAATTCTTGGGGAAGCTTTGCGAATAAAAAAATACTAGTTGCAAGTTCAAGCGATAGTTTAAACCGAGCTTAACTAGCGTTTAACACCCTAGGTTTAGTTGCGATCGAATTGAACAAACTTTATTAATTGTAAGCTTAAGTACTAAACTATACAGTTTCAACCCACAGTCACATGCTCGTAACTTCTTTTAAATGAGGTTTTGTTTTGTGGAAGAGTACGTGAGAGTTGGAGTGACTCTAATTGTCAAAAACAAATACCAAACTAATAACCAAAAATGGCAGGAATGGGAATAGGATTACGCTGCATTACAATTTTAAATCCATTTTGATCTGGCTAGGGAGTTTGGAGAATTGGACACATAAGACACTATTCGTGCCAGATAGATAATGAAACTATGTGCGGGTATTCGATCGGTATAGACCTTGATGCGAATATATATATTAGTTGGCAAAAATAATTTAAAAATAATGAACAGTTATGAGAGGTAATTTTGTAACACTACTCCATCTGCAAATCCTAACCGCTTACATCCTAATTTTAATTTATCATCAACACTAATATCTTAGTGAAGATTAGATGTCTAAATATATGTTTGGTTAGATACTATCTGATCTAATTAATTCCTCCTATACGACTGAGACGACAGTTTCTGATCTGAGGCGAGAGGCATTTTAACGTAATAAAAAGTGTTCGATGTCAAGTGTACAAACATTACAAACGATGATTGCAGTACTAAGAGCAGGCAGCTGATTCGATTGGAGGAAACTCTTTAAAATATTGCATACATTTAGGTGCACGATAGGACTGCAATGTATTTACAAAAAAATAATTATTTTAATAAAAAGCATGTACATAGTGGGATAGATCTTGGAAATAAATTGTGTTTGAGCAAGACGTTTCTATCGATAAGAAATGTTAATTTAAGATAAGTTATAGGCTGAAATCACATAATGAAGCTCGGCTTAAACTGCAGCTTGGGCTTACTAAAATAGTTAAGCTCTTGGTTTATAAATTAAATTTTTTATTCGAAACGATCCCGAACAAGTTTACTTGTCCTCAAAAGATTCACAACCTCGACGTAACCATCGAATTAGCTTTACATATATTAAGTAGTTTTCACCTTAACCATTCATGTTAAGATTAAACTGTGACTTTAGCTACCAAATTTACGGTATATAAATTTGAATCTCACTCAATTATGTTTTTAACATTAGAAATTTAAACAATAAATGATACAGTGTTAAAATTTACTTAAATCTCATTTAATTAGTTTTCGGAACGTTTCTTCTAATAGAATTCTTTGAAGTTTGGGGATCTCACTGTTTTAAAGATAATTGACTGGACAATATTATTTGGCTTTGAATCTTTATTTCCATAAAAAATATTTTTTTTTTCTTTTGGTAAAAAGCAATCTTTTGGCCTCTTAATTATTTATCGTTAGCATAATAAACCCCATCATTCTTAAAGGTTATCTGCGTGTAAAATAATTTTTTTATTAAATACTCAAGTACTTAAGCTGTTCCGTGGTCTACAAAAAAGTCTGTTTGAACCAGAATACCAGTAATTAAAACTCTACAAAATAAAAAATATTAGAGGAACCGGGCGATACCCACCCCAGCGTTGCATTTAAAGCAGAAAATTTTAAATGCAAAATTTTACTCAGACTTTTCTTTTATAAATTTTACAGTCAATACAGTTTAATGAAGGAAGCCAGTAATATGTGTAGTAAAAACTATAACACTAATCGTATGAGTTTATACGACTATGTTTGAAAAATAAAAATGCTAGCACGAATAACTGTTAGATCTGGAATATTAGCCACTTCTATCAGAGATACCCACGTGTAAAAAATACTCAAAATTATTGTTTTAAAATTTCAACCAACAGAGGTTTCATTCCCATTGCTTGGGAATATCTCAAATCAATTCGACCCATATAGTAAGGATAAGGCACCACTCAAAATATCTGGAAGTGGCTTATTGAAAAATGTTAAAGATCTTCGGTGGAAACTTGCTATTAACAACGTTTCAGTTTCTCCGCTGGGAAACAACTTATACCGGAAAATCTTAACTAAATGTTGAATTTTTATGTATTTTATAGTTATAATTTCGAAATATTTTTGTATTATTTTAATTTGAATTAGAGGACTGTTGCGATTTTGACAACAGTTTAAGTATATTGACCAAATTTAGCACATTCAGATGTATTTTATCACAATAAAAGTTTTGCACCCAAGTGTAATCTGGCACAATTCGAACATTTATATTAGATAGTCAATCTTAGCACATTTAAAAATTTCACATGCAATAAAAATATCAATTTTACTACTTAACGTTATGCTACATTACTATAACGCTATGCTAACCAAGTCAACAATTTTAAAATTTTGACTTGATAACAAAATGAAATTGTGATCCTGTATTACAGAATGGCCTGATCAGTTAGTATTAAGAACGAACCGAATTTTTCTTTAGTGGTTCATTTTCACCGATGTATAAATGTTTAGTGAAATTTTTAGAATGGCTAATTTTAGAAATAGTCCTTTGGAGGACTAAATTCAATATTAGTGCCATTATTGAAGAACATTTTTCTAATTAGTTACATTGAAACTTGACAATATTTTGGTGGTCATAAAGTGGCCATTTAGCCATTAAGCGTCACTTACTCGTAAGATTGTGGGACTAAATTTTTATTAGTTTTACAAAACGCGACGAGCCTAATTTCATAATAGGAAGCGATAAATTGCCAGCTCCTAATTGGCCTAAAAACTTACTTTATTTGAATCTAGACTCCACAGTTTAAATTTTTATAAAACAAAAGTGTCTTTGCTAAATGGAGAGCGAACAGCAAGAGTTTTCTCACATTGCGTTCCCGAGTTCTTGAAATTTATAAAATTTAATAATGTCGGATATGTTTAGATGGTGAAGTGATCCGATAAAATTTTGGAAGCTAGTATTCCCGATTTCTATGTGAATTCCTATAATCTACATATTGCTTCCATTAACAGAGAGCGATGGAACGAGACAAAGCGATATAAATTATCCACTCTTTTATTGTTGACTCATAGATTTATAATAGTTTACTTACTTAGATGGTAAGATAAACACACAGTAAAAATGAAAATTTTATCTTTGAACTATCTTAGACCGAAGTTCCAAATATTAAAGGTATTAAATATATATACCGTTAATTCTCGAAATTTTATCAGAAAAATTGGGTTATTCTGAGTGAAAGCCAGATATTAGTTTTGCTTCGGAGTGAGGTTTGGAAGTTTAGTTTCGAACTATTGAAACATTGAATTTCGGTCATTCGAGACTACTTTGATCATTTTAAAAAATATTTTTGTTTTATTCTGTAACGATTATGCAGGATCACCCTTTTTTATGCTAATCGATAATCGATAAGTATTTGGTACTAACTTTGGGCTTTCTTTGCCCAAAATTTTACGATAAAAATGGTATCACTCGGTTCAGAAAAAAGAGAAAAGAAGGGAAGAAAAAAGTTAAGTGGGTTTTTTTTTTTTTTGGAAAGCGACAGTCACTCGATCATACGAGTATGCCTTCAATAATATTCCAACTCAAAAAGGTTTATATTTTGTGTGTGCACTTAAAAAAAAATTGTTTGTAACACTTAATTTAAGAAATAACCACGTAAAGTTTTAAGGTTAATAAAAAAAAAAAAAATAAAATAAAATTTCAACCTAAAAGTTATTTTACATAAACATTAAATCGCTAAAATCGCGGTTTGTGTTAAATACGTTAAAGCATGCAAATAACGTAGGGTATTCATCCAATACTGCTCTTGTTGGGTGATTGATTCATCGCTGCTAATGTAAAGCACAATTACTAGTAAAAGTATAAATACTATTACTTCCGTATTTTGGTCAAAGAACCCCCCTTCCCCCCCTTATTCGACTAGTACACCTGGAAATTCCTGATCGGCCAAAAGGAACAATTGTTATAATTCACAGAAATATTTTGGAATAACTGAATTTTCTGTTCCAATTTCATGATTCCGCTCTGTGGCACTATTCTAGCTTTTACTGGTAAAATGGAATTATTTTCATAGCATTTTTGTCTAAATCGTATTTTATGGCCTACTGAAACGATTAATTTAGTGTAAATATTTTCGAAACAAAATAAATTGGGAAACACTTAAAGCCCATTTATTGTTTTGCATGCAAATTTTTGTAGGTTTTTGTAAATAAGAAGCATCCGCTATATAAAAATATCCATTAGGCTAGAAAGAAATAAACATATAGAAATGCCATAATTCTTTTATAGGATTATTATTAATTTATTTTTAATTAATTCAAAATCAACATTTTCATTTTTAAAAATAGTTGAACCGAATATATTTTATGGTAACATGACGAATTTGGGTCAAAAACTAAAATAAAATCTTCTGCAAAATTGTGCACGTTTATATTTATTTTCTTGTTCGCGTGCAAAAACTATTTGGCAGAAGAAAATTGTTGGTCACACGTAAACGGGCTATTATTAAACAAGTTTTATAAGGAAAAATAATTCCCAATTTATTTTTGTTTCAAAAATATTTATACCAAATCATTTTCACCAGTAGGCCAGAAAAAAAATTTAGACAAAATTGCTATGAAAATAGTTTCCCAATTCCCTAACTTCCCAGGGAGAAAGCCAGAATAGGGGCACTGGCCACTTTAGATTTACTGCTGTTTTTTATATTTTAACTGTCTTTTTGGTGAACCAACAAATATTAAACCGATGGTTCACTTTTTATTCAACGGTTAAAGTTTACAATAAAAACGATTTGAACTGAAACAGTTGAAAAGCCAACGTCAAGTTTGTCATTCAATACTTACGTTCGCATTTAACACTTTTTGATTTCACCCTCCTCGTTTCGCAGTATCAAAACTGTGTTGCTCTAATGTACTTTGTTTAATAATGGTAGGTATTTCTTAAGATAAGTTTAGAATTTTTTAATCAAGAAGTTAAAAATATTGAAAAGTTATGGATTTGATAATTCAACTTCTGCAAACGAAATCTTAAAGAAGACTACATCTTTAGGTTAAAGCTCTCGATCTCCTTTAAATATGGGCACTGTGAAGTTCAAGTATTTCATAAACTAAAACGAGGTGAGTGTGTTAATAATAAAATAATTATTGATAGATGTCACTAGAATCCTTAAAATGTATTGTTCCTAATATTTATGCTGCGTTAATTGTTTTGAAAGTTGAATTACAATCGTTCTGCAGATTTTCGCTAAAGATCCTTCTTATGGTACATGGTCTGCATATTAAGGTGATATTTGATGCTTAATAACATTTCATTGTAAAACACATGATGGTTGATAGTGTTATAAACATTAAAAAGTGTTTGAGTATTTCAGCAAGACATGTTAAGGCGATTATTACATTAAACCTTTGTCGATATTTCGGAATCAAATATTTCCTCAATACTGATTGGATATTGGATTTTACAATAATATTCTCTAGGGGAATAACGAAAACAAAAATAAATACGATTAAGATGGATATTGAGGAAGTATATGGGGATCATAAACTAATGGTATCCGTTATGGGCCAAATCAAATTTCAAGGTTAAGTTAAAACAAATCAGCCAACATCACCCGCAGTTTAACAAATGAAATAAAGCTAATTTTAATATTTGAGATTTTAATTATTTAATTTTGATATGATATGTCAAATAAATTATCTATCATAAGTTTGTCAAAAAAGCGATAAGTTTTACAAACTTTTTGACTCTGGAGGGCTTCGAAAACGAGGCAAAATAACACGTTTGGCATATAAATGTCAAATACAGAATTTTTTTCAAGTTTCCGGATGACATTTCAACCGACAATTAAACAAACTAAGTTCTCGTGTTTCCATAAGCTACTTAAAACTCTTCTGGCCTAGCAATCCTGCTTTAGTTGATTGTGATTTCAATTTCATTACAATGTAAAATAAATATCTGGCAATCATCTAGACTCATATTTGACCAATTTTTATAAAAACATCTCAAGTAGCGTTGAAAAAAGAAAACTCATGAACGATTCGCTAAATCTGTTTAATTTTATTTTTATAGTTTGGTCATATCGAAGTCTGACGAGAAAACGAAACATTTTAATTTAAAAGTGTGCATTCAAATATTTCACTGGTTCGTAACCTAACCACAAAACTCAAAACTATTGATCATGTTTTTCGATAGACGTCAAATTACTCGTATTATGCATAATAGTATCTATTGTTAAATCTAGATTCTCATTATTTGTTCAAAAGACAGGCGATTTTCACTTGACAATGCGATTTATTAATATGTAGACTATTTCATATTGTCAAGCACATCCCACATTCTCTAGTGGTATTTTTTGCAAAATTAGAGTAATTTACTCTATTCTCCAAAAGATGGCAGCTGAACAAAACTAAAATAAATTAGTTAGCCGAAATAAACCAGGTGTATAATCAGAGTTTCTAAACTGCAGCAAACAATTCTTAATGACTATAGTTTGGTGTAATATAGTCTCACAAAAATGAACGGCGACACTTTCGCTTTTTAGTACTCATCAATGATTCAGAATGTTAATTCTGTATTAATTTCAAATTTCGATTTTACTTTCATAACTCTTAAACAATTTATAAATTTTTTATTTCATTTTGTTTTTACAACATTTGTTTCACGCCATCTTTTGGAACCTACGTATATTAGATGTGGTCTAACATATCGTCGCCTCAGAATTATTTTTGTCGAAGCGCCATTTTTGGCCAAATTGTGTTATACATCTAGACCCACTAAATCGACCACGAGAAATTCAAATTTTCTATTAAAACTTGTCTATCTCCGCTTGTTTCGAAGTTATTTCGTAACGATTTTGTCTAACTCCATGTACTTTTCCATTATTTTGTGTTAGTTTTGTCTATATCCACTCAAATGCATACATTATATAATTATTAAAATAATTTAAAACACTTTAAATTAATATCGTAATTAATTTTGTGGATTGTTTAAGTGCGTACAAAGATTTGATTTACTGCCTATAATTTAAAAATTATTCCGCATAAAAACTTTCGAGTCTCATAAATACAAACTTTATTAGTATTTTGTATTGTTCAAAAACGACATTAGAGTTTTACAATTCAAGGGAGGCTGTAAAAATAGATGTGTTGAGTGAATTTAGCGAACCCAGGTAAGAAAATTATATCAAATGAAAAACACATTTGAAAATTATAGTTTAACTTTATTAATTTTATTTAGTGCAAATACAGAATGCTGTGAAAATGATGTACACATTGAAATAATTGACTACCAGCCTGAATCAAATGTACCAATCCAAGATGCGGTGAACATATTGTTTGATACCGAGAATGATTCAATTACTATAAAAACGAAAAAACGGCTAAATAATCCATCTAAATGGAAGCAAAATGTGCGGAAATTCTAAAGGTAATCTACAAAAATGTCGAAGAGTGAGATCGTCGGAATGTAGAAATAATGACACCTGTAACTTTCAGTGTTCGTCAATCATCAGCAAAAATGAACGAGACAGTTTAAATCAACATTTTTGGCGGTTGGCCGACAACAAAAAAAATCAATTTTACTCGTAAAAATGCTGAATACTCCTCGGATTCGTACAAATTCCGAAAAAAGTCGTAGAGGTAATACTTTTAAGTACTTGTTTGAAATCAATAATCAAATTATTATTTTTGTAAACATAATGCAAACCCATCAGTTCCAAAAACACCACTGAAAGGAAAGTTTCCAAAAAAAAAAATACCTGAGTCGGATATTGTTACTGTTTGCGAACACATAAATGAGTTTCCTCGTATAGAGTCCCATTATTATAGATCTTCATCTTCGAAAAGTTATCTGGACCCGTCGTTAAATGTTTCTTGAATGTTCTATCTCTTCAAAAAAAAATATCCCGATTTAACTGTAAAATTCTGTAAGTATAGGGAAATTTTTACCAACAAATTTAATTTAGCATTTCATTTACCCAAAAAAGATTTGTGTGATAAATGTGAGCTGTTAAAAATGATGGCAAATCCTACTCAAATTCAAATAAACGAATGTGATTTTCATAAAGCCAACAAATTGCAGGCGAAATTGGAGAGGGATGGTGATATACTTGTTTGCCAAAACAACAAACTAACTAAAGTGCTTAGCTTTGATGTTCCAATTACCTAAGGCCAATACATCAAATTTTTTCTACAAGCGGAAGTTTTGTACATATAACCTAACTGGAAAATGCTACGGGGACAAAGTGGTGTTTAACTCCATTTGGTAAGTACCGCTTGAACCTAGAAGCCGGTTTTGGAAAGTTATCTTAAATAAGATTTACTGAATATTTTAGGTATGAATCACGTGAATGAATCATGAATGTGGACGTGAAGGTACACATATCGCTAATGCATTGATAAAAATGCTTCATCGTGTTATTATATCCCATCCAGATACCGAGAGAATAATACTATGGTCGGATAGTTGCGTTCCGCAAAATTGTAATTGCATAATGGCTTTTGTTTTACAAAATTTTCTTTATAATAACAACTCTTGTTCTCTTCGATACATTGTGCAAAAGTTTTCTGAAGCTGGCCTTAGCAACATTCAAGACATTCTAGAAAATTCCTTTCACGAAAGTGAAACATTTAATTTATCAGAGGGATTCGCAAAACATAAAGTACCGGTTATATACATGATTCTGTAACCATAAAAATAACACCGAAACAGTCAAATCAGAAAACTTGGCCAAATGTTGAACTACTTCGAATTGCAGGTCATGTTTCCTGAAAGCGAGAAACTGAAAGATATCACGTCTATGCTGGTTTATATGCTACAAGTAGACCAACAGTTTTATAAAAGCATTTTGAATCGAAAGAGAAAAACAGTTGGAAGAGTTGAAGCAGTTGGAAAAACCAAACCGGGCCGAAATTCGCACAATTAAAATACTAATACCTTATTAATGTATATTTATTTTTATTTTTAATTATTACCAATGAATAAACTTATGATTTTTACTCTATGAATTTAATAAACAAAATATTATTTAAAATTTAGCAACAGGTTGTGTGTGCTTTTCCTATTGATATAGACAAAATTTTCAAAAACATGTCTTTCGTGGATATAGACCAAATTTTGTATGATAGTTTTTAAATTCTCCTAACTGTAAAAATTGTTTAATTAGAGCTTTAATATTTTCATGATAGGCTGTCCATGTGTACGTTTTTCACTAGGCCAAAAAAGGCTTTTATGAATATTTCTATTATATTGTAATCCTCCCTTTCAACTTAAACTGCGATTTACCAAAATTGGGGTGAGTATGACATAGACAAAAATAATACTAGGACGACGATATATTAATATAAAGGTTATGGGAAAAGCCTCATTTATTACTTAATGCAACTGTTTTTCGCAGTTTTTATGCAATAAGAAAAAGGTTGTCTGTCAAATATAAAAATTACGTACATTTTATTATTTACCTCTTTAATTGTGCACCAAAAACAAAAATAAAAAATAAATCCTATGTTTTTATACATATTTTCCGTTTTCTCTCTTTAATTCCTATTCTCTTTGGTAATACGAGAAACAGCATAATATTCCTGAAATTTTTCTGGACAACGGGATGCTTAAGTATACAGCATATAGTTTGAAGGATAGATACCTCAGGAACTCCACAGTTCATTTTTAGTTTTCTAGATAAATTTTGCGATATGGCCTTATCTTAGAAATATAATTATTGTTTACTTTCTGAATCCTCTGTGGAACCTAGAACCTATTATATATTTATCAATATTTTCATTTGTCAACTATTTGTTATTACGGATACTGTTTCTGCAAAAATTTTAAGAACTTGCCAATTATACCTAGAAAACCGAGAAGGAAATTGGCTCAAATGTCAAAAAAATCATAATACCTCTCATACATCCCCGTTCCATTCAAAATACTTTCTTGTAATTTTTATACTATATTTACCAAAGAAGTGCCTTTAAGCCTTAAAATCACGCTTAAAATTGTTAAGCGTACTCTTTGCCATTAATGTTAGTTTTTAGAACTTATCAGGTATTTTTAAGTTTGATTTGGAAAATAGGCAGGAGTTGAACATTTGCTTAATGAACCGGAGCTGCTGCAAACGACTGATACACATCCCACCATCTCGTGGTGGGCAGTTGTAACTACCCCGTAAAACGGCTATGTGAGGGATATTGCGCTAATTGTCTATATATAGTAGTATATTTTATGAAATTTCTAAAACCAATACTGCCTTTCTGCAAGTTTTGTCTGAATCTACTAATTTTGTATTTAGTTACAGTTACAAGTTTGTATTTATTAAGCCATCTAGTTTCTTGAGTTAGGAAAATGTATAAATTTTGGTTTACTAAGTGAAGTAATTGAAATCTTTCTATTTCACAATTAGCTGATGTTTAGTGTAAAAATTTAAAGCTTAGCTCAATGGTAAAAATCCTTTAACGTTTCCTGTAAGCGTCTATGTGTCACACCCGGATCAGACTTCTAATAACATTGTTGCTTAAGTTCCAGAATTAGATTGAAGTATCGTAAACTCCTTCGTAAACCTTTGCCTTCACTTGGTTTATCTATATCCACTCGACGCTTAAATATTCGGTGTGGCAGCACCCATAAAGGATATACGTATATATTGTCGTTTTATTGTAGCAAGTGACATCTAGGTTTAAATAGCAGTAAATTTTAATACACAGAATAGTAGACATTTCGGGTAAAAAAAATTAAGAATCGTAGAACGAATTATTGTATTAAAAATTAGCACGTTTGGAAATTTAGTAGACATTCTCGCAAAGCGAAAGTGACATTGCGATAATTGTAAACGAGTAAATTAATGTGAATAATGAAATAAATAAATAAAATTTCGAATTATTCCAAAATTTTAGTAAATAAATAAGTTCTTGTTAAAAAAATTAGCCATCCTATAAGTCTAAGGTTTGCACCAATAAAATTGCCTCCCTTGGAGCTATGTTACTGAAGATGAAACGAAATATTAAGCGATACTATAAAAACCTCCACTATTATAGAATTATGACATGAAACAGTGAACTAAACACCAAATCATTTCAACCTTAAATAATTGCCTACACAATATTTTCGGTTGGTAAACGAATTTCGTTGCGCTATTACCCCCGCAACTATACAAAAAAAAAAACGTTTATGGCGACGGCAAAAACCAATATAGTTTTCCGGTTTTATAAACAAACCAACAGCATGCAGCACAAAATACGTATATAAAAAAAATTATCCTTAGCAAATTAAAAAATAAATACGAAACGATAAAACTAAACTAAAACTAAAAAAAAATTTCCAATACGTTTCACTCGATTAAGTTTTTGTTATTTCGCATAACTCTAAACAAAAATCATACAAAAAAAAAACTTGCAATTTCGCCGTCGATAGCTGATAGATTACGAGTATAAGAGTTCCATGCTCTTTATTTTTGCATTAAAGTTATACAACATTAAATATAGAAATTCTTAATATTAAAAACTACTTTGTCAATAAATTAAATAATACAACAACAATAAAAAGTTCAAGTGTAACTAATCACTTAACATTTGTCGAATCATCATCATCCATCATCAACATGCCTTCTTTCATTCAATATATATGTACAATAATAATAAAAATAATATTCATTGATTTGAGGTACAGAAGAAATAAATTTCGGTGGACAACAGGAAATAAGGTGCGCGCAAGCGTTTAATTAACTTTTCGCAAACGTATGCAAATAATTCGTCCAAATATATACTTACGTATGTGGCATTCAACAGCACCCACTAAAATCGTCTTGAACCAAAGCTCTATATATTTTAGGTGTTTGATGTATTTTTAAAATCTAAAAATAATTAGCATACTAATGCTAAGTAGACGATTTCATCAAAAAGAAGAAAAATCCAAATTCTGACCCATATATGCGATGTGTATAGAAGTTGGGCGCTTTAATTATTTGATTCAACATTTAAAAAATTGTAACATGCTCACTTTTTTTTATAACAAAAAACGTCTTACATTTTTTTTTTGTACTAATGTTAATTATATGTATGTTAATCTAATTGTCAGCATTTTATTTTATTTACGAAAAAAAAAATATTTAAGTCTTATTATTATTATTTGGATGTCATTGCATATTTTTATGTGGTCTGCTTTTTTTTGTGTTATAAATACTTGTTGTTGTTTCCACATACAGCAGTATGCTTGAAATTCTATATTATGCCTATGTTGGATTTTATGATGTGATATACATTTATGTGATATTTCATACACCGAAAAAAAAGTAAACAAGAAATTCTTTCGACGATGTGTGCTCGCGGTGTTTAAATACGAAATTAGTGTGTAATTAAAGAGGGCGATCGTATTTCGTGACCAGTGTATTACATATGGTGATTATTAGTATTATAGTTCGAATAATCGTTGCTCAGGTCTCTTTAGTTATGTTAATTTTAATGAAAGGTGTCTGTAGCACAGGTGTCTAGCACGCGATCGTCTCGATCAACGTTAGAATTGCGATTATTAATCCGCGATCAACCTGATTTGATATTAATATGCACGATCAAGATCATAAATAAGCGATTTACTAGTTATTTGTTATGATAATACGAAATTATTGTTCGCGATCATTAGATCACCATTGCCACATTATAGAATACAAACATTTTACGACATTATAGATCACATTATTAATTAGTTTCAGGTCATGATAAAGAGAAATATTTTCGAGAAATATACTCCAACCATTTTAACGATCACATTCAATTTATTTCAAAATATTACGGATCCAATAAAACCGTCATAATATATAATTAAAATCAAGTTACTTTATAATACATTAAATCATGATCATAAAGCACTTAAAATGAAACTGAAATTAGGATCGCAAATCAGCGATCTACAGGTTTGCTTAGAAATTTGTTTTTAGAAAGTGCTGCGATATCATTGAGTAAGTAATTAGATTGGTAAGAAATGGTGATCTTTTAATAAATGATTCGATTTTACGCCATCATATACTGATCATGGAATCAGCCATAGATCGATAACTTAATATCACCATTCCAATATAGATTTAAGAGACTTGACAGAACAGTAATTCGGCCACCTGCATTGCACAATAAATATTTTAAGTATTTTGCGTAAAATATTTTACTGACTTATCGCTAAAGGGTATGTTTTATTAAACCAACATAATTAAGCTTTTTATGATGTCATAATATAAATCAAGCTTAAAGGAGGGCGATGACTTTGGACTACTTAATTTTATAACATTTATGGTCGCTTTTATTAGGTGGGCCCGTAAAATACAAATTTATTAATATGGAAATAAAATGGTCCGTGGTATAACTATGTGTCTTTACACGATTACTTCATATTTACATAATACAATTACAATGAATTACGAGGGAGAAACGCTTTGATGCGTACACATCGAGATCAATACATTCGACAGGAAAATTAGTTTAGCGTACAACACCCTTAATTGTATTAAGTTGTAATTAGAAACGTGCGGGGTCCTAAATTAAAACAAAAAACTTATTTGATTTTTTCCCAGCTAGGGTTTACATCCTAGCAATCAATTAAATAATTTAATCGAAAATAGCAATTTGAGCATATTCATATTTTATTATATGAAAAAAATGATTCACACAAAATTCGTGTCTTATTGCTCTTCTAGACGTAGTAAATTAAAAAACCTTTGTAAAAGTGATCATTTTGACAACAAGGCTCTCTTACTCAGGTGGCTTGGACGGTATTGAAATATTTTGTCCAAATTTTAAACTTCAGTATGCATAAATAAACCAAAATGTGGGTATTATTTGGGTGTAAACCATAATATTTTGAAGATTGATAAATTTAAATTTTAATTAAACATTAGTTGTAGTTTGGTTAGCACCATCTATGAACGACTGGTATGAACTAACTAACTACTAAACAACCAGATTATTAGCAAATTACCGAAAGTTTTTTTTTTTTTGTTAGAATAATTTGTCTAGAATGCTTTCACCAATATGTAATAACAGTCGGATACAATTTTTTCAGGACTAGTCTCTGGTCAATTAAACTTAATGATATCGAGAACTTATCTTTGTAATTGATGAAGACATTTTACTTGTAATAAAAGTCAGAGAACAGTAGAGATAGACTTATCGCTAAGAATTATAGAAAAAAATTAACCAGATTAAATCGTTGATCCTATAGAGTTTGGAGTCCTCCGAATCTCACATCAATGGCACAAAGTACACATACTATTTTTTAACAGACTTCGATTACACGAAGTCCTCATTTTCTGAAATTTATTTTTAATTGAATTCCAAATTTTAAATAGTTTTGATAAGAATTTAAATTTCACCGCTCCATTGTCCGTCGATTTGTAAATACTTTTCAGTGACGCATAATTTTGTAATTAAAGTAAATACACGTCACTATTCTAGTAACGCAGCACGAGGGGGACATAATCCAACACTTAATGAAAAAAGTTTGGCAGACTGTAAATTAGCGAGTGTCGTAAACTTTACCGATTGGATCCACTGTTAAAAACTATTAAAAAAGGACGCAGGAACTCCCACTACTCATATAAAGCTTCATATAAAGAAGGCACTTGTTAAGGAAATGAGAGTAGAGACTGACAGAAGAGTAGGAAATACAGAGATCAACCATCAACCAAGAGGATGTGCTATTCTGTCGATGTCTAAAGCTGTTCTGAGAAGCTTGACATTAATAAATCTTCTGCTAAAGCCGAAGTCACTAATGTAAGCCACTAGCGCCACAAGTTCAAAAACCAACAACATGCTCAGGTTTAATAACCCATAAATTCATAAACTTATCCTCTCCCCTAAATCTATTAAATGAATATCACAAAATCCTGTTTGGATTCTGCATGGTGGTTTTTAGAGGTTCACATTTTAAAATTAAAATAGAACAAAGAAAAACATTTTCAATATCAGATAATTGAATGCTATAAATGCTTAAATATGATTTCGGCCATGTGGTCGCCGTGGCTCACGTGTACATGGCGTAATCTGGAAATCCAATTTTCGATCACTTTTCGCAGCAATTTCAACCGTTCCTCGCTAATAACTCGCCGAATGTTGTCTTCCAAGTGGTTAATCGTCTCTGGTTTATCGGCGTAGATATACTCATAAAGAAAATAATCTAATGGAGTTAGATCACACGATCTCGGTGGCCAGGATTAGCAGGACCATTACGTGAAATTAGTCTTTCATCAAATGTTTCTTTGAGTAAATTAATTGTATCCCGCGCTGTGTGGCATGTGGCACCATCCTGATGAAACCACTTATCAGCATGATTTATGCCAGCCAATTGGGGTGCAACAATGTTAGAAATCATATCTCCATCGTTTTTGAAGACATATATGGACCAATGATACCGCCGGCCTATAAAGAACACCAAACAGTGATTTTCTCTGGATGTAATTGTGTTTCGGCAAAGGCTTGTGGATTATCTTCACTCCAAATTCGACGGTCTGTTTATTAACGTACCCATTCAACCAAAAGTGTGCTTCATCGCTGAACAAAATTTTGTTTGGAAAATCAACATCAATATCAATGTGTGCTGTCAGCCCATTGGCTGAATTGATGGCGTGTGCAATGGTCGGATGGTTATAATTCCTGCACAAGTTTTGTAAGCACGTAAACCACAAGATCCTAGAGAACGCCGTCGAATTGATTGATTTGGGTCTTCCTCAATGCTACGCTGTACAGCGTCTATCGCTCTGATGGACCATTATGAAGACCGTAAAATGGTCAGCTGTCAAATCGGTTCTCAAACAAAACAGTGTTGCCAACCTAAAGATATGAACCTCTAAAAACACCCATTACTATTATTATATATAACTATAGAGGATTAGAGTTACTTGAAAAGTAAATTTATCAGATGGTTATTGATAAATATCAAGTTTCACGGTGCTGACCATTTCGTCACGATTACAAAATTTTGTAATACTGATCACATCGCTTTGGGACGCCTGTCTACGAGTCAATAAAAATTTGTCCGGACTAAATTGTTTAAAACCATTTAAAAATGTATTCACCGTGGTTGTGATTTTATATGACACTTTAGTGTCATATAAAATACATGATCATGGTAAAAACCAATATTACGATACCCATTTGCTGATATATTGAATGAAAAAACATGGTGATCAAAAATAGAAGAAGACTATCATATCAGAAGTTCAGAAGAGTGTCGATGCAATATGGTAGAGGCATATTCTCTGTGTTTTAGTTTTTGGAACGCATGTATTTTCTAACTTATGAACGGATTTTCAGTATTTTTCGTTTGCCCACATTTGCCTAGTTTACCTAATGGTGCCTAATAAAGACATACTTGTTTGAAAGGTCAAATTAGATTAAAGCCGGTATCATCAGAATTTATCAAATTTAGGTTGAATTTCCAAAGATTTGATTTGTTTGTGGTTATCTAATTTATCGAACTTTGCAGGCTCAATCTGGTAAAAATCAGTCTAAGATTTTAAGTTAGCATCTTATTTCGATTGCAATTTCGACGGTCTTTAAATCAGTAACCACCCTGATTCCATAGATTCTCTAATCTTGTGTGAATATTCGCAACTGGTAGACGTAACAGTAAAATTGGAAACTTCGCCTCGATATGCAGGAACCAGACATATTACTGTTCTTTGAACCATCAAATTTGAAATTCGAAAAAACATGAGCATGAATTAACAAGGGGTTATAACTCTTACGCTCACACCACAACTAATAATGGTTTACTTTGGATGTGTGGGAGGTGGAATTTTCGCAATGAAGTTCAAGTTCAGATGGTACAGTTAAGCACCTTATGATTTAGAAGGTAAAACTTTAAAAGCCTGGTTTGTAAAAAACCAAAATAAAATTATCGCTCTTCGGAAAAAAGCAATATTTTGGTAATTATTCTCCTATTTCTCCAAAAGAGTTTTTAAATTTAGTAGCTCGATCTTTCTAGTGAAGTTACATTCTGTTCAATAAATCTGATGCTGAGATAACAAATAATTTTGCACGTTCGTTGTCATATTCGTCATTATTGAGCTGGCTATTGATTTTCTTAATCCTTCATCTGAAGTGCTCCATTTATGTGTCTGTATTAATCTGATTAAGAATATATTTTTGGAATCAAAAATTTGTTGATCACATTTTCACAGTTCTCACCCTTGTTGATTAGGAACGTTTAAAATATTTTTAGAGGACATTTAATCATTACTCAGGTTAGTTAAATAATCGATAAAAATAATTCATTGATCAAGAATAACTAATAAGTAAATCGAAAACAACAACTTTCAAAAAATATAAAAAAATATAAGGGAATGAATCAGCGCAATGAGAGAGGACGTGAAATGTTGAGTTCGAAATTGCATCTACAAAGTCCCTAACTATTTTTATGTAAAAAAACAAGCTTAATTATGATGCTCACCGATTTGTATTAGGAGAAATCGAATCACGATTCAAAACAAAACTGAAGACTAAGCAAGTCATATTCCTTATACGGGATTACCTTTGACGTCAAAATTTCAAAATTGATAGGGAAATAATCAGTGGCCCGGATATAATGAAATAAAACGAAGTTTCAGAATCATGGAAATTATAAATCGGATTAATTTTAAATGTAATAAATATTATGATCAAGAGCATCCAGCCACTAAAACAAAAAGTTTAGCGAGCCTCGTAGCTACCTGTAGATGTGAAATGAAGCTCTCTTTGTACAAACTAATAACATAGGGAAAATACAGAAGACTCACGGACATGAATTAATTACTATTTTATTAATAGAGAGGAAATTTGTTCATTTTACCTATCTTCCAACGTGTTGGCTGCCGTGATAGAAGTAAAGATCGCTACGTAGTTAAACTGACAGTAAACAAAAATTACGATGCAGTATAAAGAGCCTGATCAACGATCCACATATTTACTTCCACAATATATAAAATTTAGATCTATAAGTAGTTAGAATTAAACAAACTGCATTGTTTTAATTTTTTTTAAATGTATGCAAAAATACTGTCAAACAGTTGCTCATATTGTGATCAAGCATATATAGATATCTCTTTTTGCAACATATCTATCGGCGCTCCATTTGCAAGATTTACGATAATTAGTTTTTTAAATTGTTTTACAAAACACTGGCATTGTCAATAATGATTTAAGATGTATCTTAGAGATCGCTACATTGCCTAGCTCAGTTCAAATCAAGTATCAGATGTGGTTAAATAAATAACTCAAGGATGTGACCTTCAATCAATTTAAAATATCAAAACGGAGCAGCGGGTATCGTGATCATTAGGTTAGTTAGTTTAATGATATTGTATGGTGTTCTGAATCTTTTTATATTAATTCAGTAATTTAATTTGCTGATCTACCGAATGTATGGTGATCGTAATCGTTGGTTTATGATTTATGAAACGATCGCATATTCCAAGTCAACTATAATCTTAACATGAAGGGAGTTAAGACGTCCACTACCACTTCATTTAGAAGATTTATGATAATTAGTTGTGCATGCAAAATACTGCCAGCAATAAATTTAAATGTATCTCAACGATCGTAAATTTTTGTGAAAACACTGGATAAACTTATGTTTTAAACTGAGAATTTTACAAATTTGCTCATTTATTTAGTTGTTATCTTCGTTAGATAATGTATTAAGTATCGTATTAATTTTATGTTTTTCATGAAGGATATTTCAATTAATTGTAATGATCGTGTGTTCGTTTGCTTTTTTGAAAATCAATACTATAGCACTATTAAATATATTTTTTTTATTTATATAAAATGCTACGTCTTGTTAAAAAGTATAAAATGAAAATATTCCCGCCGCTAACTACTAAATATCGTGGACATTATAAGATAATTAAACAGCCGTTCAAACTTAAGTAAGTACAATAATTAGAATACACAGTAGTATTTTAAAAGACGCCATGTGACGAATATTTAATTTAAATTGGTAAACTATTTTATATGCATTTCAAAGTTCAACAGTAACTTAACATTTGTATTACGAATTATATTAATAAAAAATCCGTTTAACTATTGCACAATTCAAAATATGCAGATCATCATTATACGCACACATAATAATCAAAAACCCATCTATCTGGTAGTCTAGAAAGCCACGGCCAGTTATAAAATGTATATTTAGCACATGCACTGTAAATCTAATCGATTACACCTCTTAAACACATTAAGAAATAAACCGTTGTTGACTCTTTCAAATCGGAAATTGCCAGCGGTAATTAATCATCATAATATTGCGATGTGGACATACTCCTCATACAAAAATATTAAAGTGCACGCACGCGGCGCGGCGCACATGATAACTTGCTTTAAGATAGTTCAACTTGACCGGCTTCACACTAAACATAATTATTATTATTTATGAAAACTAAACCTACCTCAACAATATTTTGTGATAGAATATTTCTTGTTCCTGAAATGGTCGTTTCGTTTGTTTTTGTTTGTTTAATTCTTGATTTTCAATTTAATCCATTATTTTTTGAGTGCGCATTTTTATGTATACACGATCTCCAATTACAATTTTAAAAAAATAATAATCGGCGTCACAGAATTATATCAAAAAAAAAAAAAAAAAATAGTTTTCACAAAACACAAAATACACACGTAAAAAAATATATACAATGATTTTCTTTTATCACTGAGCGCAAATTTTCATTTTATTCACAATGCAAATTTCCACACAAAAACAAACAAAAAAAGATTTAATTTTATTTATAAAACAACGCATTCACTAAATTTGCAATCTCACTATTTATTTTAATAATATTAAGCGAACATTATATACATAATTTATGAAAATGCTGGAAAATTATTTTGGAAAAACAATTTATTATGCTTTTATATTTACATTAAGTTTTATATTATGCACTATAAAATTATTATGTTTTTATATCACTGTATTTATATATATGTAAAAGGAAATATCCTTTTGATTTATCTTGTTACTAGTGTCGCGAACAAAACAAAAACAAAAAAGATTTATAAACAAAAACAAAAAAAAACAAATAAAAAAAAATTGTTTAACTTGTGTTTCTACTACAATACTTGAGTGATCTAATCGGTACCGAGTTTGGACCGATACTAGCTATTCTGTCGTGCAACAAAACTAAAAACAACACCAACAACAAAACAAACGACGGTGTACACGAAAACATACATTCCCACACATAAGTATGCATGTGTGCGTGTGCCTGTATATATATGTACAAAAAACAGCATTTGTTTCGATTTATTTTTATTCTTTTTACGCTACTTCTTGTTTATGCGGGCACTACAGAATGCACCGCCTTCTCTTTTATTTGTTTATTCTTCTTCTCCTTCTACTTTTTATTTCGTATTTTGGTGATATCCAATTCTTCTTTCGTTCTTTCGTGTATTCTGTTTTATTCGTTAGCTTTTTGTTTATTTATCGAGCACAACACACTATTGTCGATGTTATATATGAAATTCCGTTACATGCTGTTATAAAATTCATTTCATAACGATTTTTTCCCCAGTTAAACGAATTTGTGTATACGTATATATGAATGTAGGAGTAAAGCACGAGTTACTACAAATACATTTTTGGATGAATTTCTTATATCTTATCTTTTGTTATGCAACGATTTTTTTTTTTTGTATTGTATAAACAATAAATACGCAATTTTTAGTTTTTGTTTTGTTCGTTCTGTTTTTTGGTTTTTGAACGAATCAAAATAGAAATAATAATACATAAAACGAGAAAGATATATATCGATTAATTGTGTGCATTTATTATATGTATAGATTTGTGTATGGAAAATAAATTACGCGATCGCAACATTGTATAAAATTGCCATCGTGATCGGTGATTGTGATAGTGGAAAATGTACGTTTGTTGTATATACATATGTAGTTTGATCGATTGCGTCAGTGTACGCGAATTCAGCTGCGTGTCGTATTTACTAAATAATAGATAACAAAATGGCGGATTCTTAATTTGGTTGATCGTATTAAAACATGTATAATTCATTCTCGCGCGATCGTTTCACAATTGGATACTTATGTAAATTTTATTTGTGTTTTTTATATAAATGAGTTGGAATTCGTTATGATAATTTATTGTTTAATGTTTTGGGGGGCGTAACTGGCACGTGCGCAGTTGAAATTTCGGTGTTGATTTGCGCATCACATTGTGGCTTAATGTATTGCGTAGCATATTTGTGTGGGACTAAAATCAACTAACCAATTAGGCACTCAATTTGAAATCCAAAATCTTTCAGTTGTGACTGTAAATTATTGGTGTGATAAATCAATTCTCAAAGTATGAGTTGTAAGTGGATCACTGAATAATGAACTTAATGTATATTTACCTGACCTCCATTCATTTATTACATTCATTTACTTCAAACTTCCAAATGACAATTTTTGGTTCCAAGTTGGTATCAATCAACTCCTAACAGATTCTGATTTGGTATTGTCTTTTCCCAAACGTAATAAACTTGTTTCATATTTGGTAGCAAAATATCAAATGATTATTTTGAATACTCGAATAAAAAACTCGAATATAGTCAATTATATCCGTTAAATATGCTGGTATGCGTTAAATACTAAAACACGAGATTACAAAGGGGTTGATAAATAATAGTTGACCTAATATAATTTGTTAAGTTTTCATTTTTGTAGTCTGGTTCTTACAGTCTGACAAAACGAACCAATTTAAATTTAAAAGATTCATTTATCTGAGTTTAGTTTAAAATCAAAATTATTTGAAGTCCTACAGAAAAAACAATATTTCAAAAACATTTTCTATGAAATCGTTGTTATTTGGAACCATTCATACGGATATATTCTTGATAAGATATATTATAAAATGTATTCGATTTGTAACAAACTTATCGAACTCATATAAAATAATTCGTTTCATTTATTTGCTACTTCATTTTACTCCATTTTAATTCGCTTTACATCTTTTTATATCACTTTACTTCATGTTACTTCACGTTACAATACTTAACTTTACTTCATTTTACTTTATTTTACTTCACTTTGCGTAACTTTATTTCACTTTACTTCACTTTACTTTGCTTCCCTTTACTTCACTTAACTTCACTTATTATAACTTTATTTCACTTTACTTCACTTTACTTCATTTTACTTCACTTTACTTCACTTTAGTTCACTTTACTTCACTTTACTTCATTTTACTTCACTTTACGTCACTTTACTTCACTTTACTTCACTTTACTTCACTTTACGTCACTTTACTTCACTTTACTTCACTTTACTTCACTTTACTTCACTTTACTTCACTTTACTTCACTTTACTTCACTTTACTTCACTTTACTTCACTTTACTTCACTTTACTTCACTTTACTTCACTTTACTTCACTTTACTTCACTTTACTTCACTTTACTTCACTTTACTTCACTTTACTTCACTTTACTTCACTTTACTTCACTTTACTTCACTTTACTTCACTTTACTTCACTTTACTTCACTTTACTTCACTTTATTTCACTTTACTTCACTTTACTTCACGTTACTTCACTTTACTTCACTTTGCTTCACTTTACTTCACTTTACTTCATTTTACTTCACTTTACTTCACTTTACTTCTCTTAACTTCACTTTACTTCACTTTACTTCACTTTACTTCACTTTACTTCACTTTATTTCACTTTACTTCACTTTACTTCACTTTACTTCACTTTACTACACTTTGCTTCACTTTACTTCATTTTACTTCACTTTACTTCACTTTACTTCACTTTACTTCACTTTACTTCACTTTATTTCACTTTACTTCACTTTACTTCACTTTACTTCACTTTACTTCATTTTACTTTACTTTACTTCACTTTATTTCACTTTACTTCACTGTACTTCACTTTACTTCACTTTACTTCACTTTACTTCACTTTACTTCACTTTACTTGACTTTGCTTGACTTTAATTGATTTTAATTGACTTTACTTCACTTTACTTCACTTTACTTCACTTTACTTCACTTTGCTTCACTTTACTTCATTTTACTTCACTTTACCTATACATATATAATGAAACTTGATAATCGTACAACGCACCCAATGGCAAAATTCCTTTAGATTCAGTTACTTATAAATCCAATAATGAAAATCGTAAAGGGAGCTTCAAGATAGCTTTCACACTTTTGTTTAGCATTATTTGGAGAGGTTTTAATTTACTCCATCTTGCCGTTCCGTAAACAATAATTCCATAAAGAATTCTGGGATGAATAAAAGCAACGTACATCAGTCTCAATACATAACTATATAGGCACAAAATACGAGAGCTTTCTTACTAATCCTACTAACGGAGCTAGTTTACTACAGACGGATTTAATGTGTTCTCCCCAAGACATGTTCTTATCCAAAGTTACTCCTAAGTACTTGAAATATTCAACTCTATCAACTACAATGTTATTTATATTAAGATATGGCAAATCAATTGGACTTTTTTGTGGTGAATGAAAGATCATAAATTTTGTTTTATTTAAATTCAATGAGATCACGTTCGATTTGAAGTATTCCAGTAAGATGTTCATTTCATGCTTCATGCTATTCTGTACTGTGGAGGAGACATTTCATAAAATATTGCAGTATCGTCTGCAAAAATTTGAGTTTTGCAAATTCGAGATGTCATTGATAAATATCAGGAACGGTAATGGACCCAACACATGTGGAACCCCACATTTCACAGTTAGAATATTACTGCTCGTTCCATTAATCATAACATATTGCTGACGATTAGTTAAATATCAATTTATTTATAAATCAATTTATAGGCTACTTCACGAAATCCATAACCGTATAATTTATCGAGAAGCAGCTTATGATCAATAGTATCAAAAGCTTTTTTTAGATTTTACTTCACTTTCATTCACTTTACTTCACTTTATTTGACTTTATTTCACTTTACTTCATTTTAGTTCACCTTAATTAACTTTACTTTACTTTACTTCACATTACTTCACTTTACTTCACTTTACTTCACTTTACTTCACTTTACTTCACTTTACTTCACTTTACTTCACTTTAATTCACTTTAATTCACTTTACCTCACTTTACTTCACTTTACTTCACTTTACTTCACTTTACTTCACTTTACTTCACTTTACTTCACTTTACTTCACTTTACTTCACTTTACTTCACTTTACTTCACTTTACTTCACTTTACTTCACTTTACTTCACTTTACTTCACTTTACTTCACTTTACTTCACTTTACTTCACTTTACTTCACTTTACTTCACTTTACTTCACTTTACTTCACTTTACTTCACTTTACTTCACTTTACTTCACTTTACTTCACTTTACTTCACTTTACTTCACTTTACTTCACTTTACTTGACTTTACTTCACTTTACTTCACTTTACTTCACTTTACTTCACTTTACTTCACTTTACTTCACTTTACTTCACTTTACTTCACTTTACTTCACTTTACTTCACTTTACTTCACTTTACTTCACTTTACTTCACTTTGCTTCACTTTACTTCACTTTACTTCATTTTACTTCACTTTACTTCACTTTAATTCACTTTGCTTCACTTTACTTCACTTTGCTTCACTTTATTTAACTTTACTTCACTTTAGTTCACGTGCCAAATGTCTGCTGAAGGGAAATATATGGGTGACCAAAAATGGCCTTTTGATAAATAAAAATAATAATAATAAATAAATATTCGAATATTACTTTTTAGTTTTATTTATAAAGATCGGTACAAAATAAAAGAAACAAAAACAATTATTACATAAAAATAATAGCTATTCAGACGTAACCGTTATAATTCAATCACAAGTTTTTAAATTATCTTATGTCATAATTGTTGGTGGTCGGCTAAAAAGCATTTATTGTGCAATGGAATATCACAAGTTGTACAAGCTGTGGTTGTTCGTATGTATGACATTGCGCACATTTCTTTCGTGTATTAATTTTAGTGATTAAGTGGCGTCCTGAACTCAGTACTGGGTTGACTTTCATTTGCCTTGGTCGAGGGCCTTGGTGTAAATGTTGGATTTCCATGCATAGTGCATAATGCACGCGCAATTTGTCGCCGAAATTCCATTTGGTCTAAGTAACAACCATACGATTTACTGAGTGTCCTTGCGTTCGTGATAGCTACATCAAATAACCAAAACATCATTGGAATGTACAATTTTTTCTCTCGAATCCCTATTCGGTAATTCTAGACATTAGTATTCAAGAGATCTACACCACCCATTTGTATGTTATATATGCCCAAACTATATAAGGTGGTGGTATTTCAATTTTTTTCTCGTTTGCGGAGTATCAAGTAGCCTTTTTACAGGGTCAACACCAAATTTATTTGATAACAGTGTGACGACACTGTGTTCATTCCATCTAACCGCAACAACATTTTTATTGGGTTCCACCATTGAATCATACGTGCCGCGCATACGGAAAATATATTTTCTCCCGTAACTATAACTAATCGTGGTGACGTAAAATAATTATCAAAGTAGTTTGCAAAATTTGCTGGAAATCGAAGACAACTGATTCTGCTTTCCCATAATTATGGTTTGTTGTAACTGGTTGAAACGATTTTATTTGATAAAGGTCGAAGTTTACGCAATAAACCTCGCAATAAAAATGAACCTTGCTTGCCTCTTATGAATATTTTGCAGCCATATCTGTCAAAATATAGAATCATAGATTCGTCTATCGAGAGCATACGTTGAACAGGACAATATTTTAAGAAAACCTTGTTCATATGTTCTACCAAGGGTCGAATTTTGCCCATTTTATCCTGGTTCGGTAAGCGGCAATTTACGCTTCGTTATAGAACCATTTGATGAAATAAACGACGAAGATCAATTTGATATCGAAAATTTATCTTTTATAATAGTTAATAATGAAACTGGATTAAATAAGCTGCAAATTACGGGGGATCAAAACCTTTATGTGGTTCCAAATGAGCCTAGTGAATTAAAGAACTGTACAGCATCATTATTTGGAAAACTAAAAATATAGATGTTTGCCCAGAAAAATATAAATTATCGGGCGATGAAACATTGCCATCGGAAATACTTGAACTACAGACCCCGTAAAAATTTTCAATAATTTGTTTGATTCGGGATTAAAACAACATATCGTTTAAGAATTAAACTATTACGGCACATTTTCATTGAACGTACGATATTTGGAGAAACTTATCGGAGTGTCTATACTCACGTTTATGCGCCAGGTAACAAGCTTGAGCCGATATTAGTCCGCCAAAATGGGACACAATATTATTCAAGATACCATTTCGATAAAAAAATTCGAAAAAATCCGAAAGTTTCTTCATTTTAATTGCAATATTAACTGTTTACGACGAACAAGTCCAAACCATGATCGATTATTTAAAATACGACCAGTGATCATGGAGAATTTCAAAAAAGTTCCACTAGAACAAAATCTTTCAATAAATGAACAGCTTTGTTCATCTAAAGGTAGAAGCTAACTGAAACAATACATACCAATGAAACCTCACAAATGGGGTTAAAAGTTTTTTGTTCTAAGTGGTGTTTCCGGATTCACTTACAATTTTGAACTATTTTCTGGGCAAGAAAATGAAACGCGACTAGCATGTGAACCGAATTTAGGTAGCTCTTCAAATATAGTAATTCGATTATTGCGGGATGTACCACGACACGTAAACGCTTACTTTGACAACTACTACACGAGTTACCACTTGCTGTAGAACTGCGTAGAGTTGGAATTCAAACGATTGACACGGTACGTCGTGATAGACTGCCTTTCTGTAAATTACCTACGGGACGTGCTTTAAAAGACAAGCCTCGATGTTTTGTTGTCGAACAGGTTGGCACAGTCGAAGATGTAGACGTGTGGTTTTGTGGAAAGACACAAAGTATGTGACACTATTATCAACGTTTACAGGAGAATTACCAACCACAAAAGTCAAACGGTATATTCGAAGCAAAAAACAAACGGTCTAAGTAGATTGTCCTATAACATTATAACCGAATATAATAAACACATGGGTGGAGTGGACCTACTAGATAGCCTTATGGGTCGCAATAAAATTAAATTGGGATCTAGAAAGTGGTCGGTTCGAGATTTTTATCATCTTTTAGACATTACAGTGGTTAATTCTTGCTGAGAGTTTGTGCAGAGTAAACGAGAACCGGGACTGTTTGAAACGTGGCCGACCGTAATCAAATGCAATTAGTGCGGAAATTGAAAATAAAAAGAAAAAACCTAATGCTAACCACTTACCTCCAAAGGATGTTCGCATGGACAATTTTGGCCATTTTTGCGGTTGAATGTCTGACAGACAGAGATGCAAATGGTGCTCAATACCTGGTTGCTCAAAATTAACTTTTGTACAAAGTACCAAATTCCAAGTGTATCTTTGTTTCAACAAAGATAGGAACTGTTTCGGCGCGTTTCACTTGAACGACTGATTTATATATTTTTTTTAGAACAGATGCGATGAAATAAAGTAATATCTGCCTTTTTATTAACTAAAAAATAATATACCCCAATTTTCCAGCGAACAACAAGTTCAATGGAATTGGACCAATTCTGGAGTAGCACAAATTCAGCCACTATATTTTTCGGATGGCAATCAACATACCTGATAGGAATATACAATCAGAAGTGCCAACTTCATTGGTTTCTAGAAAACTATTTGTCAGAAAATTGTTGATTCAACGGTCGTTTGTTGTTCAATGGAATTGGACCAATTCTGGATTAGCACAAATTCAGTCACTATATTTTTGGGATGGCAATGAACATACTTGACAGAAATAAACTATCTGAATTGCTTATGACTTGGATTTTAGATTATTTTATTTCTATTGTTTTATTTGTTGTTCAACACAAATATTATTGAACGATAGATCTCTGTTTTTTTTAATATAGTATCTTTCAGGGGCTAATTTTGTTTTCCTCGATTTCTGAATGAAAATTTAGGAAAATCATATTTCTATGATAAACCCAAATTTCATCAGTTTAGCGGCCTTTAGAAAGTTTTAAAATTATGCTTAAATTATTTCTGGTTTTTTCTGAAATTTGATTTTTTCCCCGTTTTTTTCGGCTCCTGGACTACCACCAATTTTTTCCCGTGAGCACTAATTCGCACAAATTGGGCTTAATCGGTACGCAAAGTTTCAGTTTGAAATTCGAAAGTTCGCCTGCTGCAGTTAACCACGTACTATTTTTTAATAGTAAATAAATTTGTGTTAAAATAATTTAAAATTTGGGTTTTTTGTTACTCTAAATTCATGATGATATCATATATGATACTACTATGAAAATCCATTTTTCAGAAAAACTATTTGGAAAAATTTAATTTAGTTTTCTTATTCCGAAAAGTTGGCACCAAGTCTATTATGTGGATTTTTCTTTAAAAATAAAGAATCATGCATTGTAGAGTTAAATACACCATTTCAATGTGGGGCTCCCATAAATTGGGATATTTCGCAGTGATTTTTGGTTGAAATCGATTCGCCGGAAGTGGCAGTTTTCGTAAGAACTTTTAATTTTCTGCAAATATTTTGAAAACTTGAAAAATGATTATGAGCTTTTAACTGAAGAGCTTTTCCGTTTCGTGCAAATACATAATTTGAAAAGTAAATAGCATTTACGGAAAACGAAATGACGAGTTTGTTCAAAAAACTTTATTTACCAAAATTCGGCATCTCTACAGTCCAATTTTGATTGACTATTTGGAATGAAACTTTATACTAAAGCTTTTTCGATAAATTGGGAAATCTATGCGAAATGTGGTGGACATCTGTGTACCGTAAGTGGCAGCTTCCATTGGAAGCTTCATATTCGTATAAAAAAAATTACTTGGGCGTTTGACCCAATGATGGTCATAGTTACAATATTTTTTCTTTGAAATACAAGAAATTTCAGTTCCATACTGCAAAAACTTGGATAAACTTGGCTCAATTGAAAATTAAAAAATTGTTTGAAACGTGTATATGGAACAAATATGTATGTTCTCGATATCTCAACCGTTAGCAATTTTAAAAATCGAGTTGCAGATATCTGGAATTTGTATATGATTCTACAAAATTGGTAATAACATAGTTGCCTATCTTACCGACACTATCCATTTAGTACTGATAGGGATCATTCATAATTCTTGATTAAATGTTTTTAGTTCCAGTTTTTTTTCATCAAGATCATTTCTCCAACAAAGAACAGCTAATGTGTGCCAGCTCTGTTGTGTAATGCTTGATGCGCGCTACGGTGCCAGTAATTTAGCTAAGCGGCGACCGTTTTCTATCTAAACAATACCGTTATGCAAGTACTTATACCTATAAGATAATAATTGTGCCACGGTTACAGCAGATCATGAAATATGAAAACTCAAAATGTTAAAGTAATTTTACACCTGGACCTTAATCAACAAAAGACGTCGCGCATAATTTATGACAAATAAATCACACCATGCATATTACGTGATGCTACTGAAATAAGCAACATTCCCACACACAAAATACACTCCGTTTTAGAATATCGTAATTTTTATAAATAAAAGTAATTGTTTCACCTATCAAAAGAAAGGAAAATCTTAAAATCAAGGTGGTGGTTTTGATTACAATTATTATTATTTTTGCTGTATTGTTGTAACCCCAACCCCAGTCCAACAAAAAATATTTGTTTTGTTTTCATTTCTACCAACATACGAGTACTCGTACACCGAAATAATATAAGACGTAATAGTAGGTACCTTAAAGATTATACGTGTAACAAGTAAATGTAGTTTACGTATATAAATCTAATTTAGGGTAACTTTACGTAAACTTTAGAAAATTATTAAAATTTACATCGTCATAGGGGGACGACGATTCACCTATCGAAGAGCCAAGGTATAACGTGAGAAAATTTCTACCCTACTTATAATTTTCTTGGAAATATTTTTTTTTTATTCTTTGTATAATGATTTTTATATAATTTCAAAGCTTTTCATTGTGTTCAACTTTGCGAAGAAAACAAAACATAAATTGTTCTTTGCACACTCGTATGTTAGAAGAGTGGAAGGAAGGAAGGTAAAAAGGGGGTAGATAATTTTTATAAAGAAAATCGCGATTTTATTTTTATATGTACGTACATGTACATACTTTAAAGGTGACATCTGCTTTAAATTTTCTAGTATTTACTCGGCGAAACCTTGAGGATATAGCATTTAGTTAGATGCGTTTGTATACGTAACACATACAATGGGTGGATTTTGGTTGTTGGCGATATTACTATGAAGTAAATAATTCTTTTAGTTGTAAGATGAAAATTTCTCACGATTTTCCACCCTTGATTTATGTTTCTTTTTATAAGCCTCTTTTAAAAATTGTAGGGTATTTGATTTTGGAATTTAATAAATAAAAATGATGCATTGCTTATGATTCAATGAAAATAATGGAATACGACCAGAGATAAAACTATCTCAAGAAGGATTTCCAAAATTTTATTTTTTAATTAACTTATTTCATTCGTCAAGGCGTCCCCTAACCGTAAGATCGATGATTCTTGCGTCGACATTACATTGGACATCTGCGTAAGATAGAAGAATTTCGAAATAAAAAAGAAAAATTTTAATATTTCTTCTTTTTTCTTATTTTTGTCTTACGTTGACTCGGGAACTATAGGTGTTAAAATTATATGATCGAATAACTTAAGGTTAGGTACCCGAAAGTATAATTCACGTACCAAAAAGAAAATATGAGGAATATTTAGCGGTACTAGTTCGGTAGTCATGTTAATCACCTTTGTAAACGCCAAATACAGTATTTTTCTGCACCGTCTTAAGTTTATCTTAATGTATCCAATACCATGCATCTGCAATTTTATTTGATGTGCTCTATTATTTATCGCGTGGTTGGTCGGTTATTTCCGATGCTATGTATGCTTAAAAGGTTTATTTCTGCAATTATTATTTTTATTCACAAACTTAATTATTAATTTTTACGACCGAATTAATTTATTTTACCGAACGCCTCGGTCGAAGAACGAACATGAATTCTCTACCCATTACATAACTACTTAGACATTACATCGAACAAGGTCGGCACAAAGTCGGTCGTTAAGGCAGTGCACTGAGAATACGAGTAGTGTCGGAAAGATGAAAGATTCGCGTGAAGTTTGTCCTAAACTATAATAAAAAAAAAATAGGATTTTTAGGACAAATTTCACTATGCTGCTCAAAATACTGAAGCTTGTCCTAAATCCTAAAAACATTTAAATTTGTTAGTAAATATAATATACTAAATCCGGATAAACCGATTAAACCATTGATTGATTCGGTTTTCCGTACTAATGTAGATTGAACTTGCTACAAATTTGAAAATACCTAATATTCTAAGGGAAACAATTATAAAATGGCCACTAACAATTAAATAAATATTTATTATGTTTAATAATATTTAATCCCAGTTTAATTAAGACAAAATTAGAGTTTTTGTGTCAGGTCAGCCAAATTTGCCTTGGAGTCCTTTAAATGGAACACAAGATTTTCTGAAACTGGCTGTGAATATTCTAAAAACCAGCATGCTAAGTGAAGTGTATATTGGAATGCTCCTAAGTCCTATCTGATAGAACCACGTGATTCTCCTGTTCAAATTGGCGGTTTAGAGTGTTTATAGGACAGCCAAATTTGCTTTGGAGTATTGCAAATTGGACGTAAAATTTTCTGAATTTTTCCGGCAATATCCTGTAAACCAGCATGTGAAGTGACCGATATAGTGCAAAACCCCAATTTCAACAAAACGAACATGTTGTTCCAGTACGTGAAATTTGTAGTACTCCAAGGCAAATTTGGTTGTCCTAAACACTCTAAACCCGCAATTTGAACAAGACAAACGTGTCTTTCTATTAGATAGGAACTAATAGCATCTCACTAAACTCGTCACATCGTATGCTGGTTTGCAGGAAATTCCCGAATTAATAAAATTTACATTTTTGTTAAAAAATATTTTCATATGACTAAAATTCGTGCTATCGAGGCAGACGCATCTACACATATTTTGTTGTTGTTGCGTTTTAGGACAGGTTTAGGACAAACTTCACCAACGTGATGGAAGAGGTTTTGCAATTACGTATAATTGGTGAGGCCGGTAATCGCTCAGCTGAATAAAATATCGCGTATTTGAATAATTGGCGCCGGTTTCAATCGATCGATCGTGATAGATTGATTTTTGTAATCGATACGACGAATGACCAGGGTGGTTGTTAACCTATGCGGACCTTATCTACTTTTATAAGAACATAATCGCAATTGTCGAGCAATATCGGGACAAACATATCATTTTATTTTGATTGTCGAGATGACGTGGGGGTAAGATTTTGCAGTTAAATATTGTATCAGTCAAATATTATATCGGTTGAAGGCAAAGGTGTAAGACGGTTTTCGACAAAGAACTCGCCGTCAAACTTAGTAGTATAACCCTAAACTAGTTCAGGTGATGAGCACTTTAGATCTTCTTTTACTACTGCTCGTACACCAAGCAGTACGATTGGGACATCGTAACTAAAATGAATGGTATCGCTTTGGGCCCTGCGAGTAGCTTTAAGCTGTCGATGGAAGCACTCGGCCATGCGGTTGTACGTATCCCATTAGAACGCGGGAGTTTTGTTAACTCAGTGAACAATTTGGACTCAAATTGCGATCCTTGATCGGTCGTAGTATTTGGAACGCCAAAGCAAGATATGTAATTATAGACAAAAGCCTTGACAATGGTTTGAGACGACATGACGTTCATGCAGTAAGCTTCGAAGCATCCTGTAAATCAATCGACAAAGTTTAATAAATAAAATATCCGTTTGATGATGGAAAAGAACCAATTGTATCCCAGTGGATATGCTCGAATCGACCAGGTGGAATTTCGAATAAGGTCAAAGGTGTTTTCGAGTGCATTTGAAATTTTGATCGCTGACAGAGTAAACAGTTGTAATCAAGTTACGAATAGCACGAACACCAGGATGTGAAATATTGTGTAAAGAATCGCAAATTTCTCGTGGTAGTGGTTAAGCGATATATCGGCGATTTGTACCCGTCGATGTTTCGCAGTATATTTCGTAACCAGAGAATTTAAAAAGCTCTAGTTTCATGTTGGAAGCGTGACCTGTTCAACCAAAAAATAAATTCTGGTGTTCCACGTCTGCCTTTTGTGCGATTATAATCTTGTAGAAATCGAAACGTGTTTCGACTTTCGTTATTTTCTTTACCGTTCACATGCTATAGATATCGAGATATCGCTGGTAAATAGAGTAATATAATCAAAGTGATGCCCTTGCCTAGGATTAGACTCTAGTCAATGGCTTATGGTCGGAAAAAATGGTAAAGTCCCTACCTGCAACAAAATATCTAAATTGTGTAATCGCTAGACAAATTCCGAGTAAGTTCCGATCAAATTCAGATAATTTTTGTTCAGATCAGCCCCGACGGCAGTCTTCGATAGGGTGGGTGAGCTAACATCGTTGTATTAGCTAATTCGTTCTTTAGTTTCGTAAATGCGTTTTGGCATTCTTCGGGCTAAGAAAAATTCTTAAGTGTCTTGACCTTCTCCAGTGTAGTACGATCAAGTGATAACAAATCGATGGAAATAATTTACTACCGGGTGACACGAAGTGTTACTAACTTCAGACTGCCATTGCTGTCAAACCAGTGATGACAGAGCGCTCAAATGTAAACTAATGACAAATTATGCGCAATGGAATTCAAGCGGAATAGAAAAATGCGGCAAGTAATAGCGGAAGAAAAATGGCTCGTGAGGCGAACATTTCGCTCGATCGGAAGCAGCACATATTGAAAGACCATCTTGGACTAAAGGCCTTGATATTCCATAAAACGCATGGATTCACCGATGCTCAAAAAAAAGTTAGAGTGGAAAGAGCAAAGGAGTTGTTATGCTTACATGAAAGTGGCAATTTGCCGAATTTGGTTTTCTCCGATGAGTGACCGTTCGTTATTGAGCAATATGTTAACAAGAAAAACGACAGGATTTACTTGCCCGGCCGTTCTACTGAAAATTTGGACCAACGGATTGCCACTCGAAACAAAGCGCCGCCGATGTTGATGGTTTGGGCCGCCGTAACGGCCGAAAGCCGTGGCATCAAGATAAATGCTCAAATTTATCGAGGTCATGTGTTGGAGGGAGCGTTGAAGCCTTGGGCACAAACAAATTTTAGCCGCAGAACCTGGTCATTTCAACAGGACTCGGCGCCGAGTCATAAAGCGCGCGTCCATCAAGATTGGTTGAGAAACAACGTTTCGCGGTTTATTTCCACTGCCCAATGGCCACCAAATTCACCGGATGCAAATCCGCTAGATTTCTCGGTTTGGGGTATTTTGAAGAGCAAGATTAGACAAAAAAATACCAAAGTGTCGATCATCTCAAGCAAGCGCTTCGCCGGGAATGGGCCAAAATACCGCAGAGCCACTTTCGTGCTGCATGCAATAGCTTTGTCGGCCGTTTGAAGGCCATAATCGCGGCTAAGAGTGTCCAATTCGAAAACTGCTAATGTAATTTGAAAGTTTAAATATTTGTGAACATTTTTTACTTTGATTCAATAAAATTCATCGAAAATTCTGTGGCGTTTTGTTTTGGTAACACTTCGTGTCAGCCACCCTGTATACCGATGAATTGCTGAATTCGTTTGATTGTGGTGGGTGCCGAGAATTCCGTAATGGTATAAATTCTTTCCGGAGAAGGTAGACCATTAAATGTTATATTGTGGTTGAGGTAATCTAGAGTTTTAACGTCGAAAACACATTTCGAACTCTTTACGTGAACATCGAACTCAGCTAGTCGCTGTAAAAGTGTTTCTAAAAATCGCTCGTGATGTTCTTGCGTTTGTGACGCCACCAGAATAATGGTCGTTAGTATATGCGAAAACGAAGTTTAGGTCGCGATCAACTTCTTTCATAAAACGCTGAATCGCATTGCATAGTCCAAATGGCATTCGGTTGAACTCGAGGAGGTCAAATAATGTAATTACCGTTTTGTGGAGGTCTTCAGGAGCGATGGAAATTAACTGATAAGCCCTGAAAAGGTAAATTTTCAACAAAATCCTACAACCATGTGAGTGCTTGGAGAAATTTGGAATGTGAGATATCTGGTACCCGTTAGTCGCCGTGATCGAGATACAGGTAGGTGACGTGTCGCTTTTGTTACGCTTTTGCTGCTGATGGAGACAAACTGATTGAAATTTATTTTTTAATTGAACAAATTTTATCGTCGTTCTTTTTTGGTTTCGTATTCGTCGTGTTGCTTTTGTTTTCGTTTTGTATAGCTCGTCGTGTTGTTTCCGTCTTCCGTGTATATGTACATCTGTTGATGCATTAACTCTGTTTGCACGTACAGAGTAATGAATGATGAGTTAGCGATGAGTTTGCGAGATGTTATGTTTGCAAATGGACGTTGTAAGACGTCGGCCGGCGTGTTGATGAGAAAAGTCAGGTGGTTTATTTTGTCGTATAGGGAAAGGCGGCTGTCATTTATGATCGATGTTGCCGTCGAATTAACCGAGTGATGACTTATTCGTTTTTTTGGTTGTCACTATTGTTGCACTGTTGTTGCATATCTTTCGTGATACCAACAAATGTCTTACGGATTTATGTTGGTACCACGTGAAGGCGAAACGTCCGCATTGTTGAATTTTTTATGTAGAGAAATATTTTGCCAGCTAATTGATAGGTACAGTTTCGTTGTTCGTAATCATCGGAATATTCATCGGTTCGGTCAATTTTCAGATCCACAGCGAACGTATTATTCGTTCTGTAAAACTATCACCGGCAAGTCGTTGTTTATGTCGCAAGGTTTATGAGAATCGGTAGTCGCCAATATTCTGACCACTTATCAGTGCCTCTACTAAGGTCAAGATTGGGTCTGTCAAAATTAGAAGATGAATATCAAAACTGTCAAGGAAGAACTTGAAGATACGCGTCTGACAATTACAGAAAATTGCTCTGCATAAACACGCAAACGGATATTTACCAGTTTAATAGATTACCGATTCTGGGTTTCCTTGATAATAGGGAATTGGGAAAATATTTTCTTATCATTTTTTGCCTAAATTAGATTTTTATGGCCTATACTGTTGGAATTAGTTCGGTGTAACTATTTTTGAAACAAAGGCCATATCCACTATATATCAGTCGGCTGGACATGCGCAAAGATATGTGAAAATATTTTGTTGAACAAATGTTACTCAATCAACTTTGTTTCGTAACTATTTACGCCAACTAATTGCAACAGTAAGCCAGAGAAATATAATTTAGACAAAAATGCTATGAAAACATATTTCCCCATTCACATGGAAAGCCAGAGGCTGGATGTTGTGTACCATCACAATTTTCGACTTTCGGCATTATGTCTCCTTTATGTCACTTTTTTGGTCTCAGCATAGTTTACGGTAACTCGATTTGTTTATTTATACAGATGCAAATAATTTTTAACAGCACCGTAAATTTCGGTTCACCAATTGACACCAATAACGAAACTAGCAACATCCGTTCACTAACGGAGCTGGAAAGTTAAAAGTCCCATTGAAAAGCTGAAGAACAATAAGGCTGCTGGAACAGACAGTATAACCGTCGAAATATTCAAAGGAGATTCATCTATAGGAGCTTGACAATTATATAATCCCCAAGAAAGGTGACCTATAAGAGAATGCAACAATTGGCGAGGTATCTCTCTCCTCAACACAACAATAAAGATACTCGCAATCATCCTTGACAGAATCTCACCTACGATCAATGCAAAATTAAGAAAAGAACAAGCTGACTTTAGACCAGAAAGAAGTTGTACTGATCACAACAACGCAATCCGTATCATCAAATACAATGCAATGAATGGAATTCACCACTCTACCTGCTCTTCGTCGATTTCGAACACGCATTTGATACGATAAACAGGAACGCAATATGGCAGACACTTTGTGAAATGGGCATCCCAAAGAAATTGATTGAATTCATACAAGAAATGTATCGGGATACAGGAAACCGAGTTCAATATAAAGGCAAACGAAGCGAAGCCACGTCTTCTAATGGAATGAAGACTAACATGTAAACTAAACCATCTGGACTATTCAGATGACATATGCCTGCTCAACAAACCTCAGACATGCAACAGAAAGTACAACAGCTATCAGATCTAGCTACGGAAGTTGGTCTCAAGTTAAATATCAGTAAAACCAAGACGATGAGACTCAACAGAAATATAACAACACCGATGCGCATCAAGGACCAACGAAAAACTTGGTTGCACAATAACGAAAACAAGCCAGACACACATTCAACATGTTACATAAAGTCTGGAATTCTTCTGTCCTGTCACGCAAGACCAAGACACGAATGTTCAACTCGTCTGTGAAATCGATACTACTGTATGGGTGTGACACATGGAAAACCGCAGAAAAAGTCAGAAAGAAGTGCTTCTGGCCTATCACCATAACTAACATTTTAGTGAAGCTGATAGGTAAAAGTCGTTACTGCAAAAATTGCCTCTACTGCTGGATGCTGACCAGGTACCGACATATCATCACCAATGCACCATCAACGGTCCCCACGTCCGACTCAAACAGTGCAGCTTCTAAAAAAGTTTGATTTCTATATTTTGGACAAAAGACGGGAAGTGTTGGCAACAATGGTGGGAAAACAACAATTGATTATGACCAACTTCATGCATATAAGAGTTTGTTGCATGGTTACATCATACATTCGCTAATTATATGAGTTATTACAATTCAAAGTGAATTGATTCTATTATTGCACCACACAACAACCCATAACTCTAATTGAGTTAAATGTACAAAATTATAATTTGCCAAAACCTTATATGTCAAAATAATTCAATGCCAATTGGCAGTCTCTAACCAAACGGTAAGCAAATAATTAAATTATTTAAAGTGAAATATAAATTAATGGGAGCGGCTTAAAATCCTGTTTTTCAAAATCCCGGTTTTCAAAATACGACTTGCATGGCAGTGCAATATGTCCAAAATAGCAAAAGTGAACAAGTATTAGTAAATACACTGTTAAAAAATTCTTATAATAATTTTGAGTGAAAACTCGAAAATAAACTCAAACAAATTTATTTTACATTCTTCATTAAAGCCCGGAAAACAATCGAGTGAACTAAAGCACATTTCCATAAAAATGGGATACTTCTGAATTTTGTCCTGGTAAATTAAGTCAAATTGTTCGGTCAAAACTATAAGGTAAGATGCCTATAAGGTAAGACAATGAAATGAATCAAGTTTCCAAATTGAGAGTAGGGGTATCCGTTTCAGTTCTGGTAAATCAAGTTAATTTTATTAGTTTGCTTAATTCTTGAAAAAATAAATTCTGCCTTAGTTGACAAAATCAAATGAGTTAATTGCCATTTCCAAACAGAGGGTTGGGATATGCTATTTAGTTGCGGTAGAACGATTTTATTGGTTTTAATAAAATTTGTTTGGTTTAATTCTGGATATCTTAGGGTTTGTCGGTAAATTCTATTATTTGGAAATGTTATAACTCCACATAATCAAATGAGCCAAGAGCCATTTTCAAAAGAAGGAAAGAGGTACCGTTTTTCATTCTCCTAACTGAAATTAATTTTATTAGTTAAGATAAACAGTTTTATTTAAGATAATTTCTGTTTTGTAGTCAACTAATCAACTGAAAAACGAAAATTGATACCTATCCCCTCCATATGGAAATGGTTCCATTCTCATTTGATTGTGTCAACCTAAAGTTAAAATTTGCACACAGTGGAATTTTCCGACAAACTCAACGTCATCCATAGTTTATCTAAACTAAAACTACTCAAACCGATAAAATCGATTTGATCTGCAAAAACGAGAAATGATACCTATCCCCTCCATATGGAAATGACTTCAGACTCATTTGATTGTGCCAACCTAAAGTTAAAATTTGCACACAGTGGAATTTTCCGACAAACTCAACGATAACCAAAATTTTTCTAACCTAAAACTACTCAAACCGATAAAATCGATTTGATTTGCAAAAACGAGAAATGATACCTATCCCCTCCATATGGAAATGACTTCAGACTCATTTGATTGTGTCAACCTAAAGTAAAAATTTGCACACAGTGGAATTTTCCGACAAACTCAACGACATCCATAGTTTATCTGAACTAAAACTACTCAAACCGATAAAATCGATTTGATCTGCAAAAACGAGAAATGATACCTATCCCGTTCACTTGGAAATGGCTCCAGACTCATTTGATTGTGTCAACCTAGAGCTAACATTTGCACACAGTGGAATTTTCCGACAAACTCAACGATAACAAAAATTTATCTAAGCTAAAACTACTCAAACCTATAACATGGATTAAATTTGCGAGAACAAAAATGATACCTTCGAACAAACTTCACAACTGTCTAATTTTTATGATATTGGTAGTAATTAATTAATTTGATTTAATTAAAATTAATAAATTTATAAATTTTAATATTAATTAGTTTTATTTTAATTTCATTAAAATACGGGAGTTTGAAGGTGTTATGAGATTAATTAAAATACGGGATTTCAAGGCCAACCCAAATTACTGATTAAATTATTTGAGAAAGCAAAGAATAAATATATACCTCAAGTTACCAAGATAAGATATAATTTCCAGTGATTTCCAGTGATTTTGTTAAAAAATTTCTACCCGTTTTCCCGTAACACTGTACGCTGCATGATTTTAGATTTGGAATGGACGAGATACAGTTTTTGGGCCAATTAATACAAAACTTTGACTGGCAATCTTTAAAAGAAACTCCTAGGGTTTTAATCCACCATGTCACGGACGTTTTCGGCCTAAGTGATTGTAACAATTATGTAAGCCAACCTTATTCAACGGATACGCAGGTTGCACCACCAAACATCAATTTTTCGCAATGCATTTGGGTTCGAATTGACCCTGAAATTTTACTTATTTGAGCTAAACAGATGATTTCATTGGCATCGTATTTGTGAATGAAACTCTCAGTGTACAAAAACGTAATATTTAATAAATTGAATAACACATACATTTTCTAGAGTAAAGTCAAAAAATTCTACAAAAAAATTATCTCACATTGAACGATCGAGAGGTCGTCCAAAGTCATAATTATTTCAGTGTGTACTTAAAACAAGTAAATCTTAAGCTAAATTCTTAATTTTTTTTTTAAATTCATTCATCGAATTTTTATTGAAATTATAAACGTTACTGCGCGCACCACTACACATTATAATGCACATTTGATAAGGGATTTGACGTGTAAGTATGTGATCGAGCCACTTTTTGCCTCTGTTTGCGGGGTAATGTAATCCGCTAGAGAACGTTATTGTACACATAAATTGTTGTTGTTTTTAACGATCAAAATGCGTTATCTCGAAAAATAATTGCGTTTTTAAATAATTAAATATTTAAGTTCATAAATTGAGTTTAAATAATTAAGGCAAATTATATGTAGAAGAGATGACGTGAATGCGAGCGATTACAAGTGTGATTGTTTACATAAAAGTTTAAAAAATAATAATAATAACAAATTAAAAGTGATAACGATGAACTGAGTAATGTTGTATTTTATGCTTATCAATTTGAAATTGTATGTAGCACAGTATATTAGAAGCAAGTAGCTCGAGTACTGTACGGTGGCACATCATATCAGATTTGAGAGTGTAAGTGTATATTTTGTGCGCGGTTTGATGTAAAATGTTTAGCTTTAGATGCATTGAACTTGGAATTATCGCTGTAAGCAACGTCTTGCTATCTACATATTATTTGATTAGTATGTGAACTAGAAAATGTACTACATTAGCATTTTACGATTTAATATTGCAAAACAAGCGACATACTCGTTTAATAAGGTCCTAACTTAATTTCTGGAGATGGGCACTCTCTTACGAATCCTGTAATCTTTTTGAGAGGGGACTCAATACTAAAGAAATGTACGTTACCACATCCATATACGTACGAGTATATATATTCTGTAATAATAAGACGACGCAGGGTCGCAGGCAGATGAAAATAATCGATTATCTACAAACATATTAAAATCTTCTTGTAATTTTAGGGTGGTTTATTGCCGCAGCTGTCGTAAATTTAAAAAAATTCATGAAATGTAATTTGTATTGTTGCATATTCTTACCTCAACACGATGTACCCGTATATACTGTTGTTAAATCTTGAAAGAGACTAGCAAAAATAAAAAAACTAAACACAATTTTTATGAATATGCTAATCGATTTTATTTAACTCCTACATCCTAATTAAAATCCATCTAAATATCGTGTGCGATATACGCACGCATCGGTGAAATGAAACTGATTACAATTTATTAAAACCCATTAAGCAGCGGTAAATGTATAATATTGAGTGGTATTTAAAATTTAGAATCACTTTAATTATTTTATTATCAATAAACTTTAATGCTATTTATTGAACATTCGAGGTATTTTTGGTTCGCTTACAAGCAAATTAAATTTATTAGTTTACATTTTTTAAATAGCACTTTACGAGATTTAGAGGGCGACATTTTATTATCGGCGCCAATTATAGAAAATACCATACCAATTTATGCCTGAAATATTGGCGTTTGCTTGATACACAATTTTGATTTTGCGATTTGAAGTGGGTGGTCTTAAATGTGTGAACTGAAATGAGCTAAGGTATGAATATGTACAGGCTGGCCCTTAAGTAAGTACAATAAATTCGGAAAGTACGTATGTGAAGCTGGCCCGAAAACCATCCCGAAAAACGCCTTTAAAATTTAGGTGTGTTTCTATGCTAAATTCATTAAAAGGCTTTTCAGCCTGAAAAATTAAAAAACTATGGAGAAAATCAAATTTCATCCCGAGAAAATAAAACAAGCTCACGCACACACAACAAATTTTAAGTATAAAATTACCTTACAGATAAGGGACCCCCCCAGCTGATTTAATATTCGCTTCTGTTGGGCCAGGTATCGGAATTATGCTCATACGTCACCATAAATTTCTCCGTTCACAGAGTTTGCCAGATATAACGGTATATGCCTAATTAATGCACTGACCATCAGCATTAAGCATATAAATGCTCATTACCTTACAGTGGGGATAAGGGCCCCCCCCAGCTGATTTAATATTCGCTTCTGTTAGATTAGGTATCGGAATTATGCTCATACATCGCTGAAAAATTCTCCGCTCACAGAGTTTGGCAGATGTAACGGTATATGCCTAATTAATGCACTGACCATCAGCATTAAGCACGAGAATGTTCATTACCTTACAGTGGGGATAAGGGAACTCTCCAGCTGATTTAATATTCACTTTTGTGAGCGGAGAATTTTTCAGCGATGTATGAGCATAATTCCGATATCTTATCTAACAGAAGCGAATATTAAATCAGCTGGGGGGCCCTTATCCCCACTGTAAGGTAATTTTATACTTAAAATTTGCTGTGTGTACGTGAGATTGTTTTTATTTTCTCGGGATGGAAAATGATTTTCTCCATATTTTTTTAATTTTTCGGGCTTGAAAGCCTTTTAATGAATTTAGCGGAGAAACACACCCAAATTTTAAAGGCGTTTTTCGGGATGGTTTTCGGGCCAGCTTCACATACGTGCGTGAAGTTAGACCTAACTTAATCCTAACCAACAAAAACAAACGAAAATTTGTATGGATTGGTTAAAATGTAAATGTAGAATGTCATTTAGGCGAAATATTGAATTTGTGAACTAATCCCAATTGCAGTTTATAATAAATAATTAGGTTCAACATTTATTAGGATGGGATATAAGAATTTAAAATTTTCTTCAGAAATTGAATATGTTGAAACCTAAGATGCTTATCAAGAATGTTGTTATGTTTTTTGATAGGTCTAGATTAGTCTTTCTTAAGAAAATCCTAACTTCTCGAAAATCGAAAATTCTAAAATTATTAGCTTTTCAAATGGCTTGGAATACAGATAGTTCTAGCCTAGACCTATCAGAAAAACATAATAATATTCTTGATAAACATATTAGGTCTCGAGATATTCAATTTCTTATGAAAATCCTAACTTCTCAGGTTAATAAAATCTTTCAAAAAATTAATCTGATCGCGCAAAAATTATTTGCTTTTCAAATGGCTTGTAATATAGATAGTCCTAACCTAGACCTATCAGAAATACATAATAACATTTTTGATAAACATATTAGGTTTCGAAATATTTAGTATTCAATTTCTTAAGAAAATATTAAATTCTTATATCCCATCCTAATAAATGTTGAACCGAATTATTTATGATAAATTGCAATTGGAATTAGTTCATAAATTCAATATTTCACCTAAATGACATTCTTGTCTACATTTTAACCAATACATACAAATTTTCGTTTCTTTTTGTTGGTTAGGATTAAGTTAGGTCTAACTTCAAATGCGTAATAGAAATAATCAAGCACATTTATACCTCATTCGCCAGGTACCCAATATTTGGAGCTTTAAGAGAATCCACCAGAGACTTAGAGTAACAGGTTCCTTCAAACGTGAAAGTTTTCCAGGAAGACCGGTAATTACTAGAACGCCTTTACTAGATGCTAGAAGCTTTTCTCAATAAAATAGCGGAACAACTCAAGGTGAGCACAAGGAAACTAGCTCGTAAACTTAACGTCAGTAAAAAGCTATCCTGTACAATTTTAATGGAGGAATAATTATACTTCCATTATATTTCATTTAAGTGTACAGGAACTATTGTCACATGATTTCCCGAAACGTTTAAGTTTTTGTTAATTGACTCTTACAAAATTTTTAAGATATCCGCAATTTACAGATGAAGTGCTTTTTACTGATGAGGTAAATTTCTCAAAAAGCGCCATCATGAATCTCCACAGCAGACAGAACGACCCGCTTTCAAATACCTATAGCGATCATACGGCAGGAAGGAAAAAGGCTTAATAGTGCTATTCCATTCAAAATCACAAGATTTTGTACATAATTAAAAAGAGACTAATATATTTACATGAGAGTGACAAAGACACAATTTTTTTTTATAGTAGAACATGTAGGGGAACTTTTTGACTGCGATACAAAAATAACCTAAAAATTATTTTATTAAAGTGAAAAATCGTAATTTTTAATAGTGACGGCGAAAACAGTCTTGTTTTAATTAGTTTCTTTAATTTGGACGAATACGTAAAAAGTACTTTGCGATAAAATATGTAAGGGGAACATTTTGACAAGTTCCTCTATAACTTAAAAAAATCAAAAAATTTAGGTTGGTGTGAGGTTGTCATTATTTTGTCAATCGTACCAAGAAAATACACCAAAAGATTTGACGTTCACCAATGTAAAAGTTTACTTTAAATAATTTGATATCAATAAATAATTCTAATTTTATTCTAATTTAACGGAGTGAGACTTCGTTGTGTTACGGCATGGCAAAGGGAAAATGTTTTTTTTTAATTTTTCTGTTTTTTTTCGTTTGTAATGACAAGTAAGTCTTTGATGTGATATGCCTCGGCCTTTCAATGTTGACTATTTTTTAGATTTCTTACTGCTGGCGCTATTTTTTATGAAAAAACTTATTTGGCTCAACAATATTTTTCGAAACAGGGTCGCAATTGCATATGGGAACGTTAAACACGAATTAATTTAAGTTCTAATTATTATTCAACGATTTGCTCATGCACTAATTATGTAAGAATCCTTCCGCGTGGTTCTATTTTCCGTTCGTGCCATCACCTCACGTTAACCTTGATCTTTTTTGATTGACTGAGATGTGCGGAAATGTCTCAGTAATCTGTGTTTAGACAGTTACTGCGGAAGATGCATAAATTAATTTTTGCGTACGAATCGTGCTGAATTTGAATTTTAACAAATTTTAGTTTTGGGGAAGCTGAATTTGATTGGGCCATCTCTTAGCGGGTTAAGACCAAATATGGTTCGGCTATGGTGAATGGAGGATAATTCCTTGGCCGATTATTTTCAAATTTATTTTGTAGAAAAATCCAGAACTTTATCCGGGATTTATGTTGGAGTTTCGATTCAGCTCAACATACCAGATTCGAGCATAATTAGTTAAGACATTGCCTAGTAAGGCCGAACTCCAGAATTTCTCTAAAATACATTTTTAAATCGCCACCCAATTCTGAATACCTGATTTGACATTTTTTTTCTGATATGGCCAAGTTCCATTCAAAATGATTGAAGTTTTACTCTTCATCAAAAAGACTGGAAAGTTATCGGTTGGGAAAGGTCTTTTTTGGGGACAGGACGACCCGGTTTCAAACACTTAGCAATCGTACGGCACAACGCAATTCTAATCTACTTCTAATCTACTAGAGGAAGGAAAATGGCTTAATAGGCTTAATGGATAACGATGGTATTGGTCCTCAACAATTGCTTCTCTAAATCAGCAACCTGAGAAAAAAAAATTATTTCACGTACATCTGGAAAATTGCTGAAATTTAATTCTAAATTAATACAACAATTTCCGGCTTCCTAAACAAAATTGATTAATTGAATCGGCCCGGTTACAAACACCTAGACAAAGTCGATAGTTAGTAACACAATGACAACAAAATTCTAATCTACACAATCAACAATTAATACTTCAAAAAAATATTATTTCACAGCATCTGTAGATTTCCTGAAATTTGATTCTAAAATAATATTTTCCGCCTTCCTAAATAATGTAAACATTTATTAATTTAAACCTCCTGCAATTCCACAACTTACAATAGAATTTCCTGAAACCTTAGTTATTTAAATTATGTTAAAAATTACTCTAAAATTCATTAGTATCCCTTGAATTGGCAATCACGAAATATCTTTCAAAACGCCAAAGGCAATGGTTCCCGGAAAACTGCAGGATTTATTATTTCAAATAAATTGCTTATTTCGCAAAAATTTCAAATGTTTTATTAATTTTGGTCACCAAAGAATATTCGTTCGTGCAAAGCCGAATTTGACAAAATTTTGTGATTCGGCGATAATGAATGGAACCAGGTCATTTCCGAACCGATAACTTTCCAATTTAGATTCCAGAGCTGAGGTAGGGTTCTAATAAAAAGGTCAGCTTGTATTGGGATTTTAACGTGTATTTTTGATAAAGTGTAGAACTTCGATCAATTTGGATGGAACTTGACAATATCAGAAAAAAAAATTTCAAATCAGGTATTCAGAATTGGGTGGTGATTCAAAAATGTATTTTAGAGAAGTTCTAGAGTTCGGCCGTGCTAGGCAATTTATCAACTAGTTATGCTCGAATCTGGTATGTTGAGCTGAATCGAAATTCCAACATAAATCCCGGATGAAGTTCTGGATTTTTCTACAAAATAAATTTGAAAATAATCGGCCAAGGAATTATCCAGTTTCTCCATTCCTCGCCGCACCAAACTTGGCTTTAATCCGTTAAGAGATAACCCAGTCAAATTCAGCTTCCCCAAAACCAAAATTTGTTAGAATTCAATCAGCCCAATTCGTAGCCAAAAATTAATTTATGTATCTTCTGTAGTACACTGTCTAAAAACAGATTACTGAGACAATTTCGCACATCTCAGTCAATCAAAAAAGATCAAGGTTTACGTGAGGTGACAGCACGAACTGAAGATAGAACCTCGCGGAAGACTGGTGCATGAGCAGATCGTTGAATAGAATTTAGAATTCAAATCAATCAATATTACTGTCTGACGTTCCCATGCAATTGCGACCCTGTTTCGAGAAATATTGTTTTTCATAGAAAATAGTTCCAGCAGTAATGGTAGGTTCACGTATGCGATAAAAAAATGATTTGCGAATCGAGCCAATCAAATCATTGGAAACATATACAAATTTCCCCGCCCGAGATGAAATAATTTTTACTTTGGGCAAATTTTGATCGCAAGCATCCAACATATTAAAAAAAACAAATTATGAGCAGTAATGACGCTCAATATATATAATTTTGCTGTTTTCTGACATTAGATATATTACGTAAAAACTACCGGTTATTTATATATATGTACTTTCTTCAGAATGAAGAGGAATAGCACGAAAGGACGACCGGGAATATTTGTACCAAATTGGTCACATAAATTATAAAAATAACCCGCTAAAGAGATTAACGTGGACCAAAATTTGCAAGACAATGGCCGTGTCATCCGATGAAGTCATGGAAATATGGAAAACACTCCGAGCGAAATATCTCCGCCTAGTGAAGCCTGCTTGGACCGGTAGCAATGGACCACCACCAATTAGCCGTGATTCGTGGTTGATTCGAAGATGAAATTCATCAAAGAACAAGTTATCACAGAGTACGTTATGAATATTTGATAATATCAAATTTTTAGTATTGAGATTTCTAGGTAGTAGAAAATTAATTTCAAGTAGAAAATAATGTATCGATCCCATTTCGAACTTCTTTCCCATTAGAAAGCAGCTTTTCGGCGGTCACATCTGGAGTTTATCAAACTTGGTTTGATACATTCAGCAACGAAATCAATGACATGGAACAAGAACCGACGCCAGGTCCAGCTAATTCGGGTCGCACAACAACTACTCGGCGAAACCGGACCAAACAGGCTAGCGAATCTAGCAATATAAGCACACTATAATCTATTCCAAAGGATGCAATAACGCGAATGGCAGCCAATAGGTACGCCTTGAAGGAACTTCATAACCAGTAACTGCGCTTTCTGTTTTGATCGATAATTTAAATGGCAGATTTATGAAATGGCCAGCCTCGAGCAAGCTGCATTCACACACGAATTGAATAACATATTCAATCGACAGAAGAGAGGAGCAATTAAAAACTTTAAATTTAATTTAATTGTTCCAATTTTATTATTAATATTTATTTAATGAATTTATTATAATTTCATTTATATTTTTGTGATAAGAATGTGATAAAAAAAATAAAAAGTATATAAATGTTGTAAAGTTTATTTTTAAAATAACGAATTATTCTGCCAAGGCAGTATATCCACTTCATTAAAGTATACTTTGTACTGGTCTCTGATGTCGACTGCACTTCGGTTTGGATTATTGGATCCTAGTCATTGTATTGGGGTCATTCCATTACCACCTTCTTCTCGCCAGCTTCCTGAGCGATGTATTCCACCAACATAACTGTCGAATAAATCAGCACTCATATACTCTTCGAGCCGCTTCTCCCGTAGCCAATTATGCAAGACCAACGACTTTTCGATCTCAACGACTCTACAAAGGAAACGCCTCATCGCAAACAAAAACAAACGGATGCTCTTGACCATCCCGTAGTATCGCAGGCGGGGGAATGTCCAATAAAGCACCGCGATTGAGAACCAATTCTGTCTCCAACATGGCCGGGTGCGCCTATTTCTACCATACTAAATTTTCAGTTCGCATCTGATACTGCAAATAGCACGAGACTGTGGGTATGCTTATAATTAAAGTAGGTCGAGCCCGAATTACTAAATACCTAAACATAAACCATATATCAATTAGAAGCGAAATATTATCTTTTTAATGGCCAACTGGCCAACAACTCTCAATTCCAATGATGATGAATGAAAATGTTGATAAATTTAATGACATTATGCAGCAAGGCTTCGAACTTTATGGACCTATATGCTGTAAACCACAAAATGCACACCCTCAGTGGTTCGATAATAGACTAGTTAACCTAAAACATCGGAAGTCGAAAGCGTATGCCAAAATGTTGAAAAGCGGGTTAGTAGCCGATAAAACAATGTTTCTGCAACATAGTAATGCATTTGAAATTTATTTCAAATCAAAATACAGGTCGTATCTCGATCAAATTCAAGGAAAAATCAAAGTAAATCCAAAACAATTTTGGAAATACTTTAGGAATAAACGCAAAATTGACGGATACCCTGCAAATATGACATATAACAATACCAGTTCCTCAAACTCCAAAGATATAGCTGACATGTTCGCGAAGTTTTTAAAATCAGTCTATAAACCAAAAATTACTAGTAGATTGTACGAACAACCCAGCAATACCAACGTATCAATAACTCCTCCGGTTATATATGTGGATAACATTTTATCGGCTCTAAAGGGATTGGGAGAGGATTGTGGTCTTGACAAAATACCCTCTTCTATTCTGAAGGATTACGCTGACATTTAGCAATTTCATTATGTTACCTATTCAACCACATCAACTAATCTGGTTGAATTCACCGGTAAAATACGAGTATTTAATGAGATAGAAAACCGTCATCAAGTTGATGCGTACAAGGATTTCAGTAAAGCATTTGATTCCATCTGCCATCAAAAAGCACTCCGGAGTTTATCGCATTTGGGTTTTCATTCGATTACATAAATTGGTTCAAGTCTTATCTATCAAACCGGCGACAATTTGTAATAATGGGAAATGACAAATCAAACTTAAAGTTATGTCTGGTATTCCCCAAGGATCTCACATCGGGCCGCGGATATTTATTGTTGTCATAGATCAAATAACCGAGATAATCAAAAACTCAAACGTGCTCATATTTGCTGATGACGTGAAAATTGTTTGAACTATTAATGGAATGCTTAGATAGATTAAGTGAGTGGTGTGATCGAAACTCGCTTTACTTAAATATTAAGAAATGCAAGATCACGTCCTTCCATCGTAAGAGAAATCCGCTAATTACTTCCTACAAAGTCAACAACGAAGTGTCGCAAAGAGTTAATGAGATCATAGATCTAGGTTTTACATATTTGTCGAAAATGCCAGTTTCAATAGGCATATTGAAAATTGTATTGCGAAAGCGAATGCCATGTTTGGATTTGTTAAAAGCTGGACAGATGAATTTAGAGATATTCAAACCTTATGTTCACTCTATTTCGCTTAAGTTCGATCTCAACTTGAATACGCTGTACCGGTCTGGAATCCATACTATGCTGTACACATTAAAATAATTGAAAGCATTTAAAAGAAGTTTCTGATTTTCTTGTTAAAGAAAAGTGTCTGGAATTACGACCATTTACCATTCCATGAACATGTGGCTCGATTACCTCCGTACTCAACAAGATGCACGGATTACAAAATATGCACGCTTGAAAATAGACGACTTCTCTTAGGTGCGCCTTTCATTGGTAACGTTTTGCTTGGTCACATTGATTCAGCATACATTTTGGAAAACATATCAATCCATGTGCCTTGCAGAACATTTCGAAATCATACATTTTTACCATTAGAACACCATTCCACAAACTATGGAGAAAATAACCCCATTAATAGGTCGTCTAAATCTTTCAACATCGTCAACGACCTATTTGACTTTAATTTATCAAAGGACAAGTTCAAAATATCCTTAAGAATTATTTTTAGAATTTTTAATTGTTAAATCAAGATTTGATTTATATTTTTGTTTTTTAATTTTCTTTATTTTATTTTTTTTAAATATTTTTGTTTTAATTTAAATTCTGAAATCATACATGTAAATCACAAAATAGATTTCTTTAAATCAATAAATAAACAGATTTACCTGTATGACAACATGTTTGCCGTCCATCGCCCCTATACAATTGGGGAAATTCCACTGAAGTTCTTACACTACCACAATTTCGAGAACTAATTTCAACTGCAAAGGAAATTAAGTCGAACTGAACTTAAATTTAAACACGATCATGAACAAGAATTTTCTTGTTCCCGTACTAATTCATGTAATGAAACAACCTGAATTGGTGATAATATCATGTTTTCCCATTCCATTGATACACTGGGCGAGGATCTACGTTACAGTCACTACAGTCACGAGAGTGTAGGCTTTATGTTTTATGCAATATTCCTTCATATCTCGAGAAATTTTAGTTGATGAGCGTATCACAGGTTTCTCCCGAGGATTTTAGAAAGGCAATATTTTGGGAGTCTTTGAGGGGAAAAATAGTCCGACTAATTTGATATTATTAATTTTATTATGGAGGTCAGACCATTATTACATTTCATTCCATTTCCCTGTATTCGAAATAATATGACCTCGATTTGATGAAATATTCTTTACAAAATTTACATTGTTTACATTTATTTACTGACTAATTTTAAATGGCGTACAAATATGATTTCGGGAAGACCCTCCCTCTAAACTTCGCACGGTAGCCGGAGTAGTTAAAGAAGAAATTTTTTTTGAAAGGTTTTATTTTAAGGCAATATTCTGTCGCAATATTCTGTCAGTATCTCGTCTTTAAATCATCTGTGAATAATTCAAATTTGTTTGATACATGAATAAAATATTATTGATACGTGCTAGTGGGTTTTATTTTACCAAGTTAACTTTCTATAGTCTACAGTGTTGTCTATATGTTGAAAGCGTAAAGTTATTTTAAACAGTTGATTTTTGAGTAGGGAATATCGAGAATTGGTGGTGTACGCAGACAATTCGTAGACATTGTAGATTATGGCTTTTATTGACTTTTCCATTGTTTTTTTCAGTAGGAAGCCGCCTTCTTAGAGAATTTCAGTTTAAATTGGTGCTTCAGTGGTTAAAGCTTTGGCGTTTGGATCGGGAGGTACCGGGTTCGAATCCCGTTAGGGGCAGAATGCAAGGGGAATTTTCATCAACAGATTACGATCTATGATGAAATGGAACACAACTAGAGCCCCCTGTCTCAGTGCAAAACTCATGGGCCGATTCAGCCTATAATGGCATGGAGCTGTGCAATGTGCAGATGGTTATAAAAATCGCACCTATGGCCGTACGTGCTCGAATTGGCAGACATTGGCGTAAAAGTAAGGACGGATAAAGTAAACCGCGAGAGTTGGAAGAGCCTGGGGCCACCAGAACAGATTGCAGGGATAATAATAAAAAAAAAAAATTGATGCTTAGCCATATTTAGAAAATTAAAATTTAGTTTTTACAAAACAAATGAAAAAGAATGTTTGAATTCTATTTCACCTCTTTAAAATCCGATTCTGGCCTGCGTTTCCAGCGTATTTAATCACTTATCCAATACATTTTTTCGCTTTTAGTTCGGATTCATACCTACACCAAAATTTTTAAGACACTTGTCTTGTTCGGGTAGTACGGATTTTTTTGGGCCTTTAATGTTTCTTTTCGTTGAAAGAGTGTAGTTTTAGTAGTTAAAGATCACTGGAATCGCTTGTTGAAATAGGCACATCTTTATCAGCCGGAACTTTTAGGAGTTTGTACAATGAGCATAATTGACTTAATTGGTTGTAAAACTTAAAAGCTTTCAGCGGGATTCATTAGAACGTCAACCGTAACCACCACAATATCAGCCGGAACCATATCCTATATAACCAAAGCAACTATGACACAAGTGAAATGTATCGTGTATCATTGTGCACTACCTGATTTCTCAGTCGGAACCAATATTAAGCCAGCCGGAATCAGAGTTTTATCGGCCGAAACCTTACACTAAACAAGTTGAACCTAGTCCGAATCAGGTCTACGGGCCCAAGCGTTACGCAACCCCAAATGTCAAAATCTGAAACGAAAGAAATAAAAAAAAACAAATGAAACCGGCAGTAGAAAATATGTTAGAGGAACGATATTTATGTATGAACGAAATCCTTCAAACCATAATTAAGTGTTTCTGCTTCTGTCTCAACATATTTTAATTAAATTTGCTCCTTCCTTAAAAATTCAAAAAACGAACGCGCATCAGCTAGATTTACTTCCATAATCTTCTTATAGACGATTGTGCGTTGTTAATCATTGTACACTACTTGGGTTTTCAACTGGAACAAATTTTAAGCTAGTCGGAACTATTTAAAGCCAGCCTGAACCTGACTTTTGTCAACCGGAAACATTAGAAGTTTTCACAATGAGCAAAGTGCACTGAAATAATTGTGAATCATATAAATTTTCAAACCCACTACAATATCAGTTGCAGCAATAAAAAGCCAGCCGGAACCAAGCCATCCGGAACCATGTCAGCTGAAACCAAATCATATAAGACCCAAATAGCACAATGCATTGTGATTTTCAAGCCGGAACCAAATAAATCCAGCCGAAAACATGTTCACCAGAAACAAACAAACTGTGGCACAAGTAGCACAATGCATTGTGCATCATTATGCACTAGCCAGTTTTTCAGCCGGAACCATATATCACTAAACGGAACCAGAGTTTTTCAATCGAAAACATTAGACACAAATAGCACAATGTGCTTAAATTTTTGTGCAACATAAAACCTTTCAGCTGGAAACATAACAAGCTGAGCTGGAACCACTACAATAGCAGGCAAAACCATATGTATCCAGCTGAAACAAAGCCTGCCAAGGCCAAACAACTTTGGCACAAATAGCAAAAAGTATTAACCCAACATAAGGCCAGCCGATACTAAGTAAAGCCAACCAAAACCAAACAACTTTTTATGTGCGGTTCAGACTAATGTTTGCTGTTTCTACAACCATCCTAATTATTCTGTGCTCCTTGTGTGGCGAAAAACGGTTTACGCTTTTAAAACGTCGGTATAAAAACAGAGGTCAGATCAGTACACAATGCCTTGTGTTGTTTATGCCATAGTTGATTTGGTTCCAGCTGACAGGCTTCAACTGGTTTAGGCTGATATTGTAGTGGTTTCATCTGACCTTGTTATAGTTCTAACTGTTAGCTCATTTGATTGTTGTACAACCATTTAAGCGCATTGTGCTCATTGTAGACACTTCTACTGGTTCCGGCTTAACGACTTCGGTTTCGCCTGGCTTTAATTAGTGTGGCTAATGATTGCTTTCGGTTTGGTTTCAGCTTGCACGGCTTCGGCTTGTCCCACATTGGTTCCACCTGAAAACTCAAGTGATGCACAATGATGATCAATACATTGTATCACTTGTACCATAATTAGTTCTATAGGATATGGTTTCGGTTGGCTCTATATGGCTCCGACTTATATTGTGGTGGTTCAGGCTGACCTTGTTATGGTTTTGATTAAAAGCTTAGATGTTTCACAAACAATTAAGTCCTTAAGTTCTTTGTGCAAATTTTGTATACTCTTAAAGGTTTCGGCTAATAAAATTCTGGGATTGGCTCACTCTAAATAGTTCCGGCTGGCATAATATCGGTTCACAACTCAGTGTACTACTAAGTTGTGTCATAGTTGGTTTGGTTCCGAATGCCACGGTTCTTGCTAGCTTTATATGATTCCAGCTTGCCCGTATTGGTTCCGGTTGAAAAATGAGGAGTGAAAAATCACACATGTAAAAAAAATCACAATGTATAGGTTTCGACTGCTTTCCAATTGGTGTTGTAGTGTTTCCGGCTAACCTTGTTATGCTTCCGACTGAAAGTGTATGTGTTGCACAACCGTTTAAGCGCATTGGGGTCACTGAGCAGGCTACAAATGGTTCCGACTGATAATACTTTGGTTCCGACAGGCTTTAATTGGTTCCGGCTGGCTTAGTAATGGTTCAGGCTGAAACCTCATATATTTCATAACCATTTAGTGCATTGTACTCATTAAGCAATTTCCTAATAGATTCGGCTGATAAAATTCTGGTTCCGGATGGATTGAATCATATATTGCACAATGATGCATATAGTGCTTCTTATATCGGCATCGGTTTGGTTTCGACTGTTTTGGTTGCAGCTGGCATGACGGATACCAAAACTTTAGTATTAAATTTTCCCAAACAAAGAAGATTTTTCCAACTATACGTGGCGACTTACATAGTTGCGTAATTATTTTCCGTGTATTTTAGCCGAAAGTATCAATGATTTTGACATAACTAGCCTTAACAATTTAACTGTCACTAGTCTGATGTTTACTAAATAAAATATTAAAAACATAAATGCGAGTCACTTAGGTCATTCTTAGTTAAAATTTGAAGAGAAGGGTTAGAATTCAAAGCGCAAACACGACGTGCCAACATATTTTCTTGATGAGGGTTCATTATGATAGCCTAAACACCAAAAACGGAATAACACTTTAGTGAATGTATTTTGCATACAAATACGAAACTCTTGCCACTTTGTACTCGAATGTTAATTTTTGGTCACATGATTGTGATCGCGTGCAAACATATAAATAAATGTTTATGCTTAAGCCTAAGTATGTAACAAATACCATTTAAATACACATTTTAAAATCAACGCAGGCACAAAAAAATAATAAACGAAACGGGGTCAAACTTATAATCGACAATCAAAAACTACAACCAAATATAATGCCCACAAATCGAAACTAAAAAAAAATTAATTCTTTTGGTGGTCAATAAGTTTATAACCTTTTTCAACTCTTATCCGATTCTTTTAATAATTTATATAAGTTTATAAATGTACATATTTTCGATCGTTGTTGTTGGAATTTCAATTTATAATTTAACATATTGAAAAATCAACAAAGCCAACCAACCAACCAACCAACCAACAACAAAACTCAATTCATTTAAATTTAACAACTCGCGCTTATATAGATATAAGTTATATACACATTGTTGATCTTCTCCCACGATCGCACGAAGTTGTATACAAAACTAACATTATAATAAAACGATCTGACAACTATGTTGTATATTCATATATTCAAAACCTGAGTCCGAGCGTCATAGATGGTTAGGTTTATTCAAAGTATGATAAACACAAAAAAAATTTAATTTCTAATCGATTAGTAAAAGGTTACGATCATGCTGCGAGGTTGCGATCAAGTGTGATCGCGAAATATTGATTTTGTTTATTGAAAATTAAATTTAGCATGGCTGATGTTAAATTAGAAATATGCTTTTATATTTTCCGACTATGATGATCGCGATCATACACCTATGACTTACACTGTATCGGTATACGTAAACGTATAATGGTCATTCACTGGCGGTCACTTTTATTTGCACAAAATCGTACAGCCTGACAATAAATCACTCGATTTTTGTATTGATCACAATTCATTAATTGTTTCAATTCATCAATCCTTAATTTATAATCACAACAAATTTATTGTTCTGTCTATACATGTAACATACAAAATAACAAGACATAAAACATAACCCGCACAATACAGACATGTTCGATACATACATTGAATGTCTCGTATATGGTAAAATCATTAATCATTTCGTAAATTAATTTATTGTGTCAAAGATGTTTTCAACAAAACAGAGGAACACCAACAACACAAAACCAGTACCAACATTTTTTTCATTTCTTCTGTTGCATAAGATGAAGTAAGTAATCTTACATACATCCCAAATGGAACAACAGCGAGGGCGAAGGACCAAAATTTATATCAAACTAAGATATGTCACCGATTATGTTTACATCTACAACAACAACAAAATCGTTTTGTTTGCGCATTGTTCAATAGACGGCACACGCGGGTGTCTATTGTTACCGATTCGGAACACAATTTTATGTTAGTTATTTTACTGTTACAAAAACTACACAACATCTCAAGGTGGTAAATTATTACATGAAGAAAACTTTGCTTTATACGAAGATTGAAATTTGTACGTATGATCTGAACAGAAGACGGCGGAAAAATAAAGCAGATGATCAAATTTTTTTTTTAAATATTTACCAAAAGCATATGGCCTCTTTCTGTTTACCAAGCGTATTAAAAGTAATAAAAGAAAATCAATTATTAAATCAAAATGAAAAAAAATATTTAAGAGGTTGATGCCTTTCTTGTATTCAATATAAATAAAAAGATCATATGGGTTTTAGTCCTTTTAAATTTTTTTTTATATTATTAAATCCCTAGCACGTGCTATAAACGTTTGCAAAATTTGGCGGTTAAGTTTATTTTCTTAATTTGTATTCAAGTAAGAATCGAAATTATGGCAATTTTGATGTGCACGTGTGTAAATTTTAATCGATATTTTGGATGTAAACAAAGAATTAAATTAGCAAAATTGTTTTTAGTTCCGGCATCGATCATCCGAAGATAACTCTCATCATCTGATTTTATTGAAGAATATTAAGCATAACGCAGTAATAATATCAACAAGTAACGTGCGGATGGTTGTATGTAGATGAATGAGTGATTAAGAAATGTTCGCAATGGTAACACATTTAGGATTTAAATTTTCAAAACATAGTCTATACATTGCTATCCAATCGGTTTGTCTTAAGATGGAAGAGCTTTCGCAGTTGCGTTAATGGGCGTGTTGTTAATTCCAAGTGGCTCGATAATACCTGTTGAATATGATGTAATTGTACGCCCATTTGGTTGGTTGTGTAATTATATAAATTATTAGCGTGTTCGCGCTATACATATCAGATGATGTGTATTAATGCTATTAAAACAAACATCAAAAATATTACTGCTAAAACAATCCGCAGTATCGCACCATCATGGGTGATTTTGCACCATTCTATAACGATTAATGGTTACCTCACTAAATATCAATATATCAATATATCAATATATCAATATATCAATATATCAATATATCAATATATCAATATATCAATATATCAATATATCAATCAATATATCAATAAATAAATATATCAATATATCAATATATCAGTATATCAATATATCAATATATCAATATATCAATATATCAATATATCAATATATCAATATATCAATATATCAATATATCAATATATCAATATATCAATATGTCAATGGTATCAATAAATCAATATATCAATCAATATATCAATATATCAGTATATCAATATATCAATATATCAGTATATCAATATATCAATATATCAATATATCAATATATCAATATATCAATATATCAATATATCAATATATCAATATATCAGTATATCAATATATCAATATATCAATATATCAATATATCAATATATCAATATATCAATATATCAATACATCAATATATCAATATATCAATATCAATATGTTAATATATCAATATATCAATATATCAATATATCAATATATCAATATATCAATATATCAATATATCAATATATCAATATATCAATATATCAATATATCAATATATCAATATATCAATATATCAATATATCAATATATCAATATATCAATATATCAATATATCAATATATCAATATATCAATATATCAATATATCAATATATCAATATATCAATATATCAATATATCAGTATATCAATATATCAATATATCAATTTATCAATATATCAATATATCAATATATCAATATATCAATATATCAATATATCAATATATCAATATATCAATATATCAATATATCAATATATTAATATATCAATATATCAATATATCAATATATCAATATATCAATATATCAATATATCAATATATCAATATATCAATATATCAATATATCAATATATCAGTATATCAATATATAAATATATCAATTTATCAATATATCAATATATCAATATATCAATATATCAATATATCAATATATCAATATATCAATATATCAATATATCAATATATCAATATATCAATATATCAATATATCAATATATCAAAATATTAATATATCAATATATCAATACATCAATATATCAATATATCAATACATCAATATATCAATATATCAATATATCAATATCAATATGTTAATATATCAATATATCAATATATCAATATATCAATATATCAATATATCAATATATCAATATATCAATATATCAATATATCAATATATCAATATATCAATATATCAATATGTCAATGTATCAATATATCAATATATCAGTATATCAATATATCAATATATCAATATATCAATATATCAATATATCAATATATCAATATATCACTATATCAATATATCAATATATCAATATATCAATATATCATTATATCAATATATCAATATAGGGTGGGCCAAATAAATTTTGTTTTAATATGCAATAAAACAAAAAGTTTTCAATATTTAATTCAAATTTATTTTTTCATTTGAAAGAACAATCCTTCCGATTAATTATGGAATTCTATTTCATTCATATGACTGTCTCGGCTGGCCTTGACGTAACCCATACGGTCGGTCCAATTTTTGCGCACATTTTTGATGGTATGTGGCATTATGTCTTCCATGGCAATGCGAATATTGTTCTTGAGAGCGTCAATCGTTGCTGGTTTATCGCCGTAACACTTATGTTTGACGGCACCCCAAACATAATAGTCCAACGGCGTGAAATCACAGCTCCGAGGCGGCCAAATGACATCAGCATTTCGGCTGATAATTCGATCTTCGAAGACAGTGCGCAAAAGATCAATTGAAGCGTGTGCTGTGTGGCACGGAGCGCCGTCTTGTTGAAACCAAATGTTGCCTATGTCCTCCTCTTCAAGTGCCGGGAACAAGAAATTGTTTATCATGGAGCGGTAGCGCTCACCATTGACAGTAATCCGCGGATCCTTGATCATTTTCAAAGAAAAATGGCCCAATGATGTCATCAGACCAAAACAGTCACTCGTTGAGGATGCATCGGCTTCTCTACGATCACATGCGGCTTCTCCGTGCCACAAATGCGACATTTCTGCTTATTTACATAGCCGCCAAGGTGGAAATGCGCCTTATCCGAAAAGATGATTTTTTTCGAAAGGGTGCTCTCTTTGCTTCAATTCCTGAACCAATTGAGCTTTATGACACCGTACCAAGGTCTTTGGTCAACCGCACGCAATTTTCGCACACATTCTGCAACATTACCATAATTTTCGAAGTAATGTTTCAATATTTCCCAGCGTTGTTCAAGCGAATACACAACCATTTTCGTTCAGCGGAAGGATAAAACTATCTTTCTGTCAAATCAGAAGTAACATAAAACTTACCATACTCTAAATCACCGCTGGTTAAAAAAAAGTTAGATGTCCCACCCTGTATATCAATATATCAATATATCAGTATGTTAATATATCAATATATCAATATATCAATATATCAATATATCAATATATCAATATATCAATATATCAATATATCAATATATCAATATATCAATATTTTGTATATCACTTTAAATTGCTAGAGCACAGTTTATTGGCAACTCTGTTACCGTTGGATCTATTGTCCTCTCATTCGGATTGGTTGGGGCGAAAACCACATTCGGATTCGGACAAGTATGACTTTTACAAACACTTTGTAGGCAGTATTTAACATGGCTATGCCACTGCAATTTTCACATTTATAACGGTCGCTTATTTATACAGCGGACATGCATATGAGTCCAGTCTTCCATCCCTCGGCAAGCTACTCTTGGTTCCAGATTGCAAAGATAAGTTCAAATAGATTAGATGCCAGTAGATAGCTATTACGTGTTCTAATAATTCGTGTGCTGTTACATATTTTTTAACCAACTAATAGCTGTGTTTACTACCTCTACTTTGGGACTTTTCTGTAAGAGTCGCTTTGTCGCTCCGATTTAGTAGAGTTTGGGTAGTGGAATTGATATACTGAGGAAACTTCAGCCATGTTTGTATTTTGCTTCGAGCTGATGTTTTCGGTGTGGGTCCATATATATATCCGCGCCTTTTTTTCTGAAGGTATTTAACCACAACCTTTCTGACACAGGGATACTCTGTGGTAGGGCTTTTAGTGTTACGAGCTAGCCATTTACGAAAATACGCAGCGTTCGCTTATTTTCGATGGTTTGACGGCACTGATCACCGAACCAATCGTTCCATGCTTTTGTTTGTGTTTTGTTTGTGGCTAACTGGATAGCGAGCCACTGCCCTTGGATCTTTGGTGGAGTTCCGTAGATTTCTTTGTGTCGGTTTATATGTTTATTCATTCTCTGTGATAATTTGCATTTATGTTTTAATAGAACATGCATGTCATCACCGCCCATGTCGGCGTCTCTATAAGATCAATCGTCACTTATGCTAGCGGAATGTCTTTTAGAGATCATGACATGAGTTTATACATTATTGCTGGTTCAGTGACATGTTGGCCGTAGTTGTTCCTCACGATAATTTCAAAATCATGATGCGAGATGTTACTCATCTCTTCCCACTTAACAAAGAATAAATCTTTGACATGAGCTGTTTTTACTTCGAAGGGGTGCATGAACATTGACAATCGTGATATTGAATTTCTTCGTGCGAATTCTAACCGTGCTTTTCTGCATGTTGATCGAACGGAAGTGCATAAGAAAGCCGAATCCAAATTTTGCTCAATTCTGATGGCCACTATATTAAAGAGTTAACTTCTAAGCTCTTGTAGGGTAAGTACTACCAATGTGTAAAGTTTTGGCTGATCCGAAAGATTCTGGAGATCTCCAAGTCTTAAAAGGCATGGCATGTTCCATGATTTTATTTTGATAGTCGTCGTTGTGAATAATCCGATAAATTAATCCAGCCCTTTATGTAGGGTTCGTAACTTCATGTTTTTGTGAGAGTAGATAGTTGGCCTACCGCCCAAACCAATTATTACGTGTGTGGGTCACGTACTAGTACTAAAACTTAAGACATCGAGTTCTATCTGAAATTTGTTTAAAGAACGAGCCGCTTGCTACAAACCAGACACCGACTTGTGGACCCTAACCTGGAGAAACGCTTATATGGCATTGGTTTTGTGGCGCCAATAGCTCACCGTATATTGTTGTATGAATGACTATAAGTAGGATTCGTAGAATCTCCTCCACTACACGGCCTGATTCATTTAGAATTACTCTTGGAGCACAGTGCGGATGTATGTTGGTATAGAACTTAGTATGACTAGGAGGGTAAGAAATTGGTATGACTTTGCTCGCCAAGATTAATTTGTTGATCTGGCATTTTTTTTTTATCTTATTGTTTATGACTACAGTTTTTATTTTCACTGAAAAATTTGATGGAGACCTTGGTTCTAAATTACAATACTCGATTCTCATTTACACTAGGATCTGTTACACTTCACTTTGCAAAATGAATCATTCGTAATTTCCGAAACTAATGGTTAGCCAGGTTATTAGCCTCAGTATTGTGCAAATTGACGTAAAAAATAAGTATTTACATTTTTTACGTAAATAAATGTAAAATACGGCAAGTAATTGTAAAAAATGTAATTAATGTAAATAATGTAAAAATATGCTAAACTAATGCCATCTACAATAAATGTAAGTTTTTTCGTTGTATAATCGCACCATCTACCTTGTGGATGTCTTAATTTACATAAAATTAATAAACGAATTAAAATAAATATTTTTTAATTAAAACGAGATTTAATCGCAGTGGTTGTCGCACCGACTAATAATAACGTTAATATTCGTTCTTACATTCTTGTATTTAGTTATAAAGAACACATCCCCACATTTCTACATTTTTACATTTTCAAATTAATTAATTAGTTTTTACATATAAATACTGAAGTAAATTGCGAAATGATTAGACTGCAAGGAGGAAGTTTCGGCTGAAGCAGAAACCCTTCTAATTTCTATCTAATCGCTCTAGCATGAAATAGTTGCGTTGTTTTAAAAATTTCTCCCTATACTTTTGGAACATAGCGGCATGTTACAGGGTATAAGTAAAGAGCTGTCTTTGATACCGCTGGGTGATTTTTAATTCCAATCGGATGATATAGCTTCCTTAATTCTGGGCAACGTATTAAAGTTTGCAACTCAACCCGCTGATTCAAGGTCAAAACCGTTACAACAGACATCCATTTTAGGAACAACTGTTTCTTGCTTTCGCAATAGAAGAAAAAACATTGTGACAAATAAAAATCAACCGATCAAAATATTGTAATTGTTCGATCCTACAAAAAACACCCAGAATATATTTGCAAACTGATCACCATCGCAGAAATTACAAATTCCATATTTTCATTAAATATCGATCGTTGTTCATTGTGGCGATCGAATGTTCGATTTGAAATAAATTACAATAAATTTGATGCGCGCCGATCCGCAGATCTTAACAACTTTAAAATTTAAATGATTTGTTTATATTTTGTGACCTGAAAATTATTTAAATTTTTAACAAAACAAAAAATTTGTTAAAATACGATCGAGAAGTTATATAAACTTATTTTTCGATTTACTCAGATTTGAATAAATACTAGACTCACATACGAGTGGATGGACAATTTTCTAGAATCTGGAGCAATTTTTATTGTAATTTGATGCAACATTATTGCTGTAATACATTTTAATTTATTTGGACTTAATGCAAATTTATGTTGGAACGATCACATCATTTATCTAACCGAGTGATAATTCTGATCTTTAAATTCGCGGATGGCTTACATTATACGCATAATGATAGCTCAGGTATATTATGTGCTTGCTCCAATTTTCTCTCTCACAAAATTCAAATCGATTATCTTAACATCGATCAAAATCAATCAAATTGCTTATTTTGTTTGTTTGAGCTTTGTGAAAATTATAATTTTTTATTTTATTTTGTAATAGAAAATAGCGTCTGAGTTTATAATATCTGCGCGATCAAATGATTAAATTTATATGTTTTTCCATATTTTTTTTAAACATAATAGTAAATAATAATAATTATGTTTTGATCTGTATACATAAGACATAAAGTTGAAAATATAAAAATGTTACAGCTGAACAGCTACTTGAATAAAAAGTTCATTTATCTTTTGAAGAAATCAGATAACAGTAGCACTGATTTATATAATTTTAAGATGAGGGAAATAGAAAATTATTATTTGTCTCAATTGAAATCGAACATGAAAGTGTTGTTTGCAAATGTGGCGCACCTGATATTTTATTTAACGTAGCCAAATTTGGTCGGGTGTAATTTTTGTGGCCAACACCTGATTTTCTTTTGCAGCAAATGTACATGGACCTCGAACACAACACACTTAATTTGTAAACCGAAAAATTGAACCTACCGAATTTGTGATAAAAATTGTCATGAATAATCAAAAAACAGTATTCCTGCTTAAATTTCAGAAAACCACCAAGGTCAAAACATGTTAAAAATTTAATCTTCATTGTGAAAACTCAAAGAGCTCCTACTCCAGTTCAGAACATTGGTAATTCTTGTGTGTTTGTATTACCCAGCCACTTTAGTTTTAGTGACACGACATTAACCTCGTTACATTCAAAAGGTAAGTGTTTAACGTCTTCTACTTCAGATCTGCATACACATTGTTTATGCGGATCTATTGTCAATGCGACATTGTCTATTAGTTTAAATCTCTGCAGGTAGGCTTTAAACTTACCTTGTCCAGAAATTAATTGGCTTATCGAGCTCGATATTAGTAATTTCAATTTGAGTCTTTCAATTTGAAGCCAAATGTAAGCCTACCATTGGCTGATTCATTTCACCTTCTTTACCATAAGTCAATCGCCATCTCATATCTTTCAGTTTTGTTGCTATATTGATTATGTCCACTATATGTGGCATGCACATGGACACCTTTTTCATTTTTGACACATCTTCTTAGGTAGTAAAAGTGTGCCCGCTTTTTGATTAGAATATCTATCGGGAGCACACCGGCCAGAACCACAACAGCATCTTTAGACACAGTTCGGTAGGCCTTTGTTACTCCTAGCAGGATATTCCTCTGAACACTTTCCAGTGATCTGAGGTGGTGACAATTGAACCTATCATATCAACCAACCGCGGTATACGTAAATAGCGCCTCCGCCACACCTTTGTAAATTATTACAAGCGTTTTTTGGTTCAGTCAACTCCTAGATATCTCACACACTCGACCATTTTCATTCTGCGACCGTTTAAAAATATTGTTGGAGGTCGCCAAGAGTCAAATTTGCCTTTTAGCTGCAGCATCACTGTTTTCTCAGCAGATAGTGACACTTTATTTGTTTCACACCATTGATTCATTTTGTTAATTGCGATTTGACCCCGACGCTGAAATTCGAGTCTCGAGTTGCCATGCACCAGAATGACTTTGTCATCCGCAAATGTAATTTAGTCTAAGTCATCAATCATGCGTATGAGCCCTGAGGACATCCTTTGGTAATTTGTTTAGATACAGAACCATACGTCTCTGATTACCGCTGATCAGTTACTGAAGTAGCTCCTAAAACATTCATAGTATTTCTAGGGAGATTGTAGACCGATAAACTTGCGATGACACTAACCGGTGTGAAATTTTCAACATTTATCAAAAGTGTAGCTACACAAATTAACAAAAAACAAAAATGTAGATACACAATTTAACAAAAAGTGTAGAATTACATAAAAAAATATGGCAGGGTTGAATTTGTTATAATTTCCACTAAATATAATCTAATCTAATCCGCGGCATATCACTGCGACCTTCGGGGAATTTTTTTATTTAGTGTAAATGGAAATATTAATATAAAAAATGTAAACTGGGTCTTGTGGTTGTAGAATTTGTAGAAAAAATTGTAGAGAGTGTCCCCGAAATGCCAGTATACTCAGATTTGTGGTGTCATCTCTAGAATTAAGTGTTAATGGCCCATAAACGTCCACAAGACTACATTTTTTGTTAACTTGTGTATCTACATTTTTGTTTTTTTGTTAATTTGTGTAGCTACACTTTTGATAAATGGTGAAAATTTCACACTGGTATGATACTAGGCCACGTAAGGTTGCCAAATGTTCCGCTGATATCCAAGAATATACCCATAACATATTTCGAACTTTTGGTTTTGACAGTGTTCATTAAGCGGACTATCGCATCTTCAGTATAAAATGCTACATCGGAATCCGAATTGTTTATCCGATAACAGTCCACTCTCTTCAATTCGCGGTGTAATGCGACTGGCAAGTAACCTTTATAGGAGTTTCCCCATAACTGGTAGCAACATTATGGGTCTATAAGATTTCGAAGAAAGTGGTACTCTATCCCGGTTTCCTACTTCCTTTTGGGAAGTAACCAAATTTTAAGCAGCTGTTTAATATTTTTACTATGCTAGGTCCTATGATGGGCCATACCAGCTGGATTATTTCAGCGTTCAAGCTGTGAAATCCTGGTGACTTGTTACGCTTAAAACAAGTAAGAGCACTGGTGACCTCTTCCCACGATCTCGCGCATTTCTGCTTGAGGCCCAATTTCGTCTGGTCTAAGTGAGTTGAGTAACTCCAAGCGTGTGTCGTGTCACGTATCAGTGACGACTCGTTTTATCTTCCTAATGGTATTCAAAATTTGGTCTTGCTTTGTCAGCAGACAATTTGTATACAAGGCGCCAAGGGTCTCTGTTACCATGTTCCGTGACATACCGATGGACCACCATTTCTGGTACGCAAATGTCCACCACATTTCGCACAGCTCTCCCAATTTATTGAAAATGCTTTAGTATGAAGTTTTATTACGAACAGTAAAATTTAAGATATGATCTGAACTAATTTGTTCTTAATTGTGTTTTCGTAAATGCTTGTGCCTTTACAAATATTTGCAAAAATGAGAAAGCTCCAAAAATCACTGAGATCTCCCAATTTACGAAAGATCTTAATTATGAAGTTTTATCCCGATACAATTCCAATTTGTGGAAGAAGTTATGAAGTTTCATTCCGATCGATAAGTCCATCGGGACCGTTTTTTCATGAAAAAACGTTTTTTTTGACAAAAATTGGTGCAAATTTTAATTAGAATCCTTTAGTTTTTATCCGTTTAGCAAAAAAGTTTAAGTATGGAGTTTGCGTGCAATTAGCGCTCTACAGCCGAGATGGGTAAAACTTAAACTTAGAATCGGTCAACCGGAAGTAGCAGCATCCATAGGAGTTTCTTCGTTGTTTGCGAATACTTTGAAAAGTATATTATTTAGGTGGCAAACTACTCTAAACTAAAAAATTGTAAATTAATTTATCAACAATTCCGTTCTAGAGCAGTTTTCAAAGTTGTAAGATTAAATGCTGATTTTTGGCAAAAAACATTTTTTTCAACAAAAACTCAGCCCCTGTACAGCCCAGATGGACTGATTGTTTAGATGAAACTTCATACCTAAGCTTTTTCCACAAGTTTCCCAATGAGTTCTGACAGGAAGTGACAGCTTCACTGTTTCTGCGTCGCTGTTTTGTTTTTGCATGTATTTTGAAAACTACACTCGCGAGCAACTAAATCGACTCAAACATTCAGTTTTCACATAAAACAAAAACAATTGTATTGCTTAATACTTAGTATTGCCCCCCTTCCTGCGGCTTCAACCTTATTAAGGTTTTGAAATCCAACGCCTCCGTTTTAGTTCGACCCATAAATGCTCAATTGGATTCATGTCTAGACTGAGGGGTGGCCAGTTCATCGACTCGAGTCCAACCTTTTCCATAAACTTCTGGGTGGTTCAAGCTATGTGACACCGGGCATTGTCATGCATCAATATGAAATCTTCCCCTATATATTCTGAGTAGGGCACTACATGATCCAAGAGAATATCCTCGAAATATCTTTCAAGTGGTCAGCTCTTCTCTATTTGTTTTTCCCTCAAGCGACACGCCAGCCCACACTTTGCACGAACCGCAGCCGTACGAGACTGTTTCAGCAAAATAGCACTGCGAGAATAACTTTTCTGGATGCCGGTAGACGCGGCATCTTCTATCACTACCGTGAAGACATATTCTGCACTCGTCGGTGAATAGAATGGATCCCCATTGCTCGAAACTCCAATTGATGTGTTAGTGCTGTCAATTTTGGGCCATTGGAGTGAGGTTGGCTTTCTTCAAGCGTCTTCTTACTGTCCATTGACTAGCAGCCCCATCTCGTACTTGTCTTAGCTCCTACTGCGCATCGACACTCGTGAGATGGTGTTTTTGCAGTGAAGTTAGGACGATAAATCGATTGTACCTCTCAAGATGTACACCGATACCGGCTGGTATGTGATCTCCGTTTGAAGTTACCAGCTTCCTGAAACTTTCTGAACACTCTTGGAACAGCATACTGGCTCATGTTTAGCTCACGTGCGACTTCCAGTTGATTGCCTCCTTCTTGCAATAAAGCAGCAACTTGTGCCGCTTTTTCTCGACCAGTATTCATGATTTTGAGGTTAACGTCTGATGACAAATATCGATCCACGTGGTATTATACAGGAGATTCCATCACACCAATTGTTTTCACCGAAACATCGCATTGTGCTGCGATTGCTTTAATTTGAAAAGTACTGTTTATATTTTAATGATAAAGGTGTCCTTGTAAAGATAAAATACTAAGCCGTCAAAAAAAATTGTTTTATGAGAATCGGTTCAGCCATTTTAAAAAATACGCCTTTTTGAACGCGCGGAGGTTTGAGTCGATTTTACTGCTCGTGCATGTATATACATAATACTGTGGCCAAAAAATAGTACTTTGTTCATAATTTTAAAATTCTTTATTTATTTCCCCAAATCTATTTCGTTCCTCTTAAAGTAATCCCCCCCGGCCTCAATAGACTTGTGCCAACGCTTTTTCCAATCCTCGAAACAGTTGTTAGTCAATTTCCGGAATAGCCTCCAATGCGCGTAGCGATTCACGTTTAATGTCTTCAATTGACTCAAAACTGTTTCCCCGGAGCGGTCGTTTGAGTTTACTGAACAGCCAAAAGTCACACGGAGCTAAATCAGGCGAATACGGTGGTTGTGCAACGATATGGGTGGAATTTTTGGCGAAAAAATCGCGTAAAACCAATGCAGGATGAGAAGGCGCATTATCGTGGTGTGTTCTTTTTACGAATAGCTTCGCGCAAACGACGCATAACACTCAAATAGTATTCTTTGTTGACAGTTTGGCCGGTCGGAAGGAGTTCGGAGTGCACCACACCTCGATAATCGAAGAAAACTGTCAACTTCACCTTGATTTTTGACTTGCTTTGACGTGGTTTTTTCGGCTTCGGCTCACCTTTGGCACGATATTCGGCCGATTGATCATCTGTTTTCGGGTCATAAGCATAGATCCACGACTCATCGGTAGTTATAATACGTTTCATGACATCTTGGTAGTCGGAAAGCATTGTTTCACAGACGTGATTTTGGGACCAATCGTGCTTTCACTTTTCTTCGACCCAAATGATCTTTCAAAATGGTTTTCATTGATCCTTCCGATATTTCAACGATGCCAGTAACAGTTGATGATCAACATCAGTTGATGTTGATGGCCGTCCTAGACGTGGTTCGTCGTCAACACGTTCTCGACCCTCTTTGAACAATTTGTACCAATCAAAAACACTTGCTCGCGACAATTATCACCGAAGGCCTTTTGCAACATTCTGAACGTTTCGGCACCACAAAATTGATTCCACACACAAAATTTAATGGAACTTCTTTGTTGAATAATTTCACTCATTGTAAAAATCACCGAATGCACTTTCTGTACTTCAGAAGACAAGCGTATACGTGTCATAAACACTAATGATTATTTTGATGTGACATTTGGCACAGATGTCACTGACAGTCATACCAACATAGAAAAAAAAATATTTCGACGAATGGTTTTCCGCGCGTAATTTGAATTAAATAGTCTTACTACTTTTTGCACACAGTAGTATATGTTTGGGTGCGTAAACAGTTTCTGATGTTAAAATATTCTTTCTGAATGACTGAACCACAACGCAGAAGAATGATGTTCGGACTTTGTCTAACGTTACACATTACAAGCTGAGCTCTAAATGTAAAACTTTACGTTAAAGTTGTAATTTTTATTTTTTATTTTTCTCACAGTGGCTATTGGCTGCAGAACTTTCGAAAAATATATTGTACAATGGAGTGTATGAAAAGAATTTGGTCCGAATCACATTTTGATGATCAATTAATGCTGCTAGCCTTCAATATATCGATTTTAGCAACATAAAAGACCATTATAATGTAGACATTTTGAAAGTATATAATGTTAGTGCATATAAAAATTGATTATATCGATTTAATTGGTTCCGGTGTAATATAATTATTTGTGTACGGTGCTGACGGCCAATAAATCAACTTTTGATTTACAAAGTGTCGACCATTGTTTTGTGACCATGCTCATAATTAAGATTTAGTGACCACGACGTTCCACAAAATCTCATTCGATTCATCACTTTGTACATATAATCTAGAACTAGCATTGTGTTGTATTATGCCTTCCGTATTACAGTGGCCTTTTGTATTTTATCGAGTAATTGTTCAATAGAAATGAAAGAGTTAAATTTCCTCCAAAAAAAAAAAAAAATTAAATTCTCATACAATTATTATCTAATTACATGTTATGTTAGGTACTTATATTCTAACGTTTTTATTACAAAAAATTATATAAATATAAAGGAACAACAAAAGATGTTTCAATGTAACAAAGATGTTGTGTGCCCGTCTTATAATTTTTTTTTTACTTGTTTCATTATTTCAAGATCAATTTGTTTTGTATGTAGGCTATATACGTACCGCAGAGTATTATGTGGTACGAAGTCGAAGACGAAGAACCAACAAAACTTTTGCAATTTAAACTTTACTTTTTATGATCCAAATCAAATTTAGATATAATTTTAATTTTAATGATTCGTGAGAGAATTATTTTAATTATTACGGAATCCATCCGCAGAGTACCTACACAATACACCAACAACAATCTTGAACTATATCAGTGTTATAGTTTACTTCTAATATTCGTCTTATTATTACGATTCTTGGGAAACACACATTTTTATGTGTACAGTAAAGTTTCTTATCGAAATTTTCTTCTTATTATTCGTCTTCTGGTCTGCTTCAGTTATATATGTACTGTTCAAAAAATAATTACTATCGACTACTGGAATTACTGTATCTGGTTGGTAATTAGTTACAGTTTTCAACCAAAATACAATTTTCATTTCTGAATGAAAAATTATTTACTTTGTCGATTGTTTAATTGTTGCATTGATTGGTGTTGTTGATTGTGATGGACGTTTATTCAATATAACTCCCTGGATGTCTTAATGAAATCGAGCTTCATGACATACATATATTCGTGAAAAGCGATTACTTTTTATTGATCAATTATTATTCGAAGGTTTAATTCAATTTTTTCTATGCTCGTCTCTTGGTACAAGTGAATGAATCAAATACAAGAGTGGTTAACAATAAGCGCAAGAGTGTTGAATGAAAAATGAAATTTTAAAAGAAATAAAATAATAAATTAAAAAGTGTTTGATTCTTCGTATTCAGAAAGGCGTGAGAAATATATCATCATCGCGCGCAGCATCCGGAATATTTATAGGTTGTAGATCGTTTTTCTTTTGTTCTGGATAAAGGTTCGGAGTATATTACCGGTGATTTCTTTACTTCTGTTTTTCATTAATTTGAAAAGAATCTTTTGAAAAGATGTTTATGTTTAAAATCATTATATGTTGATTATTATTTTTTTGGAGTCGATTGACCTCAAATTTAGGAAGATCTTACTAAAAGTTTCTTAATGAGTGGATTGTATATGGATGAAATACCTTTTATACGAGTATGCTATAAATTACCTTGTGTATAGAACCCGTATTAATTAAAAATTATTAACGAGTAAACCCAGTTTGTTAACCTAAAACGGTTTTCAAAACGTCTTCTAATTAATTTTTAAATGTAGAACCGAATATGTTTATTGATTTGCCGAAATGGTTGTAATATAAAAATATCACGCAGTATACATAAAAATTTGATAACAAGACAAAAAGCTAAGTCGGTAAGGTTTTACTCACATTGACACCATTACAATTCGTGCAGATCCGAGTGACGTTTATAAAAAAATAACAAAGCATACAATGTCCAAGAATACAACAATAATACTTTGTTGTAATATTATTGGTAACAGTAAACATTCAGTCGTCTTTATATTGCGGAATTTCTATACACGTGCAGTGAAATATTTAAATTTTCCCAGAATTAAAAATAATGAGGTTTAAGTTCATTTCAAAGTTGTTCTAAGTATTTTCTAAGCATTTGGCACGACTATGACTATGGAATGTCATTCTAAATATTTCTTAACCATTTAATATGAATTGCAGTGATATTGGTGGCCGGCTTAGACTGAAACTTTGCATACCGATTAAGCCCAATTTGTGCTAATTAGTGCTCACGGGAAAAAATTAGTGTAAGTCCAGGATCCGAAAAAACGGGAAAAGAAAATTTCAAATTTCGCCTGAAAGACGGAATAAATGAAACCCGATTTCTAGAAAAAACCAGAAATAATTTAAGCCTAATTTTAAAACTTTCTAAAAGCAGCTAACCTGATGAAATTTGTGCTTAACATAGAAATATAATTTTCATAAATTTTCATTCATAAATCGAGGAAAACCAAACCAGCCCCTGAAAGATACTATATTAAAAAAACGGAGATATATCGTTCAATAATATTTGTGTTGAACAACAAATTAAACAAAAGAAATATAATGTTCTAAAATCCAAGTCATAAACAATTCAGATAGTATATACCTGTCACGTATGATCATTGCCATCCGAGAAATATAGTGACTGAATTTGTGGTAATCCAAAATTGGCCCAATTCTATTGAACAACAACGACCGTTGAATGAACAATTTTCTGACAAAAATTATTCTAGAAACCAATGAAGTTGGCACTTCTGATTGCGTATTGCGATCAGATATGTTCATTATCTGATCGGAGTTAGCAATCAGAAGTGCCAACTTCATTGGTTTCTAGAACACTTTTTGTCAGAAAATTGTTCATTCAACGGTCGTTTTTGTTCAATGGAATTGGGCCAATTCTGGATTAGCACAAATTCAGCCACTAATTTTTCGGATGGCAATGAACATATTTGATAGGAATGTACTATCTGAATTGCTTTTGGCTTGGATTTTGGGACATTTTATTTCTATTGTTTAATTTGTTGTTCAACACAAATATTATTGAACGATATATCTCCGTTTTTTTAATATAGTATCTTTCAGGGGCTGGTTTGGTATTCCTCGATTTATGAATGAAAATTTATGAAAATTATATTTCTATGATTGCACAAATTTCATCAGTTTAGCAGCCTTTAGAAATTTTTAAAATTAGGCTTAAATTATTTCTGTTTTTTTCTAGAAATCGGGTTTCATTTATTCCGTCTTTCAGGCGAAATTTGAAATTTTCTTTTCCCGTTTTTTCGCCTCCTGGGCTAGCACTAATTTTTTCCTGTGAGCACTAATTAGCACAAATTGACCTTAATCGGTATGCAAAGTTTTATTTTGAAATTCGAAAGTTTCCCTGCTGCAGTTACCCACGTTCTATTAATTTATATGATTTTCTAGTAGGTCTAACAGGGTGTTGAATAAAGACTTCATTTTATCTTCTTTTAAGGTAATTTAGGGTCTGCAGTTGGACCGAGACATTTTTTCTGCCTCTTAAAATTTTACTTCAGAAATATGATAGTGCTCGAATTCTACCACAAAAAAACGACGTAAAAGTAAAAAGTAAGTAAATATTGTTTCTAAACTCTGATTTCTTCATTAATTGCAGAACACTAGATTCTAGAACGGAACTTGATATTTCCAAATGTTTACTAGAGCTGTGGAATTGAAGGTTTTTATTACATATATGAAAGAGGTGTTAGTTTATATACCCAAAAACTTGTTAATCGAAAAGAGTCTCAGGACTTCACGCGTTGCTACTACAATTAAGTCCATCTCGCCAATTTAATGGTGGTAGTCGCTTCTCGTTAGAGGGATTAAAATCATTTAACTTTAATTTACCTATAATTGTGACAGACTTATGTATTTTGCCCTTGCACATTTTGCCATTGCATATGCATTATCAAACAGGGAACGTCTTGTCACAGCCATTAGAAAATCATATAATTCAGTAGGGGCACTTCTTTCAAGCTATCTAACAATGTCACGAAAGTCCATGCTAAATGTTTAGAAAATACTTAGAGTGACTTTCAAATGTACCTAAGGTTCATTAAAAATCGCATTTTTAAATCTCAAGATACACCCTGACAGACCGACTATAAATTTACATAATTTACTATAGACAATTCTTTGAGTCTCAGCAGATCACCAGTATCAGTAAAGTTTATTCTATAAATGCATAAAAAATGCTTGTTATGCTGCTATGGCCCATTAAAAAAATTACAGTTTTAATTCTAATGGAAGAACCTGCCAGACTGATAAGAAGATCACATTACTTACTAAGGACACTATTTAGGGCCTAAGAAAATATGAGTTTGCAAGCCGTATTCGATAGATGCATGATCAAGTTACTACCCGCTATACAACCCTGAAATCACGACTGCAACAATTAAGTGGAGAAGGTCTACAATTAAAAATATGGTGAAAATCAATTGGAATGAAATTGCCCAGTTTCTGTGTAGGAACGGTACCAGAAACGGCATCGCACCATGCTCCGCTTTCAAAAACGTTTTGCTCCACGAATTCGTTTTATTAGCAACCACCATTTTCAGCATGTTTAATGATCGAGCATCATCGATCCCATGCCTTGACCAGCTCGATAGTAGTTCCGAAAGATTTTAATCGGTACTAGTTCAAAAGTCCGAATTGGAGTAATAGTAAATAAAAGTTGCCGATCCATAAGCTGTATAAGGTTGCAGGAAGTTTACAGCAGACAATAAGAGTTTACGCCACTCGCCGCAAGTGGCAGCTCCATCACAAAAGAGAAATTATTTTGTTATATAATTCCCAGCGGAATTTTTTTATGCATTTTGTATCTCTTTTTTCACTAAATAAAGCATCGCGGCGGAATAAAATATTAAAAATGATCCGAAAAATGACAAATTGATTGATCTCCGAAGTAAAGGAACTCGGTAAATGAAATCTTGAACTTTAACAAAATTCCGTCTTTCCGCCATTTATTAAAAAATGGCTATGAAATTTGGAAAGTAGTATTGATCAGGGATTTTAAAGTAAGTTTTGGACAAAATTCTAAGATCTGTTCATGCTGGACTAAACTTGGGCATTTTAAAACCAATCCTTTTGTAAATTTAAATTCTTTAATTTATTTATTTTCAGTTTTCGGACAATATACCAGAAACTTCCACTAGTAAGCAATACTTTCGATTGTTTTTCTAATAGCTTATAGGTTATACTGAGACTATACAAGGGAAATTTGGGGAACATTTATTGATTAGAATTTTCACTATAATTATTTTATTTTCTGCGTTTATGTAAGTTATTTTTAGTTTTTAAATCAAAAAATTATATTGAAAGTTCTAATCGATAAATTTTCCCCAAATTTTTCCTTGTCATCTCAGTATAACCTAAGCTGTTAAAAAAACAAACGTAAGTATTGGTTACTAGTAAAAGTTTCTGATATATTGGCCAAAAACTGAAAATAAATAAATAAAATTTTTTAAATTTTCTAAAACATTGGTTTTAAAATGGCCAAGTTTAGTCCAGCATGAACAGATCCTAGGATTTTGTCCAAAACTTACTTTAAAATCCCTGATCAATACTACTTTCCACATTTCATAGCTATTTTTTAATAAATGGCGGAAAGACGGAATTTTGTTAAAGTTCAAGATTTCATTTACCGAGTTCCTTTACTTTGGAGATCAAACAATTTGTCATTTTAAGCATCATTTTTAAATGAGGAAAGACGAGCTGGTAATTATATAATAAAATAATTTATCTTTTGTGATTGTGCTGCCACTTGCGGCGAGTAGCGTAATCCTTTATTTTCCGCTGTCGAATTTCCGCTATAGTATACAACATCCGATCCATTAAATTACCGTTTAAAAATTAATGTCAAACATTTACAAAGTGACTAATTAAAATAATAATTTTCTATCAAGCTGCGGTTGATACAAACTTCGACGCACGTTACATTTCCATTAGTTTTATAGTAGAGCTGAAAATCACGATTTTTACAATTTTGAAAAAAAAAATTGTTCCAGAATTTGTGTGTATATCTGGGGCGGGATCATGTAATGTAATAAAAAACGTCTACAATATTTTAAGAGGATTCACCAGTGTTCTACGCGTATTTCCGAATTGTCTACATGTTGGTGTCTTAAATAGTGTAGAAATTGATTTTTGAGTAAACATTATCGAGAATTGTTAAAGTATGTAGACAATTCGTAGACAACGTACGTAGAGGTATATCTATATTTTAGAAGCTATAATTCAATTTTTATAAAATAAATAGGTGACATTGGAATATCTTGGTCAATCGATGTCTTCGATATTGGTACAACCATAAGCAAATTCACTTTCATTCGAGGAATAAAATTAAATTATCTTTTAAATCCAGGTTTAATAAAATAACTTATATTGTAAATGTAGGGTTTTTCAATAAGGAGATAACAATTTTGTATTTAAATAAAATACTTTGGAACCAATTCTCCACCACTCTTTCACACATATCGGGCGGAACGTTGGGAATTTCGCGTTCGATATTGACCTTTCGAGATTACACGGGTACCGAGCTTCTTCTTCTATAGATCAACTGTTTCATCAGCTGTGTGACCTGCCGGCAAATATCGACCCTCGGCTATCTTCGAAGGAAATTATCGAAGGAATTGAAAAAAATTACCTACATATTCTCTGAACGCGATAAATAAGGTATTGACCATATTAACAACAGCTAAAGCAAAGAAGGCACTAGTGGAATAGAAAGAAACCAGTTAATACCAGAATAATCGTAGAACCATCAGAAGTTTCCATTCAAATACGAAACACAACCATAACTATAACATTCAGTGATATGCCCTAACAAAAGACGCAGCTAAAACAAACACGGATTATTCTTATGACCTACAATCAGCCCATAATCTCATTAATGGACACACAGATATGATTAAAATAATACATGGAGTTTTCAATGCAAAAATTGGAACAGATATAACACATGTCGTCTCAATTTTTTGACATCTCCTTTGCTTTTGAGCAGATATGTGTAAAAAAGGGTGTACGGTGGAACCGGCGTCATCCGGGAACTCAAGCCTAAGAACTTGGTCGTACATTCAAAATCAATCAATCAATCAATCAAAATCTCCTTTGCTTTTGAGCAGATGAATTAGTAAAATAAATATTTTTCTCGCAAAAACACAGAATTTGCAATTATTTTAAAACTAAAATTAACTAATTCAATAAATTAAATGTTATTTAAAGCATAATTTGCAGTCACAAATTTTAAATTATAATTCGCACTAATACAAGCACACATACCATTACTATTCTGCGGATATTATTTCGGGAAGTCTCGCATTTCGAGCGAAATATGGGTGCTGACAACCATCAATGATAAAAAAGCATTATAGAATCTTAACGTAATAATAATGCAGAAGGACTCAGGAAATCACCTGATGGCAGAACAAAGATCCAAAATAGATCACGTAATGATCAACAAGAAATTTCTCTTAAGAAGTCACAATGAATGGTGCAGACATTCACAGTGACCACCAACTGATAATATCACAATTCAAAATTAAGCCTTTGTAAAACGCATCAAGATAAATCGGAAAAAATTTAACACCGACAGATTATTAAAAGTTGCCAACACAAGAAACACATTCTGCGAAGCGCTCAAGTTCAAACTCCAAACCAAATAAGAAGCAGCCATCAGTGTAGAGCAACAGTGGAAACAAATCGAAAAAGTCTATATCGAAACAGCTAGCAACACCCTCGGCTGAAATTCTGGATCAGCGATAACATTTGGATGAAAATTGAAGAACGACATCTGAAGAGATGGAAGGAATATTTTGGTCGCAACATCACCAACGATACACAAATCTTCGAATTAATAACTGACGCTAATGACAAAACTGTTCACACCATTCACAAACGGAACGGGAAGTCCAGAAAAGTGGGAAGTAAGTGGTGTCATTGTTAATATGAAGAATAAGTAGATAAGGAACGGACAAGATACAAGCTGAAGTATTCAAAAGAAACATATCGACAACTGCAAGAGCTCTAACACCAGTAATAACAAAAGTATGGAATTTCGGTAGAACACCATGAAAATAGGCCACATAATAAGAGAATGCATAAATTGGCAGGATATTCAAAGGTAAGGCAAGCAACGTGGATCATACTGTATAACAGTTAAGTAGTAAGCGTACTCTGGCCTCTTCGTTCCTAGTAGTATTGGATAGTGGCATGAGAAAATTAAATAGCGTGTTCTCCAGCGGCATCTAATGGGGATTGACGGAGAAACTCTATGTTCTGCATTACGCATAGTTGACAAATGCCTTATATGAAGAAGGGATCCGCAAACATGTCGCTAGCATGTCCTACTTACTACGAATTTTTAACCTCGCACATTTAACGATTTCGTACTTTAACCGTAATAGATACATAACTCTGTTTTAGGTCAAATTGTTAAATCTGAAGGAAGAATGAATTTCTTCTTGAAATGCTTCCATTTACAAATAAATCATATAATTTTGATGATTGCTACCAGAAATAATAATTTACGGCATTGCCTACACGTATAGAATAATAATTATCTACGTGGTGTAGACAATACGGCACAACACTGGGGATGACTAATCTGCTATAGGAGTGAATTTCTACCGGTAGTACTTTTCCGTTTAAAATTGCTCGATAATGAAATAGTTGTCGAATTCAATTTTGCGGTTAAACTTTCGTGAATTTGTGTTTTCATACAAAATATCTAGGCCAACTTGGATAATTTTTCGATTTTTGAGTGTTTTTTCATTGAAATATTTTGAACCAACTTATTTTTCTGTTGGGATTTCATGAGCTTGCCTCAGCTAGAAATGTGTACTAAATTTTGCAGGAAACTTCAAGCACCGCGATTATATGTCAGACATTGGTCTGGAACAGTTTTTATGGTAGTTAGTATAAAGTATTGAAATGGTATTTGCATAATCTAAACACTTGATGTTCAACCATGCGTGATTTAGAATACACCGGTTAAAATAAAGAAAACAATTCCCTCCACACATCCGGAATGTATAAAAAACGAATCAAACAAAAAACCGAAATGTAACAGAATACCTAAAAGATTTCCCTTTTCATAAATTATTATTCAGATTATTTCATACTCGTATATCATTTTTTACGATCATTTTGGCAATAAAATTGAATGAAGTCGAAAGATTTATTTCTTTGGTGATCATCGGATTATACTTAAAACATAAAATTTTATAATTTGAATCGTATGTAGATATAAACTATTTAAGTTGTCCTTTCATTTACAAATCCAGTTTCTTCAATTTAGGGTGGTTTTTATTTAATATTCCCCCATGCCAGATGAATACAGTGGTTTTAGGTACACTTAATGCGCAAATTTGTTGACAAAAAACCATAAGGAAAAACTTAATTTTTGTAACGATTTTATAGGGCTGCGGGCCAAGACAGTTGATTTTTTGGTGTATATATGGAATAAAGTGTGTGGTACATACACATAGATGTCTTGAATGTCTTTGCATTAAAACTCCCGTCTTTAGATCACAAACAATACTTCCTTCCCCTTTTACAATATAATTCCTTTTATTTTGATCCTCACGTGCTCAAATTTCCGTTATTAATAAAAAATATAACATCAACACAAAAACTAAACAATATCCTAGATCAAGCTCATCCATCCGTCTTATATATAAAACCAGTTTATTAAAAAAAAAATCGAGAAACACTACGATCGACTATCTATTCTTGTCACCTATACGACATACCAAATTATTCTCATCTCATTCTTACAAAATTCAATCACTTTCTTCCCTTCTTTATATGGTAGCTTTATACCATAAAAAGGGATTCGAGGGTGCTATTGTTCTTCTTGAATAATTCCCTTTTCCCCTATGTCTATTACAACATTGCGGAATAATATTAGGAAGAAAATCTGTAACGTTTCTTTAGGTTATTCATGTACTATTCAATTCGAAGAATACAAAGGAACTGTTATATACCGTCATCGTGTATACGACAATGGGGCTTAAGGTTTCTTAAAGAAGTATCGCTTTATGAATGAAATTTAAATACGAGATAGTATAATTTAGAATCGTGTTCAACTCTTTCATTTAGTTATTACAGGACATGATAAAATTATTACGAGTGCGACACAATTGTATTGTATTGTAGTACCCAAACCAACTCAAAAACACATAACGCTGTGCTAACTAATTTGTATTAATCGCCTTGCTAATTGCTTTCCTATATGCAATCGATTTTAATTGATTCAATTAATTTAAGGATTTTAAGTTTCTAGGAATTTTCGATGTATGTCAACACTCCATAATCGAAAAACGAGTAAGCGAAATACGAGATAAAAACCTTTGATTAAGTATTACGACAAATAAATTGCGAGTGGATCGTAACAGCTGAATTTTGACAGTTAAATAACTTGGGGAAATTCGGTGAATAACTTTATATAAGAACATACATTGTCTAATTTTCCAATAATTGCTGATTGTACAACTTAATACATTTTTGAGTAAGGCGTAATGTAACCGTATCTAGGAAAATGAAATGCATATCAGGTAATTGGATTAAAGGCTTTTTGCAACCTATGCTTAAGCCCTTAATTCAAATTGCCCATAATAATGTCCGCATAAATACGATGACTAAATAATAGGACAATTGCTAACAGTGTCGTGGGTCTACGCGTAATTCGGAATTTTCGATATGTTGGTGTGAAAATAGCGTAGACAATTCATTTACAGGGCGGGCCATAAGTCACTGAACGTTGTATTTTTGATATAATTTTTTTATTTTGTATTTTTTCCCCTTTTTATTTTTCAGTATTACAAAAAACGTTTGGGAGATTCAGTAGCCATGTATACGATTGAAGAACGAGCAAAAATTGTTGAGTTTTATTTTGCTAGTCAAAATTCAATAATTCAAACCCAAAGAAAATTTCGATTTTTTTTTAACACATTTCAAGCACGCAATGTAATCGCTCGTTTTCAGTCATCGGGATCGGGACTTGAAGCACGAAGCCAAGAAAATATCGGACGAATTCGAGAGAGCGTAAATGAGAACCCTGAAATATCGACTCGTAAACGTGCCACTCAGCTTCAAATGTTCAGAACTCTATTGCGAAATTTTGCCGCAAGCCTATGCAACCCGCTTAAGATTTTATGCAAATTTGACCGAATTATTAACGGATGATGCTGATTTTATGAAAAAAATTATAATGACCGAAGAAGCGCATTTCCATTTAAGTGGTTATGTTAATAAGCAAAATTTTTGAATCTGGGGCACTGAAAACCCAATAGTGATTCAACAGGGTCCGCTGCATCCACTTAGAGTCACAATTTGGTGCTTAATATCAGCAGACAAGATCTATGGCCAGTATTTCTTCCAAGATGAACATGGAAGTGCATTGACTGTAAATGGTGAGCGTTACAGGGCTATGTTAGAAATTTGTTTGTTTCTTTACTTGATAATACTCAAGAACGGAGTTACATCCCATACTGCCAGGGAAATAATGAATTTGCTGCGAGCGCTTTTTGGTAACCGTATCGTTTCACGATTTGGAAATGTTAATTGGTCATCACGACCCGACTTAACACCACTAGATTTCTTTTTGTGAGGATATTTGAAAGAACGTGTATACGCAAATAAACCGCAAGAACTGCAACAACTAAATGGCAACATAATCAATGGAATTATTGCGATTGATCAACCAGTTTTGGCTTCAGTTATGAACCAGGTACATATTATTGCAAAAAGAGCAGCAGCATATTATCAAAACTATCTTTTAATCAAAATTATTCATTTCCAATAAAAAATAAAACAATTATATTAAAAATACAATGTTCAGTGACTTATGGCCCACTCTGTAGACTATCACCTTTTATTATTTTAACTTCGGTTTGTCAAGGTCAAGTTATTTAAATCGTGCTAAAAATAAATAAAAAATGATGCTGGTCCCAACCCATTGTCTGGATGGATGGGTGGGTGATCGGATGTCTGTACTGTCTCGGATCTCTACCTCAAGTGGGTCGGATACCTGCCATAGGAAATCTCCTAATACCTATATACTCGTGTAGTATATCTTTTGAAAAATTTTGGATCACACATCAATTTCGATTATACTTTGGTTCATAAATCCATCGCTGATACTTATCTTATGTCGTTGAAAAGGCCTTGAAGAGTGCCTTCAATGTTCCACAAAATCTTAGTACTAAAAATTACCGTTGTGGCGCTGGAAACAACGGTAATGATGAAAATCCAGATTTTCTGATTTTACTACATCATTGCCGAAGGTTGATGAAAATAATGTCAATAATCCGTGTAGGGTTTCCATCGTTAATTTTTCATTCCAGCTGGTTATTGCTCTTGGATACATTATATGTCACTTTTTAAAATTTATTCCGAAATTGTTTTTTTTTTCATTGGCGTGTTTACATTAGGCATTTTATTCGGAGTTTTTAGCATTAAAAAACCGTAATTTTTTATTCATTTCATTTCTTAAAGGTGTTTAGTAAAAGTGTTTTAAGTGTTTAAAAAAATTATTTTTGTTTAAAAATTTTAAAAATTAATTAAAAATCAAAATGGATGACGACTGGGTTACTGAAAATATTGAGGTAACCTATTTATCTGACGATGTGGGATATCAAACAGTCAAGACTTATCAGTATCGGAATTAAATACTGATACAGATTTCAACTAGGAAGTGAATAATGATTTGGAAAGCCTAACAGGTTTATGAAACCCTTCCGCAGTTAAGAAACCCTACACATCCGGGGTGTATGAAAATGTTGTAAGGGATAGTGGGTTGGATAAACTTCCTCCTATATGCATATAGGAAAAGATGGAGCAAATCGGGGGAATGTGCAGCGGAAAATAAATACACTACGGTCAAATTTTCGAAAAGAATTAAGAAAAATGATTCGAAGAGATCGGGGTGCGGTACTAATGAAGTATACAAACCTACTTCATGGGTTTTTTATGCTTTAAATTTTTTAGACAAGCATGAAAAACCTGTAAGTTCTACTCATCAATTATAAAAGGTTAACGATTTGTTAATTAATTAATTTATTAATTTTTTCAGTCTACAGAAAACGAAAATCAAAATATTAATGATGAGATCCATACTGAGCAATCTCTGCAGACTTCCCGTTCGAGTATAATGCCTCCACCAGCTCCTCAACGAGCCAAACGGTCCAATGTACCATCAAAGCAAAACGAATTGCTACAATTGGCGTGCAATTATTTGGGACAGTCCAATAGTAAGGCTGAAAATTTGTGTAATATTGCCATTGCGTAGGGTGAAACGCTCATGACTTCAGAGCCACAATAAAGAATCTTTGCGGAGCGTGCAATAAATGAAGTGCTATTCGAAACTCGACTAGGGAAACTAAATGAGGACCCTTGGAGAACAACAGCAATCCCGTCCAGCAGTAAATCAAAAACACAACTCAACAGTCACCATCAGTGCAACCTCAGAGCCCAATTTCCTTATTTTTCCAAACATTTGAACCAAACCATAAATGAAAATAAATAATTTTATTTTAATAATTATTTAAAAATGTTCTATAATCCCAATTTGCCTTCATGTAATAACACAATTGGTCTCTGTTCTCTTTTGCTATTGATGAACTGTTTCTGCTTTAAGTGCTTTAAACCTGAACCAAATTGTTTGCATTTTCTTCATTTGAAGTCATATACGAATTATTATTTTGCTTAGCTAAAAAGTTGTGGAAATAACAACACGCCATGGTTATGGTTTCAGCCTTTTTTGGTTCAAGGTTCATCGCATTTTGGAACACGCCAAATCTGGATGCCAATATGCCAAACGCGTTTTCCACAACAACTCGGGCTCTTGACTACCGTTTGTTGAACTCGTGTCGCTCCTAGTTTAATGTCTTTGGCGAATAAGGTTTAATTAAATTGATATTTAAGGTAAATGCCTCGACCGCGACAAACGCATATGGATAAACATCATTCGTATTTGGTAAAGCAACAGGTTTTTGTAAATTTAAATTTCGATTTTGCACTAATTCACCAAATTTGGAATAATGCAAAACTCCTCCGTCCGATATTTTTCCAGTAATTCCGGCATCTACCATGGTGAACACTTTCCTTGCATTCACAACCGCCAACAAAACTTTACTATAAAATCCCTTATAGTTATAGAACAAGGAACCCGAATTTACCGGTTTTTAATAGTAATATGTTTACCACCAATTAACCCCAATGTATTATAAAAATGATGAGATTTCCAGAAGTGTTGTGGGAAACTGAAAATTTAACATCAATTAACAATACAATATTATATGTATGTTTATTTAGACTTACTTTCGTGTACGCTTGTAGAACATATATAAACACTTGAAATATGTTCAAGAATAATTTGACTAATTGCTGCTGGTGATATAACAGCTGAAAATTTTATATCTTCATAACTTCTTCCTATCGCTAACCTTTCATTAACTGATATGCTCTCCCGCAAATTCGTGTCTTGCCTTCGAATGTATGGTCCAACCATCCCTAGTAACTCTCGAAAAGTTTCACCGTCCATCCGGAACTAGTTGTAAAAATCTACTGCCTCAGTTGTTCCAATTTGAGAATATTTGTGACGTTTCTGTAGCCATCCTTTTACCCAGTGTCGACGCCGGACATTTTCATTTACAGAGAGAGCTAATATAATAGCAATACAAACTTTCTTCTTAGCACTCATCATTCAGGAACAAAAACAATTTAATTAAATATAACTAAATAATTTAATATTTTTTTATTTAACTTTTTAAATAATACACACAATAATTTAAACACACAAAATAATACGCTTCTTATCAACGTGGCGGACACCCACAAACAAAAACTACGTCGCATTTATCTTCTGTCAATTCCGCATAGTATGGTGATGAAAGTAATGATGGTTTGGAATGATCGTGTAATGTTAAAAAATACTGACGGAATAATGACGGAGGTAATGACCTTTATAAATTTAAGAGTAACGGGATTTAAAAAAATATTTGTTTTTGTTTTGCTCCCGAAATTTCATCAGTTGTCATCAAAACTGCGCAAAAAGTAATACGAAAATTACAAATTAAGTGGCACGAAAATCTTTCTACAAGATACATAGCGAATAAGGGAAATCAAACAAAAAGGCAACCCCGGCGGATGGACAGAAAAATAAACAACATGTGTTTGACAAACAAATTTTCTGCTTCTAATGAATTAAGTAATGAAGTGAGAGCACTTTTTTGAATAAATATTAGCGCAAAAACAGTTCGTATAGCAGATTGCAACAAATATGTCACAATGGGCGATGGCCAAGGAAAAATCTGAATTTGACAAAAAAAAAATCAAATTACGCGGCTTGATTTTGCAAAACATACCTGAATTGGACTGTAAATGACTGGAGGATAGTTATTTTCTCAGATGAGTCTAAAACTAGTAAAAACCAATCGGATGGTACCACATACGTGTGCCGAAAGGTAAATTAAGATTTGCACCAGGACACTATAATAACGCGAAATAAATTTCCAATAAGTTTTATGGTCTCGCGATGCATCAGCTACAATGGATGTGGAGACTTGGCGTTTATTAATGGGGCATAAAACGCTAACGGGTATATTGACATGATAAAATTTGTTCTGAATTCCTCAACAGCTTCTCGTTTCCAATAACCATTAACTCGGTTTTCCAAGATGATTCTGCTCCGTGCCATCGAGTCAAAATGGTAGTTATTTTTTTTTTAATTTAGTGTATCATATTGGTAATTGAATTCTATTGTAATGGACGATGTATCTGCTTGTATGGAAAAACTCAGCTCGCCTGGAAATAGTCCCGATTTGAATCCGATTAAAGAAGCGAGTCAATAGGAAAAAACCAAAAACTAAATTAGAATTACAGCAAGCACTAACTGAATCTTGGGAAAACGAGATATCGGTGGAATATTGCAGGAATCTTATTACCTCCATATCCGACAGAATTTCAACAGTCATTAGAGCCCGGGAAAGGCACACCAAATATTAAAATACTTCTCAAAATATTTGTAGAATACGAAGAAGCTCCTATGGAAGCGGCCATTTCCGTTGGACCGATTTCGTAAATTTAATTGGGAAATTGGCTACTAACGAACGCTATGAAAATATTGAGTCTATTTTAGCTAATACCGATTGTGCTTGGTTGGTATCTAATCGAATGAACATTGATGGTCATTTTGTTTTACGCAAACCTTAAAAACGGTTGTTAATACAATTGCAGTGAAAGGTCAACAAGAGGAGAAAGAGGAACTACTGAAAAGGTTTGATGTAAAGTTTCTCACAAGAAACCAGCAAGCGATTCAAATTTAACAAACCGGACCCGCGTCTACTTCGTTAAATGCACCTATCATAGTTTTTCTTTTGTTCCAAATCAAGCTGATACGTGATCATGTGGATGAGATACGCTTCCATTTCAAACAAGTATGGTGCGATAAGATCTGCATTTGCGACAGTCATCCGACTATTTGCATTATTACTTCGATCTCACACAATTGCAGCACGACGTTGAAAAGCGCCCATTCAACTTCGAGTACATTCACTTCTTGGTATATCATTCAATCCTTTGAGGAAGCAAACTCCCGTTCCAAATTTCATTTTGAAATCCAGATGGGACTCACTTCAAATTTACATTAATCGTAATCTGTTCGGAAATGTGTGGAATATTCAGTTTCAGTTGGTATTTTAGACTGCGTGATTTTATTTTCTCTTTAACAGTTTTGATGCCTAGGTCTCTATGGATGTTGCTGTCTCGAATATACCATGGGGCGTTAGTATATATTTGATGCACTAGTTGAGCCCCATAGTTCGATATCATATGGCCATATGGAGATTAGGATCGCTTTGTATAGTAGAACCTTGCAGTCTAGAGAGAGTTTCGATTTTCTTCCGATCGTCTAGTACATTTTAGAAAATTTTATTTTAATTGAGTGCATTTTGATTCAATGTGCTTTTTCCATGTCAATCTTCTATCGAGATGAAGGCCGAGATATTTGACGTTTGTTTGTTGAGGGATTGTGATATTGTTTAATTTTACTGCCGAGCACATTACATGTGTTGATTTAGATTCATTCGTCCATATACGCCAATTTTTTTTACCATTCTTCTAATTTGTGCTGATGTTCTTGTAATTCTCTCGATGCTGTTTGAGGATTTTTGTGTGAAAACAATATACTCGTAGCTGTGCCATCAGCAAAAGTTGAAGTGATTATCTTTTCAGTTATTGGTAAGCCAGCCGTGAATAACAAGTATAGCATCCCGGGCCCAATACACTATCTTGCGGTGCTCCTGCCTTTATCTCGGTTAAATCAGTAGTGGCCGTATTTTGTTTCAGTTTTCAAGAATTGCATGAAATTGGATAGGCAGAAGCGTTTTAGTTTTATAATTTAATCCTTCATGCCATACTTTATCGAAAGCTTGCGCAATTTCCAAGAAAACTGTCGAGCAATATTTGTTTTCGTCTAAGGTAAGCTTATTTGTATTTACAATTCTGTGCATCTGTTCTATTGTGCCGTGCTGTTCTCTAAATTTAAATTGGCGATCTAGAATAATACGACCTTCAGGTATTATTTCTTTAGTTCTTGTAGCATAATATTTTTAAAAACCTTTGAAATTATCGGAAGTAGAATTTCGGCTATTGGCCTGCACAACGAGACTTGAGTTTCGTCTTTACCTGGCTTAGGAATCATAATAATTTGAGCTATTGTCCAGTTTTAGGGAAAGTGTCCACATCTCATAATCGCATTAAAAATATGTGTTATATATTTTATGCATCTATCTGGCAATTTTTTGATCATTTTTTCAGTTGTTAGATCAAGACTTGGTGCTTTCCCTGGATTTATACTGTTTTTGATAACCGTTTCCATCCCTAGTAAACTGTGGTAGTACGCATTATTTTCTTTGTTTTAGGTGATCACTTTTTGTAGATGGTTACAGAAAGCGATAGCCTTTTATAAGTCACTTCTGACTCAGTGACCAACTGGTTACCTTATCGGTGGGTTCGATAGATCTGGCCATTTTAAATTTATGTGAATAATTGTGAAGCTCACTTAGGTAATTCTGTATTTCTATGTTTTGTTCTTCCCGAATTGCTTCACTCAGAGCTGCTTAGAGCTCTATTTAATTTCCATTTATGCAGAGGAGATTGGTGAAGCTGCCATAGCCACCGAATTGGCCGCTTCTTTGTCAATAACTTTTGAATGTTACTTCAAAGCTTATTATTTTTTTCTGGATTTTTGTTCACCGGAGTAACTTTTTTCGCTGCCTTTTCCATTATTTGATTTAAGTTTTCTATCGCGGCATCAACGTTTATGTTTCTATAGAGAACCCATTTCGTTAGTTTGTTTAAACGTTGGGGTGGTTCAGTTTTTAATGCTTGGGTAGCTAGTGTTACTATTATTTGTGAGTCGTCTGATGATAAATCATAACAGTCATCGACTTGAGCATTGGTCCGTGCTACTCCTCGTATTACACAGAAAACTATTAAATCAGGAATTTTCTTTCTATCGGTAGGCCAATATGTGGGATGTCCAGATGGTAAATAATCTAGGTTTATCTCGTTTAATGCTTCGTACAGTTGCTTGCCCTTTGGGTGACGTCAACCTCGAACCCCATTGCACATGTTTTGCGTTGCAATCACCCCCTGCTACAAATTTGATTTCCAACTGATTAAAAGTAATCGATAAATTGTTGTTTTTTAATTATCTGTTTCGGTGGACAGTAAACAGTCGATATTACAAATTTCCCAGACCATTCTTCCAAACAAATAGTTGTTGCTTGTAGCTGTAATCTCTAGCATATTTCTGGAGCTCGTAATGCTTTAATATTATTGACATCCGTTGATCTGTTTATGACACCAATCATTCGGTGCTTTTCCACCCGGATGTTTGGTGTCATAAACGGAATTGCCGGTAATATTAAAAAAATTTGTTTTGTGAAGTGTGTTTCGGATATTAACATGATGTCTATATTTTGTTCGATAAGAAAGATTTGTAGCTCAGCTTTATGTCTGCGAAAGCGAATTTGAGTTGTGGCACTAACAGCTACATAAAATATGGCCTGATTTTTAGCACAGGTGTTACTGTTAGTGCCACAACTCAAATTCATTGGCCCCTAACACGACAAATTATAAATATGGGATCCAGCTAATTACGAGTCTGTCTAACTTCACCCAGTTCATATGACCTTTAAACATTCGAACTATGTGATATTGATTATTCAAATTTTTTTCGGGGAAAATTTACTGCTAACTTCAATAACATGTAATTTTCGGCTAATATCAACATAATTTTGCACTACCACCTGATACAAAATATGTCGATAATGCAGGTTTTTTTCGGCTGAAATTTTCGGCTAACTTCAGTAGCATCAATAAAATATGTTCACGATCCAAAGACTTTTTGCTATGGAATGTTGTTTTTCGACGATCTCTTCTGGTTGAATTCAGGTTATGTTTTAGTGAAGATATGTGAACGTTAGATATAAATTAATCCTGCTTTTAGTTGGATGAATTTAAATATAGGTAGCTGAATGACAATACCGGATTAAATTTTTTTTTTTACAATATCAACGGAATATTTAGGTCATCATATGTTTGAACTTACTGCCGAGTCATTACGAACGTGAAGTCCCTCGGTTAGATGGTGTTAGATGGGAAGTTAGGAAAAAATAAGGTTACAAGCAGTATATGATGAGATGACCCGTGGATGTGAATTAAATAACCTAACCAGTCTATTATGACTGCCGAATACATATGATGAATATTAGTATCCTTTACCTCAACCACAACTAACCCAAATTAATAAACTGACAAAATCTAATCTAGAGTGTGAATATAATTGAAACTAACGTTTTAATATATAGAAAATGACTTTGCTGTGGTTCGCCCTAGTTGTTTCGGGGACTAACATCCTTTCCTAATTAATCTTATCTGTTAAGGATGCAGGCAGGAGTAGAACACCACATAATTCTAGTCTTTGTAATGATACCTTGGTTTTGATGGGAGCCACCTTTGTTTTTGCTGCTATCAGTGAGGTTGTTGTAATGTTACCATGTACATCCATAACGGAGTAATAAACGACGGCTGCATATGCCTTTTCGAATGCGTCACAAAATCCATGTATCTGTCCCGCCCTGTTGTTAGTGTGTTTTACCCAACGCGGGATCCTAATTTGTTCTATTTTGTGGAGTGCCTTCTTGTATTTATTCCATTTTTCTTTTATTTCTGTTGGTAGTTCTTCATCCCATGACCATCCTGCTAGCCATAATTCTTGCATTAGTAATTTTGCTACAGTTACTATTGGAGAAAGCCATCCTAAAGGATCAAATAATTTTGCCGCCGCTTCTGATAGTAACTGTCTTTTTGTTGTGACTGACCTATCTTGGGGAGCGTTTACCTTGAATTCAAAATGGTCGCTAGTGGGGTTCCAATATATACCAAGTGTTTTATGGTATTGTCTGGTGAAATCTGTAGTTTATCATTATTCCGTATATTTTTGGGAATATTTGTCAAGATTACTTGCCCACTTATGTAGTTTAAAACCAGCCTCTTGTAGTATTTGAATGAGTTCCCTTTGCGCTTTTAATACTTCATCCAAATTATCTCCTCCTGATATAACATCGTCCACGTAAAAGTCTTTTACTAATATTTTTGCAGCTAGCGAGTGTGTCTCTGCCTCATCTTGAGCCAATTGTTTTAAAGTTCTTATGGCTAAATATGTACCAAATGTTACAGTTGTTAATTGGTAATCTTTGCTAGGCATTGTTGGTGAATGCCTCCATACAATTGTTTGAAAGCGTTGATCGTCTTGACATATCTTGATTTGCCGATACATCTTCTTGATGTCGGCAGTGAATGCGATTTTACATTTTCTAAATCGCAATATAATTGACATTAAGTCGTCTTGTATTGCCGGACCCACAAGTTGATTGTCATTGAGACTTGTACCATTGGACATCTTTGCGGAGGCGTCAAAAACTACTCTAAGCGTTGTTGTTAAACTGTCATCTTTTATTACTGCATGGTGAGGAATATAATATTCGTCTACATTGGACCCACCTTCTTCACAGGGTTTCATGTGACCCAAATCTATGTATTCTTGTATGCAATTCTTATAGCCAACTGCTATCTTCTCTGATTTGTTTAGTTTCCTCTCCAATTGCAAAAACCTTGCTATGGCTTGATGGCTGGACTGGCCTAATGGTGTAGTTTGGTTTGAAAGGCAGACTAACCACATATCTTCCTGTTGAGTCTCTGCGATGAGTTGTTTTATAATGTTCTTCTGCTAGTTGCTCTTCGTGGTTCATTCCGTTTTGATCTGCGATTTCTTCTAATTCTCAGAATTTTTTTATATTCGCATCAATTTCTGCTAGTGTTGTCAATGAATGAATTTTGACAGTTTCGCGATTTGTTGGACCGAATATTATCCGCTTTGCCCTTTAGCTATTCCCTTTACCATTATCATTGGATAGAACTCTGCTCCCAAAAGTATGTCAATTTTTCCAGGTCGATTGAAGTTTGGGTCCGCCCATACCAAATCATTAATGTGTTTCCATTGCCAAGCGTTGATTAGTTGATCTGGTAATATTTTGGTCAAATTACTAATGACAAACGCCTTTATTTGTACCGATAAATTTGACGGGAACCTTGGTTCTAAATTACAAGTTATGTATTTATTTATTATTATTAGAGTCTCTTGGCGGCTTCTTGTGTGATAAATGTTCCTTGTGAGCCCAGATCAATTAAAATTCGGACACATTCAAGTTTGTCTTGTCCAGCTGTAAGAAGGAGTGTAAATCCTTAATTTGATGGGTTTTCTATATTATTTCCCACGATCTTTACCGCTATACTTTTGTTGTTAAAGTTGTTGTTTTACTTTTCGCTTGATTTGTTCCTTCTGAGCTATGCAGTAGCTCATGTTGATTACTGCTGCATCTAATGTTCCGTGTCGGTGTAGTGCATTGGCGTGTGGAATGATTTCCAGAAAAACGACGTCTACACAATTGTAATAGATTTACTAATTTATTCCTTTCTAAAAACGACATATTTTTGAAGTTTATGCATGTTGTTATACAATGCGGCCCACCACATTGTTTGCATAATGTAGTTGTTATACTAAAAATCCCTTAACTTTTGGTTGGTTGTTGTAGTAATTTGGTTTTACTCGTTTTTGATCCGCTACTGCTTGTAGTCCGTTGAATCTTTTTTCTAAGAATCTTAGAAATTCATCTAATGTTTGAATTGCTTTGGGATCTGTTATCGATGTTTCATACAATCTTAATGTTTCGCTGTCTAGTTTTTTTAACATTAAATGTATGATTATTGGATCCCATGTGGAAGTGTCCACATCTAATGTTTGTAAGCCGCTGATGACTTCTTTGATGGTATTAATTAGCAGGCCTAGCTGATGCGCGTGTTTGTTTTTTGCGACTGCCAGCAAATTAATTTTTTTTTCCTTTACATTTTTTTGTATATATATTTTGGGGGTTTTGGGGCCCGACTATAGTTTGAAGAGTTTATGATTAGATAAGTATCGTTCCTCTATTACCGTTTATATTGCTGGTATTATTTGGTTTTATTTGTTTTGTTTCAGATTTGATATTTGAAGTTAACCTGGTTTTTGAAGGCGAACTTAATTATTCATTTAAAAATTGTTCATGTAAGTATTGTTGCCACGATTCGCGATGTCCACCGAAAGTATTTCTTTGCCCTCCATTTTACTTAAATCCATGCTTCGGCCTAGATCCAATTTACTTAATGTGGTTAGTTTAAACGTCCAGAGTCTTATTTTAAATATTGACGAACTTCGTCATTCTTTTAATGGGGTCCCAATTGATGTCATTTGCTTATCGGAGACATTTCTATCGTCCGATATTCCCGATTCCGCGTTGGCCATTAGTGGTTATAATTTGTTCAGGCGTGATAGAGCTAATCCACCAGTTAATTATGGCGGAGTATGCCTATATGTTAACGAGCATATTAAATGTAATGTTGTATCGGTACCCCTCTCAATTTCTCAAAGGCTCGTTTCAGACTTTGAGTTTCTTTTTCTAAATGTCTTCGTCAATAAGCGGAAATTCCTTTTCGGTGTAGTTTATAATCCTCCTAAAACGAACAAGAGGTCGTATGCTCTATTTAAAAAATCACTTTTAGACATTGAGTGTCTTTTTAGTTATTTTTTCTGTCGGTATGATGAGGTTTTCATTTCGGGTGATTTTAACTTTGATATTTCTCAAGAGACTTTATTTTCTCGTAGCTATTTAAATATCTTAAATAGCATTAATCTTTCAGTTTATAACACTGAAGCGCCCACATACTCTTATGTAACCGCAAGTGGTGGTTCTTATTCTCTTATTGATCATGTTGTCGCCTCTGCTGATAATTCCATCTGTTTTTTCAATCAATTGTCTCTGGGTATTGGTTCTCATCATGATCTCCTTGTTTTTTCTGTTAATTATTACTCTCGTCCTAAACCTAAAAGTTTCAGCTTTAGGGATTTTTCGAAAATTGATGAATCTCACCTTTCATCAATTTGTGGCTCTATTCGTTGGGACGATATTTTTTCTCTTAGTACTTCTACCGATCAAATTGACTATTTTAACTCCTCTGTTAATTATGTATTTAATAATTGCGTTCCTCTCACTACTGTTTATTTTGGACCTAGACCCCCTCCCTTGGATGACGCAAGAGATTTCGAATGCTATTTCTGTTCGTTTTTCCAAATATCGTCTTTGGAAAATGAGCCCTAATTCTATTTCTTATCTAGCTTATAAGCAATCTCGAAATAGAGTGGTAAGTTTAATTCGTATCGCTAAGCAAAATTTTTTCAAGGATAAGCTAGATCCTTCTCTTTCCTCTAAGATATTTTGGCGTAACGTTCGCAATTTGGGCCTTGGTAGTTGCAAAGGGGGTGCTTCGGTAAGTTTCAAAGCTAATGATTTTAACCGTTACCTAAGTAATTCTAGTTCCACCCATGATATTTCCAATATTGATTTAGTATCCGTAGAATCCCTAAATTCTTTTTCATTTGCAAATATATCAATTGATGATTTGCATTCTGCAATTTGGGAAGTTAAATCGCAATCCACTGGTCTAGATATGGTTAGTTTAAAATTTGTTAAGCGTATTTTTCCTAATGTATCAAGATACTTGTTACATATTTTTAATTTTATTTTAACGACCTCGTTTTATCCCGCTCAGTGGAAGTTGAGTAAAATTATTCCTGTTCCTAAAATTAGCAATCCTTCTGAGCTTTCCCATTTCCGACCTATTAGTATTTTAAGTTCTCTGTCCAAGGCGTTTGAATTGGTAGTAAAAAACCAAATTCAATCTCATATTGATAGCTTTAATTTGCTTAGTATTTTTCAATCGGGTTTTAGAAGATTTCACGGTACTACCACTGCTTTACTGAATGTTTGTGATGATATTCGTCGTAGTATGAGTAAAAGAGAAATGACTTGCCTTACTTTGTTGGATTTTTCGAAAGCGTTCGATTCAATTAATCACCAAATTTTGTTTAATAAGCTTATTTCGAACTTTAATTTTTCTCTCTCTGCTGCTAAATTAATTTTAGACTATATTTCGAGTCGCTTTCAGGCAGTCTTTTTTGACAATTCGTTTTCTGTTCGATTCGCCATTCTTCTTTTCATATTTTTGCTGATGATGTACAAATTTATAGGAGTAGTCGCTTAGATAATGATTCCATTAACTCTAATATTTCTCTTATTAATGAAGATTTGGTAAGAATTTATAATTGGTCACTATCTAACCGGCTCGCTCTTAATGCAAATAAATCTCAGTCTATTATAATTTATAAAAAATCTATAGATACTTCCTCTTTCCCTGGAATTTTTCTCGGTGATTCTTTAATTCCATTCTCTAATACAGTTAGAAATTTAGGGTTAATTTTCAGTAAAACTCTAACTTGGGGTGATCATTTGATTAAGGTTAGCAAAACGGTTTTTGGAATGCTTAGTTGTTTGTATAAAGTTGTTGGTTTTTCTGATAGTAATTTTAAAAAGTGTATGTTCCTCTCGCACCTTCTTCCACATTTTCTATTTGGGGATGTTGTTTTGTTTGGTATGTTTCAGGAGAGTATGAATGTTCTCCAAAGATGTTTCAATGCTTGTACTCGTTTCGTTTTTCGTATTAGGAAATATGATCACATTTCGCCCTTTTTGAATTTGATTTTGGGTTGTAATTTAGTTGATTTTTATGAACTTCGCGTTTGTCTTTTTATTTTTAAGCTTCTCAGGACAAAGCAACCTTCCTATTTATTTAATAAGTTATTGTTCAGTAGGTCTTATTCTTTAAATTTACGTTTACTTCCCCCTATAAACTTGTGTAGGTCTCCAAATTCTTCGTTTTCTGTTAGAGGTATTTCTCTTTGGAACTCTATTCCATTAGATATTAAGAGATCGGCGACGCTTAGATCTTTTAAAACGAGTTATTTAGCGTGCGTGGCGCGCTTGAATGACAATATTGTTTTTGTATGTAGTTTGTAAGCATTTACTTCTTGCAGTATCCTCCGTAACAAATGAGCTTGAGCTCAACATGGAGGGTATTAGCATGGAGTGGATTTGTTTTTTGAAAAAATCTGAGGTTTTTATGCCTAATGGAAGTATTTTTTTTGTTGATGTTCATTTATTATGCTTCCATATGTGCTTTTCCTCTACTAAAATTGTTATGTCAATCTATCAATAAATAAATAAATAAATAAAAAAATAAAAATAAATAAAAAATATTGCTAATGATTACAACCTAAAATACAACAACGAAATATTATAACATTAATTTAAACAAACTTGAATTAGTAAACATACGAAATTTTTGCGAATTCTAAATTATTTAGGATATTTTAATGGATGGATATTTTAAGGGATATTTGAATGCAATCCGGTAGTTAATCTAGTTAATCTGGATTTTTTTTTTTTTTTTTTTTGCTATTTCGTGTTCGCCCAATTCAACGGTTAAATACTAAAAATACTAATGAATTTTAGAGTTGAATATAGTTCAAATAACTTTGGTTTCAGAAAATTCTACTGTAAGTTGCGGAGTTGCAGAATGATTAAATTAATAAATGTTTCAATTATTTAGGAAGCCGGAAAATATGAATTTAGAATTAAATTTCAGGAAATTTACAGATGCTTGTGAATTAATGCTTCATTGCAATTGCTGATTGTGTAGTTTAGAATTGTGTTGTAATTTTATTACTAACGACTTTACATAGGTGTCTGTAACGGGTCGAGTCAACCATTTTTGGTTAGGAAGCCGAAAAGTATTAATAGAATTAAATTTCAGGAAAATTCCAGATGCATGTGAAATAATAATATTTTTTCTTAGGTTGCCGTTTTAAAGAAGCAATTGTTGAAGACCAATACCATCGTTATCCATTAACCTATTAAGCCTCTATCCTTCATCTAGTAGATTAGAATTGTGTTGTCTTTGTGTTACTAACTATCGGCTATACCTAGGTGTCTGTAACCGGGCCGATTCTGTCCCACTTAACTAACCTATCCAATCCTTCGGTTTTGTTATGTGTAAAAAAGGGTGTACGGTGGACCCGGCGTCATCCGGGAACTCAAGCCTAAGAACTTGGTCGTACATTCAAAATCAATCAATCAATCAATCAAATTGGCGAATTTTATTGGAAAATTGAATATAAACATATAGCGTGTGTGAATTTCAACAATTGAACATTGAGTGAAAACCGCGGTTTAGTGAAATTATAAAAATTATAAAATTATATAAAATAAGATAAAGTGAACAGTTTGAATTAAAATATTAGTGAAATTTATAAGTATTTATTTTAAAAGAACCCATTTATTTAAAGACAATATCGAAACAGTGACTTAGACAAGTGATATTAAATACAGTGAACTTCCTGATTATCGGTATTTTGACGATTTCGTTCCTAAAAAATAAAGATAAAAATTTTCAATTAGTGTTTATAAAAATTTTCCGGTTTCGGTGTTAAATAAAACATTTTTATAATGGCGGATACGCGATCGCTGCAACGAAAAATAAACCGCTTAGCCCAAATAGAAACTTTCGCTAAAGGAAATCTCTCGCAGGTGCCCATAGAACGTATTATCAAGTTGCCGAGAAAAATTACAAGGATATTCCGGAAGTTATCGAATTACAAGATACTCTTGAGAAGAAATACTACGAAATCAAGGGTATAATTATGGAAGCGGAATTGTCGTTTGATACAAAGGCACCACACAATGATCTAGATACTAGTTTACAGGAACTCATTGCAAATCAACGCTCATTGTTAACCGAGATGTCTAATTTGAACAGCAAAGGCGATACCGATGTCCGTCTCCCACGCGTAAATGTACCGTACTTTTCCGGAATATATTCTGAATTTGCCTCATTTCGTGATTTATTTGAAGCTTCCATTAACAGTAACCCAAAAATATCAAAGGTACACAAGCTGCAATGTTTGAAAGGTCTATTGAAAGGAGAAGCTGCTGCCTTAGTAAGACACGTTTCCATAACTGAAGCAAATTATGATGAGGCTTGGGAAATTATCCGGAACCGTTATGACAAGAAAAAACACTTGACGGCCATGTTGCTTAAACAATTTATTGATCAACCCTCAATAACACAGGTTTCCGCAAAATCTCTACACAATATGCGAGATGTGTCCGATGAGGTATTACGAGGACTCAAGGTTCTGGGAGAGCAAGCGGAATCACATGATCCATGGCTGGTTCATATATTAGTTAACAAGTTAGATCCTATTACGAAACACGATTGGGCCCAACATAGCTTTGGAGTTGAATTTCCAACCATCAAACAATTTCTCGATTTCCTCGACAAGCAAAGCGACACCCTAGAAAGTTGTGAAACTAGCAGACGCGTTAATCATCGACGGCCATTAAACGCAAATATAAATGTAATGCATGCAGACACCCAATCCATCAGCTGTTTGAAATGTTGTAAGAGTCATTACCTCCGAAATTGTGAGGAATTTTTGCAGATGTCAGTGACTGATAGAAGAAACTTTGTAGCTGAAAATAAACTGTGTTTCATATGTATGTTCAAAAATCATCATTCGCAAAATTGCCGGTCAAGACATCGATGCAACATATGTCGCGCGAAACATCATACAACTCTACATCAACATGTAAAATCACCAACGAACACTAATTCTTTTAGCACGGAAAATATTTCTAGCGCAAAATCTGAAGAGTCAAACGCAGAATCCGTAACGGTAGCACACGCGACGACAACCAAGAGATTCACAGCTTTACTACCCACGGCTATAATTAGAGTTCGTGATTCTTCAAATAAATATCAAAGATGTCGTGTGTTATTAGATTCCGGAGCGCAGGCATCCTTCATATCAGAATCGTGTGCCCAGAGACTTGCTTTACCACGTAAACATGCCAAGATTTTAATTAAAGGACTCACATCAGGTACTGAAACGACAAAAGGTATGATACCGATAAGAGCAGAATCATTATATTCTAAAGTAGAAGCAATTGATATCGATATGCTGATTTTACCTAAATTAACCAATTGTTTACCTTTTTGTGAAATAAATGACATCAATTTCCAAAAAATTATCGAACTTCGTTTGGCAGATCCATATTTCAATAAACCCGGGGCGGTGGACATGATTATTGGTGCAGACCGATTTTTTAATATATTGCGAGAAGGTCGCCTCGATAATCTGGAAGATAATTTAATCGCACAAAATACAATATTTGGATGGATTTTATCAGGTGAAGCGACTAAAAATAAATACAGCGAAGATTAGCGTTCATATTGGCCTAAACATCGATGAAACCCTTAAACAATTTTGGGAGATGGAAGAAATTCCCAACTGTAATCCATTTTCCAAAGAAGAAGTTGAATGTGAAGATCATTTTAAATCAAATTTTTTGCGACATAGAAGCGGTAAATATATTGTGAAATTGCCGTTCAAAAATGAATCTATACCTTTGGGGAACTCATTTAATATCGCCAAAAAACGATTTCTTAATTTAGAAGAAAGACTTAATCGCGATCCTAAATTAAAATCGGACTATGCTCAAATTATAAGTGAATACCTTACGTTAGGCCATTTGACAGAGATTCCGTGTAAAGCATTAAAGCAGATATCTACAACCAGCTACTATTTACCGCATCATGGCGTAACCAAGAATGAGAGTACAACAACGAAATTGCGAGTCGTATTTGATGGTTCCAGCAAGACCACCAATGGCACATCAGTCAATGACTTACTCATGGTCGGACCAACAATACAACCAACATTATGGATGACTTTGTTAAGATTTCGTTACAACAAAATTGCACTAACAGCCGACATCGAAAAAATGTACAGGCAAGTCATCGTAGCCGAGGAACACCAAGATTATCAGCGAATCCTATGGCGAAATAATGAGAATGAGCCTTTAACGCATTACAAGTTAACAACAGTGACCTTTGGGATGGCTAGTTCAGCTTTCTTAGCTATCAGATCTCTACAACAGACGGCGATTGATTTTCGAGACGAATATCCGTCAATTGCTGATGAAATCACAACCTAATTTTATATTGATGATTATCTTTCCGGTGCCGATATCATCGAGAAAGCGAAATACTTGAAAATGAAAATGAATGAAAATGAAAATTTAATTTGCGGAAATGGAGATCAAACTTTGCTGAACTGTTGGATCAAACTTCATGCCAGAGCGAAGAAGCGAAGTTTTCCATTGAAGAGGCAAATTCACCCACCAAGGTATTAGGTCTTCAGTGGGATCCTAAATGTGATCAACTATCTTTCAAAGTTAATTTACCTGAAGAAACGATTCCGACAAAGCGAACATTAATTTCTAACGCATCAAGAATTTTCGATCCACTTGGATTATTATCTCCATCTATTATAATGGCCAAAATTCTATATCAAAAACTATGGTTAAGGAAATCAGAATGGGATGATAAACTACCAGATGACATCGCTCTCGTGTGGAATCAATGGAAAGCTGAGCTTCCGCAAATTGAACAGCTCAAAATATCACGACATCTAAATCGAAAGGATATGCAGATCCATGGCTTTTGTGATGCGAGTGAACGAGCTTATTCAGCAGTATTGTATAGCCGGTTCAAGGATGAAAATGGAAAAATTCAAGTTGAGCTCGTAACATCAAAAACAAAAGTAGCTCCTATCAAGCAAATTTCGCTACCTAGATTAGAACTATGCGGTGCTCATCTTTTGGCTAAATTAATAAATGCAGTAAGGCAAACGCTCCCCGATAATATACCTCTGTATGGTTGGACAGATTCTACAATTGTACTAGCATGGTTATCAGATCATCCAACTAAATGGAAAACTTTTGTGGCCAATCGCGTTTCTGAGATACAGGGATTATTACCAAGGAATCACTGGAACCATATTAAATCCGCGAGTAATCCAGCCGATTACGCTTCGAGAGGTGTGTTGCCATCTAAACTTCTATTGCTCCATCAATGGTGGCATGGGCCACCGTGGTTAATTCAACCGGAAGAAACTTGGCCAATTGAGAAGACGGAGGTGTACTATGACGGCACAATTTGCGAGATGAAAAAGAAGCCGCCTTCAGCAATGCTTTTTTCTTTACAATGTTCATATAACGGTAGTGAAATATATGAAGCGGTCTTAAGCAAAACGTTTTCCTTCAGTAAAGCCATCAGAATCTTAAGTTTTATTATTCGATTTATTGACAACGTTAAGATCAAGAAGGAAATAAGGAAAACTTCAGGAATAACTTTGGAAGAAATTATAAAGCCACTGCAAATTTCATAAAATGGATACAAAACAAAGAATATTCAAGTGAAATACAGACATTGAATAAAAAAGAAACGCTATCCAGTAATAATAAATTAGCCTCACTCACGCCATTTTTAGATAAGAATGGTCTGCTACGCGTCGGTGGCCGGTTGAAGAATTCATTGAATTCATATAATTTTAAACACCCGATCACTCTACCTAATTCCCATGTCCTTAGTAGAATGATAATCTCCTTTTTCCATAAAAAGTATCTTCATCCTGGCCCATCCCATACATTCCATCTCATCCGTGAAAATTATTGGATCGTGAAAGGCAGAGCAGTTGTAAGAAACGAAATAAGAAAATGCATCCAATGTTTCAAAGCTAGAGCAAAAACAGCAAAGCAGCTTATGGGAGATCTACCAATACCATCTGGTATTGATTATGCCGGTCCCATCACCTTAGCCAGCAAGAGAGGACGTGGAGCAAAAATGATTAAGGGTTACATCGCAATTTTTGTCTGCATGGTCACTAAGGCGATACATATAGAAGCGGTGACTGAACTAACTACCGATGCCTTTATCGCAGCATTAAAGCGGTTCTCGGCGAGAAGAAATGTTCCAAGCGACATATATTCAGACAACGGTACCAATTTTATTGGAGCGAACCGGAAGCTTAAAGAGGTATATCAATTTAATAACTTAAAAACTAATAATTTAGTTATTACAGAATTTTGTGCTCACCATCAAATAAATTGGCATCATATACCTCCTGCTGCTCCTCACTTCGGAGGTCTATGGGAATCAGCTGTGAAGTCAGTTAAGAATCATCTTACCAGAGTTGCTGGAAACTGTCATTTAACGTTTGAGGAGATGGCCACTCTTTTGTGTCAAATCGATTTTTGAAGGAGAATATAGAAGTGACTTGGCACCTCCAAATCAAAAATTCTTTCTATTCTTTTGGCGACTACGAAACCATTCACATCGAACACAAAACCAACAAGCGATAACCAGCGAAGCGGAGTTTGATGTTATTTTTGGCGATTAGCTGTTACCCAAAACCCATTGTGATTGGGAATAAACCTAAAAAGTAAAACATAAATTTATCTTGTGATTTTTATTTAATAAAATTGTTAACAAATACCTTAACTGCCATTTATTATAAAATTCTAATAAATGAGCAAATTTTCCAAATCATGAAGCGACCTAATTCCATTTGCTGACTCTGTTGTTATGGATGATTGGTCTAGCAAAGTGGATAGTTGAGCGGTGACTAATAATCTCCTGTTGTTGTATCTCTCTTTGATGATCTCCCAAGCTTTGGAGTACTTCTTCTCAGTACATTGTATGTGGCGTTTATCTGTTAGCTTTGATCCAGAACAACTCAAAAGTGCGCTTAGTATTTGGTAGCGGTGTTTCTGGAATTGAGAAAAATGCTCGGAAAATCCTTATGATATGCAAATTGACCTTTTTACAAGTACTTCTTAACCGTACTTATTTGCATTTTTTCAAATAATTTATAATTTTCTCGTTTATACGAAGTTTTACGCGTTACGTGTTACATTGAAACAAAAATGGCGGATTTTAATTTTTAGGTAAGTTTAAGAAATAGTTCCCACGAATATAAATTACATAAAATAGTTAAATTTGAAAATTGGTTTTGATATTTGAAATAGAAATAATCGCGATGTCGATATAGCGATATCCTCGATGTTTATCAAAGTGTTATGTTGTGTGAAATGTTATCAAAGTATCGAATAGTTTCTGCCGATGTTAACATCGATGTACAACATCGATATTTTGCTTTAACGGTTCATCGCTAGTAGGAAGGGAATGACGATCCACTATGCAAAGTTATGTTAATATGCAAACAAAATCATAAAATATGAAAGGAAATTGTTACAGATACATTAGAGATGCTAACAGTGATAGGTTGCTATATAAGCGCGTGCTAATTGGATTTAAATTAGTTTCGTGAATTTGTATTAATTATTGCATCTCTCGCTTCCTTTATAGATATTTATAATTTATACGCAGATAAATTTATAGTACTTCCTTCTATTAGTCTAATTTTGCTTAACATTATAGAGTTATTCTCCGATATAACTAATAAATTATCATTTATTAAACTGTTACAATTTTATAATTAGTTCACAATCAGTCTAACTATAGACAAACGAAAGAAATACAAAAGATGTTCGCTGGCGATCATAATTTAGCAACGGCCCGCAATAATTCATCATTAAATCAGTAACAATTTTATTAATAACAACACAGAACCGACATCAACTTAACAAATTAACCGAAGCAGAAACTAGATTTGTTGTTTGTGGAGATACAGACTTTTACAGAGCCAATTATAAAAGGCATGATTAAATTATTTATTTATCGGTACATTATATAAATAAACCGTTGACTATAATTATCATTATTAAAGCACAAACTATTTATATAAATAAGAACCACCTTTGCGTATTTCCTTTCTACTTTGCATTTTCTGTTTTCAACTCCCAACCAATCGAACCAAGAAAATTGATTTAATTTTTAATTGAACCTAAATAAAAAAATTCATTTCACCCATTCACCGTCACATATTGGTTGATCAAGAACACGATCGAATAATTTCATTGATCACACCAACATACCATTTATCGAATATTAAATTGCGCGCGCAGATCCAAACCAAGTATTTCTACATGTCACATGTTGAATCCACGCAACTATATTTATTATGTCCAATTCATCAATAAATTATATATTGACGTGTCGTAAATTAAATAAATAAATAAAATACAAACTTGTTTTCATTTTTTGGACGATAAATCCATTATTATGTAGCAAAGCACACCATACAAATAGTGCGAGGGGGAAATTCGGAATGAAAAATGTCCTACACTTTTTGTCAATTGCTAACAATTTTCTGAAGTAATTGTAATTTGTTATTGCACTTAATAAAAATGGTTTGTTTGTGTAATACAAATAAAAATATTGTCGCGCAATTAGATTCAAATTAGCATGTAGACATTACGTTCGAACCATGTGATTGGTAATTGTATGTTTTGGTGGTTCTGATTTCGGAGCCAGATGGGGAAACCAAAAATGGAGTCATTGAGTTAATGAGAAATGTAAACTCAAAAAAAGTGTATGTATAATATAAAGTTAGCAAAGCGAAGCTGCACAAACAAATGGATGGGTGCTTATGTTGTGGCTAACACGCGAAATTTTTCTAAAACGAATGGACGTAGGTCTTGCATACACCACATTTCATTTCTAAAGCAAAAAATTTAACTTAGCACAATTTTGGCAAAATGGTTTTGCACTGTGTTATGAAACCAGCTGCCTAAAAAAATAGAACTAGGTGCATCTTGTAGAGAAACAGGTGTAAATTGTAGTGCAATTTTCTGTGCATTATTGGAATCCCCGACTGAGTGAATTGTTGCCTTTAAAAATGTTTGATCTTCTGCTGCTTAAAATTTTCCAATATTTATGTAAACCAAGGGTTTTCGCAAATATATACTTTTCAAAATAATTCCAAAAACGAAAAAGCTTAAACGAAAGCTGCCGCTTCCACTGAACCGATTTCGACCGATGTGAAGTCCTTGTACAACAATTTTTGGATAAAAATTTATGCGAGTGTCATTGTGATATTTTTGGACACAATTTTATTTCTTGGACAAAAATTTATGGAAGTATGCAATTTTAACAGTGTATTTGTTTTATATTAAAATAATTCGAAACAATAATTATAATAAATATTAATAAAATACAAGAAATTGTTTGAAATTAAAAAATCTAACATGCTCATTATTATAAATTTTTTAGTAAATAAATATATTACATACCATACTGTACAAAATGATACACCAAATAGCAAAAATCTCAGAGATTGGCTCGCATACTGACTATATACTTTAGAAAGGGGATCCATTGAGATTTTAAAATCAGTAAGCCTTACCTCGAAATGATGATCAAGGTTTCATATATCGAATTTTAAAACCTTTACAAGTACGGCGAGTACTGCGAGATTGGCTCGCACACTGACTATATACCTGCGAAAGGGATACATTGAGATTTTAAAATAAGTAAGCCTTACTTCGAAATGATGATCAAGGCTCATGTATCGAATATTTAAATCTTTACCAATACAGCGAGTACGGCATATTCACGCCTCACGGATGTTCTCTTCTGTATTGAAAAGTTGAAAAATTCTATTCACGAGCCTTGGTCATTATATCGAGATAAGGCTTACTGATTTAAATAGCTCAACGCATTCCCTTTCGAAACTATATAGTCAGTATGCGAGCCAATCTTTGAGATTTTTGCTATTTGCCTTAGTGTAGTAGAACATCCGTGGATATGCAGTACTCGCTGTATCTCGCTGATCTTGTTTTGGGTTCTAATTTCGGTTTTGGTCCGATTTTCGATTTGAGTTCTGCCAGCTTTAGATTAAATGAGTAAAGCCCAAAATTTTTTAATGGCGCATTTGGTTGGGCCATAATGAGCCTAAAATTATTTGGATGTTAATTGATCTTGTTTTGGGTTCTAATTTCGGTTTTGGTCCGATTTTCGATTTGGGTTCTGCTAGCTCTGAAATGATAAAGCCTTATGCCTTTTCTAGAATGGGCCGAATAATAAAATTTAAATAGGGCTTTTAATTAGCCTAAAATGATCTTTTAATTTTCCATTTGTTTTTAAAATATTTTTTGATATGGGTTCTGCTAACTTTTTTCTAAAGCTAGCAGAACCCATCGTTTTAGTTGGAAGGGCCTATGGTTAGCCTATAATTATTCATACTATCTTGTAATGTTCTGCTGTATGGGTTCTGCTAGCTTAAGGGACGTCAAACATCACATGACACGTAAATTTATGGATTATCATTATGTGTAAAGTTGACACAAACGTTTAGTATGCACGATTTAACAAATTTTTGTAAAGCATGAATAGCATTGAAGGTATCATACACCTGAAGGTCTTGGTTCTAAAAAATTTACTTTCGAATGCTGCCATATTATTAACGAAATAATTCGAAACAGGACATTACCCCTCTACCGCCGAATAATACTTTCATCACCCCCCCCCCCCCCCTAAAATTACCTCTGGTCCATTACCCCCACGGTCTTTACCCCCCAGCCATTACACCGTGGCCATTTTTAATCCGATATTTCATTACCCCCTCCCCCCGCCAAAATAAATAATTTCGATAAATCCGTTTTCTAGATTATTTCGGGTCTTAAAACGATCTTATCGAAATAAAATTACATCGGTTTTTAGAGGATTTTGAAATGGATTATTGGCATGAGGTGCATAATTTATTTCAAACAATTTTAATTGCTACAATAATTTGAACATTCCGGGAAATTAGGGAGCCAAGTACCAAATTATGTGAAAATACGAATAATGTTAGGAAATATTAGATGATTGGACGATCGCTTTATACTTCCTTTGGGGAAAATTATAAGAATTTCTAAACATGTAACATTTTACAAATGATTAGCGGAATATGAGACAATATACCATTTCGCCAGGAGCAATAGTTTGTTTAAATTATTTGTTATGAATCCTAAAACTTTACCACACTATACGTCACAAAAAATTGTAAGCCTTTGCTAAATCTCTATAAATTCAGAGCAACTGTCACGCGTCGGTTCGATCTCCCATTTTTTAAAAATCAGTGTAAATTCCAGGTATTTCTATCTAGAACAGTAAGGTGTTTCATGATACTTTAACTATAGGAGCAGAGATTTCTCGTCAAGTGATGCTCCAAAATCGAAAAGAAATATTGAACAATATTTTTCCCCATACAAATGACCATTTTCTAAAAATGCCCAAAATTACGCAGAAAATCATGTTTGCCTAAAGTCACGGAAAACTATTCGAATCTGGGCCTTCATATGGGGTATTTTGGTTATTATGAATATTTTCTGAGATCTCAGGGTGATTGGAGTATTTTTACAGATAGATTTTTCTCGTCAAATGGCGCTCAAATCGAAAAATACTCTTGAGCAATATATTTCGCCTCAAAATGACCTAAATGATGGCCCAGCATGGCATAGAAAATACACATGTGATTTATTGGCGCATTTTTAAAAAAATGGACATTTGTATGAAAAAATATATTGTTCAAGACTACTTTTACCTATACTGGGATCTTCTCATTTTCTAAATTAGGCTCGATACTGAATGTTAGGGTTCATCAAAAAGTGCCCATGAGTAAGTGCTTGGAGGTCAACTGGGCCTAAGGAGAGTGGCGTGATTTTTAGGGAGTTTAACACAGAAGTTCCTCATACGTGAGTGTTACGTTTGCCATTACATTTCGGAAGTAAATTTTGGCTGAATTTGCGGCTGCATCGTAGATGCCACAGATGGTGCAAAGTGACATTGAATTTGGTCTGAAGAGCATAACCCTTTAATCTTATCGGTATGTTGTTGTAATTGAAACATTTGGTGTAAGCTATGTAATTCGGAGTTCGCCTCTACAAAATTGGTCCCGTTATCGGAAAATATATGTTTGCATATCCCTCTGGTAGCAATAAAACGCTTTAGGACCCTATTGAATGAAGCTAAAGCAAGATCCGACGCCATTGTGTATGGCTTTAACCGTTAAACAAACGAACTCAGCGATGTGAGTCCCTTTCCTCGTTTTCGGTCATGTACATAAATGGTCCAAAGATGGAAATGCTTAAAGATTGTAAGCGCACAGGAATATTAAACCATTGTTATCTAGAAAAACGGAAAATAAGTTTGAATGGAATTTTTATGCAGTTGTTTGTTTTGTATCAACACATTTCTCTCCAGAGTAAATTTCGAGCTCTGTATTATTTTAGTTATGGCTGATATTCCTGACTCCAGTTCACTAAGTATCAACCCGCCAAACTTCTTGATGTTTCTAGAGTTTAGGTTGTTGAAATATTATAGTTTAGGTTATTCATGGATGGCTTGCTAAGGTATGATGGAACAGCTTACCAAATCTATCAGTTGTTGAATCTTTAGAACAAGGGTGAAACGAGTGTGGTGAGTTTATTAGATGGGGTTCCCAATCATGACAATTGATGAATCATTGCAATTCAATTAGTCAATATTGATCTTCAAAGTTAGAATCAATTGAGCTCTTAGAAGCGCAGCACAAGGATGTATCTTTGGAATAGTAAGTTTTGAGGTAAATTTTGATGCTACTCTCGATTTAAAACAAAGAAACATTGAAAAGACAACACCATTTGATGATACACTTCTTACATAAATAACAGTACCCTAGGCAGATAAGCTCCTGAGTAAATGTTAAATCCCATTGTTATTTCAAAGCTCCATATCTCTTGAATAAAACGTTTTACTAATTTCAAAACAGGTGAAATTAATCAAATCGGATTAAAAATGCGAGAGATATCTGCAAGTACCGCGCGTCTGGTTGTATGGCGATAACTTAATGATTCCGGTATGTTGAAGCTAAAGACGTCTTAAGCATAATCCCAAAATTTGCCTAAAGTCTTAATGTAGTCATTATTATCAATATGCAAAACATGTCTCCTGATGTTCATGTGAAAGCAACGCTCTATCTACGCAGAAGAAATGGAATCAACCATAGACATAGTGCAACAGTACCAAGATATATTCTATTTAAAAGGCGATAAACTATCTAGCGTTCCCGAAGTCAACCACATGATCACATTGCACACTAACACAAAACCTATAAATGTAAGGCAATATAGACTGCCACAATCACTCAAACATGAAGTAAATAACCAAGTGCAAGAGATGCTAGAAAATAAAATCATAACCACAGTATCAGCCCGTTTAATAGCCTACTACTGGTAGTACCAAAAAAACCTGACAAAGAAGGGAAACCTCAATGACGAGTAGTCGTCGACTTTAGAAGGCTAAACGATGCGACCATTAGCGATTCATTTCCACTACCGCAAATCAGTGACATTTTCGACCAACTAGGCCGGTCTCAATACTTTACGACATTAGACATGGCAAGCGGCTACCATCAAATACAAGTACACGCAGAGGACAGGCACAAGACTGCATTTAGTACCGATTATTGCCATTACGAATTCCTGAGAATACCATTCGGTATGAACAACTCTCAAAGCACATTCCAAAGGATGATAAACAATGCACTTCTAGGACAACAAGGAATAAAATGTTTTGTGTATTTAGACGGTCGTAATTATCTACGGTCGAAGTCTGCAAGACCATAACAATAAGTTTATTGACATATTCGAAGCATTAAGGAAGCACAATCTAAAAGTACAAACAGAAAAATGTCAATTTCTTCGTAAAGAGATGCAATACCTAGGCCATATAATAACCACATCGGGAATAAAACCTAACCCGCCGAAAACAATCGAAACAATCATGAAATATCCGCAACCTAAAGGGATTACAGAAATGAGAGGTTTCAAAGGACTGGCAAGTTACTACAGAAAATTCGTACCAAACTTCTCTACAATCGCCGAACCATTACACAGGTTAACAAAAAAGAAGCAAAAATTCACATGGTCACCAAAAGCAGAAGAAGCATTCAATTGCATAAAACAGAAACTGATTTCACCACCCATATTACAATATCCCGATTATGATAAACAATTCATAGTAACAACAGACGCAAGTGAATACGGATATGGAGCAGTACTGAGCCAGATAAAGAACAAAGAAGATCTACCAGTCGCATACGCAAGTAGATCACTAAAATCAGCAGAAAGAAACTACTCAACAATCGAAAAAGAAATGCTCGCGACAAAATGGGCTGTCGAACTATTCCAACCATATTTATTCGGCAGGAAATTCACAATCAAAACAGATCACAAACCATTAGTTGGCGACCTAAGAAACGCTTCAAACAGAATAATCAAATGGAGAGTCGAACTGGCCGAATATGATTACAACATTGTACATACGCCAGGTAAACAAGATCTAGTAGCAGATGCATTAAGCAGAATAAGACACGAGGAAATAAACATAATCACTAGAGCAAAAGCAAAAGAGTTGGCTACAAAGAACCAAACTGACACTGAACTTAATAATAAAACAAAGAACACATTCGAAAAAATCGGAGCAGCTAATGTAACAGAAATCAAAGAAAACTTAAAACAAAATTTCTCCATCTCGGATCTTAAAAACGGATGTGATATTCCTAATTAGCACTCCCGAAAACCACAAAAATGACATCTTTGGAGAACACCAAAATCACGGGCCGCTTTTTGTTGAATCCAGAACAGAACAGGCGTTTATCTGTTAGTTTTGATCCAGAACAACTCAAAGAGCGCTTAGTATTTGGTAGCGGTGTTTCTGGAATTGGGAAAAATGCTCAGAAAAAGAGAGTTGCTATTAACGTGCTCATAATTTTCTTAGATATGCTACTGAATGTAGCAGGAATATCTTTCATTGTATGCAATGAATAAAACCGTCAATTATGGCAACAGCAAAAGAATTTGGTACATTGTCGCAACGATATTGTTTTTCTAAAAATGTTACTATCGTTGATTTCTCTGTCTGATATAACTTCGTCTGATATCTAGCATACAATTTTTTCAAAGTCAATATCGTAATCCATAGATAAACCTAGCATTCGGCCAAACAAATCACGTTGCATTTTTATTTCGTGAACCTTATTTCCTCTTTCGAATAGTTTTTTTTTTTTCAATATATCAGCAGAAATGCATAATTTTTACTTTTGAAATAGATTTTTCAAATCTGTCAGCAGATTCGTTACATTCATAAATAAAGTTGTCGCGTAATTTTTCACCTACTTCTTCAATATTTAACAAAAAATCTTGTACGGCATTTGAAGTTGCTTTTCCACTCGATATATTGAAAACTCGTTGTTGGTCGATGCTAGTATCGAATGGATTCATAAATTTGGAAAATGCATTGACAAATGATTGAATCTGTTTAGTGTCTCTTTTTAAATTATATTTTTCCAAATCAACTGTAACATCTTATCGTTTCCGTAGACCAGTAGCCTCATAGGTATAACAGTTGATTGAATCCCGTGGCTCTTAATTCAAGTTTCAACCAGTGCTGCCGAGCAGAAATGGAGTTAGTAAAATGTATTACAACGGTTAATCTTCTTTCAGCATCTGCGTTGATTGTCTGCTCCAGAGTCAGATCAATTGGCTGTCTAGAGAATGACTTGTCCGTCCTTTGGATTCCAAAATAACCTTTTTCCATGGATTCTTTTAACTGTGGATAAGTATGTTCTAGTTTAATAAAATTATCGTGATATTTAACCAACCAACTTGCATAATTGGGCTGATTGAATACAAAGAAAAGATTGGCTATTTTTGGTAAAATAAATTTAAATAGAGCAAAATCGCCTGTCCGTATACTGCGGCTTAACATCTGTCATATAAAATTAAGCCGTTTTACCATAAGCTCCATTCAAACAGGCTTCTTTATGTTCAAGATATGAAGATATGAGGTTTGAGGCATCACTATTTTCTAATAAAGCATTATAAGATAATTTTTTATCATTAAACTCCATCAACTCTGTACGTAAATTTTCTGGAATCGTTATTTTTTCATTTTCCAAGAAAAAATTAAAATGCAAAATTTCTAATCAAACTGTCATCAGTGGGTTTAATCGTTTACATCTATTGAAGTGTTTGCCAGAAATGAATGAATCAACAGATTCATTTGCTATTATTTCACTCCCAACAGCAACATCCATTAGTCCACAGTCTGTATAAATTTACCTATGGCTTTGAAATATGAAGACATAATATGAAAGGATCCTAAATGAATAAATATCTTATCAAATAATGGCTTCTCACAGAGACTTGATTTACAATCGCTAAAGTTGCGTGAAGCTAAATCCTACGAAACTTCAATATGAGACTGTTGAACTTCTTCAGCAATTTTTTGGCTTTCTTTCAATGTTTGAAAAACAACATTTTGAGAAGTGGGTGATTCATTGATCGGCGAGAGATAACAAATTTTTGTTTAGAGGTATTAAAGTCTTGTATAAACTTGCTATTAAAGCCAACCCACATCAGAGTATTCGGAATTTTTAATGCAGCGTCCAAAGTATATCAAATCTTTTTAGTTATTGTAAGAATTCTGGTATTATGGAATATCGCTCATCTGTAGGTGGTAATAAAATTTCAGCCATTCGTATTTTTTACAATATGAATCCAACTCGGGAGTAATTGCATCCAACTTTCGTCGTCTTTTTCGCATTTGCTTATTGGTGAAATTCTTTGCAGTTTCATTTTCTTCGTCATTGTTCGAAATATCTTCTTGGATTACATCTAAGATTTTTTCTTCTATATTGTCTATCAGAGGCACATTTTGGTAAATTATACCAACAGTGTCGTGTAATGTGTTTTTACCTAATGCTGTGTCAACAAACCGGTGAAAATTATCAAATGCTACTCCAGTATATAACCCGTTTGTTCTAACAATACCTTCAGGACATAATGTTGATTGACTGGAAGATGAAAATGTAGCCTTTGTTTCTAATTCTTCAACCATATGGTAGCTGCAGCAGTGACCATACCTATTTATGATCTCAACAGCTTTTCGAGGACGCTGTATACTTTTTAGTGTCATTGCTAGTGTAATATGTTTACTAGTTTTAATTTTCCCACGTGAAACAATAAAAATTAAATCTTCAGCCAATGAAGAACTTTTTCTTTCACATTCGCTGCTCTTTTGACTTTTGTAAAGACCACCAAATGTGTGGTGTCGTAAATTCACTCTTCAGTAAATCAGACGTTTTTTAATTTTATGGTAGTGGTGCTTTTTTCATATTTAAAATTGTTTGTCGTAAAATGAGAGCAGCATTTTTTCTTCTATTAGTGATAGTATATCATCATTAACTAAACAACATTCTCCACCTGGCAGGTAGAGAGTCCCACTAAAATGACCTGTCCTTTTGCAAATATGTGTATTTGGGTATATATATTATTCTGTCTAAGTCTTACCTTGCCTAAAATATGTTTCTCGAAATTTACGAAATTCACTTTTGAAACCACCTGGCAAACCGTTAGACCCGATTAAATGCCTCAAGGACATTTTTTGCAAAAAAAAATTTCGCAACTCAGGCACTTTCGCAACCAGGTCGTCGATTTTGTGTTTAAACATTGCTAAAGAGGTGTTACACAAATTGTCATGCTGCCTCAAATACGTAATCAAAATTGCCTGACAGCTCACGTTCTATTATTTGCATTGTTTCATATAATTTATAATTTACTCGTTTATACGAATTATTACGCATACATTAAAACAAAAACGGCGGATTTAAATTTTTAGGAAAGTTTAAGAAATACTGCACTATTATAATTTGAAATTTGTGTCCCCGTTTTCTCGGCTTCTGGACTAGCACTAATTTTTCCCGTGAGCACTAAAACGAATTTTTTTTTTTTTTTTTTTTATTTAAATTTTATTTACGATAGCAATAAAATATTTTACAAAGTAACTAGTCATTTTTGACTAACAGCGTTTGACTCTGATAATATAATATAATAAAGTACTTCTATGTACGAGTATTCATTCCATGAAGTGTTGTTTTTGTTGTTTCTGCATTATGCGGTCTATTCGGGTAACTCAAAAGGTTTTAGTCTCTTGAGTCTTCTTATGATACCCTCTTGATGAAGTAGTCTAGCCGCTTCGTCGTTAGGGTGTAGATGGAGCCTCTCCTGATGTTTTTGAGCACACTTCTTTATTTCGGTTGCGACTGTGTCCATTCCGAAGTCTCTATGAAGATCACTATTACGAGTGTACCACGGGGCGTTTACGATCCCTCTGAGAACTTTATTTTGAAATCGTTGGACTATCTGTTGATTGCTGGTTTTGGTACATCCCCATAGTTGAATGCCATATGTCCAGACCGGCTTCAGAACATGTTTATAAAGCATAAGTTTATTATGAATGGATAACTGAGAGTTTCTTCCAATTAACCAGTACATTTTTCTATATTTTAATTGAAGTTCATCTGCTTTCTTTTTCACGTGAACTTTCCACTTCAACTTTGCATCAAGATTCATTCCAAGGTATTTTGCTTGATTTGCATGTGGTACAGGAATATTATTGAGAGTCACCGGCAGTGGTTCTATTGATCTGTTAGTGAAGTTAATGTGAGTAGACTTTGATTCATTCACTTTAATTCTCCACTTAGTTAGCCAGTCTTGTATATTATTTATGGCTATTTGTAATTTGAATGTGACTTCACCGATTGTGTCACCAACAGCTAGAATTGCAGTGTCATCTGCAAACGTGGCGGTAGTTGTATTGTTAGTTTGCGGTAAGTCGCTTGTAAAAAGTAGGAAAAGGAATGGCCCTAGGACACTGCCCTGCGGCACTCCCGCTTTAGCTTCTTTAATACTGGAATAAGCTCCTTCCTGTTTAACTCTAAAGTATCTTCTTTGCAAGTACGACTTTAGTAGTTCGCAATATTCAAATGGCAGAGTTTTTTCTAATTTAAATATTAAACCATCTAGCCAGACTTTGTCAAATGCCTGCGCTATGTCCAAAAATATGGCTGAGCAAATCTTTTTTTCCTCTAAAGACTTTTCTATTAAATCTGTTATTCTATGGACTTGATCAATTGTGGAATGTTTCTCTCTAAAACCAAACTGATGGGAAGGAATAGCTCCTGATTTAACAATTTCAGGCTTAATTCGTTTTAATAATAGTCTCTCAAACAGTTTTGACATAATTGGAAGAAGTGATATTGGCCTGTACGATGTTAATTCACTTAGTGGCTTGCCTGGTTTAGGTATCATTATTACCTCCGCAAATTTCCAAGATAGAGGGACATAACAGAGTCTGAAGGAAGCATTAATTATGTCAGATATTTTCTTAATAGCTTTATTTGGTAGTTGTTTAAGAATCTCAGCAGTTATTAAGTCATACCCTGGTGATTTTCTAAGTACCATATGATTCTTAATTTCGTGTTTAACTTCTTTAGCATTGGTTAATGGAATTTCCTGTCTCAAGATGGTTGTAAGATTTACATTTAGTATATCGTGTTGATTCAGTGTCGTTAAATTGGGCTGAAAAGTACGCTCGAGATGATCTGCGAAATTTTCTGCCTTTTCTTCTTTGGTTTTAGCCAGGCGACCATTATTGGTTTTTATTGGTGGTATGTGGGTAACTGGTCTTTTTAAATATTTGGTTGCTTTCCACAATGAGTAATCAGTATCTTTATCGTAGCTGAGAGATTCTAGGTATGAATTTATTGATTTGTTTTTGAATTCGCGTATTTCTCTGCGTATTCGTCGTGTTAGATTATTCAATCTATTTTTGACGACTGGGTCTCGCGTGCGTTGCCATTCCCTTCGGATAGTTCTTTTCTCTATGACTAGTGATTTAATTTCCATTGGGTAGCATTTGCCAGTTATTTTTTTGTTTGTTGGATTAGTGCTTTTCCACGCTGCCTCCTGTATATCTTTAACTAGTTTTTCCACCTCTTGTTCTAATGTCTCTTCTGACGAAAATTGCGTGTTTAAAGTGATACTAGTGTTAAGTTCATTCCTAAATGTTTCCCAATCAGTGTATTTATTTGTTAGCATTGGCTGTTTATCATTTGTAATTATTGTTTCACTTATTGTCATTAAAATAGAGGAGTGGTCAGATGTGGAGTCAAATCCTTCCTGCACTTGTATATAATCAATCGGGACTTTTCTTGTTATAAAGAAGTCAATCAGGTCTGGTGTTTTATTTGGATCGCTGGGCCAATAAGTTGGTTTTCCTGTAGAGTGCCAGTTGCAGTTGTATTTTATTATTGCTTGATGGAGCTCTTTCCCTTTCGTTGTTGTTAGTCTTGATCCCCAGTCTGTATGCTTAGCGTTAAAGTCACCGCCGATTATGAATTTTTCACCTAGCTGCTTGAAGAGGTGAGTATAAGAATTCTCTTTGATGTTATATCTAGGTGGGCAATATATTGCGGCCACCACTAGTTTATGGTTTCGTGTATTAATGCTAACGCTAATTGCTTGTATTTCATCACTTTCAAATTTTTGTTGCTTTAATAATCACGGCGCTGCCCCCTCGCGCATTATTATTAGGATGTACTGCAGAGTGAACTTCGTAGCCACGTATTTTTATATGACTTTGAGTAGTAAGGTGTGTTTCAGATAATAAGCATATGTCAATTTTTTCTAAATCAAGAAATAGTTGTATTTCATGTTGTCGTTGCAATATACCATTGCAGTTCCATGCAAGAATTTTTAGATTATTTGCCATCTTAAACTAACAAAGGGCGGCTAAATCCGAAGTTGTTAAACTTTTTTCGAGTAGGGTGAGCCTTTGCAAGATTGATATGAGGGCTCTTTCTTGCTTTTCTTCTTGTGAACTAAGTCTATTAAGAATATCTTGCAGTATTTTGTTGGTTTGGTTATTATTTGAATCATTGATTGAAGCAGAACAATTTTGTCTTCTCGAACTTCCAATAGTGGTTGCATCAGCATATGTTACATTTGGATTAGTTCTTGATGGCGTGTTTAATGTTTGGTGTGGCCTCAACTTTGTGGATATTCTTGTTGAAGCTGAGTTAATTTCTTGTCTGGAACTTTTTAAAGGTTCCCCTGTTTTGTTGCGAATTTTTTGCAACTCTTTTATAACAATGCAACCTCTGTAGTTGGCTGGATGTGCCTCACCACAGTTGACACATTTTGGTGGAGTGTCTTTTTGTTTCGTACATTCAGCCGTACAGTGTTTTCCAACACATTTCACGCATCTGTACTCCTTATTACAAAAGTTTTGCGTGTGTCCGTAGACTTGGCACCGTTTGCACTGGGGAATCAGTTTAGATTTTTTCACTGCTTCTATTTGCACTTTCATGTGTAGTATTTCACGGATTGCATAAATCTTTTTAATGTCTTCTGTTCTTTCGAAAGATAACATATATAATGGAAGTGGTGTTTTGTCACCTCTTTTTAGCAGTTGTGTAACTTCGTTTATTTTGTATCCTTTCTCCAAAAGACACTCTTTTATTTCATCTGGTTTGCATGATGCGTGTAGTTTCTTCACAATGACTTTGTTTTGTCTTGTCTGCTTATCTTCGTATGAATACCATGTTGAGTTTTCTTCATTAAGAGCTTTTGTTAACTTTCTATAGCTATCACTGTCTGGGACATTTAATTTGATGTCACCACTATTTAACGCTACAGCTTGAAATTTTATCCGGTTGATCTCCAAAATGTTTCTAATGCTCTGATAATTATTGCAGTTTGTTATTATAACTGGAGGTGGCCGTGGCACTTTTACATTCTTACCTCCGGATGGGGGTTCTTTATTTGATCGTTCCTGATCTGATAAAACCTGAGATTTTTCTACTTTTTGTACATGCTTACTTCCGGTTGGAAGCTGCTCAACTGATTGGTTCTGTTCGGGTGAAACCAGTGGTGATTTACTCATTTTTCGTTTCTTATTTTTTTTGCTACGGTTTAAAATCCATCCCGTTTCTTTGTTGAGTTCTTCCTCATCCGTTTCATATGTCACTTGAGCAGCCGGACTAGCTGTAGTTGGTTTTGACTGAGAGTTTTCTAGGACCTTTATTCTTGTTTGAAGGTCATTAATACTCTTCATTAATTCTATTTTTTCAAAACGTTCCTTACAAAGTAAGGTATATAGATTACGCTCCTTGTCAGTAGTTAGGTCGTATTGTTCTTGTTCGTTTTGATTCAGATTTTCTTGTATTTTTTATTCAGTGCATCTAGTTGTTACGTTAGGAAAAACGTCAGCTTGGTCAGCTACCGAATTGCCTTTATTTTCTTTTATCGGTGATCTTTGTAAATTGGATCTTATCTGGAACGGATTTGATGTTCCCTGGTAATGCAATAGCTGGCCCTCCCCAGAATTCATAGGGCCAGTCTCCATAGAGAGTGGATTTGCCAATGTTGGTGTACCACCTGGGGTATATTTTCCTTTAGGTTGTACCATTGCATAGTTGAGATTGACTTAATTAGCTATACTGTTTCACTACTACGAAGGGATTGGGTACCACAACCATTCGATCTACAGTACATTGCCCAGAGTACGCCCGTATCCATTTATGAATACTTCGTGGAGGCTGTCAATCACGTACTCCACTAAATACGAATAGCACAAATTTGGTTTAATCGGCATGCAACGTTTCATTCTGAAATTCAAAAGTTTCCCTGCTGCAGTTACCCACACGAACTCCTTCTTGGTCCATTAAAATACAATAAATTTCGAATGAGCCCGAGTTTTGATTGCAATTGGTTCACCCGAACATGAGCGGTTTTAAATTATTTCTCTCGAAGCAATTATAAGTTTATTTAAAAAATTTGGATCTGTGTCAAAAAGACATTGAACCACTAATTCTCGGAATTACACTCACCCTTTTGCGATAAACACATTAAAATGAAGGCAATATGTCTAAGTTAAATTTTATTCCAATCTACATAAGATTTGCTCAGGCTACATAACGCAAAACTAATAGTAAGCTTCAATAATATTATAGTTCCCTAATAGTTTTGATCCCGCCTTCTATCGACGTGTAAGCTTCACTTTCCAATATGAAATATTTTACTTCCGCAATTTTTACAATTATTATTTGGTGTCGGCTTAGTGCTGCGAAATTATTAAATCAGGCGCTGATTCATAATGAGATACAAAACGAACCAAAAATAATATTTTGTTAAACCGGACGGATGTTTTAAGATGTTTGGCGTAATAATTAGTGTCGGTTAATTTAATAATTCTTGAGCGTATTAATTTTTTATTACCACATCTTATAATATGTCTTATATACACACACACAATATTATGAGTCGAGTACCTCCAATATACAGCAGAGGAAATAAAATTAGCGATCAAGCGATTTTCGATTCAATTTGTTGTTGTTTCTTTTACATATGTCGTCAAATTTCTGTTGTTTACAAAGTAAAATCCTCATCAAATGAAACATAGGTGGAAATGCACGCATGTGGTTAAACGTTCCGTTTAGCGAATATGCTGCACCAATCAGCCAGAAGGATAAGATGTACATGACAGTTAGAATTGGAATATAGAACTTCTGTTTGGCAGGTTTTATTTCACTGACTTACTTTTGTTTGTATCAATGAATGAAATAACATACGGTTGATTGAAGCTGTCATATTTCATTTTACGAGAATATATACGATCAATGGCAATTATCTAAGATTCCGTTAATTTCATCATCATACAGGTATTCTTTCGTGATGTTTGAGTAGAAATAAGATTTTTTGTTAAAGAAGCTGAATCTGTATAAACATGCAAAGGAAGTGGCAAATTAAAATGATTTTGATTTTATTTTATTGTTTTATTGTATTATTTTGTAGCGGTCGATATCCAATCTACCGATTATGCGATGAGACTCATCAAATGTGAAATTTTAGGTTGAATTTAGGTTTTAAGAATTTTTCTTTCCAACTACGAACTACGACACATACACATTTTTGTAAACATGCGAACATTCGAAGTTGTTGATGATTTTCAGAGTTTTAAATTGATCTGATTCAGATGTTTGTAAGTGAGCGAAAAAATTTCCGAAAAAGGAAGGAAAATACGTTTATGAGATTCTTCGGTAGAGCCATAACCTAAACCTCACGCCTAAAACTATTCTGTTCTAAAAGTTTCTTTTTAGTGTGAGAAATAGCACTATATGACTTTCCGCATGGGAATATTAGAACCATGTCATCCTTTTGACAACCGTGAAAAAGGTAAAACTACCAAAAGATACTATTATGCATCTTAATTGAGTCGATTTCACATACAGCTGAAGAACATGACAAAATTATCGTTAATAAGTTTTAAGGTTCTGCTTGTAGAAGCTCCGATCGTGAGCCTCCCTACAATATTTTGCTTTATTAAAGGCACTTTGCATACTTTCTGGCATGTCACTATAGTTCCACAGAGCACCGTAATGGTTTTAGCTTGTCCGTCCCTAGTCTACTCTTGCCACATCTAGTGAAAGGTTGCAGGCACCACAGTGATATTTTCAGTCATTCCAGTCTATCCAGTTTCTTCAAAATCTCCGGGGCTTAGAGGCATCTATAGCTAAGATGGTTCTCAGAATTTCCCTTTATAGTCGAGTTTGTCCTCCTGTGGTGCCTATAATGATCTTTTCAGTACCAGATCGAATTTCTAAATAATAGGGTTAAGTATCGTTGGCCCAAACGGAATACTCCTACAAAACAATTTATTCAATAACCATTTGGAAGGCATTGCCAGAGGCTAGCACTTCCCGCCTGTTTCTTGGAATAAATGTTGATTTTTATCCGAAATTGCAAACTGCTAGATTATTATGTAACAAGTAAACAAGATTGTGTGATGTGCATTCGCATCATATTCCATTATGCGGAAGTTAATGATATTGCTGGCTTTAATAATCGCTAGAAATACCCCAAATTTAGCTCTGTCGAAAGCCAAACGCGTGTTCATCAACCAAACCTCAGCAACTCCAGCTACTGCGTTCTTGTATTGGTCCGCTGATTTTTGGCCCACACGTGCAATAAACTTTACACGCCTTTTATATCAACACGCATTTAATTTTTCGTTGTGAATTTTATTTTTAATCCGAGAGCTCTACTTCGTACCAAATCTTTTCACATTCTCCCAGTTTTCTTCATTTCTATAGCATCTTCACCGTTATTTTTAAAATTTTCATGTTTTATTGTTATTATCAGATTTACGTACAGTCTAATTAAATTAAAAATGAATAATAATTTAAATGCCATTTAAGCAGGAAACCCTTTTCCTAGAACTAGAATAAAGTCTACTTTTTCCAGTTTGAGTTACTTGTCCCTATCTCACGAATGTCGAAGAAGAGAATGCCAACTTGTGCAGAGTTCCATATACACGATTCGGCTATCTCAAATGGATTCCTAGCAGCTTGGCAGATCGTCGGCTGAGGTCGCTTTACACCTTGGTACGGACTATTATTTTTTACGGATGACCTCCCGTAGACCCATCATATTCAGCAAAAGTGGGGCGGTGTAGTGTCACTGGTATGTTGGTTAAATTCAAACCGGTTTTAATCTAAACGATAATAGTTTGAAAGTTTTTATACATTTCATACATAAGCTTTACACTCTTGCCCCCCCCCCCCCCCCCCAACAAACCTCTAAAATATTCCAATAGGGCAGGAAGTATGCTTCTTAGGATCTTGTTTGAAGAACAAATTCGGTCAACTTAACGTTGGTGCGATTCGGCTTTGCATAGATACGGGGAAGCGGGAGGGGGAGTTCCACAATTTCTTTGGGTATGTGTGAGTATGGCTGTGTGTGTGTGGAGAAAAACGACTTTAAACAAAAAGATTATAAAACTATTTTGCAATAATACGGATCAAGATCAGTTTTTCAAAAATTCGCCTAACAATACTACCAAGCATTCACGCTCGGTGACCTAATATTTTCTTTTCGTCGTGCTTTTTTGATTCATATACGCAATCACTCGCTCGTCGCCGTCTATTTCCTGTGTCAACAACAACACCAATCCCAGTATCCGACAAATCAGTCTGAATGGTAAGCATCTTTGTGAAGTCCGGATAGAAACCCGGTTAAGTCTAGGGGGACTCCAAACTTTGTAACCGAGTGGAAGTATTCTGAGCTGTGGAATTCCACTGAAATTTCTTACTGGCAATATTTGATACTAGACTGATGATTGGTACTGTCACTGAAGAGAACTCGAGGATAAACCTCCTATACCAACGAGGTCTGTCTTTAACTGTATTTCAGTCTTTGGTGTTGTATAATTCAGGATATCAGCGAACCTTCGCGAGATCGACTCTTACTCCGGCTCATCAATTATACGTCGGAAGTGCTTGTTTCCTTGACACAAAATCGTGATTTCTCTAAACTAATCGAAAGATTAGACATCACGATAATGTCGTCAAGATAGACAAATAGTCTCAGTTACAAGTCATCACCGAGAACCTTGTCCATCAACCGACAGAGAGTTTGATTAGCATTGCAAGGATCGAACGGTATTCGCTAGAAGACATCGCTCAGATCTAAGCTGGAGAAGTATTGTACCATTCAATTGTTCTAAAATCCTGTTGATGAATGATAATTGGTATGTGTCCTTTAGTGTCATTTCATTTAGTTTGCGTACATCTAAACAGAGCCCATTCGTAGGAACCGGCCTTCTTCACCAATCCCCAACTGAAGCTTATGATCCAATTCGAGATCCAAACTCTTTTGAATATGGGAGAACATGCCTTAGCATGGTCCGTATCGATGATGTGGTCAATCATCGTCGCTTTACGTCATCCAACGCTTGTTTTTGACCATCTTACATCTCGTGTTGATTACTTATATCATTCTGCTTCATCATGTCGACTTATCTACTGATGGCCAGATGCCAAAAGCCTCTCAGAAATCGATGCCCCAGATCAAATCTATGGTCGTGGATGGAATAACGAAAGATTTAATCGATTTATTTTTCTCATTGATAGCAAATGGTATATTCACAGCATGATATATCTTATAAACTGTTCCATGCGCAATTTTAATCCGAGAATTAATCGAAACATTTTCAAGCTCCAAACTTTTCAGCAACGCATATATGTCGGTCCCGCCCAGAATCGCGCAACTGGCCCCTGAATTCATTAAAGCAGTTACAGTGTAACCGGGCGCTTCAACCTCTATATGCAGGCGATTGTCTTCTTTGATATCAAGTATGCTTTCAATGAACTGTAAACTACATACGGAAATTCCTTCTTCAGCAAACACATCGCCAACCGTTCTCAAAACATGTCTATATTCATATGCTTTCTAAGCCTGGGTTTCCTAGCTCTATCCTTCAATTTTGGTGGATTTCACCTATTTGGATTCTTCCGCCTGCATCAAGATGATATTTCTTCTTTCATCTAACTCATTGGACAATACCTTCGAGACCTACCCATGAATTATCACATACTGAGCCAGCCAATCCCCAGTCTGCGTCTCACTATATCTACGTATTTTGGGATCCTGTTTACTAATTTTAGAACAAGTTGATCCCTTACTTGCCCGCATTCTTGTTTCCCTGACTGAATTCTAATCTTCTCTCCGTTTGCATGAACAAACTTCCCCAATTGTGATCACTCGGATACCTATTTGAGTACTCGCCAGCTGCATCCGATTTTGAGGCAGCATGTTTCGCAATATAGTACATACACTTTACTATATATTCGTCGTCCAATGATCAATATGCATTTCTAAAAAATTTGCCATGGACAGCAGAAAGATTGAAATTGTCTCGTTCGGTTCCGCCCGAATCTCTTCTCGCACCATGAAATCAAAATCATTACAAAGCCAAGCCAATCCCGATATCGACACGCTTTTATCACATATCACTCCAATGCTATGCCTTCCAACAGCTTAAAAATGCTATTAATTGCTGGCTTGGAGTGATATCTTTGAACTTAACATCCATTCCACTCGAGACAAAAAATTCACCAACGAAACTATAACAGAAAGGCTATTTTTCGAATGGTACAAACGCTTAATTAAGAAATTCGGAAAGTATGCTTCTATGAAAAGGCTAGAATGGAGATGCAGATTCGGATTTTTCAGCTACCTCCAAATTAGCTTATGGATAAAAAAACATGACCAGATTTGATACAAATGATTAGCAAAATTTTCAAAACTGTTCAATACTTCACTGATTCTACTATATGGTTAATGGTCATCCAAACAGCAGACCTTACCTACAAATTCAGGTAATTCTGGATTTGATGAGTTACTTTCTGGTTTCCAACAAATAGGATACCTTAGACCGTCCCTGTTTCACCACTGACCAATATTATCATTAGTTCAAGTGGAATATCACCAAACAGTAAACTGAAATTTAATTGCTGGCTCAGATCAACTATCTAGCCACTATCTCTACTGTTTCCACTATCAGTACAATAGACGGCCCATTTGAAACCAGTAGCTCATGGAAAAGCTTCTTCACAAAATTGGAAGTTTTTTAAACCACTGAAACCACCACCGAAAACTATTTAAAGTTGCTGATCGATTCGGTGAAATATCGGGCATACCCGCCAACAAGTTTCCCCAACTTTTGACGAACAGACGACTTCCTGATTCGTTTAATACCATTGCTGTGAATGCCACCATTGCTCAAGTTGAATCGTCAACTTCGAATACAGCGTCAACAACAAAATGGCGAGCAAAATGACGCTCTTTATTAAAAATACTCCTCGCTGACTGAGCTTTCTGCGGGTTGTTGCATCATGTTGCGTAATGTTGCATAATGTTACTTGTTGGGTCATATTGCATCTTGTTGTGTGATATGGCTCTAAGTCGTTTGTTGAGAAAAGTTGTGTGATATTCCACTATGTTGCACAATGTTGCATCATGTTGCAACATGGTGCGTAAAGTTGCACGATTTTGTGTCATGGTGTATCGTGCTGGTTATTGTGTATAGCATCAATTAGTTGTCTGATGTTATGTTTCATCATATTTCGGACAAACGTGTCATGTTGCACAATATTGGGTTGGTTGCGGTACAGTGGTTGGGTTAATCGCATGTCTTTGAAAATGTTCTAGAACGTGGTGGCTTTTCAATTTTTTTCCAGCTCAAGCGATTTTGATATATATTTGATGAAGGAGGATTTTGAGTTCCAGAAATCATTTGCGATTGGCCATTTATTAACCGATCATGATGAAATTGGCTATAGATTGGTAGAAATGGTATTTTGATTTGATTTTTGAAAGAAGTTCTGAAGTACGGCCAATTGGCAAATGAAATTAAATTGGCTATAGTTTGGATGTATGTGAAGATAGCCCAAATTCCTTCCCCGAGAAATGCGACGGCAATACTAAATATTGCTATCATGACATTTTTTATTCTCTGCTCCGAAAATACTTGCTATCATGATAGTTCAAAAACTGTCATGACAGTTGAAATTTTCGGGGCTGAGAGTATAAATAATACTTATAAAAATAAGTTTGTGAAGTAAGCCCAATTTTATGTATGTGGAAATAGCCCAATTTTCATCCCAGAAAAATGAGGTGGCAAAACTAATTATTAATATCATGACATTTTTGACTATCAGCCCCGAAAAATGCCTCATTTATACTCTCAGCCCCGAAAATATTTACTGTCATGGCAACTAAATCTATCACGACACAAAAAAATTTCGGGACTGAGAGTAAAAATTATACATTTTCATGATAATATGAAGATAGAAGCATTTTTGGGGCTGGGACAAATAAATAATATCAATTATTTGCCAACTCGCGAGTTTTTTTTAGTAATTTTACGTGATATATTTTATGGACCTATCGAAATATATCTGGCGATGCAGGAAGATTTAATGTAATTGCAGTGAATTTTTTAGAGTTTTTTTATGGGGTAAAGTTGAAATATAGTGCTTAAAACTATAAAGTTCCGAGTTTTAGGAACTATATCTCAACTCTACCCCATAGAAAAGTTCTGGAAAAATTCGCTGAAATTACTTTAAATCTTCCTTAATCACCAGACATAAGCCGATAGTCCGGCCAACGAATATTTGCTGAGTTTGAAGGACTATATCTCAACTCTACGCCATAGGAAAGTTCCAAAAGATGCAACTTTTTTGATTTTCGGGGATATAAATTTGGGCTATCTTCTCAATGGTATGGTTTGGTGGAATTGGGATTTAAACTGTTTTTGGAGATAGTTCTGAGTTATAGAAAACTGAGACATAGCTAGGCCCCTTCGTAACCAATCGTAATGAAATTGGGTATGGATGGAAATTGGATTTTAAAATGATATTTGGTGGAAGTTCTTTTAAGTTTTAGGTTCACCAACCCTTGAACAAATAACCATCCATCTACTATTCGAAATTAATTTGGATTATTGGGAGAATTGAATAATTTTATTATTCTCCCACTTTTGCATATTTAACAAATATCAGATTTCCCCGTAACACGCCAGCAAGTAATGCGCGTGATATCGGAATGCAATTTTACTGTCTAATTATGCAGGAGCTTGAAACCATATTATGTAGACATTTTTGATATCGGCGTTAGAAAATTCCAGAGTTTGGTTTTCAACTGTTTTTATTTTATTACAGTTACATTTAAAGTTTAAATATGTGGATCGCGAGTTAGTGATTATAAAGTGAAACCTTACAATTAATCCTTATTTGAAAAGGATTACGTACTTTTTAAACATATTTTCTAGAAATAAAATTTTATATGTATGACAATAATTAGGTTTTGTACTTTCTTGATCAATATTTGGCCGGCTGGGAAAATAATTTCTGGATCAATTCACATTTTCATTATTTTTATATTTTTTCGGGTTGAGATTTGAATTTATCAGAGAAACATTCCACATAAAAAAGTATTTTCGACATGGCTCTTTGTGCTAGAAATACGTAGCTGCATTATTATCGAGGAGATTGCTTCTCTTCTACTTGCTTATGTTGCTTAGTGAAAAACGGTTTTATAAAATCTGTTCTGGCATATTCAATATGATTATAGATCCAAAAGGTTATATTGGTGACACTGTTAAGTTATTTTAATTCAACTCTGAGGAAACACCGGGCCCTTAATAAGTAAAGCATACAAATTTCATAAAATCTGTCCCATGTCTCATGTCCTTTCAAATGTAGTTCGTCCAAGAACTTACAATTACAAATCGATCAAATCATTTTTACTTTCAATATCAAACCGAAAATTAAATTCGACTGTGGCATTTTGTTGTTGCACTTGCCGTAATTTCATCTAAAAAAATGTTTTGCGGTTGTATCATTAAATTTGATTATCATTAACGTTTTTGTTTTTGGATTCCATCATTTTTCGGTGGAAGTCAAAATATCACGCAACCGAAGCATAATCATTGGTCTGTTCGAGTAAATTCAGAGATTTTGCACAAATAATTAAAAATAATTCTTTAATACACAAAAGACGTAAGACGATAATTTTTTTTTTTTTGTGTGTGTGGTGGCTAAGTATAAAAACGACTGTAAACGTCGATAAATGATAAAACCTTAAGGGGTTTTGTGTTGTAAAGTTTGAATGAAATTGCTTTCTTTAATTTTGCTTTGATTTTAATGGGATTTTTGTGCTTTGGTCTCGCGTTGCTCCACTACTGTGCGCGCACGGTAATAACAAATTTTGGTTGTGATTTTTTTTTTTTCGGAGGGAAATTGAGTTTTGCGCGCAGGCTAAACCGCAAGGTTTGTAATCTAATTTTAATGGTTAAGTATTGTGGTTTCAGGTTGGTTGGTGGTTGATAAATCTTGTATGGTGTATTATGTAAAGCTGATCGCATGAATGAATTTTCATTTTTTTTTTTTCAATTTAATAATTTGGTTTCAGGCATTTTTTGAGAAAAAAATAATAATAGTACGCTATTTAATTAGGCCTTGATCGCAAAACTTCATGTCTCTTAAATTAGAATAATTGCAGTCATGACAAATTAATTCCGTTGATTTGTGTAATTTAATACTTCCTGTGTTTTTTCCGTGCGGGCAAACGTTGACACGCTATTTTCGAAATTTTAAGCTTATGACTGCGTAAAGCGGTTTAAAAAATTCTTTGCAAGTTTTCGATATACATAACAGTCGATACATACATATTAAGTATTTTAGTTCGGTTCATTCGCTATCAAATTTTTACCGATCGTATATTTATAGGCATACATAATATCAGATCGATCTATATGACAGTTAAACCGTATAAATGTATAAATTAAATTAAAATTTATATTTTATCGATTTTTTGTAAATGACAAATAAATTAAAATATTTTTCAAATAAAAAATCAATTTTTAACAAATCTAAATGTCACAACAAAATATTAAAGAAGACATCAAATTTTTATATTTAAGAAGATTATAATTTGATATTCAAATGTTTTATATAATTTTATTTTATTTTTTACTTTTGTAATTTATTTATTTTAGACATTTAATTCTTTTTAAAATAATATAAATATTACTATTTTTATTATCACATCTCCATTACATAATAACCAGAATATGTGGAGGTTTAGTCAATAATGCAGTTTGATATGTTTTGTACTCGTCTATACGTGTATTGTATTTATATACACGAGAGACTTCAGTTTGTTATTGGGTGGTTTTGGTACTTTAAGAGGGCTTTTAGATATATTAAGTTATTAACATTTAAATTTCTTTTCAAATTCTAATCCAGTTTGAGTGGTACATCTCTATAATGTGTATACGAGCTCTTGAAAAGTTTTGTGGAAAACGACCTACACGTCGAAATTTCGATTAGATTTTAGAGTTTATTTTAAAGACAGGAAACGCAAGACAAGAAAGAATTTTAGAAAATTGTTTAATATTTATTGGTTCCGGATTTGCCTAGGAAATGATATTCCATATTCCACATATTGAGAAATAAATGACATCGTAATCCCAACCAAAGAAGGTGTACACTGTGAGAACAAATATTTTTAAACTTTTTTACACAATTATCATTGATTATCATCAATCATCATCATTTCCACATTCAAACACCAACAGAGATGGGCGTTTACGAGTCATCTACTATTTTTTACGTGATCGCGTCCACAACTCGACAACTACTTGTATATAGTTTAAATAATTTACATATTTTGAAGTTCTGTCTTCGGAGGTATTAGTTAATGCAAATTAATTGGTGCAAAAAAATTTGAGTTGAAATTTAATGAGGGCCCTGCTGTTGTTTCACATATAGTAAAACCGGTCTAAGTTGACCACAAAAAGAGTTTGTTAGTCAACTAACGGAGGCGGTCTACTTAAGAAAAAATATGGTACCCACATAAAATGAACATCATCAGAAATATCTTGGATGTGTAGCGTTAACGTGAGCTAGCATTTCCTCTATCAATATTATTCAATGGATCACTTTCGTCGGGAATTTTTCCAGTTGTTTGGAAATCCTCACATATTGTTCCAATCTTCAAATCCGGTAATAGGAATGATGTCTCTAATTATAGGGGCATTTCTATACTATCAGCGATCCCTAAATTGTTCGAATCAATTGTTTGTGACCACATGTATGTCCGTGGAAGATCTACCGTGTCGAATTTAATGGAATTTTCAAAACGTGCCTTGAAGGTGATTGAGGCTAAGGCGCAACTTGACGTCATTTATACTGACTTTAGTAAGGCGTTTGACTCAATCAACCATGTTATTGTATTGGAAAAATTAAAATCTTTTGGCATTTCTAATAATTTGTTAAAATGGATTGAATCATACCTTACTGAACGCATACAGTTTGTAAAAATAAATGACAGATTTTCTAATCCGATAAAAGTGCATTCAGGAGTTCCACAGGGTTCTCATCTTGGACCCCTTATCTTCATTTTATTCTTGAACGATATCACCAAATGTGTCAAATTCGCTCGTTGTCTAATTTATGCTGATGATCTAAAAATATTTTCCCCTATAAATAATACGCAAGACTCATTTAATCTGCAGAAGGACATTGATGCAATTAGCCATTGGTGTGAAAATAATTTATTATTTTTGAATACCAAGAAATGTAAAATTATGTCATTTACCCGCTCATCGTCATATGTAATACATGATTATTGTATTAATAATGATAAGTTATCAAGAATAACTGAAGTAAGAGATCTTGGGATTATGTTTACACAAACCTTATCAGTGAATCGGCATATTGATTTGATAATTGCAAAGGCTTGTTCTATGTTAGGATTTCTTAAACGAATTATGAAAGAGTTTAATAACCCGAAAGCTTTGATCTCGCTATATCAATCTCTTGTCCGTTCACAACTTGAATATGCGTCATGTGTTTGGTGTCCAAGTTACAGTAATCATGTCAAGAGAATTGAGGCGGTTCAGAAATCATTCTTAATTTTCTATGCCTGGAAAACTATTGGGTTTGATAATCGTAGAATGTGCTGGGAGAATGTTTTAGGCCTCCCTCCATATACCGAGCGATGTAAATCTGTAAAACTCGAGCCACTTGATATTCGTCGGCAGCATGCTGGGGCTATTTTCATTTCCAATTTACTAAATGGCGAAATTGTAAGCCCGTATTTATTATTTAACCTTAACTTGTATGCCCCTGTGAGGAATCTACGTACTCGAACCCTTTTGAAATTAGATTTTCATAAAACTAATTATGGATGTGACGAACCTTTGAATTTAATGTCGAAGTTTTATAATCAATTAAGTATGTTTTGTGATTTTAATATGACGAAATCTGGAATCAGACTATCTTTAAAGGAAAACTTTTTTAAATAATTTATTATAATAACCAGAATTATGTATTTCATTTGATATATTTTTTATTGCTAAAATTGTACTGTAATTTATATTACGAATTAATTCACTAAAATAAAAATAAAAAATAAAATAAAATTAACATACGCTTACTAATATGACCAGTTCTAGTCTATAAATTTCTGCGTCATAGCTCGAGTTCTCAATATTTTACTACCGATGGAAATCAATGCCGATGTACTCCGAACTACCAGATTCTACGGAATTAAATATTTAGTTGTCTGTTCCGTAATAATATCATATACTTATATGTGGTGTAATCGTTTTTTTTGGACAAGCAAAATGTTTTATTATGATGGAAAGAGAAAAGGATATTTTGAGAAAGCAGCAAATCAAACTCAAATCACCCCATTTGAAATGTTGTCAAGAGAACTTTCAGAATGAATCTATTCGCGCTAAGCACAATTACTTAGCACGACTAGATTCGTTTTCGGAGAAAATTTTAAAATATGTGGGTATGTTGCTGGACTCTGGATCGCAAACTTCTTTCGTTACGGAAGAATGTTTCCAGCGCCTCGGAATAAAAAGGACGAAGGCCAGAATGTTAATTCAAGGCCTCAATAATGCGAACTCGGGGGTTTCCAAAGGCGTGGCAACCTTACGAATTAAATCTAGATTTGAAGATGATAGTTACGAAACAAATGCAAGGACGTTTATAGTTCCAAAAATCTCGTCATATCAACCCTCAATTAATAAATTGGAGGGCATTCCAGAACTAACGAAGATAAAGCTAGCGGATCCTAATTTTCAAAAGAATAGCAAAATTGATGTTCTTCTTGGCAGTGATTTGTTTTTTGAGATAATAAGTGATGGGAAAAAGTATATCACAAATTCACAATTAGTTGCTCATAACACCAAAATTGGTTGGATAGTAGCAGGAGTGCCACTTGATAGAGGAACTACACATAAAGGAACTTCAGTTAATCTTCATTTAGACGTGGATCGTACATTAAGAAGGTTTTGGGAAATTGAGGAGGTTGTGAGTGCTGTGCCATATAGTGAGGAGGAGAGATTTTGCCTAAACCATTACCAGCAAACGTTTCAAAGGGCACCAGATGGAAGATACATCGTGAGTTTACCGTTTAAGCTAGATGCACCAAAACTCGGACAGTCAAGGTTTATGGCAGTTAAACGATTCGCGAATTTGGAAAAGAGATTTTCACGTGATCTATCATTTAAAAGGCAATACAACGAGTTTCTAGATGAATACCTACAATTGGGACATATGGAGCTATCAACCTCTGATGCCACCGAGAGCTATTACTTGCCGCACCATGGAGTCTTGAGGGAGAACAGTTCAACCACGAAATTACGCGTCGTATTTGATGGTTCGGCTAAAACCGCGTTTGGAAATTCTCTGAATGAGCAGTTAGCAGTAGGCCCAGTGGTGCAGTCTAGTTTGGTAGAAATACTGCTCAGATTTCGCAAACACAAGGTGATATTTACAGCTGACATAGAGAAAATGTTCCGGCAAATCTGGGTTAGTAAAATCGATAGTGATTACCAACGAATTGTATGGAGGAAAGAACCACAGAACGAATTACAAGAATTTAATCTATTAACAGTAACATATGGCACATCATGCGCTCCATTTTTGGCTACCCAAACTTTAGTGCAACTGGCATCGGACTACCAACAAGAATACCCAGAGGCGGCAGAAATAGTAAAGCATGATTTTTACGTAGATGACTTGTTGTCCGGTACAAACAATGTAAAAGATGCCGAGAAATTAGTTACGAGTTTGGTTAGTTTATTGAACAAGGGAGGATTCAACCTTCGGAAGTGGGCTACTAACTATCCCGAGATATTACACAATATTCCTGAAGGAAACAGAGATGCTTCGGGTATTTAATTTATGGATGATTCATCGCTTACTGTACTCGGTGTGAGATACTCTCCAATAAACGACACATTTCAGTTCAAGGTGTCCCTAGAAGACATAATCAGTAAATGTAGGATTCTGTTCTCCAAAATTATAGTGCGCAATGAAATTAATTTTGCACAACAGCTTCTCGTTTGGTAATAAAATGTTTAACAGATTTTACAGTATAAGTTTTATTTTATTTTATTTAATGTACACAGCTCGAAATGTTCCATCAAAGTGATCGAGACAAATTTAATAATTTTTTATACAAGAAAAAAAAACCCCGCGGCGAAATCGCTCCATATTTAAACTGCTTGAAAATTAAAACTAACTATTAACAACGAGATGGCAGTGTATCACTCTTTCGATAATACATAATATGGAAGAGTGGTAAACGTCTTTGTTTAGCGATAAGTTTATCAGTAAACAAACAAATTGATGTCAAATGGAGTGATAACACCAGGTAAGCTAATAACATAGTAAATAAATTCTATAAATTAAATTCAACTAATTCATTAATTAATAATAACATTAAATTCTTTTTAGCTAAACAACTACCGTGGACAGCGTGTAAAACCATTAAAGGTTTTCCAAAAAAAATAAGAAGATAAGTGATTAACCTAAATTACAATCTAACCTTTGTTTGACATGAGGTTTCTAATTTTCATTCCAGGTTTATTATCCTGAACAGTTGCAACACACTCACACATTGCATATTTTTAACACGAAATTCATGATATTTAAACTTCCATTGGTAAGTTTGTTTAAGCGATGTTCAGAAACAATCAGAAAATATCATAATTGTTCACTCTGATTGAAAAAGAAGAGAAATCTTCCATCGCAATAAACAAGTTTATTTGATAACAGATGGCGCGCAAACCAAATAACCTATTAATAGATATTTATCCAGGATAATATTGGCAGGAAATCAAAAATACTGATTTTTTAGGAACAGGCGGAATCCAGCCTGAAAATACTGTCTGTGCCTTTACCTACTCCACCAATATTTCAGCAGAGCCAACAACATCATTTTGAAAGTAGTACAGCGTGTCCATCCGAATAGAATACAATTTTTTTCACGCCATTTAGGCGAATATTAATATTGACAGTTCATACTTGACAGTCGTGATGTACAAACGCGGCAAATTAATTAGGGAAAAATGTTCGATTGAACAATGCATTTTAATAGTGAAAACCTTTTAGGTGTACGTGAAAGTGTACGAGATAATCCAATGACATCAATCAGACACCGTGCACAAGAACTTCGAAGAACAACACTAACCAATGTTTTACATTTATTCCCGTATAAAATTCAATTAACACAAGAGCTGTTAAATTATTGTGATACAACAAGAAATTTTTTTAGAACTTCTATCAAGAAGTTCAAGAATCACATGCCAATGGTTTGGTGAACATGTGACTCCAACAAGATTGTGCCACATGCCCAACTACTAGAGAAACCATGGAACTGTTACGAGAAAAGTTTCCACAACAGTTAATATCGAATACTGGTGATGTGCATTGGCCTCCACGGCCACCCGATGTAACTGCTCCGGTAAGGTTTATGATAATGTGAAATGTGAGAGAAAGTGCCAATGGAGGCGGAAATTTGACAGACATTGTTTTTCATACATAATTCCAAACAATAAATAAACGATCTACAAACATTAAATCTATTTCCTTTTAATTTAAAAAATTCAAAGGCTAAAAAAGTGGTAAACCTTTCTGGTCGTCACGTGTACTACTAAATAGGTACGAGAAGACAATTTCAATTCATAAAAAATGCTATCGAAGTTTATATTACAAACAACTGACTCAATAGACCTCGAAATATAAGGTTGGGGAAAAAGAAATCCATTAATTTTACATTTATTGCGGAGCTTTATTTAACATGGGTACAATCATTCGTTTGGGCTCAAATATGCAATGTTTTTTTTCGATAACTCGTTGCCAGTTAAAAGGCAATTTCATAATGCCGCTTTTCTAAACCGCCTCTATTATCAAAAAACTGAAATATAGCCAGTTTTCACAAGCCGCTCTTAAGGCCATTTTTACACCACCAAGAGCGATTGCCATGGACAAAAGGAGATTGTAATCGCTTGATATCAGGTCTGGACTTTAAGTTGCATGGTCCTGGTGAAACACGATGCCTCTCGATTGCTATCTTCAGTCGATTCAACTGCTGGCAAGAAACGTCCGAATTGAGCGTTTGGACATTGGGCAGCAGCTTATATTAGATGATTTGAAATGGGTTAGTCTCAACCTAAAGCTAGGGCTAATCCAGTTTCATAGAAAGTTTTCCTTTACCTGTATTACATACGCCTGCGGCATTAACCCGTACCTCAGCCGGAAGAGGTTAGTGCTTGGTCGTGGGGATGGAGATGCACAAGTAACGTAACCGCATCGAAAAAAAAAATGGGAAAGGAAAAGTGAGAGTATTGGACCCCGAACTAGTAAGTTTGACTTCATCAATCCATGACGAGGGTCAAACCAACTGTGGTTGTATATGGTGAGGGGGGTTTCACACTAACATTTTATATCAAATCGTAACATTAAATAGTGCTAATAATCTAATTTTTGTTGGGGTTAGTAAGATGTTTTCTCAGACAGTAATATGTTTCCGACAGAAGGAAAAGGAGTTGCAAGCAACAGCAATTTCCGCCCCTAAAGACAGTCGGATGACAGATTACCGCCGGTCTCCAGAATGTTAGTAGGTTGTTATACTCACCAAAGTTAGTGTGCCGCGGCCAAAACTCCAATAAAAAAAATAATTTTCTTTAAAAGCTGCTCGAAACCAAAAGAAAAATTTTTTTAATCACAAAAAAAAAACTTACACACAATTATCACACAGTCCTTCACTACCAGTTGCTTTACTTCACGTGGTAGTTAATTTCAAAAGGCTGACCTCTTCAAAAAATTAGTTGTTGAGAGAGGGAATTAATATTTTTAGCACAGTGATTAAAAGTGATTAAAAAATTGTAGAAACCACGCGTGTTGTAGATTTCCGAGTTGTATTTATTACTTGCGGAAGTTTATCCAACAACAAATACAAATTTTTAACCAATCCCACCAAACACACAGCCATCGTTTGGGCTATTCTTCAACCATGATCTTTTCCGCTTGACATTGTCGTATGTGAATCATTTCTTGTGGCCAGTCACCATCCGCTTCAGAAATGGCTCAATTTCTTACTGTTTGGCCAACGATTCGTCACTCAAACATCGAGGTTCTTTTTGAAGCCCGCCTTAAGCAAATAATTTAAAACTGTTTTGTGGTCGATCTTCAGCTCCTAGGCGATGCTAAGACAGCTCGCATGCCAGTCTACTTTGATAATTTCCAGGAGTTTATCGACATTTTCGACGATAGAGTCCAGTGCGTGGCGCATCTTTGATATTGTAATTACCGGAACAGAATCGACAAAACCAAAATTGACCGTAATTGGCTGTGACAGTATCCGAACCATAGACACCATTCACAATTTTAGCCGTCTGTCGCAAGTCAGTTTTCACCTTTATCGAAGCAAAATTGTAAAATTAGCGAATTTTATCTTTGTTTACCTCCATCCTTGACACGCTATAACGCACAACTGAATCGATCAATCAAAACATAGAAGAAATTCTTTTTAGTACAAATCCGCTTTTCCAACGAGCATATAAGTATGGTCTACTGTTGCAGATACATTACGAAATATATGTCATTAAAGCCATCTAGTAAAAAATAATGGATTTCTTTTGTTCCAATCTATTACAAACGGAAATGGAACAAATTACAGCTTAAGTAGCAGCTATTTCAGACCAGTTGTCGAAACTTTGACATAAATTAACTTGATCGGAACATGGATATGCACTAACGTACCTGAATCGGAAAATAGAACTACCTTCCCCTCCGCAAAATGATAAGAGGGTTTCAACTGATTTATCCAATATTCTGCAAAGTCAATATCAGACGAATAAATGAAAGGTAAGGATATACTATGCTGAGCTATAAACCCCCAAATATTCTATGAAATGAAAGAAATTCTGTCGTTGGGCGATAAGCAGGAACCTTCATATTTCAAGTCATTTGGGCAACAAAGCAGAACGATTGGTCTGTGCGCAGTTATTTCAACAAGATCAAAGAAATTGTACAAACCGTGAAATCACTGCCCAAACAAAATCCATAATATAACCAGGCATGGCATGTAATGAATGGTTTCATTTAAGAGCATTCGTATCAGGTCTAAGAAGTTCACATTTCGGCTATGCGTAAGCTGCTAAACCCCAGAACTTATACAGGAAGCTTATGCCTTACTTTTTGAATTCAACACAAACGAGATTATATCGAGTAACTTGAAAAACTTAAACAAAAACAAATTACCAACCTAAAAATAATTCAGAACTGGTCAACCTAAAGAACCAACATTGACCGGTTTAAGAGAAACTAGCACCAATGGAGGCCGATCTCTCAATCCAAGAATAATTTTTAAAAACAAAATACATATTATAGGGATCCCGAATGACATTGATAAAAATCCAAAAGTGGAAAATCGGAATTTTTTTGGGGGAACCACAATTCGGACTGGAAAGCACTGTTGGGCATTTAAAATGTAAAAACCGTTTTTTAATTTGTTTGTATACTACTGAGGGCAAAAAGTAGTAAGACTTTTTAATTTACATTTCGCGCGGAAAACCATTCGTCGAAATATTTTTTTTCTATGTTGGTATGACTGCCAGTGACATCTATGCCAAATGTAACATAAAAATAATCATTAGTGTTTCGTATACGCTTGTCTTTCTGAAGTACAAAAAGTGCATTCGGCGATTTTTACAGTGAGTGAAATTATTCAACAAAGAAGTTCCATTAAATTTTGTGTGCAGAATCAATTTTGTGGTGCCGAAACGTTCAGAATGTTGCAAAAGGCCTTCGGTGATAATTGTATGTCGCGAGCAAGTGTTTTTGATTGGTACAAATTGTTCAAAGAGGGTCGAGAACGTGTTGACGACGAACCACGTCTAGGACGGCCATCAACATCAACTGATGATCAACACGGTAACAAAATCAAGGAATTGGTGCTCGAGAATCGACGATTAATAGTCACACACGATTAACAGTTACTGGCATCGTTGAAATATCGGAAAGATCAGTGAAAACCAGTTTGAAAGATCGACTACCAGGATGTCATGAAACGTATTATAACTGGCGATGAGCCTTGGATCTATGCTTACGACCCGGAAACAGACGATCAATCGGCCGAATATCGTGCCAAAGGTGGGCCGAAGTCGAAAAAACCTCGTCAAAGCAGGTCAAAAATCAAGGTGATGCTGACAGTTTTCTTCGCTCTTTTGCATATAGTTGGGCTATACAAAAGTACGAGGCGTTTACTACTAATCCTATTACTCCAGGCGAGAGGCTGTCATTAACCTTACGGTAAGAAGCAAGAAAATGGACATCTTATTTGGTAAAATTGCATGAATTCTTATTTATTTTTATTCCAGTTATTTGGCAAGCGGAGACAGTATGGTTTCTATCGGCCCATATACGGTTATCGAATAGGCCAATCAACCACATCTGGCATTATCAGGGAAACGACAGCTGCTATTTAGGAAAAATTAAAAACGGATGTTTTTCCAAATTTGCGACATGCCAAAATATTGCAGCCGAATTTAATTCATCTTGGAATTTTCTGAACTGTTTAGGTGTAATTGACAGACAGCATGTCGTTGTTCAAGTAAATTAAAGTTGACAGTGATGTTTTATACAAGGTCATTTTACTTTTTTGTTTTCAGGCGTTTGCTAATTCGAATAGTGCCTGCTACAATTACAAGCATTCGTACAGCTAGTGTTGATGGCAGTATTTGAAGCACAATACAAGTTTATATTTATGGATATTGGAGTATCGGGAAGAAATAATGATATTGGGATATTTAGACGCAGTGAATTTGGGAAGCGTATAATAAAAAAATGCGAGTCATTGCAAATTCCAAATGATGCGGTATTGCCGGGCACCACAATAATGGCACCATATTGCTTTGTTGGTGATAAAGCACTCCCATTGCTAACAAATATTATGCGCCCATATCCCGGAAGAAGAACCACTGTTTTATCAAACGACAAAAACGTTTTTAATTATCGACTATCCAGAGCCAGAAGGGTCGTCGAAAATGCTTTCGGCATTCTGAGCTCAAAGTGGCGAATTTTCAGGAAACAAATTATTGCAAGCAGACCTACTGTGGTCAACATAATAAAATCATTAGTGTGCTTGCATAATTGGTTAAGAATGAAGACTAGTGATTCGGTATTTCGGTACTGATTTTGTGGATTATTGCACGTAGAATGACGATTTAAATAAATTTTCCAGTTATTTCACTAATGACAATATCTTACCATGACAAAACACACAAATGTTAAGGGAATGTTAAAATACATTTTATTTTTAATAATAAATTTACATTTTTTATTTATTTATGGTTCTTCTTCTATCGACTTATCGGCATACAATTTTATGTTGGTTTCTAAAGAATATTTATTTGCCACCATCTTAAATACTTCACCAGCTGAGACAAAAAAGGGTCAATATTATACAATTACAGGGTGATTGTGGCCTTTCATGGTATCCAGAAGTTCAGTTAAAACTGAATCTGGCTTGCTGATTCTTCTTGTTTTAGCGGCCGGGCTTGCTACAGGTGTATCAAATGTAGTTTCTTCGTAATCGTTAATATTCAGGCTATCTGCCGTATCATTAAATAGCTCCTGGAAAACGGTATCGCTTGAATTAGTGTCCGGTTCAGTATTTTGCTCCAAGTTTGACATTGTTGGGCTATAAGTAATAAAAAATACCGTCTTAAAACACCTGTAAATAAATACGTCTAAAGATTGGTTATCTGTTGCCTTGAAAATATTGTCGGAAAAAATCCATCTCCGTAACAATAAACAGATTTTTTATTCAGTATTTTGGGAGCGTCTCCATTCCGTCCTTCTTGAGTTGCCGAACTATATCGTTTTTTTAAATTTCTCCACTTAGCTTGAATATCCTTACCTGAAACAAAAAATAGAATTCAGGTCATTAGATGTACTGCAATGTACTAGATACTAAAGTGCATACTTGATAAATCCAATTGTTGGGCCAAATTGTCCCACACAATTTTTTTTGATGCATTGTTTTTATATTGCCTGTGGCTCAAGTCGTACAAAATCGTATGCCCCTTCGTTAGCTCGATCAACTTTCGCTCGAAATTAAATTCTACAATAAAAAAAAAGAAATGCGCACATTGTCACGTCTATGACTAATTGATTTGACATTAGATTTGAGACCGTTTCATTTTCGTCTCTTTCAAATATCATGCTATCTCTTTCTCGCCATGTTCGTTCCGTCAAAAAAATAAAGTTAAACCAACTTGATGATAAAAATTCACAAGAAAAAAAACGACATTTGCAAAATAAATGCTTAAAATTTAAAATAAATTTGGACGGAAGGAACGAAGGAAGGAACACAACAACTGAATCCGCCTTAAGAACACCACTTCAAAACGCTTTCTACACACGGAACTCATTCTAATATTGTTGTTTACCACTCAAATGTTTAAACTGAACTGAAGAAAGAAGCTGACGCGAAAAAGGTAATAGAGTGGAGAAAATAATTTTACGTGCTAAATTGGTGGGGATTAAACATAAAGAATAAATTGATATACTTCCTTGTGGAACATACTGTTCATACAATACTAAAGAAACAACAACAATATTAAAGAAATTTTTTCAATAAAATCTTTGGAAATGACCCGCTGAAATTCTACCATAAATTTTTATTTCAAACCAATGCTTATATTTTTTGAAATTTCTGTGCAACATTTGTTGCATGCAATAAATTTTGGATTTTTTTGGGGATGTATTTCACACGCATTGACGAGCATCAATCCCGAGTAAGACAACTTTGAAAATGAAATAAAAACAAGTTCGCATAATCCCGCTTCACCCTTATATTGTGAATGTCACTGACAAAATTGACTTTGGGCGCGTTCAGGTCCGCTAACTGTTGGCATCTGTATTAATGAAATCATCGCTAATTTGATTTCAAAATTTCATAGTACTAACATTTTCATAACGTTGGCTTTGATTTTACTCAACATGTTCCCAACTGTTGAGGGCCCTGAAAGCGCCCATTGTCTATCTCTAATAGTGCCTGGCAATAGTCTCACGTATCGAATAGTTAGGCGGGCGCTGCATTACACGATTTATTTTATGTTTACGGTTTAAATCAATTAACCATTACATTAATTTCTTAGAACAACAAAGCTTGTTTTACTATCCTACGGAGTCCCGACTAATTTGGACATAAAATATGTTATCGAAATAGCATAAATTTTCCCAAAGTAATTTTTAAGAAACAGTTATTTGAAATTTAATTCACGCTCTTTTAAATCCCGTTACCTTTCCAAAATTAGCATATCTACACATTAAAATCCTTAACCGTTATCTTCGATCTGCATAAATAATCTAAACCCATTGTATAATTGATTCCGAACGGTCAGTTTTATATCCCGCAGTCGTAATTATTCAAAATCATCTATCAATCAATCATATAAAAAAAAGAAAGAACAAATTAAATTTCTCATCACTTTCTTCTTAATAAAAAATGTTGAGATGGGCATTCATTTGAGACCGCCAGAATCATGCAAATATAATTGACGAGTTCATTCTACCCATATATAACAATAAAAAGAAAACCAAACGCATATTTAAATTTGCCTGAATATTTTACGGTTTGTTCCACATCTTAAGTTCACGCTATATACAGTATTTCGAAATGATATGGAAAATCTTAAGAAATTAGCATTTAATGATAAGCAATGATATCGATTAGTCTATAATGCTCAATTCAGTAGCCGCGCACTAAACTTAATAATCGGGAGAGGCATACCAAAATAACAACAAAAAAATGTTAAATCTTAAAGACGAAATAAAACAGAATATCGAAATTGCCTATCAATCAAAGTTTCGAGATAACAGACGTAGAAAAATACTTTCTTCTTTTGTTTTGTCTTCGAATGATAATTTTTTTTTTTGTGTGCGGTATATATTCCACTGTGATTGCGGAATCGGACCGTTTAACATGAAATCGATTTTTTTTGTTGTCTTCTTGTTTTTATACATAAAATACAAAAGAAACTGTTTATCTTAATAATATCTTTGGATTAGGAATTTATATACAGCATCTTTCGTATATAATAATGGTATACACCTGTTGCTCGCAGAGATTTTTATTTATTTATTTTTTGTTGTATTGAATCGATATTAATTATCATAAATTGATGTCTCTGATCTTAAAATTTATGTTATGCGATTTTGTTAGGGGAATAACCGGGGTCAATAATATATGAAGCGGATTTTATTGATTTTTCGCATCCAAATATGTACGGTTATCTCCTATATTTTTCACGTTTATAAAACATTTAGAAACCTTTAATAACAGTAATTTACTTCATCAACCGTATCCTTAAAAATATTTTGTACAAAAATCAAAAAATTATCTTTTTTCTTAGCGCATCCCAAATGATACATCCATCGAATTGATCGCAAGTCGTTTTTGATCAATTTCATTTCTCGATTGAACAAAAATATGTTCGATTGCGTGTGTGACTGTGAAAATTACCGAGATTCCAGATTTTCTGTTTTGTTGTGGTTGCATTTTGGTTAATCTAAATTTAATAGTTAATAATTTAGGTCTGATGATTTGCGGGTCCACATTTTCGATTCATTTTAGCCACAACATGAAATTATCAAAATTAGAAACGTTTAATGAAGGCGTTTCATAACTATTAACAGACGTTTTGTTATGTTCCGTGTACTGGAGATAACTGCTATGCTTTAAGAATTAACTTTATAATTTTTTAGTGGTAGAGTCAAAGATGACTATTAATGTAAAATTAATTGAATAACTTAGAAATATTTTAAAATCGCAATCACACATCGTCCATCTTTAAAAGGGGTTTTGAAATCTCTTAGCTCTTGAACAATTAAACATCCCTTAAGCTTTAGGCCAGGTTTTTGCAAAGACAACCATTATTCACTTCATTGTTCATTGAACGAAGAAGAAAAATATTTAAAGGTATCTAGCCCTGAATGATGATGACTCTCAAAACTACAAAGTGGACGTACTGATAAAATGAAGTTCCCTTTCAAAAACAAAAAATAACAACATGTGGCGGAACACAAAATTTGTCGAAATAACAAAAATGCACTAGTATTAGTAAAACAGTTAACATAAGCAATGTTAGACTGATTGAATAATTTTGTTAAGAAAAGTTAAAGACAATTACTAAAGTTGCTCAGAAATACAGGGTGTCCGCCGGGAAGATAACTTACTTTGTTTTGCCGCCATTTAGGCGAATATTAGTATTGACAGTTCATACTTGACAGTCGTGAAGTAGACACGTGGCAAATTTATTATGGAAAAATATTCGATAAACCATCGTGTTTTAATCGTTAAAACATTTTATCAAAATCAATCATCGATTACTGTGATGATGAGAAAGTTACGTGAAATTTTTGGGAGAAACAACGTGCCAACAAAACGCACTATTTATCGTGTAGTGAATGATTTCGAAGAAAGAGGGTCTGTAAGTGATAGGACCAAGCATGGGCCACAACGTACTGCAAGATCGGCTGAAAACATTACTGCTGTTCAAAAAAGTGTTCAAAACAATCCATCAACCTCAATTCGACGCCGTGCTCAGGACCTTGGTCTTCAAAGAACAAGTTTGGCCACAATTTTGCACAAGGATTTGCATTTGTTTCCATTTAAGATTCACTTGACACAAGACCATTTACGCTTCTTCCACAAGACCATTTACGCCGCAGTACATATGCCAATAGGATGTTACAGCTCGCCCATGACAACCCCGATTTTCATGAAAAAATCATAATGAGTGACGAGGCACATTTTCATTTAAATGGATATGTGAATAAACAGAATAGTCGATTCTGGGCAATGGAAAACCCTCACATTATTCATCAGTCACCTTTACATCCATTAAAAATGACAGTCTGGGGTGCAATTTGGTCAGGAGGAATCATTGGACCTTACTTCTTTGAAAATTAAAACGGCGTAACGGTAACTGTGAATGGGAGCGATATCGTGATATGATTGAAAACTTTTACCGCCACAACTGCATACTTTGGGCTTGATTAACATGTGGTATCAACAAGACGGCGCCACATCGCATACAGCCAGGATTACAATGGAATTACTGCGAGAACTCTTTCCACAACAAGTTATTTCAAAAAATGGTGATGTTGATTGGCCTCCACGGTCGCCTGAGTTGACTGCTCCGGGCTTCTTTTTGTGGGGATATCTAAAAAGCAAGGCTTATGCAAACAAACCAAAAACGCTTGAGCAACTCTATTTTGTTTGAGTCGTGATGAAATTAATGAAATACCGCGTGAAATGTGTGAGAATGTAATGAAAAATGTACTCAAAAGGGCTCGCATTTGTGAGGCTAACAGAGGCGGACATTTATCTGATATTGTATTCCATACATAATTGCAGACATTAAATAAAACATTTATCAATATAAGATCCATTCTCTTTCATTTAATCAAAAATCATAAACAAACAAAGTAGTATACCTTCCCGGCGGACACCCTGTACTTTGAACTACCGATATGTTGCATGCAATTTCTCGATGTCACTGTAGTTGCAATCGAATATGGCAGGAATTCATCAGGTACTCAGTATCGGAAGCATTACCGGAAGCGTCGAAAATTAAAATTTTATAAAACAGTTTTACCGCGACCCCTAAACCCATGAGCCCAGCCCTAATTTTACCCACTCAGAAACATTCGCGGGTGCACGAAACTCCTTATCAACGTTTCTGTTTCTTCGCAATCGGATCAATGGCGCAGGAACGCAAAACACTGTGCCCCTTGATTCAGGGTGCATACCCCTCATATACGAACTTGTCACTAATTACATATAACACCTTTCCTAAATTCATTTCCGGGAAATAAAAAACAAAAAATTTAAATTTTAGGAAAAATTTGTACGGAACCTGGTTTTATTCGGAAGAATAGATTTTCCAGGAGATTGTTTACAGACAGAACTACATATCTACAAACTTTCATTCATTATTATAGAAGATCTTTCTGCAAATTTTGTTATAAATGATTTTGAGTTAGGATTGCCAAAGAGCATGTGATGGTTTACCGACTCTCGAGCACGCCACGTACAACTGCCCATGGAACAACACGGCAATTCAAGGTATATTCTTCACACTTACAACGATTAGAATTGCGATTTATTAATCGTCAATGCGAATGCAAGGCGAACCAAAAACTGAATATGCCTAAATTGAACAGGCAAGTCGGTGAAAATCAGTGGTATTCTTGGCAACCTCGCATTTGAACTTTGCTATGATTATCGTTGCTAGCGAGTCTTATTTCATTGCATAGTTTTGGTTGGTTCCGGTTGCATTCCTGTAAATTCAATCAATTCAGGAATTGGAATCGATCGACTTACATAAATGAATGCAATTGGCCAACGATTTGACTTTGAATTTTTATATTCAAATCGTCTGCGTCCTTATATTTCGTCGCCAAAATCGCTCATTCGCCTAACCAAACATGGTTTTTGAAATTTTCACCAATATTCGGGAACATTTTTGTGATCAATTCTTCTTTAGATGTTGTGAATCGACAAAATTTAGGTGGGAACGAAATGAGGCCAATCAAAGCGTCAACCAGAGTTTTTCCATTGCCAATGTTTAATAATTGCTTGGATAACAAGGCCGCTGATACGCCATTTACAACAATTCGATGACTTGAAGTAAGCGTTCATTTCATCAGCACCTGTTGGTCTTGGAATGATTGGCAACTTTTGGCGAAAATCGCAATCCAGAATCATCGTACCTCCCAAGAGGTCCTGATTATTGCGTATGTCTTTCAACGTTCGATCGAGTTCCTCCAATGCTCGTTTGTGCGCCATCGTACTCTCATCCCAAATGATTATTTTGCAATTCTGTTGCTGACTTGAAATGTTGCACTGCAAATTCAGTGACAGTTTGAGCGCAGAATAAACTGTTTGATCTCACTCTAACAATGTGGCAGCGATCCCAGATGATGCTGTACAATCAATGAAATTAGGAACATTTTGCCAGTTCCGTTAGGTGCATCGAGGATAAGATTCCTCCGTAACCGGCATTGACTTCTATCATCAATATGTGTGTTGGACTTTTGTTCGTACTGATTGACTCAAAGCATCTCGATCGGTTCAAATTTTCGATTGAATAGATCGTGCATGGGACGATTCGGCGCTGGCATCCCTAATTCGTGCAACATCTTATCGGATATCATCAGGCACAAATTCTTATAGAAATTAATGCCTCGTTGTGAATCTCCGCGTTAAATTCAAGTTCGATATTCGCTGTTGTTGTACACACTCGGTGCAAAATGCCTTCAGCCATATTATCTTTGTATATGTTCCTATACTGTAAATGATGATGGCAAAAAGTAATCAAATATGATACGCAGTAGGCGAAATAATAGCGTTAGCGAGTTTTTGATCCCAATGAATATCATCCTCGGGCAAATGTAAACACTGACAGGCTTCTCGATATATTGCACACAACTCATCATTAACAGTTCGTAGAAATTCAAATGAAGTCGGTCCATGAATATTAACCAATAACAAACGCAGATAGAAACACCACAGTGGGCTAACGTTCGTGTGTGGAAAATGAAACGTATCTCAAACCGCCACATTTCTGCTGACATATCTTCCCATCTGATATTGCGAAACTTTATCGTTGGCATCAGGAACTACAATACCAAATATAGCCATGTCGCTTCCTTTCGTGACGTACTTGCAAACGTATTTGAATGTTTTGAAAACCAGCGGCGAATCCTGGAATAATCCAGCTGTTGTCAACTCCCACATTCTTATTTTTTACGGATAACGTTTGAAGCGTTTGTTTTCGATCATGCGCGGTGATTCCCGGTTGTGATCGCCACACAGTCCATGAATCATATTCATCATAACTATTCTTCATCCAACTCTGGATCTATTTCGGGATCATGAATTTATGTGCAAATAATGGCGTGAATTTCATCCGATTTTATTTTCTCGACCATCCACAGCGGAATATGCGCATGAGGTAGTCCTCTTTTCTGCCACTGCACGGAGTACATTCACCATCGCACAGATGAATGTATTCTTCCGTACGAAATGTTTGCTGATCTAAACGTATACATGTCAGACTTTCCGTTTCGATGTTTACATACATATCAACGGCGAACTGATGAAACAAACTGCGACATTTCAATTCGATTCAATTTTCATTCAAACGATGGGCATACCGAGCTGGCCTTTTTGTTTGTTTCTTGACCTGTAAATGAATGATGAGCTATTGTTAGGAATCCAGTTGAAGAACAACAAACGACAACAACAAACAACAGCATTGATACGCACCGATTAATGGATTAATCATCTTGATCAAAAAATGATTGGTGGGGGGAGGGGGGGATGTTGAAATGCATCATACGAATGATGGGTTTCGTAGATACGGTGAAGGTTATCACCGTCACATCGTCGAACCACAATGTTGTGAGACTCCAAGTTCCTGTCAACAACTCGCAATGTCTTTTTTCTGGTCTGATCACTAGTTCTAGTGCGCAGTCTTGAACAATTTGACCAATTGATTGTGTTCATGTAAGAGTTGTTGCAGTTGTGTAATAATAATGCGCTTTAGCGCTCGACTGACGGCACAACGCAGATTGATTTCATCATCGGAATTTTCAAGAAAATAAATCTGAATAAATTTGTGATCAGCATTCACTAGCGGCAACTATGCTCCTGCACGATGGTGAATTTGTAATTGAATCTGTAAATTTGAAGACAAATTCTTTATTTATGAGCCTCGGAGGTTCATATTATTGCTTAGTGGACTTGGCGGTGTAAACGTTGTGAATCGTTATGTGGGTTTGTCTGATGTGTGTATGTGATGTGTGTTATAATCGAACAAGAATTTACCTTAAAAGTTGTGTTAAAACTTAGTGCTTCGATAACATTCCCCCCCTCCCCCCCAAATGATGTTATTTGGAAGGAACTGTTGTATACTTATGAATATTCCTCAAGAATTGCTTCGATCGAGGTATTTGGCCCGAAAGCAATGATGCCAATGGCTCTGGTGGTGGTGTCAATAATCCTGACGGTTCGTAATCGACTGTTGGATCGTATATGAACGGCACATGTTCATTTCGAATTGTCATGTTTACCAAATAGTTTTGTGCGAAAGCTCCATCTGAGCCAGTCGAACTCGATCGTATCCGTCGTTCCGCTTGAGAACTTCTTATTCGATTTGTCTCCGGAATTTGTTGTGGGTATGACAAAATGTGGCAGCAAAACTATCAAACTGAACGTCGACGCCATCTTTGCCATTTTTTCATACAACAATACTATCCAAATTCCCGACTTTTCCGGTGCATTTCCCCAAAATTTTCTTTCGTAAAAACCTTGCTCTGACAATTACTAACACAACAAAAAAAAATCAGCCAAATCGGTCGACCCGTTTTTGAAATTAAAAATCACCCAACAGCATAAGATATAAGGCAAAAGATTTCGAATAAGATATTTAGACTCCGCGAAATTCACTAACTAATCAACCTGATTTTTGTAGTAAAGATGATATGAAAAGATAATGGATGGATTTTTTGTTTGTTCAATAATTTATAATTTTAATTTTTCTAATTCTCGGTTAGACCCAACAAAATTGAACCCGTTGTCACACCACATCTCCTTCAGATTGCCGTCTGAACGCTGCTATGAATGACTCAGTATCACGGTGAGCGCGTTTGATGTAAACTGGTAAAGCAAAGTCAAATTCAGTTTTAAACTCAGGTCGATTTTGCGTACCACGAGCCTCCGACAAAACTGCCATTTTCTGCAATCGGTATCTCATACATACCATCCGAGATTTTATACAATGTTGAAACGTGTATCTTGTCCCCATCATCCAATATTGTGGTCTAACGATGCTTAATGTCTGGAAATTTCACTCATGCAAATGAGTCGCTAGAATCATTGGATATTGTACGGAGTGTGACATCCTTAGTCGACTGCCTACCCTGAGTAAACCATTCGCAGGTTGTTTTCTTCGTGTTCGAAACCTTGATAGGAGTATAGAAACTACATCATCTTCTGATTTCAACTACGTGAACAAGTTGACATATTTGAACCTTTCTTCAAAAAAACGCTGAGTTACTGTCTGCTGTTGAACAACTTGATTTTTACCATGTGTTCTGCTTCTTTCAACCAGTTAGAGCCATTCCACCAGAGCTGTCATTCTACTAATGCCTTCAGTTTTACACCTCTAGATAACGCGTCAGCTGAGTTGTGTTTAGGGTCAACATGTTGCCATGTTGATTCTTGGTATATTCTAAAGAATAAATACAGTTTGTAGCACTATCTTTTAATCGATCCATGCAACAACATCCACATCCATCTAAGCTAGTGATTCTATAGAAAATTCTACCAATTGCAGAGTAATACTGCCCCGTGGAGTTCTATAGTCGAGGTGGTGATACCTGTATAATTGCGGCAACTTTGCTTTTAGCGATTACAACGTTGATACCATTACGGCGATACAAAGTTACCTTGACGAGAATCATAGGGATTGATACCCTAACCGCAGATAGCCTGGACAATTAGAACGACAGTTCATGAATTCTCAAAGTACGCAGCTTATTTTATGAATTTCGGAAGAAACATGGCGACTTCTGGCGCACAGAAGTGGTAGAGAAATAGAGAAGAAGTGATAGAGAATTTCTCTAACGGTATTCCAATGGATATAATCTGCGTGCTCCTCTAAAGCAATTTTCGATTAGCAATATCGTGCTAAAAAATGATAAAGACAGTTGCGTAATGTGGATACGTTTGGTATCGTCTACAACATTGTCTGGGACAAACAGCAGACACAGCTTTGTCACCGGCCGAACATGCGTCGAAGTAGAAGGAATTAAGTTCCAACTGCTACGTCCTGAGTCAATATTGCAGCGAGCTCAGGATATACATCTCTCGTGCGCTGCTTATGCAGGAAAGCCAATTGACGATTACCTCCGAGAAAGTTGGTTGCACAAGCACTGTGGAAGACACCAGCTCCAATTGTAGTGCCTTCGAAGTTATGCAGACGAAAATGAAGATTTCAGCAGATTGGTTAATATTGGGCCTTCATAATATACGCTACGTCGTTGAGCGACGGCGGAAGCCCACAACACATTTATGTATACGTGTATGCGGCCACCGCGTAGCGTTGAATGATGTCATTGTGGAATAAGCAAATTGATAAGCTGATTGTCTTTAAGAAGGGTAGTCGGATATTTCCTTGTATACGCAAATTTGATTCGCTGCCCTCCGACCTTTATTAACCCGTCACTTGTTTAATAGGTCGGTTTGGTTGGTTGGTTGGTTTATCCAGCAAGTCACTGGGAGTGACGTCATTCTGCGAGTCACTTCGCATTGGCTGCGAATTTCTATTGTTCGTCTAACGGCTATCTGATGGACGGTACGAACGATAAAATTCGATCATTTCTGTGTTTAGACACCATTAGGGTCTGTCGATACACGAAATTGAATTTAAGTTTCCGGGTTAGTATCTCGAAGATATTGTGTCGAAGCTTGAGACCAATGTGAAGCCACTGATTTAACGATACGTCGGTTGTTGTTTTGTGCGATGCGTTGAATACCAGTTTGTGCAGTTTGCTTTGGATTACACCTGTTGTGGTCTTTTAGCACTTTCTCCATATGACCCATTTCCACGTAGAATTGCATGTACTTTTTGTATGCAAAGCGGGCTTGATTACTCTTAGAAAACAGGCGCTTTTCACAATATAAGTCGAAGAACTTTGTCCTTTCCTGACCCGCCAAGGGATGATAAGTTGCCATTGAATGGCTGGAAGACTAAGTATCATCCGTCTACGTTGCGATAGTGTGTCGATTCGTAGTTAGGTCTTGAAATGAATAAACATCCTCGATTTTTCAAAATTACCTGAGCGTATTGTGTGATAATCTACGATAGGTGCCATTAAACTAGTCGTTCAAACTTACTCGATTGGTTTGAATGGCGGCAAGCCTGCGTGTTGTTTTTAACGACAAAGGCTGTATCCCAGATGGAGGAGGCTGAATCGATTCGCGAGCCGAATACAAATTAAATAATTGAACGAGACTTGTGCGGACGAGGTTCGCACGGATTCCACTGTTTGCGACTACGGCTGATCTTCTTCTAATCCGATGCGATTAGTTGAACTCTCCGATATGAAAATACCATGCGATTCTGAATCCAACAGAGCTCGAACAATGAGTTTTGATACGAGTACGATACGATAGCGAGTTTGAGGTGATGATTTGACGGATACGATTAGTAGCGTGTGATGTCTTTTGTTGCAAACGGCACAAGCCGGGTTTGCAAGCCTGAACTTGTGTGGAATTTTCGCAGGCAGTTGAATTACAACTTTTTCTCGGCCAATATTTGATCTTTTCTCGAATGACGACGAGTGCACGAGTTGATTGTGAGCCAGATTTACGATGGGCTCGAGTGTGCGACGAATACTTTGTTTTACGATTTGATGAATTTGGTTTTATTCTGGTCATGGAAATTATATCCAGTGATTTCCATCGCTTGTTCAGAAAATCGATAATATTCTGGTATGATGGATACTGCGTGCTCGGGATAATGTCATCTTCACTGTCGGTGGGTTCCTGGATCCAACTTATCGGACATGATGTTATTTAAGATGATATCGCATGTGGTAACCAGCACTCTTAATACTACAGCGAACGGTTTTGGTCTATGTATCAAGGATCTATTGTAATTATCGTTGGTGGTTCTCACAGACTATAGGGCAACTACGCTGCGTTTTCAGTTAAATAAGTCTTTAGAGTAGTGTAAATTCTACACTTGTTCAGCTGTTTGTAGATGTGGACAAGGCTGCGAATATATTCTCGAATGCAGTCAAATTATTGTATCCACCGTTAAAAACTGGAACCTTGATTCGACAGGGAACCTTCGGGTCATGACAGTGGCTGATAATTCTCTCATTAAAGTTTGGAAGTTAGAGATTGTGATGAAGTAATACGCTCCCCTTTGAGCGCATTCTCCATCGAGTGTAAATAAAAATGATATAAATTTTACAATTTTCTACAATTTTATTTTAGTTTAAAGAAAATCGTTTAATAAACAGTTTCATTAAAGGAAATCTATATAAAATTTCCAGAATTTCCGGGTTTTTTTGAAAACTGAAAAATGGATAAATGTTTTATTCCAAGTATTTCCATCGCTATCTGCATATTTTTGCCATCTCTCTGGCAAAACATGAATACCACGACGATAAAACGACGCATCTTTGGACAGAAACCATTAATCCAACCAATTTTGAACTTTTTGGAAACTGGCCAAGTGTAGCTCTGCCAAGCCATGCGCCATCAACTGGAACAAGTGATAATTCGAGAGAGCAGGTCCGGCGACTAAGGCGCGTGCAATACTAGATCCCATCTCAGCGTTTTGATGGGGTCCTGGACGATCGGAGTACGATGGTATGGAGCTTGTCGTGCTGCAATATCATTCGTTCATGTCTCGTGTCCATTTTGGTCGTTTTTCGAGCAATGCAGGGTTAAAATTGATGAGTTCTTGTCGGTAGCGTTCTGGTCCCACCACACGCGGAATATTGTCTTCGTTCCGAGGCGATTTGGCCGTGCCGTTGAAGTTCATGCTTCGCCAGCTGAAAGCCACGACTTTTTGCGTTTGGGATTATTAAAAAAACATCCACTTCTCATCTCCCGTAATAATTCGATGCAGGAAGCTCTTTCTTTCATTCCGTGACAGAAAAATTTTGCCAGTGGCTCTTTGAATTTATATCTGTCTCTCAGTCAATTCATGCGACACCCATTTACACTCCTTTTGAATTTTTTCCATAGCATGTAAACTATTAGAAACAACTTGGCGAGTCGTGTTTAATGGTTCTGCAAGTTGATCTTGAGTTTCATCTGCGCATCATCTCAGAAAAGCAAAGCTTCCCGCCAATGCTGTTTGTTTGGCACAAAACTCGGCATTTCCGTTCTTACAAAAAATAGTTTTGCGTGCGATATGTGCTGTTAGTACAACTGGTTCTCGTTTACAACTGTCCACGTTATGAACAAAACACAACTTCTGACATAAATGACATCTAGATGTGTCGCTAGCACCATCTATGTGTGAAACCCGGAAATTTAGTTGCACACCTGATAAGTCAAAATGTATTTATGCAAAAATTAAACAGAAATAATAAAAAATCATTTTAACTTTGGCTTGATAAACCACAATACAAATAATAAGTGTCATAAATAGTTAATCCAGAGATTAATTTAGTTTCAATAAATGCTTAGTGTGTAATAGTAGATAGCTAAAGTATATCCATGGAGCCGGAATGATTCCAACAGCAAATAAATCAGAGAAGTTTGCTGATTTCTAAGAGAAACTATAAATTTCGACTTTGTCTACCTTCTCTACATTGTCGACGTAATTTTTTTAATTTTCGACTTACATTTGTTATTTCACCATATTAATCCTGCGTCATTCGTGTAAGGTAAGGTAGAACCATTTTACGTGCATTTTTATTTAAAAAATTGGTGTTTTCGCCTGGGTTTTCTCTTTTTGTGTGTTATTTATGGGCGACGCTGCACGGCACATTTTGCTAAACAAATTTCAGCCGCAATTCCACTTCATGGTCTTGCACACACCAAATGTGTACTATTTGGTACATTCTATTGTACGTTTTTTGCCTGTCTCAGTGAAAAATAAAACTTTTGTGCACCGCAACAGCAACAAAATCAACGATCAAACAAAAATTCAAGCGATCGAAGGGAAGCAACATGAATCAAAAAGAGGGTGAATGTGGAAGACGCCAATTTGTTAATTGTGCTATCAATACAGTTACGCTCCAAGCTGTTCACGCAAATTGAAACGAATTTGTTGTGTCGTTTAGTGTTGTCGAGTGACATCAGCAGCATGGTCACAAACAAAACGACCATCCATGATCTTTTGGCGGGCTGGAAAAATATCGCTCAAGTGTTCACTCGAAAGACTGGGCAAACAACATCAAAAAGGATTTTTAAAAGTTAACACAGTACGCAATAGCATGCACACTGGTCACTGGAGGGGGTTGCTGCCACCGGCGAAGCCTCCGAAAGTGTCTTTTGATCTTTCGGAGGCCGTGAAAGACTACGCGGTGTCGCTCATGGAACCGATACGGTTCCGAAAGCTAAAGAATTAATAAAGTTAGTTTTAAAAGATCAAGCTAAATACTGTTAACTTTAATTTATAACCTAACCATGTCTGAGAGGTTCAACGCAGTTTGTCGCATTCAAAAAGGTCACCATAAAGATCACTAAAAACACCATAAAACATGTCACCAAAATTACATGGCATCAATCAACAAATACATTATCACGTACAGACTGGACCAAACGTAAACACGAATAAATTTTTATAATCAAACAGACAATCAGTTAGACAATTATTTGCTTGTACCTACAAATGTATTATATGAAACGAATATATAGAAAGTACAGACAAATCTAAAAGACATGCACAAGACACAAAATACGATTATCAAGCATCAAATCCAATTTGTATTCAAATAAATCCGATAAGAAATCAGAGACTAAAAAAATTTGACATGTTAATTAGAAATCGTAGATTTTTTTTATAAGCCTTTGATAAAAATCTTCTTTCGAGTATTACGCTGGGTAGAGTGTATAGAGCTATAGGCCGGTTACAAGACACGTACATAGAATAACAAGGAAACTACTTTTCAAAAAGAATTAATTTCAATTGAATATAATTGACTTCTGTAATTTGTAAAAAAAAAAATATTCAAATTATAAAATCAGTCAAGATTTGCGACCAGTCGAAATAATAAGATTTTGTATTATGTTGCCAGCTACTTTATAATTGCCAAAATATATAACCGAGAGGTACAACAACAAACAGTACGCGATTTGCTCCAAAAAAACTGATTTTGATTTTAAATTATTTAGTTATTTTCACCTGTGGCTAAATCAAATACACATAGAGCGAGCGGCAAGGCGCATGGACTGGAAGGTTTCAAACAAACCATAACCATTTAGAGGTATATAAGACAACAAAATGTGGAATTCAAGAAAATATCATAAATCTTGACAATTGAAACAAATTTTTTTTATTATTTCGGTAGATCGGAGCAAAGACACAAAAAAATGTAGCAATACAACTTAAATAATATCAAAGCTATTTCTTGGCAAGGTTTTTATCTTATATACCATTTCTTTACGTAGAACAGGTGTTACAGCTCGTGCTCGTTTCAGTGCAACAACAACAAAACTGTTTTGAATGTGATTTTGAAAAAATTGAAATATTGAATGCGACATTTTATTTATTTTGGACATTTTTAAGCCGCAGGACTTCTCTCTAAATAAATTTCAGTGACAGTTATTTTTTGCAGATAATCACCAGATCGTGCGCGTGCCTTGTGAATGACTCAATGAGTTGATTGATTTGATAATATCTGGTTTAATCAATTTTTTTTTTGGTAACATTTGAAATTTACATATTATGATAGAAAACAGTTAGTTAATTATTGTGAGAGATTAGATTTCATCTACCTAATGGAATCGTAAATTTGTAATTAAATTGTGCGATGTTTAAGTGTGATACTATAATACAGAACGTAAGCTTAGAGTGTTAGGTAAATATTACGTAACGCGTCGAGGCGGGTGATAATCGCTATATATAGATCACATTTCTAAAAGTTATGGCAAATTACCGTTTGCCAGCTGGTCGTTCAAAGATTTCGTATTAATTTGAACTTTCATAAAAATAGTCGAACGGAGTTTTGACGAAATTTATCTAATAATCCGTGCAATGTTTTACTTATTTGCTCCAGTTTCATTATTCCTGGTAGCTATAGAGATTACGTCAAAATCTCGGCTAAGGATTTACACCGGTCAAACATTAACTTGCACAATTACCTTACACTAGATTTATTACTTAAACATAAATGCATAAACCATAACTTTAACCGAGACATGCCATAATTCCTGTAAATAGGTTGGAACTCCTAATTGCAATACGACTGATGATACTCACTAATTGGCGTGGTATCTTCCAATTTTTCTAGATGATCAGGCCAAATTTTCCAGTGACTTCACATTTCTCGTAGACCGCGTTGAACTTGGCATTATATTTATCGATTCATTCATTATTCATGCGCAATTCGCTCAAACATCTACAGTTTTGTACAGGGATCCAAAGAAAAAACAGACAGTGTATTCTAATCAGTGTTGTCTAATCAATGTTGTCGACAATGTAGAGAATGTAGACAATGTCGAAAATTATTATTTACCTTAGCAATCATCAAAATGTTATGATTATTTTTAATGGAACCGTTCCAATATGGACAACACAATAAAAACTTTTATCATATTTAAAAACTTGAACCCAAAATTTGATTTTGTCGCTAAGTTGGTACAACTGTCCTCTATCTTGACGTGAAGTTTGAGCGCGACCTGACATTTAGTTTGTTTACAGTGCTCTATTTTGTCAGTTCATCTCAAGTCTGTTTCCCGATTTTTATAATGAATAAAAATATCGCACAAAGAAATTGTCGCAAATTTTGTATTGCAAAGAGAATTTTGTGTGCCAAATTGCTGAAAATGTTACATCAGGCTTGCGGTGAATCGACTTTATCAAAAACAATTGCGCACATGAGTGGTACAGTGCATTCAAAAGTGGTCGAGATGTGGTGGAAGATTTGCCTCGATCTGATCGGCCTTGACTGAAGTTAACATCAATAAAGTGAAGGAAATGGTGACGAAAAATCGTCATCTAGATTTAAGAGAGACAGCCACCGGACTTTCTGTGTCTTACGATCAATTCTTACCATTGTACGCGATTGTTTGGACATGAAACGCGGTGTCGCTCGACTGGTTCCGAAATACCTGAATTTTCTTCCAAAACTCAGTTGTTTAAAGGTTTCAGAAGACACATTCAAAAAACGCATTATAACTGGTGATTAGGACACATTGACTGTTTTCTTTGATTATCGCAGTGTTGTGCAATATTATCTGGGCGCTATGCAGCATTTGAGAGGTTCATCAAAAAAGGCCAGGTTTGTGGAAATCACTCATGGATTTAGCACCTCGACAAAACACCATATCACAAGATTGTCATTGTGAACGAATTTCTGGCTAAAAATCCCAACAAATATCATCGAACAACCACCGTATTCACCTGATATGGATCCGGCTGACTTTTTTCTTTTTCTCTTTCTCTTTTCTTTGTTCGATTGAGATTAACTGACAAAATAGAGCACTTTCAACAAAGTAAAAGTCAGGTCGCGGTCAAACTCCACGTCAAGATAGAGGACAGTTGTGCCACTCCCCGAGAATGTATATGCTACCAACAATTTTACTGACCCCTTCACTTAAATATCCGTTTATTCACCTTGAGAGGATTAAATGGTAGAAAGGAGGTGCATCGACTTGCCGTGTGCCTGTGACAGTTATGTTGGTTTAGAAATTCGACTTGGAAAGTAATCATTGTCAAAATAGCATCTATCCGCTTTGGAATCGCTAACTAACACGTAATTAGTTGACTACTGAGAACATTTATTTTAATTGAGCTATATAAGTACTTCCGGTGCGTCGATTAGGCCCATCAAGAGATTACTAATAAAAGTTAAATGTTTTTAGCGTCACCAAGTAAGTGTCCAGTTAGACATTGTGGTTGTTGCTGTATATTTACGTGGTACAGCAGATCATGGACATATAACCATCCAGCTTTCCAGGTCAAGTAAAGTTATTTTGAATTTTCTCAATACTTTGGATATGATCTTTGTAGAACGGGCACCACAAATTTACAGCATATTCTAGCTCGGATCGAACGTATAAGCACCGTATATAGAATCCTAATTCTCTCCCAATCCTCCAAATCAAAAATGTCACCCGTCCAACGTTTGATAAACCCGAGAATGGAATTCGCTCTACCGATGGATAGCCTCGGAGCTTGTAGAGCGAAAGTAACCCCTAGGTCTTTAGAATCAAGTACTACCTGAAAAGTTCACCACAGTCTTACGGTCCCCTTACAGGGTTGGCTTTTCGGTGAAATGATAGAGATTTGCACTTTTCAATGTTAAGATTCAGAGAGCAAAGCTCGCACAATATAGCTAGATTGTCTTTGTTAAATAAAATTAAATATTAAATTACTAAACATTAAACCTAATAAATGCCAAAATAAGACAGAAGCGTTACTGGATATTTGAAGCAACATTTTTTTGCCTACTAGGCTGAACCATCTAGCTCTGTTGAGTGCTATTGCTTTAATTTCCAGTCATGACTTTTCGAGTTGTTTCGCTCCTGCTGGCATTATTTGTTTTAATGTTACAGCTGGTCGTCCGTCTTTCCATTCCAGATACCTTCTTCTTATTTTGTTACCTTCTTGTTATGTTATTCTCGGACTTCCTCTTTGTATAGCTAATCCATCTCCACTTGTGTTCTTGTATTTCCATGTCAATGCCTGATTGCCTAGTTTGCCTATAAAGAGTTCAACATTTATTATTTTGTTGGTCCAGAAGCACCTTGGTTTGGTTGCGGGATAGAGCAGATGAGTTCCAAAGTTTGTGTAACATGTTGAATGTTGTTTTGCATTTATTTATTCGTTTCTTTAAATCTTCACTTGCCCACTGTTTTGCGCTAGAGTACATACAACCACCTTGGCACGTACAAATTAATTGACCGTTTAGCCTAATCGACTTGGTTTTCCTGCTATTTATTTTGAAGCCAATTACTTTTGCTACATCTGATAGATTCTGCACTTTATGTCACATTCCGGCGTGTGTATGTGTCAATATGATCGGTGCCGCTTCGCTCTGGTCTGGAGCCAGCTTGTCCCTTTTTTATTATCGAGTTGATTGTGAAGTTCTATCTAAGATGAAAATTGCTAATATCTTTATGGTTGTGTTGAGGAGGAATATACTCCGTAAATTTTTGCATTCCCTCAGGTCACCTTTTTTGGTAATCGTTATAGTCAAGCCTACCTTCCAGTTTCACAGTATGCTACCGGAAGTCCATACTTCTGTTATTACTGCTGTTAGAGTCGTTGCAGTTATCGTTTTGTATCCTTTGAATATTTAAGCTCTGTTATTAAGATTTGACCAGACGCATCCCTTATTGGTAGGATATTGGCAAATTTTCCACTTGCCCGCCGTATAAGTTTATGAATTCTTTTAACTGCGCTCCATCGCATTAGTGTCTTCTTTGATTTAGCTGTTGCTAATATATCATCGCGTCCAGAGGGAATTCCCTTCGCTTGTGTACTTTGCACTGTTTTTCCATTTCACTTCCCTGGGGCCAACAATTTCGATTTTATAATACTTCATCTCAAGACAATTTTAGTTTGGAAAAACCTTATGAACAATCGGTTGTGCACAGACTCGTCATGTGGCCGCCATATCTATTGGGAACATTTTTAATTTACCTTTTTTTAAATTTGGTCGATACAAAACCAAAAACTCAAAACACTAAAATAAATTTTCTACTAGAACTAGGCAGTAACTCCGACTACGTTGCTCAAGTTCATGATAGACAGAGAATTGTATTGGCACAGAGAATTCCTCGTACAGCATTATGATAATCGATTAAGTTCATGAAAATACATTACATACCGACATTTTATTTGATCTTTATTTGTCTACGAATTGTCTACATGCTCTACCTGTTCTCGACATTGTCTACGCAAAAACTGATAACATAACACTGATTCTGATCACGATTGATCTTTGAAAAAATGGTGGGAGGCCAGCAAATTGTCAATTTGGGTTGCTTTACACCTTAATGAAGCTTAAGTAGACAATCAAGCAATCAAAAAACTATTTTTAAGTTGTAAGTTCAAAAAATTTAGTTTTGAAAGAACCTGTTCAGTACCTCAAGTGATTAGATTTAGGTTTTAACGAAATAGATGTTAATTCTATTTTAATATGTTAATTCAATGTGCAACGGACGTACGTGTCCGAGGAGAACCAAAAAGTTTTGTTAATCTCGCGAAAAGTTGGAAGCCCAATTACCTTGATTATTCGTGATGTAGAACGATGGTTGAAGTGAGATACGAAATTGTAGATTCAAGTCATGTAGCCAAGGTGTGGGATGTTATGTTGATGCCATTGTTTGAGTGTCATCGTTGGAATCGATCGATATAGCCTAACATATATGATATATACGTTCAACGAGACGTGGAGTGTGTCAATTGTCACAACCTCCGTGACATTTATAACTAGAAAATTTAAAAATTCTTGTGTGCGCGTTTTGTGAATTTCTGATCGATTCGAATAACCAGGTTAAACGTTTCTTATACTGGACATCGCTAAGTCCAGCGATAATCGAAATGAACTAATAGTAAAATAGTTTTATCATTTATTGCTAAATATTGCCCACTATCGCTACCGCCTCCAGGTTCACATTATTGAAAACAAGAATGGGTGAAATAAGTAACCTAGGTGTGGTGCGGGTCACGCTAATTGGTGGCGAATGGGCCAGATCAATGTGTTAAGCAAATCGTGCCGATGATCAGCCTGGCTGGAGACCATCTAAAAATAGTTGCTCAGTCCTGAACGGAGCTGTCCTAATACCTGGCGACCTCGTGGGAATGTGGTAGTGTAAAAAAGGCGAAAGTCATTGCTCCTTCGGTTCGAGGAGACAGGATGAGGCGTTCGGTCTTCCATCTCTTGGACCGACTGGCTACAGAGCAATGGACGGAAGAGCAGAGGAAATCTGTTAACTGGGCAAAGAGCAGCATAACCGAGAGGAGCAATGCACGAAAGGAGGACCTTGGATATAAAAGACAGAGGTCTAGTAAGGAGGAGCATGGAGGATTGGATGCCGAGAGGAAACGGGCCAAGCTCTATGTGGGACAGTCGCCGAATTGGTATAAGCTCTTCAGCGACACCGTGAAGGAAGGAAGGTTGGTGCTAGCCGTCGTGGACGAGGGCTATATGGAGGGGAGTATCACTGGGAAAAATGGAGATTGGTGTTTAACGCACTGAACCTAGGCTTCCTGAAAGTTCTTGGTCAACATCTGGGACCCCCGCCAGTTTGTAAGGACACGGGTTGTTGTCAGAGACGGTTGAAACTGACTGCGAGTGCAGATCAAAGATCGGCCTTCTTGTGTAGTAGGGCAATCGAGGAGTTAGGCGAGGTATGGCCAGGACCGAAGCTCAGGGCTATTCCAAAGGTGGAGATACAAGGCAAACGTGGTTCAATGGTCTGGATCCCCACCCAGCCGGCTAACCTGGATGAATCTCTGAGGATTATCCAGGTTTGTAATCCGGAACTTCCGACGGAGAACTGGACGTTTTTCAAGCAGGAGGAGTCCAAGTGCAGTTTCAGATAATCAATTATGATAATCAATAAGGAATCCCTGGCTCCCCTGTCAAAAACCAAAGGGGTTATAAACTTCGGCTTCTGCTCTGTCACCCTTAAGATGTTTAGCACCGCGCTGCTCGAGAAGAGGGAGCAAGAAGTCCATCCGGTTGAGGGAAGCTCGGCGAGTGGTACCTCTCCAGAGGTAACATCGCAACTAGTGGCGAACCCTAGTGAGGGGCTAACGACTCTGAGAAGGAGATGTGGACCTCGACTCCGTCGACTCCAATTAACCGACGTAGTATGGTTGTCGCGATAAGGTGAGTAAATACTGTTACTAATGATTAGGTTTGTGCAAATAAATCTACATCACTCCAAGGCTGTTTCGGTGGCGCTACTTCTCAGACTTGTTACGTCAGGGGAGGAGATAGCCCTGATCCAAGAACCTCGAATCAAAAACAACAAGATCTGTGGTCTGCGAGCGAAGGGGTACACCCTTTTTTACGCATGGGATGGAAAAGCGCAGATCATGAATTCTGGTGGAAAATAATATAAATGTTTTTCTACTTCCGCAGTATTGCAATGGGGACATAACTGCGGTGTGTATAGAGATGGAGGGATGGATATTCTGACTTGCAGCCGCACATATGGACCGGGAGATGCCAGTTCCGCCAGATAGTCTGGGGACACTTGTTTGGGACGCGGAAAGGAGGAAGGTGGGAATTATCCTAGGGTGTGATGCGAACCCGCATCTTACCATCTGGGGTAGCTTGGACATCAATGACAGGGGTGAGTTACTTTTCAAATTTCTTTTAAGAATTATCCTCATTATTAGTAATATAAGTCGGGAACCCACCCCCATCGGAGATGTTACTCTGATCTCAGATTTTATTTCACCTATGAAGAGAGAATGGAGGGTTGGCGAAAGAGCATTTTTTCTCTGATCATCGGTACCTAACGTTTAAGCTCAATCTCCAAATTACAAATCAGTCCGTGTTCAGAAATCCCTGAAGGACAGTATGGCGCATATATAGGGAGGTATTGGAGGGCAGAATTCCATCTAGATTCTGAGGCTCCCCGACACGAGGATATTCGCGTTTAAGAAAAATTCTCTCTACTAGTGCCAGCTGTTCCAGGCTATCTGAAAGAAATCCGATGGTGAATGAACGGTTTTTAGAGAAGAGACTCTTGATCATTTGATAGAGACTCACTTCCCGGGTAGTGAGGATGCGTCGATTGCGAAGCCTTTGGTTGACTGTGGGCTTAGGGGTGACTACGGCGTCCAATTGTTGTATACAGAGGATATTTTGAATACACGGAAGATAAAATGGGCAAGTGTTAAGCCCTTTAAATCAGCTGGTCCGGATGGAATTGTGCCAGCAGAAATTGAGAAGAACTCGGAGGTTTTACTTCCCTGGCTGGAGGTTATCTTCAAAGGGTGTCTGGAGCTGGGGACATCCTGAAGAAAAAGAGGGAGGCTAAAGTGATCTTCATCCCGAAGGCGGGTAGGAGGTCGCACAGCAATTCTAAGGATTTAAGACCAATATCTCTGTCATCTTTTCTGCAGAAAACCATGGAAAGGTCGCTGGGTGTCCTAATTTTTTCGAGAATTATAGTCAGAAGCTGGGCGCACAGTCTCAACATGCGTACCAAAAGGGTAAGTCCGTGAACACGGCGTTACATACCTTGGTTCGGGAAATTGAGAAATCACTGGATTTTCAAGAATACTCGTTGGTGGCGTTTCTCGATATCGAGGGCGCTTTCAACAACGTAGAGGTGGAGGCAATCAGGGAAGGACTGTTGCCACTTGAGATTGAATACCCTATAACTAGGCTAATTAATCACCTGCTAGGTAGCAGAAGGGTTATAGCGGGGTTTGAGGGAACTCTCCGTTAGAAGGCGGGTTGTTCGGGGGAGCACCCCAGGGTGGTGTCTTCTCTCCCCTTCTTTGGAAAACAATCAAAGATATCTTGCAGAATGCGTTATAAATCACTGCGGGTTGGTTGGGCCAGAAGATGTGGATTGGGGACAAACACGATATAAAGAGTGAACATACGGGAACAGGATGGCGAAGGTGCAGAGGGTAGCCTGCTTGCTCATTAGTGGGGCATTGAAAACGATCTCCACTAGAGCTTTAAAGGTTATCCTGTACCTCCTGTTGGATATTATCGGTAAGCAAATGGCGGTCAATACGGTCGCCCGGCTATCAGCGATTTTAGGGTGGAAGTGCCTGCAAAAAGGGCACTTAACTATAGCCAATTCTATGAGGGATGACCTGATGTATTTGGATTATATAACACCTCTTTTGTGCTTTAGCAAGCGTTTTAAGGTGTTTCTCCCCTCTTGGGAGGATTGGAAGAATGATCTCATTATGGAGACCGGGAGAGTTAAATTCTTCACCGACGGCTCCAACCTCGATGGTAGAGTGGGAGCTGGTGTGTTCTGTGGGGAATTAAATGTAAGTTTATCTTTTCGTCTATCTGATTAGTGCAACGTGTGCCAGGCTGAAGTTATAGCGATTGAAGAGGTCATGGCACAGTGTAATATCGTTGACCGATATCATTATCTATATGGACAGTCGGGCGGCCATTCTTTCGCTGGAATCAGTTTCCCTAGCGTCAAGGATGGCATTGGATTGTCACACATCTCTTAACGAGATAAGTGAACACTTCAATATCCAGTTGGTCTGAGTTCCGGGCCACTCTGACGTTGAAGGAAATTGCAAGGCAGACGAATTAGCAAGGTACGGTACAACTCTCCAACTGAAAAAAGTCAGAGAATGTGTCGGAAGGCCTATGTCTGGGCTGAAAGCAGCAAGGCATAAGAAAGCAGTTGCCTCGGCAAATGCTAGGTGGCTCGCCAGTCCGACTGGCAGGGTAGCGAGGCAAGTATGGCCTGAGCTGAGCTTGAAGCGATTTAAGATCTTGATCTTGGACACTGCCTTTTCGGAGATCATTCGAGAAGGCTGGGTCTGGATGCAAATGACTTCTGCAGAAGTTGCAAGGACGAGGAGGAGGGGAAGACTCTTGTTCACTTCCTATGCTCATATCCTGTTGACAGAAGAAATTATCACTTGGGTAAATGCACTATGGACAGCCTCTATGATATCGAAAACTGTAATGTGTGAGATCTCTTACGCTATGTGAATAGCACTAGATGGGTTTAAAGGAAGTTTAATGATATCGGACCCTGTGGTATCACAATGGGTCAAAAATGGCCTAAGTGTGCGATAGCGACCACTGAAACCTAATCTAACCTAACCTTATTGCTAAATAAGTCGAGAGTAATTTACAATCATTTGCTGAATAATTTTGTTCGACTATTGATATAGTTTCTTTGAGAAAAATACTATTATTATAAACGGCCCCAACTACCCTAACCAACCCGTAACTGACGCATGAGTTGTCAAGCTGAATTTTATGTTGGTGAGCTGTTTTATTAGCTAAAGTTACTCTTGAATTTCTAGCCGTAGTAATAGTGTTTCCGTTTGACTGTATCGGCCGCAACAAAAAAGGGACGTTTGGGTGATTACTGATTACAACCATTTTGCTTAGAATTGGTGGGGACCAGCAGATGCCTGTTGCCCGTGGACTTGATATAAAACATGACGATCGGCGACCCCTTCCTTTGAACTACGTCTTACTAGATAAGGTAAAATAATTTTTCATCTTTCTTGTTGCCGATTTATATCGCCTAAGCCTGGCGTTCCACAAGATGGTGTGTGCTGTTTAATTCGCAATTCTCAGAGTTTCAAAATGTATTTTCGCGAATGAGAACCAGAGGCATATCTTCAAAAAGTAATGGTTGCAGTTTTATAACTATTGTAACGATTGATAGGAAATCTTCCATAACTAGGTCGCATGTGGTGTTTTTAATTTCCCGGAGTCTGTTGATTTTTTAACATGTGTAATGCATGTGGTGCAAGCAGGCCTGTTTGCAAATGTCAAAATGTTCATCAAAATTATAATACGAAAAGGCAGAACATTAATAAAAAATACTCCACAACATGCGAATTTACATAGTAGGCGAAATTTGCAAGCATTGAAGGATTTTGATTGGCTGAATTTGATGTTGGACCCACGATTGAAACCTGCGTGAACATGAAAGTTCTTCAATCTTTTAATATAAAGTTAGAAAGAAATACGAACAAATATAAATTTGAACAGAATTCTGACCTGCTGCAACTGTTATTGCTGTCACATGGGTTACGAATCTAGAGGTGTCGAAAAGTTTGGCTCAGACTGTCTCTTCGTAGTTTCGGTTAGCACTTCAATGGCTTAGGACCGTATTTTTAGGAAATGTATAATCGCTTAAGACGCATCGTACTTATAGAAATATGATCCGGACAGTTCTCACAGAATTTTTTAGGTGTTGAATAAATGGTGTTGACTAATTTTGTCAAAATTCCAACTGTAAAACTATATGTTGCATAATCGTTCAAAACATACCGTATCCATTGTAAGCTCTAAAATATTATTGCTGGTAAAAATCTGGTCTTTCTTTTTTTTCAGCTTCTTCATTTATGTTTATGGCAAATTTGTTATTGATTCCCGCTTTAATTTTAGAATAATGAAGGTGTAGAATGCATTCTGTCGTCATTATGGGCGGTTATAGGACTGACGCGCGATTACCAATTTCATGAGCGATGTTGAATTAAGATCTAATAACAATTATATGCGTATTTTAAATGTGATTATGATTATTGGAATATTGAGCGAGCTAGTAGTTGTCAAGTAATTTAAGAATTTTGATTTTCGACATTTAAGATTTAAATGTCGGGGATTTTCACGATTCTTCTTTTCGAAATTTAAAGTATTGGCTCAAAACATTCAATCTGCGAAAGAGCAAACGTTTCTGGTCGAAATTGTTTTACGTAACCGGATACTGTACTGGAAAATATTCGTACTAAAAATAGATCACCTAGCTATATACCATCACCCTATACAAAAATAATTAAAATTCATTTATGATGGATACGTAACTATGTAGGTATTCAGTTGATCTTTGTGAACTCTTAATAACTTTAAATAAAGACGAAATAAAAAAAATCACAAATTATATGTTTAACTAAGAAAAGCAAACAACTTAAAATAATAAATTAAAGAAACAACAAAACCAGTCGTAAAATTAAATCAATACACTACGCTGACTGCTTTTGTAAAAATTTTCTCTGTACGTTTGTGAGGAACGATTAAATCCTTGCTGCCTACACCCCCCTGCCACAAATATAATACCACAACAAATATAATAAATCATAAAAAATCTCATCAATTATATTTTCAATTTGTTTTACTTTTTCTTTTCTTACAAATTTATGTTTTCTTCGCTGTGCGATAAAAATTATTTTCTTCAAATCAACATTTCACACCTTCATTAAAAATTCCACTTGTTTTTAATTTTTATTTTTTTTTATATTTTCTGAATGCAATCACTTGTCCATAGTTTGTAGTTAGAAAGATAATCAACTCACCTTACTATGTCAATGCAAAGAGATGGTGTAAGAGGAACAAATTTTACTTTACGACGTTTACGTTCGAGTGCGGTGCAAAGGAAGGCGCATAATAAATTTGAAATCTTGCTAACGAAGAGATAAACCTCCCACGATTTTTATTATTTACATTTACTATTTATTGTGTTTGTATTCGGTTAAGTATTATTTCTTAATTAAATATTTATAACAAATATTTATTGTTTTACACACAAACCATGTTGATTTTGTCAGTTTATTGTGTGCATTGCATACGCTGGTTCAGTGTTGAGTTTGACGAGTTGATTTTTAAAAAGGCAACAAATTTTTAACAGATTTTTGTTGTTGTTATGCATGAATAATATTTGATTTTCTTGAATTTGGTGTGTGCATAACAGGCACATATTAATTCGATGCTTAGTCACTTTGATGTACCCGTGATCGTTTTACTGTACACATGCCTTCTTCTATGTACATAATGTTTGGCTAAAGCACCTAACGGTAGTACTCGAATAATTTCGACACGAAATTAAATCAAACACAAATTTTGTTGAAACCATTCATATGTTAGTATGTTGCCATCGTGAACGTTCCAAACGTTCGATTCCCCAAAAATTGTTAATGGCACGAAAGCACCCGAGCTATAGAAAAGCTTCTCAAAGTTAATGTCAATATTCGGATACAACTTAAAATAGAAGTTTTATTCCGCGCGTGCTTGCGGACACTACTACCGGCTGTTGGTTAAATGAGACTAATATGTATACTTATAGATCATGATTGGTTCATTCAAGATGCACACACAGCTTCAAAAATTCTCTTGGCATTAACATACCGCTTCTCCGCAAGCATAATGACGTAGGTGCAAAATACGACAGAAGCCCTAAAAATTATTAACTTATCTAATGCAACAAAGACATAATTGTAGTACACTTAATTGTCGCTAGAGAGTGGATGCGTTATTGTTGAACTATTACATTTTCAACAACGTTTTCAGAAGAACAACGGCGTAAGTTCAGTTGTGATAAAACATCCGAACGTGATCGCAGCTTTTACCGGCTTGATACTTTTTGTGTGAAATTTCAGTGAAATAACGACGTAATTGATAATTGCGACATTTCTTATTTAAATAATTTACAATTTGCTGTTACCAGCCAGTGGAACAGCGTCGTAAGTATAAATTTAGTAATGTTGACTTATAATTTATAATAATTTCCTTTTTTACAGGGACGTAACTGTCCTTTAGTTTTTTAGCCATAATTTGAACAACCAGCTTTTACAAAATGAACAGAGCGCAATTAAGGGTACATTTGGCTACTTAGAAAGTTCAAGTTGCCGGATATATTTCAGAGAACGCGATATTGAATGATTCAGCTATTAGTGGTAAGTACTTTCTTTATGCTCCTAAAGAAAATCAAATAATTTGCTGTTATCTATTCCGGTTAAACAATTTTCAGACGTTAACGTACCTGGTATTTTGTACACTACATCGTCTTTTGGGATGGTGACTTCGTATAGAGTAATTTGGGAAAAATCCTTAATCAAGCTAAAACTGCGAAAGGCGTCAAAGCCGATCTATCATAAAAATAATGATTTAGACGATGAGAATATATTTTTGGGGGAAGACAGTGATAACTATGTTCAATTAGAAAATGAAACGTCTTCGGATAGTGATAGCACTTATCAAACGTTATCAGCCTCGAACCCACATTCATCTTCGAGATGTAATAGCAATAATCAATCGCCTTCATTTATAGATCAAAATGGTTTCCAAACAAACGCTACGCCTCCCAAAAAATGAAAACGAAGGCTTCGAAACCAATAACAATGGAAAAAAATCACAAGCTAAATCGTTAAAAAATTCAGCGAAAAGCTATACTCCGAGGTCAGGAAAAATTGTAAAAGAAAGAGCTTTGGGGCCACTTTGCTTTGATCGATGCATGCTTAAGTGCTCATTGAAATTTTTCAACGAATGCCGGGAGGATCTCTTTCAGAGAATGTTAAAATAATAATTTTATTTGCTGAAAAATAGGGAGCGAAATCATGTATACAAAACCTACATTATCAATACTTTCGGAATTACGGAAAGAACAATTCGCACTCTCATTCAAAGAGCTTCTGGTTCAGGTATTGTGACTGAAGATAAGCGTGGAAGACATGGTAACCATCCAAAAATCGATCAGGAATTATTAAGTTCCATAAAAGCACACATAAACTATATCCCTTGTGTGGAGAGCCACTATCAAAGAGTAAACACCTCAAGAGATTTTATAGATGGGGGACTGACAATCGCTAAAATGCATAGACACTATATGCAAAGGAGCGATCCACTTTGAGCAAACGTGCAGTTAATTACGATTGTTATGCTCGTATTTTCAATACGGAATTCAATGTTGGAGTCTTCGTCCCGAAAAAGGACCAATGCGATATTTGTGAAGGGTTTAAAAACGCTACAGAAGGAGAAAGGAAAATGAAAATGAAAATGAAAATTGCATCAAAATGCAAAGGAAATATCGACTTTATTTAAAGTCCAATTTAACCACCACCGTTAGACATGAGACCATCAATGTTGATTTGGTTAAATTGGTGAAGTTATATGATGAAATTGTTTATGTATGCAAATCAATGAAATGTTTGCAGTTTAGCTGTAGAAATTTGAGCTTGATTCGGATGTACCCCTGTATCGGTCATGGTAACCAATTACTTTGGCACTAGCGGTTTATCAGCAGAAATACATTGTAGTGCGACCAAGGGGATAAATCAGAACTCGCTTATTGTGGCGAGTCTGCTTCAAATATGAAAAGTGCTCTACATTTTAAAACTCGGACAAGATATGTACTCAGCCAGAATCGCAAGGTGAATCGCATGGTGGCAATATCCTTCATCTCATCGAACAGGCACGACGAAACACGAATAAACGACAATATAATCGTGGATTATATCCGCGGCATGGATACACGCTTTGTCATATTAACAACATTAGCAAGCAAGAATTTTGAGTGGGTTTACTGATCAACAAAAATATCGTCAGTTCAGAAGCATACGAAGCTGCCCCAGTTTTTCATCGCAGAAAAAACAAAAAAAATTTTCAACCAATACTAATTCATTCAATCCCAGTTTTTTTATATTTAAACTCGATTAAGACGAAAAATATTTAAAATTTATTTAGACAACATCAAAACATCCGTCAAATTTTCGTTTTATTGTTATTTGTATATGGTTTGCAGCAGGCCAATATGCAGTTGCGAAACCAACTAGCTTATTCGCCTACGGATAGAAACACAATATCCGATATCATAAACTTTTGTATCACTAAAGGTTTGGACAAAAACGACATATACCTAGAAAGCATCGAAGGAAATACGTCGGATCACACGACTGTTATAATGACAATCAATGCACCGGAGATATGGTGCAGTGGTTAAAGATTCAGCACTTGGACCGAGGGATACTGGATTCAAATCTTACCATTGAGGCTGGATACAAAGCGAATTTTCGTCTCGATTACGGTCGATGATGTTAATACACACAACTAAGACCCTCTGTAGGCGTGCAGAATTCTGCGCCGACCCACCGTCCATGTCAGTACACAAGTAACCATGGAGCTTGCAATGTGCAGGTGGTATACTGTAATTGTGTGAGGTATTAATTGTCCTTCAAAGGATATTAAATCCATTGGATTTTTTTAGATTAAAAAAAGAAAAACGATTGTTAAGAAAACTAGTTCATCTTGGCTAGTAATAACAAAAGCTGCTGGGAGAAATTCCAGAAACTAGTTGAGGATAATATTGGTCTTCAGGTGCAAATTATAAGTCTGATACAGCTAGAAGAAGAACTAGAACAACTCAACACGAGTATACAAGAAGCGGCGTTTAGTAATACCCCATCAAGTTCAAGGGAAATGCGCCGAAATGCTATTAAACCTCTATTAAAAGCAAAAAGGGCCTGGCAAAGAAGACGAACGCCAGAATATAAAACAACTTAAAATTGTTTGTCCATTAATAAATACCGAAATATAATACCGTATATAATACCGTAATATAAATACCGCAAAATATACCGAATATCCCGTTTGAAAAGCGGCTAAAAGTTTAAAACGACCTAAACTAAAAATTCTACAAGATTAAAATTTTGTTGGATCACGGGCTATAGATGAAAGGCCAGATCGTTTACAACATGAAATCCGGATTGAAATTTATTTAGATAAAAACAATTAGCCAAATGCCGGTTGATTTGATCTCGAATACTTTAGATAAAATGAAAACTAAACTAAGCGGTACCCTTCTTTTTTACAATCGGAATCACAGTGTTCATTTTCCAGATTACATGAAATTCAGAACGCATGATGCAACTGTTATTCGCATCTCCTGCAATGGAAAAACTATACCGATGATTGGGGTACATTGCAAAAATAAGTGTTTATAATTGAAGGGTCAAAGTCAGTAGAAACACCAGACCTATTAGTCCCCAAACCAATATGGTTAAAATTACTCAAAATTCGTTTCATGGTTAATTTACTATTTCCAAAAAATTATTTTTGTTTGGAAATCCTTATCAAGGCAGTTACTCTATTGCGTTCTTTACGATTTAATTCTAGATTCCTCATATCGCCTGTTCTTTTGTACTTTGCATACGCATGATCCAACTAAACAACTAAACCACGGGGCAGCCGATTGGGAATTAACTTTTTTTTTCGTTGGCACACCAATGTCATGAATATAATACAGGCAATGATAAGAGGATTTGTAGAGAGAATTGACATTATCATAGACGCATGCAAACGGCTCCAGTTAATGCCAGAAAATTAATTCATTCATCATGATCATGATAAGCTTGTAGTCCAGTTTAACACGCTTTAACACGTCAGGTGTGTTGACTAGACGCCAATACCCTAAAGTAATCTTACTCTGGGACAATGTATTGATCAAGCCATGTACGGTTATGAGTAGGTGAGAACGGGACTGAAACGAAATGGTTGGGTTTTAAAAGATTATGAAATTTATGGGATTAAATCATTTCTGCAATCAGAACTTCAGTTTTACCATAAATGGATGAATGAATATCCTTAAGTTAAGGCATTTTTTATAGTAAATGCAAACTTTTCCACTCCTTTTATGAGTTCTGTCAAATCTCAACGACACAAAATACGTCGAGATCTGTGGATTCGATAAATATCCTCAGCTTATCGATATGGCAAAACAGACTACGGGCATTAATAAATCCAAAATTAACATATGCGCTATCCCGATTCACGATCGTTACATTCTTATTTAAAAATAAACATTCTCGCGATGAGTCCAGGTTGAGAATAGAATTGGTGAATGACCTAAAATCTAAAATAATATTAAAAAGCATAAGGTATACAAATTATGGAATTTGCAATTTAATACAAAACTAATAATACAAAGGCTAATTGTATAGCTGTTGATCTTCTCCGCAAAAAGAAAAATTACAGTAGAAGTCAATTATTTCTGGATAGGATTGTCGATCCCCATTTGTGGTAGGGAAATTCCTCTGCCGTTTTTTGAGCCTCCGGTTTTACGCACAAAACGTCGAACTAAGACACCGTTTGGCCAAAAATAAAATGACAAAACTTATACTGCAAATCTTCTCTCCAAAGTAAGCTTAAACGAAAGAAATGTGCGGTAAATAAACAAAACTGTCGATTCTGGTGCAAAGAAAATCCACAAATTATTCATGAAAAACCATTACTTTCACCTAAATTGACAGTTTGGTGTGGTTTTTGGTCTGGTGGAATCGTCGGTCCGTATTTTTTCGAAATGAAGCTATGGCCGAAATTGGAAGAAGTTGATCTTGACAACATTTGGTTCTAACAAGACGGAGCTACGTGCCACACAGCAAGTGCAACAATTAAATTATTGCGAGAATAGTTTGGAGCCTCGATTATTTCAAGAAATTGTGATATTGAATGGCCTCCAAGAAGTTGTGATTTAACACCATTAGACTATTTCTTGTGGGGTTATTTGAAGTCATTGGTCTTTAGCAATAAACGAAACTTTCTTCAAGCTTTACAAGTCAATATTGAACGTGCTATTCATGACATACGACTTGATTTAGTGGAAAAAGTGCTCGAAAATTGAGTTGATTGAATTCGTTCCTGCAGAAGAAGTCGTGGAGGCCATTTAAATGACGTTTCAATTTCTTTAACAATTAGTGTGTTTTTTTAAGAAATCATATTACTCTTATTGGAAAACCTGTTACATTCTTTCAGTTTATAATCGTTTCTCGTAAATGCTACTCGCATATACTTTTCAAAATATTTGCTAAATCCGAAAAATCTGATTGGAAATTACTATTTCCAGGGAACCCATTTCGGACAAACATATAACTAGAATCTCCCAATTTGTGGAAAAATGGCAGATTATACAGAGGCCATTTCCGCTTATATTTTGAAAAGTCATTTTTCTCGTAAATGAAATACTTGCCAAAATATAACCAAAAATCGAAATAGCTCCTATGCAAGCTGTCATTTCCGGAGGGCCAATTTCGGCCAAAAATGTATGTATGAAGATGTATGAAGTTTCGTGGCGAGCAAACAAACCGTCTAGGCTGTTGAGAACGAAAAAACATTTAATCTGCACAGCACCACATCTTTTGACCACGGCGATATAGCGAATGGTAAATCTGAAAAAATCTCGAGGTCAAAATGATTCATAATTACTAAACTTTATTTTACTAAGTAAAAATAAATTTAAAATGTGTTTCCGCCTTACACGAGTTTAAATAAAAACACTGAGATGGGGTAAAATATTATTCTTTAAAGATATTTTTTGTTTTTTCTGGGATGAAAAACTGGGCTTACTTCATATGCTTCAGTTTGGGACTGATTTTCTGATTTTTCACAGACGTAATTTTAACATTATCTAGAAAGAATTCTGACCAAAATACCAATGCATGTTGGGTACAAATCACGATAGGTGATTTTAATGCTCAAATTGGCAGTAGCAAATTACATCGTGGAATCAAATCAAACAGTTTTTCCTGTAACAAAATAAAAAATCCGAGTAACAACAACATACAACCATCGCTTCCAACAAACACCATGATTGAGCTATAGAAGCGTTTACCAACCAAGGTAACTAAACAAATTAGGGTAGCCTAACGGGTATTCTAGCCAACTTTTCAAGAATTATCTCGTAAAATACAAGACAATCACATAACGACTACACGACCGCGAAGAGATTGATTATCTTATCGGCTCGGCAAACGGAAAAAACGAAAATGACACAATCAGTGTGTAATTAATATTGACTAGTTCGAGTATTTGGGATATTTAGCTTCAGAACTATTCACAACGAATCTGGATGTTTAATAATGGAGATGTACAACGTCCTTCAATTTCAACGTCATACCAAATATTAAAAATAAAAAGGTTCCTGGTGGAAATGAAATTTCATGCAAAATGTTAAAAAATGGTGACGATCGAATGTTCCATACTATGGTTTACTGAAGAAATTACAGAAGAGTGAAAAACAGTTCTGATTTGTTCAAAACATAAAAAAAACGTTAAGTTGCAAGAACTACCGCGGAATAATTTTGCTAAACACGGTTATAAGGTTTTCGCCAACGTAGCGAACAAAATTTGAGCGCAGCTAATCAGACATTCACTATAAGGGTTTTACTGGAGAAATGTTATGAAAAGGATATTCCCATTCATATTTTATTTGTAGACTTTTAACAGGTGAAAGATGGGACTCTTTGTTCTATCTAGATATATTCCTTCGAAATTGACATTTATGTAACATCTAGCAATTTAAATTTCAAATCTAGAATCGAAGGCAAACTATGTTATCCATATTCAAATAACTTCAGAGGAACTGCAAGGCCATGCATCGTCCAAAATTCTATTAATCTATCGATAGAATACGTCAATCGCCTGGTCGTTGTTAACTTTAAATCTAGGCAGCCAGTAGTGTACGCTGACGGCACCTGCATTTTGTATCACAACCATTTTCCTTGAAAGAAATTCGAGTCATTAGAACCAACAGCTCACCAAGTTGGCCTTCAAAAAAAGTGAACGAGTTCAAATATTTGGAATCGGTAATAACGGACCAAAATTCAGTTTCTGTAGATATAACATCAAAGATCAAAGCTAGATATTGGGAATACAACGAACTTGCTGTATTTGTGCGTAAAGTAATTTGTATGATACTCGGACGAGTAAAGGAAAGCGGTGATTACAGATTGCTAATGAATCATGAGATATGAAATTACCTCGGACCACCTATACACAGCGTATGAATGACGTCGAACAGGATTTAAAATCACTTAGTTGTCGTGTGAGGCATCCCCTTGTTTCAAACCGATCAGTATGATTGAGTATTTTTTATGTTGAGAGGAATTTCACATCACATGGCTCCCTACATTTCTACAATATTTATGAGGTAGCTGTTAAAGCAGCCGAATTCCACTTAAAGAAAATGGCACATAATTGATTGATAAGTACATAAATTAGTTATGAGAGGTTATTCTATAGTCATAAAGTGTGACCCGAGTTATTTATTGGTAATTTATTCTCGTCTATTTCTAAAATTTTCTAAACATCGTATCTGATGCTTTTAGGCGTAGGAAGTATCGAATTGGGGGTGGCCTAAATATCTAATTCTATATTGCGTATTTCACAATCATAAAGATGTCTTCATCGTAAATTAAATATTTGCATAAAATTAATTATTACACTCGAAAGCCTTATTTAATTAATTAATTATTTATGTTTCGAACATAAAATCACGACTTTTTTTACGATCAGTGCGCGCCGTTTAATAATTTTATTTATAATAATTTACATATTTCAATGTTATCAGATTTTGTAAAATAACATAAATTTTTTTTATCATGATCTTCTCGATATGATCGTCTTCATGGGATGATGATATTGAAAGAATTTTTGTAGTTTTTTTTACACTGTGATCGATTATTGCTCATGGAACACCTGTAGCTTATGTTTATACATCTTGAAATTTGTCTTTTAAAAAATTTATAATTTAAATGCAAATTTTGCTTTTGTTCTCTTTGTGTTACATAGAATCATAGAAATATGCTTGTAGATTGTATGCTAATCGCTTACCCAAAAGGTAATTTTATAATGATGTGTTTAGCACGCGTATTTAGTGATTTCCTTTGCATACCGCGAAGACAAGTTCAATCAACGGATAAACCGTGCCTAGCGAATTACACATTCAGATGCCCAACGGATATTTATGATTCTTTAATGATACGCTTCCCAGCAACTGACCAATGCATTACGTTACGTTTCACAATGTTGCAAGCGATTTGATTGCTTCTGGCAATCACATTTTTCTACTCAATTTTGTTATCGCGGTTAAAACACCGGACGATAATGCAAGGTGGATTATTAATGTGCATACAATGTTTGTAATCAATGTAGTCAATGTTGTAAAATTATGACAATGAAATCCCCATAATTATTTTAATTAGGTAGAGTCAATTTTTACTTACAGCAGCCAAATGGACCAACATATACACATTATTCTAGTATAATTGCAGATAGAGTCTCAAGATGGAGAATTAGTTTCATTAGTGATGCTGCATATTGGCATAATGGAACCTGACCGTAAAATAATTTTAAAAAGTGATTTTCGATATATTTTAAACTTTTTATATCACAATACGCGACCTAGCTCGGGGTACATGTGAGTCGAAGTGTAGCCAAATTGTTTAATATCTGGGTTGATAATGTTGGATTGTTTTTTATTTTTCGAATTGGGTTAAGGTTTAATTTATTGGTGAATATTTAAATTTTTATGTACATAATTGGATTTGATTTTCGGTCTGAGGCAAGTTGAACGTTGCGTGTAACCGTAATTTTCCTTATTTCTATTAGAGCTCACTATTAGAAAATCCGACAAGTTATCTCTTTAGAACAGCCTCTGTCGAGGGTAGACCATCACACGAGGTACAACATCATACCACTGATTATCGTGGATATTTGAGAGTAAACCCGGCAAAATCGTGAATCTTATGGGTAACCTTTCGTGCTGAAGAGATGAATGTTTGCTCCACCTGTATACCATCAGTTTCGAATACCAGGCGACCGCCGAGACTAAGTAGCCTTGTCAATAAAGGCAGGAATGTATTGAAGGATCTGTGTTGTTCTTCAAATCAAAATAATTTTCTTTCTGGTTAATTTAACATTAATCAATTATTAAACCATTTGTTTGGCGGAAGTTCCAATAGTGCTTCCTAATTAGAAAACTGAAGCACTTTAGGCATCTCTTGAAAACATCACTATGGTGGGAACATCGGGATTTCAGGGAATGATGTCCCGATGATAGTATAAAAATGCGCAACCGTTTGGAGTGTAACGCAGTAGCACGATACGCTCGCAATAAAACGTGTTCAATCCGACAAATGCAACAAAATAACTCTTCTTTTTTTATTCACAGGTTTATCGAAAGAAACCTATTTTCGAGGTTCATTGCGAATCTAAGATTTAGTGAGACTGTCAACACATACCGGGTTCTAGTCTACGACAGATACGGGGTTCCGAGTGTTCTTCTGGTGAACCATTGGCATTTGAAAGCTCTAGGTTTAACAAAAACATGTTATGATACTGAAGATACTGTGTCCACCATGTATCCATGGGAGGGCGCTGAACTGGAACGTATCCATTTCAGTAAACTAACTACCAGCAAATTGCCAAAAAAAACTATTTATACGTTTTTTACGTAAATAATGGTAAATTACCGTAAAAAATTGTGAACGTAATAAATTCGAATACAATTACTCAAACTAAATCAAAATTTAATTTAAAACTATTTAAAAATATCAATTAATTAAATTAATTTTTGATTTAAAATGCTAAACTTAAAAAAAATTGTTTCTCATATTTGTATGGTTTTGAAGAAAATGGCGTCATGTAGTTTTGATTTATTACATTTTGCAATTAAGTATTTGGTTGCAAAAAATGTAATTTTTTACAGGTAAATCGACCTTACAGCAGCCGTGGTATCTCTGCTCGAATGTGATTCGGAGCTTCAATCTTCCACCTCAGGAGTTTATGAAGTGAAGTTCAATACGCAAACAGCAGTTGTACTGAGATATAAATCCAAGGATCATCGCCCTTTTAGACTACTTATCTGTTTTTGCCCTGGGTGTAAATTCGCGTTTCATGAAATAATGAAAATGGTTTAGTGGGAGAAGGGTGAAATGCACGAACGCAATTTACGCATCAGTTATACAAAATATAAGTAATAAACTAACCTTCTTGACTTCCTAAAGGCAGAAAATACATCATGTGAGAAGGTTTTTCGGTAGAAGGTGAAGACGAAATATATTGCACTGATCATGGCTATATTTCCTTTTTCCTTAACTTCGAACAAACAAACCCTTAAAAATTGAGGTCCTTAGTAATACAAGGTGTTTCGGAATGTATATAGATCATGTCAACAACAGTATAAAAAATGTATACGAATGAAAAACGTTGTAATGGAGATTTTTCTGTTAGAAAGTAGAAAGCTTGTGGTGACTGCAAAACTCAAACCAACTCTCTATGGCCAACGTAAAATCAATATCGCTCTACGGAGATTCGCTCTGTTGGAGGAATAGAAATTTATTTCAAATTCGATCCATAATGATCAAGGGAAGTACGATGAAGGCGGCCATCAACCATAAATGGAAAGCTGAGAAATGACCTTGCTAAACTTCCGGTCTATAAATTTGCCCTCGTTCTTACTTAAATGGTTAGAATGCCTAGCAAATTATAAAACTAATAATCGCTGTAAAACAAGAATTTTTTCTGGGAGCATTTCTGCACATTACGGGGTCATCTGATATATAATACTTCCGTCAATGCAATTATTTCAGCAGATGTAAGACGCGGGCATGAAAACCATCATTGCAAAGTGGTGCGATGACATGCTTATGAAAATTACCGCGAACTAGGGGTGTCCACAAAAAAAGTTCAGTCCCCTGCCCTGTGATGCTAGGGGATATGCCAATGATATCGCCATGTGATCAGTTGCAAACGATGATCAAATTAGTCATAATCTGGTGTTCTGACTTACCAGTGAAGTTCAATTTTTACGAGAAAAGCAATTTTTTGAAATTTCGATCTCCCAAAGCTAAGGGATCGTGACAACTCACAATCATTTTAGATCAAGTCCGGTTAGATCCAAAGTTTACCTCATAAAATCACATCGAAGCTAAATATCGAAGCTTCTATTTGTGGACTAGAATTGAAACTGCTACTGATAGAAAACCACTGGTTCAGTTGCAGTGAATCGTTTACTTAGGAGTTTTAGAGTGCTGCTAACCACATCGAATGATGCACACGCGATTGCGTTAGATCTCTCATCTCTTGATCATCGAATCTGAAAAAATATGATAAACTTACAACTGCTTCAAGGCCACAAGGTAGAATCTTTTCGAGAAATCAATTAGTGTGATTATTACTACTGGATATGAGAGTGAATTTTATGTTCTAAATATTATGACTTGCCCATGTTTACCGCTAGATCAGTTGGTGGCCTAATTGGTACCAAACTTGTTATATTCTATTGACCAGTACCTTACTGTCCTTCGGACAGAATTGTTACAATTCTGAAGGCAGCGGCCTATTGAACTAAAACCGACTGTTGAGAAAACGGTCGCTAATTAGATATTCAGGCATCCATAAGGGTGATTGATGCCAACACTGATGCAGTCGTAGAGACATTCTGTGACGAGCCACGACAATTTAAACTGTGATAGAAGTTGAGGGGTTTACTTGACATTCTCACTAAAAGCCGTACTCTAGACAAACACTTTATTCGAATGCGTGTTTAGGAGAAGGCATATTAAGCGGAGTGTGGTGGAATATAGATGCATGCGTCCTGTCCTTATTATACCATTCATAGATCACATCGTTCATCTTACGTTTCCTTTTTGAGGACCAGTTACATACCGACAAATAAAATACCAGACATTTTAAAATTAATCATCATTCTTGAGACTAAACGATTCGAATGGATTTGCTTCAATAGTATATTTTAGCAACTGAATGACAGAATGCCTTAAAAAAAAATTCAGTAGATTAGATATATTAGATAGATTAGATAGATTAGCTAGATTAGATAGATTAGATAGACTAGATAGATTAGATAGATTACATAGATTAGATAGACTAGATAAACCAGATAGATTAGATAGATTAGATAGATTAGATAGATTAGATAGATTAGATAGATTAGATAGATTAGATAGATTAGATAGATTAGATAGAGTAGATAGATTAGATAGATTAGATAGATTAGATAGATTTAATAGATTAGATAGATTAGATAGATTAGATAGATTAGATAGATTAGATAGATTAGATAGATTAGATAGATTAGATAGAGTAGATAGATTAGATAGATTAGATAGATTAGATAGATTTAATAGATTAGATAGATTAGATAGATTAGATAGATTAGATAGATTAGATAGATTAGATAGATTAGATAGATTAGATAGATTAGATAGATTAGATAGATTAGATAGATTAGATAGATTAGATAGATTAGATAGATTAGATAGATTAGATAGATTAGATAGATTAGATAGATTAGATAGATTAGATAGATTAGATAGATTAGATAGATTAGATAGATTAGATAGATTAGATAGATTAGATAGATTAGATAGATTAGATAGATTAGATAGATTAGATAGGTTAAATAATCTAGATTAGATAAATTTGATAATCTAGTTTAGATACATTAGGTAATCTAATATACCTAATCTATCTAATCGCCGAGCCGTTATGACAAAAAATATTCACGACATCCTGGAATTTGTACAACTCGTACAATGATTGCTGGTCGATATTTCTGGCCTCGTTTAAACAGAGACGTAATCAACTGTTAAGTTTGATCTTGTTAATCCTGCAACGATTTTTTTTTTTTTTTTTTTTTACTTTATTTACTTAAAAATTAGATACAATAATTAATTTGGTTACCAAACACTTAGTGTTGTAGGTAACAAAGGAACATACTTAATGAAGCAGCGCGCTGTTTATGTTTTATAATTTTAAAATATATACTTATATAAAAAAAAGGGAAGTTAAAAATTAAATAGACTATGATTGAAAAAAAAAAAAAAATTTATAATATATTATATACTACTAAAGAAAAATTTACGTTAAACAATAAAGAGCACAAAAATTGCAGAAAAAGCAAAAAAGCACTATAAAATAAAATTAAAATCAAAATTAAAATTCGCACCGTAAAGATTTTAATGATTATTTATTTAGACATTTTAAGTCCGATTGTTTATTTTAGGTTGTTCTTAAATACATTTTTAGGTTAAAGTTCAACGGAAATTGCCACTGCACTCATCAATAATTACGTATCACGATTCGGCAATAATTACGTTTACTCAAAATTACAACCGATCAAGAAAAACCTATAATCAAGTCGGTGAAATCTGCCCGAAAAAACTCAACCCGCATTGTTGGTGCATTTCAACCCGAAAAAAGTGTAAATGTTTAAAAATGTAGGATTATCCCAGAATTAAAATACAATAAACAAATAAAATTAGATGTACTCGTATAAAATTTAAGACAAATCTGAAACAATAATATATTATATTCCGCGTCATCAGCAATCGATCATTAGTCGTACCAGGTTGAAGAGAATACTGTACAAAGACCTCGGATTATTCGCCTTCAAGGTCCAGATGACTCAATAGTTGAAAGCAAATGATTATCCGCTTCGATACCAATTCTCTGCGTGGGCCATGTACCAGCTTCATAATGACGTCGAATTTGGTCGAAAAATCATCTTTTCAGAAAAAGCCCATTTCCGTCTCGGTGGCTATGTCAACAAGCAGAACTGCCGGAATTGGAATTCGCAACAGCTACACGAAATCATAGAGAATTCATAGAGATTTTGGAGTGGTGGCATAATTGGCCCATTTTTCTTCGAGAACGCTGCTGGAAACACTGTTACCGTCAATGGAAACCGTTAAATCGAGGCTATGAATGTGGCCAACATTTGGTTTGAGCAAAATGGCGCCACATCGAAAAATCAGCCGTTTTGGAGATGTCAATTGGCATGCGCGAACTTTTTTCTATGAGGTTAAAATAGATGTTAAGCCAATAATCCAGAGACAATTCCACCTTTAAAACAAACCGCGACAGTTATTCGCGAAATAGGCACCGAAATCATCGAAAAAGTTCCCAAAAACTGGACTCAAAGGATGGCTCATTGTATAAGGCCAGCAGAGGGAGCTACATGAACGAGATTGTTGTTCATTCTTAAATCGGAGACTCCCACCTACACAATACATAGAAAAAAATAAAAATAAAAAATAAATTGTCCACAAAATAGAGCTGTATACTGCAGCAGGGAACTTAAAATTTCAAAATTAAACTTTTCATACCGATTAAGCCCAATTTGAGCTTATTAATGCTTACGGGAAAAAATTAATATTAGTCCGCGAGCCGAAAAAACCGGAAAGATACTTTCAAATTTCGCCTGAAAGACGAAATAAATTAAATCCGATTTCTAGAAACAAACAGAAATAATTTAAGCCTAATTGTAAAACTTTCCAAGGGCTGGTAAACTGATAAAATTGGTGCTTTTCATAGAAATATAGTTTTCATAAATATTCATTCATAAATTGAGGAAAAAAACTAGCGCCTAAAAGATACTATATTCAACAAAAAAATACAGCGGTATACCGTTCAATAATATTTGTGTTGAATAATAAATTAAACAATAGAAATAAATTGTTCTAAAATCCAAAAATAAGCAATTCGGATAGTATATTTCTGTCACGCATGTTTATTGTCATCCGCAGAATATGGTGGCTGAATTTGTGCTAATCCAGAATTTGAACAATTCCATTGAACAACAAAGACCGTTGAATGAACGATTTTATGATAAAAAGTGTCCTAGAAACCAATGAACTTCACACTTCTGATTGAAAATTCCTGTAAATAATGTTCATCACTGCCATCGTCAGAAAATTTATGGAAACTTATGGAATTGGGTCAATTCCTTATTATCACAAATTCCGCCAAGTTCATTGGTTTCTAGAACATTCTATATCAGAAAATTTTTCATTATTAACTGTCTTTGCTGTTCAATGAAATTGGGCCAATTCTGGATTAACACAAATACAGTCACTATGTTATTCATACCTAAAGAACAAACCTGATAGGACTGTGCAATCAGAAGTAGCAACTTTCTTGGTTTCTAGCACACTTTATGTTTGAAAACCGTTCATTCAACAGTTTCTATTGTTCAAAGGAAATAAGCCAATTCTCGATTAGCACAAATTCGACCACTATTTTTCGGATGGCAATGGACTTATCTAAACGGATTTTTAATCAGAAGTGCCCACTTTATTGGTTTCTGGAATACTTTATGTCAGAATATCGGGTCTTTGTTGTTCAATCCAGACACTATATTTTTCGGATGACAATAATTCAACGGTCTTTGTTGTTCAATGGAATTGTTCAAATTCTGGATTAGCACAAATTCAGCCACTTTATTTTGTGAACATGCCTAACCGGAATTTGTTATCTAAATTGCTTATTCTTGAATTATAAAACATTTTATTTCTATTGTTTAATTTGTTGTTCAACACAAATATTATTGAACGGACCTCTGTGTTTTGTTTGTTTAATATAGTATCATTTAGGGGCTAGGTTTTTTCCTCGATTTATGAATGAAAATTTGTGAAAATTATTTTTCTATGATTAGAACAAATTTCGTCAGCTTCTGGTAAATTTTTAAATTAGGCTTAAATTGTTTCTGGTGAAATTTGAAATTTCTTTTTTCCGTTTTTTCGGCTCCGGGACTAACACTAATTTTTCCCCGTAAGCACTATTTTGCATTTGGGCTTAATCGGTATAAAAAGCTCAATTTTGAAGTTCAAAAGTTTTCCTGCTGCAGTTACCCACATATCATAAGAATAATCGTTTGTGTGGATTTGCTTAAGTAAAAAATTTCATGTGAGATTGATCTAGCGAAAGTAAAAATTCTGTGAAGCTAATAATCAGGGTATATTGCACTTGTGGTATATATGGCCAGTTGGGTCATAGTTATGTTAATGGACACTGAGATATCTCTGCTATAAGCATCATATCTCTAGCTTCACACAAATCTGTTTACTTACACAAATACACACAAAGGTGTGCATATTTTATTCCAATGATTGTATAGGTTAATTTTGTTATTAAATTATTTATAATTAATTTTCTAGATATAGCTTAATTTTCTTTACGGCTAATTTTATTTGCGTATTTTTTAACACTGACACTTTTTTCGGGTTGACTACACTTTAGCCAAGAAATGCACCAACTATTTCGGGATGACATTTTTCGGGCTGACTTCAACGACTTCTACTACTATACTTGAGTTTACTGGAATAAAAGCACTGAGCAGGACACTCAGAAGTTCTGAGTTTCTTCAGGTAAATAAACACAGGTCAAATTATGGTGGCAACCGACCGGTCCAAATTCACCGTGCACGAGTTTTAATAAAATTGACCAGCCTTTGACTTTTGACTATAAGCAATGACAGATTTAAACGGAACATGAAACCATTTTGGGAGTCTAAGTAATCGACAAAAATTGTTTTCAATGTAGTTTTGTTAATATTCTCAAGTCTAGTTTGTAAACTTTACAAACAAACTCATACAATTGGTGTAACAAATTCACACAATTGGTTTATTTTTCAATCAGAATGTACTCCGATTAGTTTGATGTTAAAGGGATTCCAATATGCGATTGAGTAAATCTCTAAAATGATTTTGTTTAACAATTTGACAATCCCATGACAGTTTTATTATTTTGGGTGTAGTTTTATTAGTCAATCAAACAAACCTGGACAGAATATAGTTGTGAGGATTAGCTTTCAAATCTTAGTAATATGCATATAAATTTCTAATTTTATTTCCTCGTGTCAAACTCTGTGGGTGATAATTTCATTATACTCTAAGCCTATATTTAATATTGAACAGGCAATCAAGTATCGATATTATTATGCGTTCTTATTTTCTTAACTGTAGGTTGGATTAAGATCGAACAATAAATAAAAAGAAAACAAATCACAGTATCAATTCAAATAATTATTTAAAATTCATAGTTTTTAATTTAAAAATCAGAAGAGTTAATAGAGCAGATGGTATATCGAGATGGTTTTCATCGAGTCACTCTCAAATCCATAAGGAAGCACAGAATTCATGAATTTTTCCCACGAATTTTTAGTATACTGTTGGTTTAAGTAAAAGTTATGGATACAATTAAGCGAATGCACATGAATATTATATTTGACACGAAACATTAAACTTACCCGTTAAATAAGATAATCGTTCATTAACCGTGTACCAAAACAAAAAAAAAACAAAGTTCACCGCTGATTATATTTTATCTCTCACAGCCTAACACCACATGCATATCGAATATACAACGAGACTTAATTTAATTCAAACAAGCCATCACTTTAATATCACACAATGTTTATGCAAATTTATAATTCAAATAAAAACAAAAAATTTTCTTAATTTTGTAAATTTTGTAAATGACTTAATTTAATAAATAAGAAATATAAATGTGGAAAAGTTATCTCGTTCTTGCGAGATAACAACAACAAAATTACCGAGGCATGTATATCACAGCAGAGCATCAAACAAAAATTCTTTTAAGTGGCTGTCATCGAAACCAACAACAAGTGCGATCACGATCTATATAAAAATTTAATCTGAGTCGGAATATTTAGTGGGGCTGGTTTCTACAATCAGAAATCAATCGGTTATGGTAATAAGGAATTTTATGTTGATAATCAACCAATACGTTTTCACATTTTTGTTCGTTTTTATTGCAAATTTGGTAATTTAATAGGAGCTAGGCAGTCTAGAGTATTAATTTAAACTACGCAGAAGAACGTGTTATATATGATATTTCTTGTATGATGACACGTTTTTTATGTTGGGACAGCTGGGAGTAGCTGATAAAAATAAAACTTTTTTGATAAAAGTGTTGTTAACCCGAAACACGAAATCCCGAAATCAAAATCCAAAAACAAAAATTCGAAAACAAAATCATCATAAATTAAATTTCGACAAAGGTGATTATGAAAAAATAAAACCAAATTATAAATTTTCAAGTAGATAAAATTTGAATGGTTCAATAAATTCGTTAAAATATCGCAGAATAGTACTAAAACATATATATATATATATATATATATATATATATATATATATATATATATATATATATATATATATATATATATATATATATATATATATATATATATATATATATATATATATATATATATATAGGGTAAGCGTCTGACCGTTTATGGTGTCATCATGTCAGTATGGTGCCTCCAGCGTTGCAACTATCTGAAACTAGCAAGTGTTTAATTTACCTCCACGTGGTACCACCCGGGCGACTACAACGATTACTCGTGGTAGTCGGCAAAACTATTAAATGCGAAGACCTAAAAAAAAAAATATGGCGGAAGGTTCTAACAAAATATTACCCCAGGTGGGTACCGAATCACTTCGGGAATCCCACTCCTCTGCGCTAGAGGATCGTCCCACGGATTCTGGGGGGGACAATCAACCGCAAACAACTGGAAGGACGCTGTTGGTGAGTAACCAGGCCAAAGCATCCGGAACAATTACTGGAAACATAGACGAAAGTTACAACTTCTACTTTAAACCAACAAAACTTTTAAGTAGGTCTCCACCACACCACTCCTCGATTCCAGACCTTTCAATATGGAGTGGCACAAAACGTCGTTGCGACGTGAAAAACGCAGAACATGTTGACAATCAAGCCGAGTTAGCAGAGTTAATCGCAGTGATCGAGCAGATCGAGAAGGAAACCGGCGGACTGAGCTCATTGGTAAAGGCGAACCCGACAACGAAAAATCAAATAAAGGATGCGGTGTCGAGGGTAAGGATGGCTGCATATAAATTATCAAATTTTAAGCAAACACTACAGACATGGAGTAATAGGCCCATCGTAACTGAGAAAAAGCGGCGTAGAACTGACAATGATGGTCAACGCGTGGCACAGCAGAACATAGCCACTCAAACTGATCTAGGCCCGACACAAAAACAAACTGAGGCAAAGGAGATGTCCACACAAACAGTGAACATAAAGGAAATTGAAAAGAAAACCGAGGAGCTCTGCAACTTGATTCACTCGACGATGACAACACAAGATATCAGGTTAACTGTCTCAAAGGAATGGCCACAAAAAGTATTTCGCGTAACTAAAATCAGCCGTAACTGCTTTATGGATTGTGAAACGTTAACGAGAGCCATTTTTATTGACGGAAATAAACCAATCACTCAAGAATTGCATAATTTGGGAAAACAAGTACCAGGCTTTCAGCAGCTGTTAGACAATCAGTACTTTAAGTATGGTGACGTTGCTGTTATACGAAGCTCAGACAGGATTGAATTAAAGGGCCAGAATCGGCCGGCTAGTGATGGACGTACTTTGCTACGTTAATCAAGAGGTAGACGATAATGAGCTAGAAGCACAATTTATCGAGTTAGCAAGAAGAATGAAGACTGCCTCCCAGGAATGCACGGAGTTGAGCGTCACCTCGACAGTCAGAAACTGGTTAAACTTGCGTAAGATCCTGGAGTGCTGTTATAGCGATAGCGGAGTATGCATCGAAATTTGCGTGGGTGCCGAGAGAGGAACAAGGGATAAACTGAAAGCCGAGACAAAAGTGAAAGGCAGTAAGCAGGTCACGCAGCCTGACGCTGCTCAGCGTAGTAGTTCGGAACCAAACTAAAGATGTGATTGTAGCGGGCGACTTTAACGCAAAATCTCCAGAGTGGGGCGGAGATGTATTTATTAGACAATAGAGGTCAGCAACTGGCAGACTGGGCTGCATCCTGTAACCTTAGCAGTGTCAACACGGGGCAATCACCTACATACGAAAGAGGAAACTATGGCTCGTTCCTAGATGTAACCTTCGTCTCACAAAACACCATAAATCGAATCCAAAACTGGAAAGTTTTGGATGAAGAAAGTCTTAGTGACCACCGATATATTATGTTCGAAATAAACACAGCGACACCAGCTAGACTTCAGGGGACTAGCGTTCCAGTCAACCGAGGCTGGCAGGTTGGGGAAAAGAGTTAGACGCGCCTTCGTAGCGCGATGCAACAGCACCTTGGCGCCCCTAGCATAATATCACCGGCACAATTAGTAACAACTGTCAGAAGAATATGCTAAGAGGCGCTAGAATCTAGAAGTGGAAATAGACGAAAAGCTGTCTACTGGTGGACTCCAGAAATCGCTGAACTTCGCAGACGCTGCAATCACGCCAGGCGAAGGCTTACAAGAGAGAACAGGCGCACTAGCGGCCAAGCAGACAGAACCTTTCACCATAATTTGAAGAGCGCCCGCACCTGCATGAGAAAGGCGATCGCGAAATCGAAAAAGAACTGCTGGAAACTCCTCTGTAATACAATCGAAGAGGACCCTTGGGAAGATGCATATAAGATCGTGATGAAAAAATTCGGACGAAAAACGCCTACATTACCCGCAGATATCACTAACATCGTCGTGGCCTCGCTCTTTCCAACGCACGACCAAGTGGAACATGAAAACATACGACCGGTAGAGATTCCACCTTTCACAACTGAGGAACTCGAGATGGCATGGCGGAAATTGAAAACGAAGAAAAGTTCCGGGCCAGATGAAATTCCATCAGAGGCCGTTCGGATCGCGGCGGAAACCCACCCAAAAAAGGTGCTAGACGTGATGAATTCCATTCTAGAGAAGGGGGAATTCCCTCGCATCTGGAAAACGGCGCGATTGGTGCTGTTAAAGAAAGATGGAAAACCGGATGGCGTACCGACATCTTACAGGCCACTCTGTCTGCTGGACACGTTCGGAAAGCTTTTCGAACATTTGCTATTACGCAGACTGATCGACGAAATTGATAGGGCAGGTGGACTCGCTGATAATCAGTTTGGATTTCGAGCAGGGCACTCCACAATAGATGCTATAGTGGAGGTTATGAAGCTTATAGATTCAGCCGCTAATGGTACACAATATACGCGGCGTATCCCAGTAATAATCACACTGGATATAAGAAACGCCTTTAATAGCGCATCATGGGAGTTAATTCTACAAGAACTTAATAACTTCCAAGTTAGTCCATATTTGAGGAGGGTACTTCAAAGTTACTTGAGTGAACGACGAATCATTGTGGAAGCTGGAGGTGTTGCTACTCAGATGGATGTCACGAGCGGGGTTCCCCAAGGTTCCATATTGGGACCGATGCTTTGGAATATCTTGTACGATGGCATTCTTCGAATTCCTTTGCCCGAAGATGCCAAATTAGTGGGCTACGCAGATGCAGAGTGGACGCAGCAATAGAGGTGATTTCTAGGTGGCTTCACAATCACCGAATGCAATTGGCCCCAGAGAAAACTGAAGCAGTGGTAATGACAGGCCGCAGAGTTCGCAACTCGATGGATTTCAACGTTGATGGAATCAAAGTAAAGCCGACTACACACATTAAATATCTGGGTATATGGCTAGACTACCGTCGCTGTTTTCAAGAACACAACAGGCAAATTGTAGCAAAGGCGACTCGGACGACAAAAGGGCTCATCGGATTGATGACGAATGTTGGTGGACCAAGCGCTATAGTAAAAGAAAATTGCTCTCATCAGTGGTTTTATTCTCAATACTTTATGGGGCACCCATCTGGATACGAGCTTTAGACACTGCAAAGGCGCGTGAACAGTTGGAGTGTGTGCAACGGACCCTAGCACTGCGTGTATGCAGTGCATACAGAACAGTTGGAAAGGAAGCAGTTCTCGTGATAGCTAATATGCCGCCGATCACGGTGCTGGCGAAATATAGAGTAGCAGTTCTTCAGGGAAGCCCAAGCGTTGAAGCCAAATCAGAATTAATGCAAGAATGGCAGACTAGATGGGAGAGCGCTGATACTGGATCGTGGACCAGGGAGCTCATCCCGAGGCTAAAGGAATGGGTGGAGCGTAAACATGGCGAGGTGAACTTCCATCTCACTCAGTTCTTGTCAGGTCACGGTTGTTTCAACAGCTATCTATTCAGAGTGCATATCAAGGATATACCTAATTGCTTATACTGTACCGAAGAGGATACACCAGAGCACACGATATTCTACTGTGCAAGGTGGGATCAAGTGCGAAAGCAGTGTACAGATGTTGTAGGAGCCGTAACACCAGGTACAATCATTTCGAGGATGCTGGCGGACGAGAATGGTTGGTATGCTATAAGTAGGATGATTAGAGTAAGACTAACCATAAAAATGAGGGAACAAGCGACCATGTCGCTCTGAACAAAACTAGACAATAGACATCCCGCGGTCGAAGAAATGCAACAAATTTGTGGTACCGGTCGCTGCGAGGAGGTGAGGTAGGGGGTTTTTAGTCGGTAGAAGTCCGGCACAAGGTCCATGAGGATTTTCCCCCTACTAGAAGAAAAAAAGAAAAAAGAAAAAAATATATATATGTATATATATATATACTAGCTGACCCGGCGAACTCCGTTTCGCCACCAGATGGCTTCGTTTTTTGTACCATTTCGTTTGGGGATTAAAAGATGAAGAAAAATTATTTTTTTTGTTTCATATTTGAAAAGGAAAAATTTTATTTCATTTCACAACAGTAATGAATTCATTTCGATTACAAAAATGAAGTGTAATTTAGTTGAACTTCTCTAAGTAAAAAATGAAAGTGAATCCAAAGTAAATACTGAATGGAAGCGTTATACGCGTCCGCAAATTATCCGTTTCATTGAAGTGCTCTTTGGTATACCACATTTTTTGTTTTTTGGTCTGACGTCAACACAAACAAAGCGGATGGTTTCCCAACTCGTGAACACGCAACGTATAGCTGCCCATGTGAAAAACAATGATTTTCTAAATTTATCCCGCAAACACTAAGCGATTGGCCTTGCGACTTGTTAATTGTCATTGCGAACGCAAGGCGAACCAGAAATTGCAATCGTTTGAAGTCAAACGGAAGATCAGTCGGAATCATTGGTATTCGAGGAATACATACATTTTCACCTGCGTACTTTCCGTTAATAATGGTTGCCTCAATCAAATTCGGCATAAGTCTTTTCACCGCAAGTCGAGTACCGTTGCAAAGTCGCGGTGGATTCAAATTACGCAATATGATAATAACTGAACCAACTTTGAGTTGCAAGTTATGTGGTGGAAATCCTGGTAACTCCAGAGAGTTCAAAAACTCCGTTGGATAATTTACTACATCATCGGGATTTGTTACGGAATCAACGGATTTGTATGTCACCAAATCGCCAGCGATTTTTGATTGAATGGTGAAATTCAGTGCGTGTACATCATTATTCTTTGCGGAGAGAATTGCTCGTTGATTTAACCAAGCATAATTCTGATAATTCTCACTAATGTTTGGGAAAACATTGTCAATAAGAGCTAATTGAGAGTCTACAAATCGGGAAAAGTCGTTGGTAAGAGCAATTAATCCAGTTGTCGCATCAACTGGGACTTTTCCATTTCCAACAGTTAACAATTGTTTGGAAAATTGTGCAGCACTTTGATCATTTTGAAGTTGAACTCTCATATTAGTGGTTAGTGATAATGTTTTTACGTTATTCCACAAAGGTGATGCCTTCAGGCAAGCATTCAATTCATCTGCAGGCGTTCCACGGGGAATTACTGGCAACGTCTGCCTGAAATCGCCTGCCAACGGCGATTTCCCGGATCGGGAAATATTGCATGTTGGAGTATCAATTGTGTTTAAATTGAGTGGCAACTTAAGCGCAGAATGTGCAGTACGACCGCCATCTAGAAAAGTCGCCGCAATTCCAGATGATGCTAACGCCAAAGCTATGTCACATCTTGATCGAATAGTGGCCAAAATCAATGAAACGACAAATGTTTTCCCTGTTCCTCCAGGTGCGTCCAGGAAGAATAGACCACCAGTATTATTGTCCACCGCTTGCATTAATGTTTCGTATACTTGTTTTTGCTGTTCATTCAGCGGAAGTGGCTGATTTCGTCATTCGCATTTTCCGACGCAATACCAAACACAGCCATGTCGCTGCCTTTTGTGACGTACTTGCACAAATATTTGACTGATTTGGCCGAATGACAACTCCCAACGTTCGCATGTGTTTCGAAAATTCGTGATAGCAGCGGGCAATATGGTACAATGAATTCATTTCCGATCTCAATCTCTTGATTTCGAACTTTAACTTTGATAGTTCGACCATTATCTTCTTTTGAACGCCAACGATAAACTGGATATCCATCGTTCCATGTGACTGTTTCAGCAACTAACGGTCGCGGATATCGTTTTGTGCACTTTCCATCAGCCATGCAAGGTGATAATGGATTTAATGCACCGCACGGTCCATGCACCATCTGTGTCGTCACAATGTCGTGTAGATGGGATCAGTGACTATGGATCAGGAATTTCAGCTGATATGATGTCATCCACTTCATTTGAATGTAATTTGTTCAGCAACCAAATTAGGATATGAGCGTGCGGTAGTCCACGCTTCTGCCATTCCACCGTGTGTCACCAAAAACTCGATACTTAGTAAGCACATCCATCATAACCTTGAGGTTTTGCTGAAATACCCTGGCGATTATGTCATGGCGATCTAGCGGTTTTTGGCCCGGGTCCAACTCACGTTCAATTTCCGTCCACTTCGGATTACATATGAACGTAATGAATAAATCCGGAGTTCCATAATTTCGCACGTACGTCATAGCGTCTTGAGCGTATTCGTGCATGTGTCGTGGGCTTCCGATATAAGATGATGGGAGAATCGTCAGGCATCCAATATTCTGAACATTACCATCTGAATGAATAGCATCACGCAAGTGTATATAGTCCTCATATCGTAGCTTTGCCTGATTGAATCGGATGAACGCGAAACGTTCGGTCTCGATTTTGACATACATGTCGACAGCGAATTGCTGGAATAACCGACGGCACTTTAGAATGACATTCTCCTCATGTGTTCGAATCATCATACGATACGCATAGTAATTCATTGCGCTTAGATTTTTGTTCGTTGATACGCCTGAAAATGCAAAATTAAATGGATTGTTAATGGAAACCAATAATAGCAATAATTAGTGTGTGAATATTGTACCTGTAATTGGATCGACCATTTTCAACGTGATGTCGTATCCGTCTTGCCCTTGCCAATAAATGATTGGATATTGTAACGCATCGTACAAACAATGTGTCTCGTTTACACGATGCATGATATTGCTTCTTCGCTGAACGACAATGTCTCGTGATTTAGTTGGATCGCCAATAATAATTGCAGCAACATCATCAACGGTGGGTGCATTGAATCTTCGCACATGTTCACCTGTTGGGGTACGATCCGCTCTTATGACAAATTTGTGCGTATCCGATGGCATTCGTTCCAATGCTATTTTGAACATATTAACCACAGCGTTATTAGCGTGAAAAAATGCTTGCAACTGTTCAATAATTCGTCTCTTTAACTGTTGTGTTCCCTGTATATTGCACCGCACATTCAGCTGATCCACCATCGACGAAATGAAATATATTTGCAGAAATTGATGCGGATCATCTGGTGTTGGCACCATTGAACCATGCAAATGATACATTTGTCCTTGTATCTGTAATTGCAAACAATCATTAGTTAAAGAATACGTTGTGACTTCTGATCGTGTGATGGTGTAGTATGTGGTGTATGTGTAGTTGCTATGTGTTGCAATTGATTGTGTGTGTGATTGATTGGTGTGAGTGATTGGTTGTGTGTGTTGTATCTTTTACCTTGCAAGTCGGCATGAAGCCGCCTTCTCGATTGATATTAGCTCCGAGGGAAGTCATGCGAAAGCAGTTGTTCTATTCAAAGATGCGTTGAAGAAAATGGTTGGAATCGGGATCACTTCCATCGAACAATGGTTTCAGTGGCTGTGGTGGTGTAAGTATGGATCCAGTTTGACTTTTCCACTTGCGCAGCACAATCCACCCGTTTCTCTTTTGAACTTTAACGCATTGCAATATCGGCATACAGTCGTCATTGGTCCAATATCTAAATTGTCATCATCACTGTAGTTCGCAGTGGGATCATATTGGAATGCCAAGCGATTGTATGATGCCAATGATCTTCGTTGTCTTTCTTCGCTTAAGTTCTGTGAATACACATTTTGCTGGCTTGCATGTCTTGTGCGGCGGCCGATGTTCGCACGTCGTACTCTAGGCATTTTGGACTATGGACAGACTATTTATTTAATTTAACCTCAAATGCACGATCCACATAATTTACACAGTTCAACTTACCACCTTAAGAACAAATGCCTGTTGTTGAAATTGAATAAAAATTTGCACAATACGCGTGATTGATTTGATGGTTACCAATTGAACTGTTAGGAAACGAAAAACTTTAACCTCAATTTCACAATTTCACAGTGAACACAATACCGGTTTTAAGTTAGCGTTTGAAAGAACGTGCGCATAATAAATGTCACATGAAATTAACTGAGCAGAGTACAATGAGTAGCTGTCAAACAATGTATCACGCACCGGCGTCATCTACTTAAAATGAAACGTACTTACACACCACGTACTGGCGCCATCTGCTCCACCACCATGCAAAACCATATTGGTTTGTAGTACATGCTATGTATCAGAGATGGCGCTGTATGCGAAAAATGATTTTCCCTGTTTTCCTGCTTTTCTGTTGAAATTTTTCTTGAATTTTGTTTGCTATAAACCTCCGTGGAAATCGGTTCGTGCGTTCTGGAGCGTGGAAATCGGTTCGTGCGTTATAGCGTCAGGAAGGAAAACCCGACTTATTTTTATATTATAGAAGATATATTCTTCTTCTTATTCTTCGTCCTTCGGTATTATTCCAAACTTTGTCAGTAGTGTTGAGCATAGTTTGATGTCTCCTAGGTCTGGTATCGTAGTTGGAGAGGCTTTTGATGAATTTTCCACTTTAATTATTTTTGTATGTCTCTGGATTGCAATATAAATAAGTAATGCTACCAGTGCGATTGTTGAAATGAAAACTCGCCCTGATAGTGACCATATTCACAGTTGATGACTCCATCGTTTAAGGAAAACATTCCGGATTTGTTTCCTATTCTCTATGTTTACGTGAGCGATTTCGTCGAAATTAAGGTCCGATATTAACTGGCGTGTCGCTTGGAGGTCGTGTGCACAGAATTATTATATAGAGCCACTGAGAGTTCTATGCTGGCTAGTGTATTTGGGTTGAGGAGTTTATGCTTATTTGTGTTGAAAATTTCAATCACAGTAGCGTGAGTCTTTTCGACTTGGCCGTTTGATTCAGATGGCGACGCATATTCTTGTTTGATATTTAGGTTCGATATTTAGAATCGATTGAAAAGTCGTCGCGTGATCCGAGACAATCGTATTCGGAATACCGAAAAGTGTAAAATATTTTGTAATGGCGCTGGTAATTTATAGAAATTTTGAAAATGAGTCCACAATTGATAAAAAGCTCATTTTGTCTATTTTGAAAATGTCGATGTTGATTCGTTCCAAAGTTTTTTTAGTTGTTGGTCTTGGGGATGGATATCTTTATGTTATATGGTTTTCGATCATATTTGTGAACGTGGCATATTGTGCATGCATTAATGTGGCTCTTAATTTTGTTTGTTAAATTAGGGAATAAAAATGATCTTCGGATTTGATTTTCCACTTCTCTAATGCATCTATGGGCACTTACATGTTCCTTGATAATGATCGTATTTTCACGTTCAATATTGGTGACATCCTCTACCATTTTAGTAACGAAAAGTAAATGGCCTTTTTGTGAGAAGTTGTTTCTGAACGATTCCTGAGTTTTTCCGTAAAGGATTTTAGGTGCGAAAATCGATGTTTGTTTCCCATTATGGTAAGTTTTGATAAAGTTGGTTATATCTTCCAACTCAAAAGACTTTTTTGAAATAATTATCTGTAGTAATTCAGCGGACGATCAGAGAAGTGCATGTAGTATTCTTCTGATGTATTCGCTGAGTGAATTGTGTCCATATCGCTACTGTCGTCCGTATTATTTTCGGGTTCGTGTTCCTGTGAGGTGACAGCGAAGGATTCGTTAGTGTTGGCATTGCTTTCATTATTTAATGCTGACAATCTGCTGACAGCGTCTGTCACTACATTGGTTTTTCCTTCCTTCTATATTACATTATAATCATATTTTTCGAGCTCGAGTTGCCGTCTCAAAATATTTGCGTTTTTCTCACTTGTTTTAATGAACGTTAGAGATTTATGGCCAGTGACTAACGTAAACTTGTTACCATAAAGGTAAGGCTGAAATTTTTTCACTGTCCATATTATGGCGAGTGTCTCTTTCTCGTTTGTTGCGTAGTTGGATTCTGTACTATTTAACGTTCTTGAGGCAAGTGCTATGGGTCTCTCTAACTTGTTTTGGATTTGTGAGAGTACGGCTCCCAGGGCGAAGTCTGACGCATCAGTCGTCAGGATAAAAGGTAGTGTAAAGTCTGGATATGAAAGAACTTGATCTTCTGAAAGTATACTCTTCAGCGTTTCAAATGAGGTAATATACTCAGGATCATGCGTATTTACCATCTCATCGTTTTTTAAATAAGTTGTCATTGCTTTTGTTATTTTTAATAATCTCTAATGAACCTCCGACACTAACCAGATATTCCAAAAATTGTTTTATTTCCTTGGGGGTTTTCGGCAGTGGCTACTCTAATATCTTTTTGATTTTATCTGGATTCGGTTTAACCCCATTTTGAGTTATAACGTGTCCTAAGAACTCAGTTTCACGTTTCCAGTTGTATTTTTAAATTAAACTTTGATAGTTTTTGAAGTACTATGTCAAGGTTTTTGATGTGATTTACAAGGTTATATCCGACTACGATAATGTCGTCAAGATAGACATGACAGATTTTCCCAATCATGCCATGCAGAACGTTGTTTTGCATGGCTGTTTTAGCTTGGCATTCCTCATCCATCGGAATCTGGTGAAATCAAGTTTTTTCGGGACAACCGAAATCGAAGCTGAATAAGGGCTGTTAGAATGATGGATAGTCCCACTATCTAACATTTCTTGTATCTGATCCTCAACATCTTTTTTAAAATGATGAGGATAACGATATGTTTTAGTGTAGACAGGTGTTTCGTCCTTTGTAATTATATTATGTTTTATGACGGTTGTTGCTGATATTGGTTCATTTTTTATTTCCGCAATACATGTTGATTTTTGTGAATGTTGTTAGTTTTTTTTCTCTCGTTTAGGTTAAGATGTTCCATTCGAATCACTTCTTTAATAGTTTCTTGACTGATTGTGGAAATAATATCTACCGGAATGGGTTCCATATCAAAGTTATTAACTGTCAGTTGCAACTTAGGTAATTCTTTCGGTGGGTCTGGCTCATTAGACAGAATTTTCACTGTTGTTGTTGGATTTCTCGCTGTATACAGACCTGGCTGTACAGTTATGGCATCATATAGTTTTGCATAGTTTGTTACGATCCAATCACCACTTTGTGATGTTTTAAACGTAACTAAATGGTGATAGAAGTTTCCCGTGGGGTAATAACGGATAAATCTAAATGGTTCATTATTTAACGTGATTGAATTTAATTTATAATCAGTTCTTGAATTACTTTTGACCATGTTCGGGTAAGTTTTCTTTTAATAAGTTTTGTTTGGTTTTATTATGTGACTTATGTATGCCGAAAATATTGTTCACAGACATTTCCCCTTTTGTTAGTAGTTCTTTTGGAATGATACCGGGTCTAATAATGTTCTTATTAGCCCACTATCAATTAACAATTTTATTGATTTGGTAGTTTCTTTGTTTTGGCATACTAAATAAGATAAAAAGTTTAATCTTCCGTGCCCGTTAAGTTTTCTTCCTGTTGAAAATTTTCAACGACGCCTTGATCTTTTACGGGATCTTGTTCAATTTCGTGATTATTGATTAGCTTTTTATTAAACGTATACCGAGATTTCAGTGTCAGGTCTACCTCCACGGGAATTAGTTTTTCATTCGGATTAGTTCTTCTCTGAACACTTTGATTAAAATCTCTATAATAATTTTGAACACCGCTTGAAAACCATTTTGATTTCTTGAAACTGAGGAATATGGCTTGTTAAATTTATCTTTTTTTGAATTTTCTGCCATTATCTCATTTGCACTACATTTGCACAAGAAAGCATACGCTTCTTCTATATCCTTGGGTTTGGTCGCTTGTGCATACCTAAAGTATGGCTTTCTTAATCCTGAGATGCTGCCAACGCGTCTTCTTCAAAAAATGCATTGATCGCTGGCCAAGTATTATTATACAAAGTATTTTGTTAGGAAAAAGTTTTTATGCTTTGTACGATTTCCTTTACTTTATGGAAATAATTATGCATTGACTGATTTTCGAGATGTTTGGTTGACCAAAGCTGTGATTTATAAAATGTTTGCTCTTGTCGATCTCCAAGTGCTTCATGGAGTATTGTTTTGTTTTCGTGGAAGATTTGACAATTGCCTGCAAGGCACAAAATATCTCCCACCTTACTTCAATTTTGTTACTTACTGATTGTAAGTATAACTGAATTTGTTACGGTGATACTAAAGTTCAAACACCCTTAATGTATTTTCGGCCATTTGTATCCGGCCTGGATCGCATCTACTCCCTAATTTTGTTCGATCACTCACATTTAGCGTAATACTAAACACATTTCCAGGGTTTTATCATCGGTTTCCTTGATAGCACAATTAGATAATGAAGATATATGTTCACCAATAGAATTTTCTCGTACTTTTGCTAAGGATTAACTATACCTAGCTCTGGGCATAACGCCCTTATTTACCATCGGACTTTCTGGCAAGAATTCCGAGTGCACAACACAACATCACGATAATCAAAGAAAGCAGTTTGCATTACCTTGAATTTTGATCGATTTTGCCGTGTTTTTTTCGGTTTAGGCTCATATGGAAGGTGCCATTCCGAAGCTTGTTGACTGGTTTGCATGTCAAACTCGTAAACTCATATCTCATCACCAGTTACAACGCGTTTTATGAATGTGAGATCGGAATTCACCCATTCTAGCATGACTTCAGCGACCTTTACTTTATTGACGTTAACGAGCGAAGCAAATCATCCACCACATTTCGACCACTTAGGAATGAACCCTATCACTCATATGTACTTGTTTTGAAAAAGTCGATTCACTGTAAGCCTTCCGTAACATTTTCACATATTCGGCACACGAAATTCTATTTGCAATACAAAATTTGGGACGAATTCTTTGTTCGACATTTTTATTCAGTATTAAACTGCAAAACACAATTTGAGATAAGTTAGATAGAGGACAGTTGTGCCAACTTAGTGACTTAGACATGTCTACGATCCCTTTAAGCGAGCTTTTTAAATTATAGTTTCACAATTTCTATGATTTAGACCTCAGGTATAGTCGCCTGAATTCGTAAGAAATATCTATTACCAGAAACCGAACCATACAGGTTTTGTAGTTCAGGAAGTGATCTAATCAAGGTTTTTGAAAATTTCGATTAAGATAACTCCATGGCTATCCCAGAAAATAGTCACCATCACTTTCCCAGCCGAAGGAACGTGCCATAGTCCACTATTTTGACTGATTTTTTGGATTCTGGATTGTAATAGTGTATCCAAGTTTCATATTAGCTGGCATCGGTACTCTGACCGAAGCGCTGCACCCAACGTGTGGACAGCTTTCTCATGCCTAAATCTTGATTTAATATATTAAAAACATGTTACTTGGTTATATTTATAGCCTCTTCTATCTCTGCAACTATAAATCGACCGTTGTCTAGCACCATTTGGTGAACTTGAGCGATGGTTGCAGTGACGGTCAGTGGTTGCAGTTTTCGGACGTCCCGAGCGTTTATCATCACCCAAGCTGGTACGACCACGTTTAAATTCAGCTGCTCAAAATTTCTCCGTGGTAAATGATAGTCCAGATAGTCCCCCTATACAGCGTCCAACTCGTCTTTGATTTGTGTAGGCGTATTGCCTTTCAAAAATAAATATTTAATGTCTACTTGACCGATTTATTCCAGTTTCACAAAAACTCTGACATCGACTCAGTCAAACAACTGTTAAACAACGACTGATCATCCAAAAAGGCTGGTATATTGGCGAGTAGTTTTCAACGTATTCGCAAAATCTCTCCCCCATTTTTGTTGACAAGTGGTGCCATCTTCATATGTTGAGGTCGAAAATTTTTCATATAACATACATATTCATTATCAGAAACCAGACTATATAGGTTCTGTAGTTCAGGAATTCGCCTAATCGAAACACAAGTGTCAAAAAATTCAATGATTTAGAGGTCTGGTATAGTCGACTGAATAGGGAATAGTCCGATGGGAACCGAGGAGCTTGGGCCTTCCTTTTACATTTTGATCGGCTTGGACGAATGTTTTCGAATGTAGAAAATAATTACAAGGAGTACTACATAGTACTATGTAGCATGATGTTGCGCTATGTTGCCTGATGTTGCACTATGTTGCATTATATTGCACCATGTTGTGGGATGGTGCTCTCATTACATTGTGGGATGTTGCTTCAAGTTTGATTTTATTTTACAATGTTGCATGATGTTGCGCTATATTGCCTGATGTTGCACTATGTTGCATTATATTGCACCATGTTGTGGGATGTTGCACTACATTGTGGGATGCTTCAAGTTTGGTTTTATTTCACAATGTTGCATGATGTTGCGCCAAGTTGCTTGACATGTGGCTTGTTGTAAGGATGTTCTGTCTTGTGCCTTTATGTTGTGTTATATTGGCTTGAGGCCTTTTTTTAAAATTTTATTTGGCTTCAACTATTTTAATAAAATTTGGCGGGGTAGGGTTTTCGAATCCAAGGAAATGATTACAAGTAATTTAAATTTCTGGATAATTCATTTAAGAGTTTTCTTTTGGAGTCTCCTCGCTCCATTGGTGGTGTCCAACATACGACAGATAACTGCATCTTCATGTTGAGATAACCGCTGTACGTGTTTCCCTGTTTCTTTCTTTATTTCATCGGTGACGTATTCCACCTTCAAATCTCAATAAAGGTTGTCGTTCCTAATGTACCATGGGACATTCACAACCCTCGCCGCACTTTATTGTGGAAGCATTGTATCATTTGTACGTTGATTTTCTTGGCACAACCCAAAAGTTGGATACCATAGGTCCAAAATAGGATAAGTATTTGCTTGTATACAAACAATTTCTTGTCTATTGAGATCTCAGACTTTCTACCCATGAGCTAGTACATTTTCCTATATTTGTTGTTTAATTTTCCTTTTTCTTCTTAATGTGTTCTTTCTATCTTAGCTTAGCATCGAGGATCATGCCAAGGTATTTAGCTGAATTTGCATATATAATTTGCTTCGATTTGAGAACCACGGCAATACAGTTTACATTTTGATTTGAAAAGTTGACGTGTTCTGATTTGGCTTCATATAATAAGATGCGCCATTTTATAGTCCAGTTGCTCACGGCGTTAACTGCAAATTAAAATTTGCTTGTTGCATCCGAAATATCTTTTCCAATTGCTAGGATAGCTGTATCGTCTGCAAATGTTGCTACTGTAGTACCTTGGATATTCGGTGAATCTCTCGTATAAAGAAGAAAGTGTCGTTATGCTACGTAGGATTTGTGAATTTGATAAAAATGCTTATGCAGCTCTCGATGCAGTTTAAATTCAAGTCCTTGATGCCAAACTTTTTCGAAATCTTGGGTACATCTAAGAAAATACTGGAGCATATCTTCTTATTCTCAAGTGCATCTTCAATGACATCCGTTATTCTGTGAACTTGTTCAACAGTTGAGTTATTTTCTCTAAACCCAAATTAGTGTGGTGGAATTAAGCATCTCTCTCTCTCTCTTTCTGAACAGTTTTTCAAATATTTTTGATATGAGCGGAAGTAGTGATATCTGTAGTGTATTTTACCTGGTTTATTAATCATAATTACTTCAGCCACCTACTACTGACGTGACACATATTTCAATCTGAAGGCTGCAATAACTATTTCAACTAATTTACGCACACCTTTCTTGGAAATGGCTTTCCCAATTTGCCCAGTAATTAAGTCATAACATGGAGCTTTTCTGGTAATTATGTTATTATTGATTTCAGTTTTAAGTTCTAATAAGATCACATGTCTTATGTTTAGGTCATAGATAGAGAGACTTTCTGTTTATCACTTTTAGCCCATGATCCGTCATAATTTATGAATAATTTATTTATGCTTTCGTTCTTTATTTCCATTATTAGTTGTTTTAATTTGTTGCACAGAAAATTGAGGATATTTTTGTGTTGTGAAACACGGGTCTGCTGCCAGATTCTACGAGCTTTCCGTTTCTACACAACTATCCTTTTGAAATCATGACCTCAAGAAGATAGTTGTGTTTCCTTGTGGTGTTGGTATGTGAAATCGATGAACTTTCTCAAGCAGTGTTGGATATTATTTTTTAATAATTTAGGTGAATTATCTTTTTTTATTTTCATTATACTCAGACTCCTCATCACACGTCAGCAGACCAATATGTTGGTGTATCGCCAAAGAGAAATTCACAGTTGTGCTCGCGAGCTGCATTAAATAACTCTTTTTCTTTAGAAGTTGTAAATCTATTTTGTCAATAAGTATTCTTTGCATTAAAGTCTTGGCATAATGTTGCACCACGCCTTGTATGGCATAATGTTGCACCACGTTTCACTGTGTTGCACAATGTCGCGTTATGTTGCACCAACTTATGGGATGCTATACCATGATGCGGAATGTTGCATCATGTTGTGTCATATACTAGCCAGTTGCATGATCTTACACCATGTTGCATGATGTTGCAAAAAGGTGATTTATGTTGTTCGATGTGGGATGATTTGACTTGTGGCGTCATCCATGTTGCGTGATACTGCACCATGTTGTTGGATCATGTTGTGGGATGTTGCTAAATATATTGCATCATGTTGCGTCGTGTGTACCATAATATTTTTCTTTTTATGTCTAGAATCAATTTTGTTCTGTACTAATTTTAAACTTTTAAACTTAAATGTGACGGAAGGACACCTTTCTTAAACGAATAGTGAGGAACTTGGTTGGTACTATGAAAATACCAATTTGATTGAAATTCACGGGTTCTGTTAATAGAACAGAACTAGGCCGTTGCGTAACCAATTGGCACAATTATTTTATTAACTATTGGTAAGAAAACTTGTTTAGTAATTCACCTACGTGAAGCCACCGAGAGATTTAGCTCCGGCAAGCTACTATCATATTATCACAATTGTTTTGTAGTCAGAATTAAAGAAACAACTCGATTGTATACTTCCAATTCAACAAACTTTGGCCGAGCGACACTAGGTACTTTTATATTAAAGTCAGGTCAGTTAAAATTACATTTTGAACACATCTAGGTTCAAAAGATTATTCTGAAATTTAATATAAAAACTAAAAATTTAGTATAAAAACTAAACCAAATTGGATACGCATCAAATTAACACTTGCGAATTTTTATGCGTACGAGTATATCGATAGTATTTATCAACGTAAATAATTTTTTTTGTTATATTTGTTCGCATATACGCGGTCTTCTTATCACTAAAATACCGCGTCTAAATAAATCTGTGGAAGCGTAAAGGAGGCGCTATAATAATATATCATAGCGTGGGAAATCAAGTGCTATATGAATATATCATACGTGTGTTATCTAATCGTGCATGTATAGCACATGCTTGTGTGTATCGTAATTTATTTATGACTCATTCTGTGTACATAAATCATGGAATTTAACAGTGCGCGCGCATAACCAAAAATTTTGTTAACCAGAAATTATGGCTGGTTTAAATGCACCTATAAAATTTACCCAAAATCATAATCACCGTACCGTGTGTGTACACGTATATATCTTATTCAAAGTGTTAACTGACAATTATCTTGCACGTTAATCAATTTTAGTGGTTTGTTAACAAGGTACAAGAAAATTTTTATTTAATTTTTTTTTAAATCTTGCTCTCAGATCTGTGTTGTAGGCGTCTGTCTGGTTCGCTCGAACATAATTTAAAATTTAACTCTTTTTGTTTTTACAAATCCATTTGTCTAGATACATTTCTTGGTCTATTGTTAATCAAGTTTTATTGTGTTGTAATTATTACTAAATTGATTTTTATTAAAATGATTGATCCTACAAAATGCTTGTGTGTACGTTTATAAATCGAAGGCGAAGCGCGACACACAGACAAGAAATATTTTCTTACTCAGTTTGGTCTTATCTCGATATAAAATCTGTAGAACAAAAATTTAAATCGGGGCTTCAAATCATAACATAGAAAAAAATTGTTTCAAATTTTGATAAAATGTAGAGTCGGATATTACTCGTATACATAATATTATTATATTGACATGACAATTGACATATTACATGTATAATTCATAATTCATAAATATTTACTTTACCCGTAAAAAAAAAATTTCAAAATCGTGTACTTTAATTTTTAATTATGATTACACTATTTTTTTGGTAATGTTTGTACTTAAAAATTTTTTTTATACAATTTACGTATACAAATTTTTACGAAGAATCCACATAACTTGCGAATTGATAAGAAATAGTTATAAGTACGAGTATTATATGCGATGCAATAGCGCTATAAATTTGCACAGAACAAATTTGATAACCACACCCTCGGGTTATTTTTATGCTTTTGCAATGTACATACACATAATTTAAATGTGGTTTATTATTAATTTATTTATGACGGTCCCATGCTATATAAAAATGTTTGCTAATTTCTTATCTAAATATCGTCACCTCAGTATTTAAGTGTTTTAAATGCATTTTGGTCATTTTTAGGTAACACTGCAACAAATTGTGATATCTCTTCTCGTTGAAAAGATATCACTATGCCAAATGTTATATTTGCATTATTCGAAATAAATATCATCATTACCTGCCTACTCCTACAGTCTGTTTACAAGTTTGTGTTAAAAAAAATAATAAAAAATTACACTGTTAAATTTGTTATTTTTCCTATTGGAATTTATTTTCAAAATAAAATTATAAAATTGGAATAATTCTAAATGTTGTGCCGTTGAATCTAGAAATTGCTGACATTTTAGAGAAGGTCAAGCCTATTACTAAGATTTAAGTAAAGTATATTTTTGAGTTTCGTTCTATTGAAAATTATATTTAAAAATTGAGCATTTTTGACGGGTTTCAAATAATATTTCAGCCAATTTTGGAGATGTCAACGGGGTTTCACTAACATTTTCAAATAGATCATCCAATCTATTGAGGCTTTAGTGAATAGGATAAAATAGATATGTCCACAGGTTTTCACCCAGATTTTCGAATAGATTACACAATATTCTACCGTTATAGTGATTGGCATCCGATTCTAATGCGTCTTGCTATGCCTATAATATAATTCATGTTTGCATTTATACGGCCATTACCAGAGATGTCCTCGGAATCTCGTCTACATTTTGCGACAACTTATTATATTTTCTGTGTAAGGAGCGAAAATGGGTCAATTGTAATGAGTCTAACAATGATTTTTGAAATTTTGAACAAAACTATTATTATAATGTTATTATTTTAATAAAAAAACTAATAAAAATACATAAAACATAAAATATAGTTTTTTAGAAAAAAACACAAACAAGTTTTATTCTTTCTTTGCTTATAAATAAATAATGAATATGATGAGTTATCGCTCAAAACTGTGGTAAACTACTCGAATCTTGTACACAAGCTACGCAGAAATCTAGTAAATCTACGGTTCAATAGAATGTGCAAGCAGCAAAAAATAACACCCAACTGCATCAATGTCATAGTAAAAAGCAAGTCATCAGCAGCACAATCCGCAAAACGAAAATGTGAAAGAATATGGTTGAATAATTCCATTAAAAAATTATACACACAAATAGACATGTTAAACTTAAAAACATATAATGCTCAACTAAAAATGTCCAAGATATTTCACCAATTAGAATATAAAAATATATTAAAACAAGTAGATACTTCGGTTTCTAAACTAGTATCAAAGAAATGGAAAGTTATCAAGATGGATGTACGAAGTAGTCATAAGCCAGCTTTGCCTGATTCAACAACAACTATAAATACGTTTAACAATGGTTACAAACATGTCTTCTTTCAAAGAGTGCATAATCTGACAGATATCAATTTCGACGAAAATGAAATGATATTACTACAAAAACGAACGCAAAACAATAAAAAATATTGAAAATAAACTTGCAGACAATGACGCTATAGCTACGAAAGCCGACAAGGGAAACACCACCGTGATCATCAACAAATTGGAATACAACCAAAAAATAGACCTGTACATAGCCGAAAACAACATTTCATTAATGCAAAATGATCCAACCAAAACATTTATGAAAGACATCAATAGATTAATCAGCAAGTCAACACACTTATTAAATCGAGTCCAAATACGTCAAAGTAAAAGGATCAAGCCTGTCGCCCCCTTAATCACTGGTTTACCGAAAATCCATAAGCCAAACGTGCCAATTCGACCATTAATAAATTTTACTACATCACCAACTTATAAAAATGCCAAAATTTTAAACAAATGGCTCACCCAAAACATCACGATGAACGAAAATTATTCCATCGAAAATAACCTAGAATTAGTCGATAAAATACGCAACGTTAATATATCAAACGGTGCAAAATTTGCGTCATTTGATGTTACAAACATGTATACTAACATTCCCATCACAGAAACTTTAGCAATCACCAAACGGTTATTAGCAGAAGGCAATATTGACCAATTCATCATTGGCGACGTCATCAAATAACTCAGCATGATCACCAGTCAAAATTATTTTAAACACAATGACCATTTTTACACCCAAAACGAAGGACTCCCAATGGTCAGCCCGTTATCTGGAACACTGGCAAACATATTTCTAAACAATTTTGAAAAAACACACATCCACAATAGTACCAACAAGTATAAAAATAACATAATATATTGGTATAGATACGTTGATGACATTTTAATTCTATTCCAAGGTTCCAACCGCCAACTAAGTTGTTTTCACACATATTTAAACAATATAGACACAAACACAAAATACACATTGGAGATGGAGAAAAACAAATCCATTAATTTCCTGGACCTGTCAATCCCTAATCAAAATCACTTACACCAATTCAACGTACACAGAAAAGGAACACAAACAAACCATACAATTCACAACACTTCGAATCACCCGTTTCAACACAAAACCGCTGCCAAATGATCTACCGATTAAATAGTATTCCATTGAATGAAAACGACTATGCAATAGAACTTGATACAATCAAACAAATCGCAATAGAAAATGGATACACAGAAGAAATTATACACAAACTCAATGACAAATGCAAAAGAAAAATACACCAATCCAGATTGACATCTTTCTAACGGGTGTCCGCCGGGAAGGTATGCTACTTTGTTTTGCCGCCATTTAGGCGAATATTAGTATTGACAGTTCACACTTGACAGTCGTGAAGCAGACACGTGGCAAATTCTTCCACAAAACCATTTACGCCGCCGTACATATGCCAATAGGATGTTATAGCTCGCCCATGACAACCCCGATTTTCATGAAAAAATCATAATGAGTGACGAGGCGCATTTTCATTTAAATGGATATGTGAATAAACAGTATAGTCGGTTCTGGGCAATGGAAAATCCTCACATTATTCATCAGTCACCTTTACATCCATTAAAAGTGACAGTATGGTGTGCAATTTGGTCAGGAGGAATCATTGGACCTTATACTTCTTTGAAAATGAAAACGGCGTAACGGTAACTGTGAATGGGGAGCGATATCGTGATATGATTGAACATTTTTTAATGCCACAACTGCAAACTTTGGGCTTGATTAACATGTGGTATCGACAAGACGGTGCCACATCGCATACAGCCAGGATTACAATGGAATTACTGCAAGAACTCTTTCCACAACAAGTTATTTAAAAAAATGGTGATATTGATTGGCCTCCACGGTCGCCTAATTTGACTGCTCCAGACTTCTTTTTGTGGGGATATCTAAAAAGCAAGGCTTATGCAAACAAACCAGAAACGCTTGAGCAACTCAAACAAAATATTCGTGATGAAATTAATGAAATACCGCGTGAAATGTGTGAGAATGTAATGAAAAATGTGCTCAAAAGGGCTCGCATTTGTGAGGCTAACAGAGGCGGACATTTATCTGATATTGCATTCCATACATAATTGCCGACATTAAATAAAACATTTATCAATATATGATCCATTCTCTTTCATTTAATCAAAAATCATAAACAAACAAAGTAGTATACCTTCCCGGCGGACACCCTGTACAACAGAACACAAAACGACAAAAAATACATTGCAATAGAGTATAATCATATCACTGGCAACATTTTACACAAAATTATGCACAAACACGGACATACAATTGCATATAAAACAAATCACAATCTATGTAACAAATTAAAACCAAAATCACTTAACACAACAATTGATTGCGGTGTTTACAAATTAATTTGTAATAACTGTGACATGTTTTATATTGGGCAAACGGGACGTTCATTCACACAGAGATTTGCTGAACATACACAAGAAGTTACCAACCGAAGCACTAACACCACCATAAAATCAAATTATGCTCAACATTTAATTGACAAGAAACACACACTCAGCAATATCGATGTAAATCTCCAAATTCTACACAAATTAGTGAAAGGTAGTCGTATGGACAGATACGAAGAATTTGAAATTTACAAAAATCGGCATAATACCAACCTTATAAATGACAAAATTAACACGAATGCCAACAAATTATATCACGTTAACAAGAAATATATCACGTAAAGAAAGAATAAAACTTGTTTGTTAAAAGTGTTATCCAGAAGCCCAAGAATATCAAAGCGGCCAGCCGCATAAATAAATGTAACCAATCTAACTCCATAACTAGAAGAAATACGGAACACTGGTACAATTCCATAGAAATATAAAGAGAACTTAACCATAACAATACCGAAGAAAGGCAACCTTAGAGAATGTCAAAACGGGCGAGGTATCTCCTTCTTCAATGCAATATTTTAGCAATGATAATTTTTGTGTACCACCAGTATAAGGAATAAACAAGATGATTTTAGATCAGAATAGAATTGTACATATCACGACAACAGAATTTTCCTTATCATCAAACAATCCAAAGAATGAAAGTCACCACCATACTTGTTTTACAACGCAAATTTGATTCTATATCAAACACAAACGCACAATCTGCAATGCACAAGGCGAAATAAGCATTCCAAAGAATATAATCACCAAAGAAATTTTAAACAGTAAATGGTGCAGTTCAATACAAGGGGAAGGAGAGTGACTAATTTTATTGTATAATACGCGAGAAGTCGGGCTATGATGCGTACTATCTCCAACTACGGTTCCAAATAGTATTGGACATCCGATTGGCATCCAGTGGGATCCAGTAAACAAACTAAATGATCTGGATTACACAAAGATATGCAAAATCTAGAAGATAAAAATTATCAGGAAATCTGTCTCAAAATTAAAATCAGAAACTGAAACTTGTACTGAAGCGAAAATAAGCAAAATAGAAGAAGAAAATTAGTACAGCGTTTGACTGTCAAACATGTAAACACACGTAGTATTTGTAAATAAATACCTTAGCAGGTTGGTAAGCTGATTCTCGTCAAACAAGATAACAAACAAAGAACTTCTACGACAAAAAGATAGATCGAATATGAGGGTCATATTAAGAAACAAAATCGGAGAAGGAAAGGGCACACACTGCGATAAGTACCTATGACATAACAAGAAGGTCATTACAGTTCTATTCGCAGCAGATCCGCTCTTTTCCAAAACTTGGAAGAGTATTAGTTGAAGTGATATAAATGGGAAATACATGGGCAAACTAAAAGCGATAATGAAGAATAGGATTAAAATTTGTTGTAGTGCCCACCTTAGAGTAATATTCACCAAGAACCAACGAATCCTTGTTAGATGATAATTTATTAGTTATTTATGGCAAGGAACGACGCGGCATCATAATTAAAATATAAAGATGTTCAAAGCGGCCACTTTTATTTATCTCTTGCAAAAGTATGCAACTTATTACAATATCTTAGGCTTGGGCAATCATTCAAGACAACTGCTTAGCGATGGATAATCCGAAATAATATTACCTTTTACATTTTTAATAAACGATTTCCATTTCTCTGTAAATAACAAGCTTATTCACCAATTATCATAAATTTTTAATATTTATTAAAACAATCCAATCAAATAAAATCCAACAAAACAAACAATTCAATATAAGTACAAAAAATTATTGCAATTAATACAAAATTTTAAAATTTTCCATAAATAAGAAGTGCTTCGGTTCTCCTTTTTAGAAGCCAGAACTTTTCGTATTTGTTTACATAAATCGTCATGTTCCTCCCAAAGTCCAGTGTGTCTTACTATAAAACTTTTATAGTGCTTTATTTTTATGTCCTAATTTATGACCCCTTTTAAAAAAAAAGTACTTCATCTGATAGACGAAGATCTTGTTGTATCTTATTCAACTCAACAGAATATGTTTTTTCAATATTTAATGGCTGGACATCTACAACTAGAAACCCATTTATACATTCCAGTTTAATGTTTTTGCAACATTTGTTGCAAATTGGACTTCAAATTGCAATTTTATAAATGTGATATCAATCCTGTTTTGGATGTCCTTAAGATCTATTTCACCAAAAAATTTTAAATATATAGGGAGAGTTCGAAACTCCTTTTTTGAAGAGTTACATGTTAAATTAACTCTGACTGTCTCTGGGATTAAGTATGTCCAGAGATGCATGACATTGGTAGTGCCATCTATTAGAATTTCACTTTTCGCATCAACACTAATATTAAAATAGTCCATCATTATAAAGCTTCGCTCTACATAAATGATAGAATTTCCATAGACAGAAAATATAATAAGTTGTCGCAAAATGTAGACGAGATTCCGTGGACATCTCTGGCAACGGCAGTATGAATAAAAAAATGAATTCTATTACAGGCACAGCAAAACCCATTAGAATCGGATACCAATCACTATAACCATAGAATATTGTGTAATCTATTCGAAAACATGGGTGAGAACCTGTGGACATCTCTACGATCGGCGGTAAAAAATCGTAAGTTTTTTGTCCAGGACTTGTATATATATTGAGCTCTTTCTTTATTAAACTTAAAATACATATCAAAATTGTGAAGTTTCTAATATCTTTAAAACACAGTAAAACCCATCATAGTTTTATTATATTCACTATAGACCCAATAGATTTGATGATCTATTTGAAAATGTTAGTGAAACCCCGTTGACATCTCAAAACTTGGCTGGAGTATTATTTGAAACCCGTCAAAAATGCTCAATTTCTAAATATAATTTTCAATAGAACGAAACTCAAAAATATACCTTACTTAAATCTTAGTAATAGGTATATGCTTTACCTTCTAGATTCAACGGCGCAACATTTAGAATTATTCCAATTTTATAACTTTATTTTGTAAATAAATTCCAATAGGAAAAATAACAAATTTAACATTTTTTTAGCACAAACTTCACTATCATCTGTCTACACATAACAATAGAAAGAATAGGAAAGGTATTTTTGGGGGATCGAGCGACCCAGTTGCAGAAATCTAGCGATCGTACGGCACAAGCAAATTCTAAACTACTAGAGGAAGGATAAAAGCTTAGTAGGTTTAATGATAACGATGGCATCGGTAGTATTGGTCTTCAACAATTGCTTCCTTGCAACCCGAGAAAAAAATATTATTATTTCACGTGTATCTGTAAATTGCCTGAAATTTAATTCTTCATTAATACTTTTCGGCTTCCTTAAACAAAATTGATTAATTGAATCGGCCCGGTTACAGACACCTAGGTAAAGCGGATAGCTAGTAACACAATGACAACACAATTATTATTACACATTCAAAAATTAAGATTTCAAAGAAATATTATTTCATAAGCATCTGTGGATTCCTGAAATTTAACCCTGAATTAAGATTTTCCGGCTTCCTAAATAATATAAACATTTATGAATTGATGGCAGTATGGTACTGAGAAAAACAAATTTATTTTTTATTATCGATAATTAAATGCCCCTAAATGTATGTAGTGGTTCGTTTCTTTAATAAGTTTGGCTACCATAATTTCGTATAATTTGCTTACTTAACTTCACTTATAATGTTTATATGTGTAAAATTAATTAATAAATTAGTTATTTTTCATTATTGCTGATCTAAACATTGTATATTATAATAAATTAATATCCACTTATCTTGGACACACGTTTTATTTCGTAATTTTCCATCTAGTGACAATATATTTTCCAAAGTAATCATCATCGGGGCGTAAAAACAAATAAACTTATCGTTTGACGGAAATTTTCGATGGATAAAAATTGAACCTTTTAAACTAAATTTTACATTTTCTTGGTCATTTCAAAACTTATCTTGATAATCGCGTATTAATTGCGTTTTCATTTTGTGTTTCTTAACACTATGATGCGGAAATTTCTCACTGTTTAGAGGGAAAATATTGGAAAAATTGATTTGTACGTTTAAAAAAAAACAATAAACTTTGAAACCTAACCATAGACAAACTAAACATTTTTTTGGATAATCACGCATAAATCCCCCAATTATACATCTAAGTTCATGCTAAAGATATAATTATAGGTCAATTGGTAATATTTTATGGACAAAACTGATTTTTACTAAACATTGTTTTTCACAATTTGAGTACCATACAGCCTTAAGACTGTATGGTACTGAAATTGTCACAAATGATGTGTACCAACTAGCTAAATAAAAGTTTGGTTAGGTTTCCAAGTTTATTATTTTGAAACGTGATTTGTCCATCGAAAGTTGTCAAGAAACTTATGGTCGAAATATTAGTACATGATTTTCAAGATTAGTCTCGAAATGACGTTAAAAATGTTAAAAATGTTAAAAAATTCGATTTTTATTAATCGAAAAATTACATCAAACGATAAGTTTTTGTTTTACGCCGCAATGACGATATAAATAATTTTTTACTGTCCCTAGATGGCAAATATATTAATGTGTCTTGGACGTGGTCATTAATTTATTATGATATACAATGTTTAGTTCAGAAATAATGAAAACTAAAAGAATTATTAATTTATTTTACACATATGAGCAATATAAGTAAAGTCTAGTAAGCAAATTATACAAAATTTTGGTGCTCACTCTATTAAAAATGATGAGACTACGAAATTTTCAATCTGCAATAATCAATACCATTATAGAGGTTTACCAAGGTAGGATAGATCCGCTCATATTAACACTACGGTAACTTCAGGAGTAGATTCGTAGGATCATTCATCATCTGAACCCGAACCAAGATATATCCTTCCGAAATATGGACATAACAGCCATGTACAAGATGGTTAACATCAAAACTATTAAAGTAGGAAACACGATTACATATATTTGAAATAAAAGTTCCCTGGGTCCTGATAACGAGATTTATCGTTCATCATATAATACCAACTTCAACAATGTACCAACTGAAATATGTATATGGTGCAAAATTCGTGAAATCAAAAATTCAATATATGGGACCGGAAGTCATGTTTTAATTTTGTAATTTTTATGTTTTGTGTAGTACTGGGTAAACAAATATTGTAGAACTCGATTTTTTTGTGTTGTTGTTGCATAAGATACAGTCGGTCAAAAATTTAAGAACTTGTTGAAAATGGTGATGCATTTATACAAATATAAAAAAGTATTTATCCGAAAAATATAAAATAGAGTTCATTTTAAAGGTAAAAGAATAAGGATTAAGAAAATATTGCAAAAATAGTATCATCATTAATTTTTCATTTTCAAAATGGCCACCAAACTGGTTATTCTCAATTTTCTGAAAAATTTATCTTTTTTATTTTTTTTTTTTGTTCGCCATTTAATTCTATAAAACATGCCTAAAAATTGGGTGGTATTTTTTGTTTTCTTGCAAAACACGTTTTAATATCATGACCTGCTTTATTTCTCCATATAAAATTATCGGTATACCTATTCCGTTCTTAATTTATACCTAAAATAATCTTTTGTTTTTAACTGTTGCTTCAATTTTTCAAAATAAAGGAAAAAATTACTTCTAATGAATAATAAAACTAATGATTTTTTATGCCCAGTCCCGCATATTTACTACACAAAATGTGTTGGTCCTCCTTTTAAAAGTAGTTTTTCATGTATATTTTTCAGGTATACATTTCTAGTTTTAATTTTTTGGTATAAATAAGAGTCAAAATCAATATTTAGGTAGTTCAAATTTTAAAGTGTAAAAGTAGGTAACATTGACTTAAATAAAATTCAAATTTTAGTTTATCATATAGTGAATTTGTATTACTTGAATTAAATAATGAGTGAAATTAAAAAGTGTTGTAAACCGTTTGTTGGCTCGAAGTGTTTTAAAAATTTACGAAAAGTGTATAAAGATATTATGGATTTTTTGCCGTTTTCGATTGAAAGCAATGAAAATTTATTCATTTGTACAACTTGCTATGTGAACATTTCTTTTAAACGTCGAAAAATTGAAACAAATACATCACCCTCTTCACCATCAAGTTCCGCAGTTACACCGAAATCGTCATCAACTGTAGTAGAATCTGAAATAAATTCCATTAGGAGTGATAGTGAAGAACGCCAAATACAAAAAGCGAGCGTTCTTCAAAAAATCAATGAGATTTTACCAGATATTGGAATGTCGCCCATATATGCGAGTAAACTAGGAGCTAGGCAACAGCATCAACAACAAAAATTAACCAATTTAGCTGCAATATTACCATCAACATCATCATCTTTGATTCCTGGAATCGAGCCCCTTGTGAATCAATCAATGGACAACGCAATGAAGGCTAATTTATATGGCGAATTCATGGATCAACTGAAAAATAAATTCAAACAATTAGAGAAAAATTGTGATAAGATACAGCTACTGACTACACTGCTGAAGTAACTAACCATATAACAAATTCAACAGGAGTTCAACCAATACTTGGTGCATACAGCAAAATATATTCAGAAAACGAACGGCCCACTTGGTCTTCCTGTACCTAAAACTGGGAAACGAATTACCGATGAACTAAAGCAATCAGTGATAGATTATTATAACGATGATGAAGTCAGTCGAATAAAACCTGGAAAAAACGATTGCTTAACTATTGAAAAAGTTAAAGTTCAGAAACTACAAGATTCTCCATCCAAACAACGACTCAAAAAAAATCGGATGTTCTAAATTTTACTTGCTTTGTCCTAAAAACTGTGTGCAACTAGGAAGCAGTGGAACGCATACAGTGTGTGTTTGTACAATACATCAAAATGTAAAATTGATTATTTATGGAACCAAAATAGAAACTATTACAAATGGAAAGATATCAAAATATCAAGATTGCATTTCATCTATTTTATGTCCAGGTCCTAGAACGACATGTTATCTTCTAAAATGCAAGAACTGCCCAGGATTAAGTTTATTTCGAGAATATAAGAAAAACGCTTTTCTGGAAAAGGACTACGAGGATGCTGATTTATCATTCAGTCAGTGGATTTCAACTGACAGATGCAATTTGGAAAAGTACTCAAAACCGTTAGAAGAATTTTTGGATTACTTCATAAAGCAGCTGGAAAATCTGATTTCTCATTACTTCATTTCACTTCAACAATCTAGCTTCGTAACAAATAAAAAACTTACTTTGTGGCCTACACAAGCACGTGATTTTGCAGAAAATTATTCATTTATAATGCAGAATGCAGCGCACGGTTTTCATTGGAATAATAAGCCAGCGACTATTCATCCATTTGTAATTCACATAAATGTAGATGGGAAATTGCAGCACTACAGCTTCATTGTTATATCGGATTGTCTTAGTCATGGCACTGCGGCAGTTCATCTGTTCATCGAAAACATGTGGATCCAGTTCTTGAAAACTAAAATGACGAGTTTAGCCAAAATTTATTATATTGCTGATGGTGCTGTAGCACATTATAAAAATTAAAATAATTTTATGAATAAAATAAAACACAAAGAGGATTTCGGAGTCGATGGTGAATGGCATTTTCGTGCCACAGCACATGGAACGGGACCATGCGATGGAGTAGGAGGTACTATCAAGAGAATGGCGTCCAGAGCCAGTCTCACTGATTAATTTGACGGTATCATTACGAATGCAGCAGAATTATTCAAATGGGCTAAAACTTTAAAGACTGATATGGTTTTTGAGTTTTGTTCTGACATTGAATATAACTCGAAAAAAATTCAACTTGCCAGTAGGTTCGAAAAATTGAAAACTGTAAAAGGAACTCGCGATTTCCATGCAGTTATTCCTTCAGGAGACGGTTACATTAATTTTAAGAAATATTCAAATAGTGAAGATTATATTAGATTTAAAATGTAATTAATTTTTAATAAAAAAAATTTTACCAATAAATTTTGTTTTAAATTTAAATTTATCTATATTTAAAGAGTTGGTGGTCTTATTTAGTTGTATTTTGCAACAAAATGGTATGTTGGAGTGAAAATAAAATAAAACTTAGAAAAGTTAAAAATTGTATATGCAGAAATAGAGTAGGTCATGATATTAAAACGTGTTTTGCAAGAAAACAAAAAATATCACCTGATTTTTTTTGTATGTTTTATGGCAAACAAAAAAAAAATAAAAAAAATAAGTTTTTCAGAAAATTGAGAAGTTTCATTTTGAAAATGAAAAACTTAATGATGACACTATTTTTGTAATATTTTCTTAATCCTTATTCTTTTACCTTTAAAATGAGCCCTATTTTATATTTTTCGGATAAATACTTTTTTTTATATTTGTACAAATGCATCACCATTTACAGCAAATTCTTAAATTTTTGACCGACTGTATCTTATGCAACAACAACAACAACAAAATCGAGTTCTACAATATTTGTTTACCCAGTACTACACATTCAAAACATAAAAATCACAAAATTAAAACATGGCTTCTGGTCCCACATGTTTATTTTTTGATTTCACGAACTTTTCACCATATATAACACCAACAATATAAACTATTTGATGACCGCCATTCAACTAAATCTGTATGTGATGTTGTCCTCTGATGACAGTATAATTGTATGTGCCTTGATGTTACCATCAAGCTGTCAAATAGGCAAGACGGACATTACAACCATATGGGTTCCATTACGCAGATATAATGCATAGATCTTCGTTACAAAATCCAGGACAAGCTGCAAGATCACGAGACTGAAAGGACCGAAACAGCACCCACATACATTGAAGAAGAAGGAGTGCATGAAGATACGTTCACAGTATCAGGTCACAGATCATCTAGCAGTAAATTAGATTTCGTTCCTACCACAATTCAACCTAAGCGGCATGATAAATAACAATCATACAGCGTGGCTGAACCCAATCTCAGAAACAACCTTTTCCGAAATTAAGGCTATCGACAGTTGATGTAACCATGAACGACTATCATCATTATCTTGCAATATACTTGCTACTTCCAGCAATCCTTGTTGCAGTTACCTGGTCCTTGATGAGAAAAATAAGAAGTCGTAATGCAGCACCTCAGAACTTAGGTAAACTACCGGATGCTTGAGGGCCGAGGAATATGTTGAAAACAACACAACATGCAAAATAATCACATACAATATTTCCGGACACTCGACACTATCGCAAACAATTTAGTTTCAATATCTAGTTTTACACATAGTTTTACATTTTTTATATATGTATTTCAAATAAACTATATAGGCAGCTAATTATTTTGTATCAATTAACTATTTTCGTAATAATAAGCATTAGAATGAAGTAAACAGTCAAGTTAGCAACGTGTTATTTTTGTTAGGGTTCACCAGTGGTAATCTAACATAAATTAAATTAAAACATTTAGGGATAGCTGGGCAAGTATACCTGCTAGCTGTCTAAAACCTCATAACATTTGTTTACAATATATTTGATATGAATTAGATTAGAAATTAAACTTCTTATTTTGGTAATTTTGACAATAATGATGGTGATGATCTGATCTAGAAACAGTCTATTTAGATTTTCACTGTTGCCTCGTCAATATGTACGTTAGATCTGTTATTAGCCTAGATTCTGATGTAACTTACAAATTACTTAACTTAAAAATGTATATTATTGCGAGTTTTGACATCTAAAAAAATCGACACGAATAAATTATAACAAAATACTTTTGGAACGAGTATCCATATGTAAGATAACCCAAAGTTGCAGTTTAAACCTCAATAATTAATTAAATTTATAAAAGTTTTATTGTTCCGATTAGACGACGGACAAACATCAAACAATCTAAAATCGGACATTAATAATTTATCACAATTAAATTAAATCGTGATCGAAAGACATCAAAAAGCGACGAACCCGAAAATTGTTCATAATAACAAAATACACAATTCATTATTTTACCTCACTTATACTGACTGGTATATTGGTATCTATATTTAAAATGACAACAAACCAGGTGTTTCCTCAATTAAACTTAATTAATAAGAAAGAAAAAAACTATTTGTTAATTTCTTTTAAATTATTTTCGGCTTCTTCAGTTTAACATTTTTCTTATAAACACACTCGGTACTATTCTGTGTGTACGAGCAAGCAACACATTCATTCTCCATTTAATTTTATTTGACCAAACGAAATTATTTAACAATAATTGTGTAGCGCTCATCTTCAAAAAATGTTTGTTCTTAAATAAATAAAAATTACGTATAATCTTCTGGACATTTAATGCGTCTGTGTGTGTGTGTATGTGTGTCTTGTCTATGTGGGTTCCAAGTACAATATTTAATTTAAAAGAAAAATTAATTAAAGTTTAATTTTTTGTCGTCTATATCAAATAAATTTTTTTAAGTTTTCGACACCGGTACCGCTTTTGTGGCCGCACCGAGGGAAACAAAAATCTTTATTATGATGAAATAATTCTTAATTGAAATGTACCTAGGTGACTGTATTTATTAAGTTAAATATAAAATTGTTGATTTAACATTAAAAATAAAAATAAAAAATTTCACTTAATGTGCGCGCGTTCTGTTCAAGTGATTTGAGTATCTTACTCGTATGACTTAAGAAATGTGTGTGTCTTCGCAACACGCACATGTTTACCCAAGCACAGTGGATTATTTTTTAATTTTCTCAAATAAATCTTCAATTTATTTTATATTGCTTTCGACCTAAGTGAAAACAACAACAATGCTGAAAAAAAAATTCTTCCGCCTACGCATCATTGAAAAAATGTTTAAAGATTAAGTAATCTTAACCAGAATTTATTTGTTGTTGTTTCGTTTAAATGTTTTCAAGTTTATCAATTTCCTTCGATATACAGCAACATCGGATTGAATAATGGTTAAGATTTGTTGTTGTTGCTGTTACTTGTTCATCTCAACAAAATTACAACAAAGTAGTTAAGATTAGAAAAAAAAAAATTAAGTTTATAAAAAAAATAATAAGAAATAAAATTCAAAGATGAACGACCACCAAGAAGGTAAATATAAAAATAAAATAAATGAAATAAAATAATCACACTTTATTTTTATTATTGAAATAAGAAATAATACACGAAAGACAAAAAAACAAACACCAACATAGAAATTGGTCATAAATAATCTTACACCTTTTACGAAAAAAAAAAAAACATTTTTTTTGTATTTAAAAACTTTCTCAATTGCATATCGCGTCCCATCTGAGTGCACTCGAAAGCCCAAATAACAATCGCGCGTCTGTGAATTTACGAGTGCATACATAAACACAAACAAGGAATTAACCGCATTCATAAAATGTCAACCAAGTAAATCTTACAGGAATTTATTAAAGGCGCTTATCACATATGACACTTTTTTGTGGTGTGCGCTCGTTACGATTATTTGCATATAAAATCATTGCGCCCACTCGAGGCACCAACAAAAAAAAAATCGAAAATTTGCATATGAGCGTGGAAAAAATGTGTCTCAAGACATATTGTAAACAGTTAAGCGCGCCGAATAACGAAAAAATATGATTTCAAAATGGTAATAATTCAATATATGTTAATGACTAAATGGTAATGGCTTTAAAATGCAAAAGAGCGTGTGAATTTGATATTTTCGATATGGGTACAGCCGAATGGACCGGTCTAGAGTTTTTAACAAGGTTTGTAAATTTAAAAATTGGCGCAAGTGTGCAATAAAATAAAAAATATTTTTTAATCTTTACTCTATCAAGATCGGCATGTGTGATGCTAAGAAGGAAGATTTTTAAAACAACGAAAATAATGAAGACTAGTGATCGTTGTTCTGAATCAACATTTGTTGTAATGAAGCAATTTCACTAATCTATATGATCACGGATTAAAGTGTCCTAAAACAAACTACACTAAGCATAGTTCACTAAACACTGGAATGTAATGTCAAGCGCCTAAAATTTGATATGAAATTTTTATTTTATATAGAGACTTGACCCGGCCAACGTTGTTCTGCCTAAATAATTATTTTATTCCAAGATTCGTTCTGATATGTCTTTTAATTACGGTAGGAATTTGATATTTATTAAAATCAATTTCCGTCTTATACAATGTTCGTCTGATCTTAGTAAATAATAATTTATTGTAAGGCCAACGTGTGGACAACATTTTTGTTCCTCCATTTTCCGCGTATACAAACAAATCGTTCGGCTACCAAATCTGGAGCAGGCTACATATAATTCACCATGAGCGAAGCATACATTTTTCAAATCCAAGCCGCAGACTTGCATCGACTGGCCTTGAGATTTGTTGATTATTATTGCACATGCCAGACGAATTGGGAATTGTAAGCGTTAAATGCAATTGGAAAATCTGTTGAAATCATCGTGATTGTTGGCAATAAATCATGCTCTCCTTTAAATTTGCCATTGATAATTGTCGATTCAATAATGTTGCCCAATATTTTCTTGGTCTATTTAAGTTCGTAGTAGTATGATTTGTGATCCAACTTTTAAAATTAAATTATGTGATGAAAGATCTGGCCACATTAATTTAACCGGCCGTTTCCAACACATCATCAGAAACCGTGGTGACACCTTAATTAACATGTCTCTGCACCGACTTATCATCGGAGAAAAACTTTAACAAAATTGTAAGTAATTAGTTAAAGTGCTAGAAAATAAATTATTCTAAAAAATAAGAGTTTTTTCTTAAATTTATTTATATTTAAAATGTATTTTGCTTTCGCTTTATTTGTGTTTTCGATCTTATCCCTCATTTTGAGTATTTTGTTTTGGCGCGTTGTACAAGGTGTGAATAATCCACCAACTACTATTTTGCCAACAATTGAGCCAGACTTCACGTCAGCATCAGGCAGCGTTTTAACGGAGGAGCTAAATATATCGATAACGGCCACTCAACTGGCTGTACTAATCAATGATGCTGTTGCCAGAGCAGTCTCACGTGTAAATGTAAATTCATCTTATACACCGGAGACATCGCGAGCAAATACTAATTTGCCTGCCAGTGCGGGAATGATTGCTCGAGTGGCTTTTAAGTCTCCATAGCCACTTCACTCACAAAATACAAATATGTGGTTTGAAATACTCGAGCAGCAATTCGCGGTGGCAGATATTACGGTCGAAGCCACTAAATATGCTCATGCTGGATGCACGACTCCACGGCACCTTTGCGTATCTCATTACTAGCCGGGTTCTCGGTGAATCAGAGAAAACGAAACTTAAAAATCTGATGCTTGGCTTGTCATTTTGGGACAGGAAGCCGTCCCAACTGTTGAGCAATTTTGGATGAAGATGTTGTACCAGTCAGTTTAAATGGTGCTCACACCATTTCAAAACAGCGTCTCTCTGTCAGTCCTGGCAGAACGGGCTGACAAGGTGCATAAAACAAACTATGACCCAAGCACATATAATTCAACCAAAGAGTTGGATAAAAAACTTTCGGAATTCATAAAAATGTTGTTATCGTAGATTGCGGAAAACTTTAATCAAAATTCTAGATCACGAACTAATTCAAATTCACGAAGTCGTAACAATTCTCGATCAAACTATAAAATTTGCAATTCACGGTAAAACTCGCCAAATTCTCGAAATTCCTTCAATCCATTTTCTGGTGAACCTTCAACCGAAAACAATTTCATTTGTTTCTATCATTATCATTTCGGCACAAAAGCGTGTAAATGTAAAACAAATTGCAAATTTGTATCAAATAATTTAGCCGATAACAATGTTTCAAAAAAAAAAATAGTCATTCACAATTGGCAGTGTGTAATGACGTAACTAAAACTAACCGCCTTTTAAATCTTCGAAATTTGTCTTCAAACTCAATTTTAAATACATAGATACAGGTGTAGATATCACGGTTTTGCCAGCTCCCTTTATTCGGAATCCAAAAGTCGATCCATCATTCAGGTTGTTTGCAGCGAAAAGATTCTTCGGTAAACGCGTAAGTGACTAAATTCTTAAGACTTGGCATCGGACTGCGTGGTGAACTCTCCTGGGAGTTCATCGTTGCTGATGTGTCGATGCCTATCATCAATGTGGATTTTTTTGGCGAAAACTGGGTTGCTAGTTGATATGCACAGGCAGAAGCTCATAGACTCGTTAACCTCTCTGTATATAAATGGTACCCCTTTCTCCTACGATATTATTACTGTTTTTAGGATCGACAGGTAAGCAACAAATCCGGGAGTTTTCTCCCAATGTAAAGGTAAAATTAACATTGACAATACAAAACATAAGGTGACCCACAAAATTGAAACGTACGGATCAGCGGTTGCATGCAAACCACGGCGACTAGCACCGGACAAATTTATCATTGGGCAGACAGCAGTCCTTGGTCCAGTCCGTTACACTTGGAGACTTTCGAGCAAAGTCACGATTCCAGACAGGTATCCGATTCCACGTGTCGAAAACTATAAACAACAACTCGAGGGCTGCACTATATTCACAACGATAGACCTTGTCCAGGCCTACCACCAAATTTCTATTGAACCGACTAACATTCCAAAAGCAGCAATTTCAACACCGTTTGGACTATTTGAATTTTGTAGAATGACTTTCGGCCTCAGGAATGCAGCACAGTCTTATATATTCAGGATTACGCGGACTTGACTTCTGTTTTGTATATATGGACGACGTGCTCATTGTCTCTCGAAATTATGACGAACATCTCGAACATATTAAAATTATTTTTACTAAATTAGAAGAACATGAAAATGGTATATTACCGTCGCATGAACGCGTTCAAGTCATCAATTTCGAACGACCACAGACTGTTAAACAACTGAAACGTTTTGCAAGCATGACAAACTTTTATCGACACTTCATTCCAGGTGCTGCTGCTGATCAGGAATCGTTGAACGACTACCTAAAAGATTACACTAAGGACAGTCGAGTTCCAATACAATTACCAACTGAAGCTACCGAAGCGTTCGATAACTGTAAAATTAAACTTACAGATGCTTCTTTACTTATTCATCCATCATCATCAGCACCTCAGCACTGGAGTGATGGTTCAGTAATTCATATTATACACTTGAGAACCACTCGGATTCGTTTCAGTATGTCTCAATAATACCTCAAAAAATACAGTGCTTATGATCGTGAACTTCTCGCGGCTTATTCGGGGATTAAACAATTTCCACATCACTCTACGCTTTTAATCCGAAACTCGAAAAACACCTCCTCCTATATTCAGCACATATCTGGACTGGATAACGTTGTCACAGATGCTCTTTCACGTATTAATAAAATTTATATTCCCGAAAGTATTGATTATGCTATCATCGCAGATGCTCAGACCAACGACGAAGAACTTCAAGAAGTTTTAAGGAGTAACTCTGTTCTCAAATTCTACAAATTTCCCGTTTCTTTCAATTCGAAAAATAGGCCATTCATTCCCCTAAATTTCCGAAAGCAAGTTTTCGAGTGTTTCCATAATTTTTCTCATCCTGGCGTCAAAGTTTCCATCAAACTTTTGACTCAGAATGTTATCTGGTCATCAATTAAAATAGACGTTCAGAAGATGGCTCAAAGTTGTGCAACTTGCCAAAAGGCTAAAGTTTATCGACACACAAAATCTCTGCTTAGTAACTTATAAATTAACTTCTCAACGTTTTCCGATTATTCATCTTGATATCATTGGTCCGTTACCAGTATCTGATAATCAACGGTATTGCGTCACATTGATTGATAGATACACTTGCTGGCCCGATGCGGTCTGGTTCCGGATATAACTGCTCAACCGTCGCTTTCGCTGTTTACTCGTATTGGATAGCTCGCTTTGGTGACCCAGAATTCATCGATACGGACCAAGGCATGCAATTCGTTTTGAGCATAGAAAACAACTACGTCAAATCTGCCATTATGTGTTATGACCGAGCTGATTGGGCTAGTGTTCTACCTCCTCCAATCTTATTAGAACTACGAACGACTTACAGTGATGAACAAAAGCTACTCCAGTAACATTTTTAGATACTACGAACGATCAAATTTTACCATCAGACTTTATGAACCTTTACGAACTTAAGACGACATTTTGATGAAATTCGACCTGTACCGCCTTCTCAACATACTACGGAGAAATTTTTAATCAACCACCAATTTCATCAAATTTTCAGCAACCACCAAATACTGGACCGAATTTGGTTATCGACAGTACAGAAAAAAGTTACACTTTGGATCTGAACGGACGACACGCCAAAAATTTCCATCGACCGACTCAAACCGTGCTACTCGGACAATCAATCACAAATTACGGACACACCAACTACATATCGACTAGATTACTTTTACCAACTCATGAACCAGAACGCATTATTTCAGGTGACGGACCAAAATTACCTACATGTTTCTTCATCATCTTTCAAGTAAATCTTCAACAACTACAAGGGCGGGTCATGTATCCAGACCTCCTGGCAGATTCTTGTAATCGATAGATCTTTGATCTCTCTGGTGGGGGTAGGGGGAGTATTTATGGCGTTTTCACACCTTGTATCATAAATTCATCATTAAAATTAATAAAATTGGCTAGCACCAGAATGGTTAGTTGGATATAAACCAACTCTTTGTTATTTTTAAATCATAGAAGCTATAAAATAACAACTAAAGTTAATTAGGGTTTAGTTTTTTGAGTTCTGGTTATTGTTTGAGTTTATTATATACAAAGGAATTTAAAATCGTGTATTATCAACATATTTTGTATCAGGTGATAGTACAAAATTCAGTAAATATTAGCCGAAAATGACATGTTATTGAAGTTAGCAGTAAATTTTCGCCGATAAAAAATTTGAAAATTCAATATCACATAATACGAATTTCTATTTGATAACCCTTTTGCTGGAGATCCTCAATAATTTCCTCTTTTGCGCAGGTTGGGTGAAGACCTCTAGCCATAACTTTAATTGGGCGATCATTCTTATCTTCATAAGTAAACCACTGATGCCCCTTAGAATTAAGCTTTGTAGCTTAATTCTGAGGGCCCTCAGAATTAAGCTACAAAGCTTAATTCTAAGGGGCATCAGTGGTTTACTTATGAAGATAAGAATGATCGCCCAATTAAAGTTATGGCTAGAGGTCTTCACCCAACCTGCGCAAAAGAGGAAATTATTGAGGATCTCCAGCAAAAGGGTTATCAAATAGAAATTCGTATTATGTGATATTGAATTTTCAAATTTTTTATCGGCGAAAATTTACTGCTAACTTCAATAACATGTCATTTTCGGCTAATATTTACTGAATTTTGTACTATCACCTGATACAAAATATGTTGATAATACACGATTTTAAATTCCTTTGTATATAATAAACTCAAACAATAACCAGAACTCAAAAAACTAAACCCTAATTAACTTTAGTTGTTATTTTATAGCTTCTATGATTTAAAAATAACAAAGAGTTGGTTTATATCCAACTAACCATTCTGGTGCTAGCCAATTTTATTAATTTTAATGATGAATTTATGATACAAGGTGTGAAAACGCCATAAATACTCCCCCTACCCCCACCAGAGAGATCAAAGATCTATCGATTACAAGAATCTGCCAGGAGGTCTGGATACATGACCCGCCCTTGTAGTTGTTGAAGATTTACTTGAAAGATGATGAAGAAACATGTAGGTAATTTTGGTCCGTCACCTGAAATAATGCGTTCTGGTTCATGAGTTGGTAAAAGTAATCTAGTCGATATGTAGTTGGTGTGTCCGTAATTTGTGATTGATTGTCCGAGTAGCACGGTTTGAGTCGGTCGATGGAAATTTTTGGCGTGTCGTCCGTTCAGATCCAAAGTGTAACTTTTTTCTGTACTGTCGATAACCAAATTCGGTCCAGTATTTGGTGGTTGCTGAAAATTTGATGAAATTGGTGGTTGATTAAAAATTTCTCCGTAGTATGTTGAGAAGGCGGTACAGGTCGAATTTCATCAAAATGTCGTCTTAAGTTCGTAAAGGTTCATAAAGTCTGATGGTAAAATTTGATCGTTCGTAGTATCTAAAAATGTTACTGGAGTAGCTTTTGTTCATCACTGTAAGTCGTTCGTAGTTCTAATAAGATTGGAGGAGGTAGAACACTAGCCCAATCAGCTCGATCATAACACATAATGGCAGATTTGACGTAGTTGTTTTCTATGCTCAAAACGAATTGCATGCCTTGATCCGTATCGATGAATTCTGGGTTACCAAAGCGAGCTATCCAATACGAGTAAACAGCGAAAGCGACGGTTGAGCAGTTATATCCGGAACCAGAACCGCATCGGGCCAGCAAGTGTATCTATCAATCAATGTGACGCAATACCGTTGATTATCAGATACTGGTAACGGACCAATGATATCACGATGAATAATCGGAAAACGTTGAGAAGTTAATTTATAAGTTACTAAGCAGAGATTTTGTGTGTCGATAAACTTTAGCCTTTTGGCAAGTTGCACAACTTTGAGCCATCTTCTGAACGTCTATTTTAATTGATGACCAGATAACATTCTGAGGCAAAAGATTGATGGAAACTTTGACGCCAGGATGAGAAAAATTATGAAAAGCCTCGAAAACTTGCTTTCGGAAATTTAGGGGAATGAATGGCCTATTTTTCGAATTGAAAGAAACGGGAAATTTGTAGAATTTGAGAACAGAGTTACTCCTTAAAACTTCTTGAAGTTCTTCGTCGTTGGTCTGAGCATCTGCGATGATAGCATAATCAATACTTTCGGGAATATAAATTTTATTAATACGTGAAAGAGCATCTGTGACAACGTTATCCAGTCCAGATATGTGCTGAATATAGGAGGAGGTGTTTTTCGAGTATCGGATTAAAAGCGTAGAGTGGTTTATGGTCGGTGTAAAGCGTGAATACATGACCTTCGAGAAGATGTGGAAATTGTTCAATCCCCGAATAAGCCGCGAGAAGTTCACGATCATAAGCACTGTATTTTTTGAGGTATTATTGAGACATACTGAAACGAATCCGAGTGGTTCTCAAGTGTATAATATGAATTACTGAACCATCACTCCAGTGCTGAGGTGCTGATGATGATGGATGAATAAGTAAAGAAGCATCTGTAAGTTTAATTTTACAGTTATCGAACGCTTCGGTAGCTTCAGTTGGTAATTGTATTGGAACTCGACTGTCCTTAGTGTAATCTTTTAGGTAGTCGTTCAACGATTCCTGATCAGCAGCAGCACCTGTTTCAGTTGTTTAACAGTCTGTGGTCGTTCGAAATTGATGACTTGAACGTGTTCATGCGACGGTAATATACCATGTCCATGTTCTTCTAATTTAGTAAAAATAATTATAATATGTTCGAGATGTTCGTCATAATTTCGAGAGGCAAAGAGCACGTCGTCCAAATATACAAAACAGAAGTCAAGTCCGCGTAATCCTGAATATATAAGACTGTGCTGCATTCCTGAGGCCGAAAGTCATTCTACAAAATTCAAATAGTCCAAATGGTGTTGAAATTGCTGCTTTGGGAATGTTAGTCGGTTCAATAGAAATTTGGTGGTAGGCCTGGACAAGGTCTATCGTTGTGAATATAGTGCAGCCCTCGAGTTGTTGTTTAAAGTTTTGGACACGTGGAATCAGATACCTGTCTGGAATCGTGACTTTGCTCGTGTGTAACGGACTCATTCATAAGTAAACCACTGATGCCCCTTAGAATTAAGCTTTGTAGCTTAATTCTGAGGGCCCTCAGAATTAAGCTTTGTAAGTTTCAGAGTCTACAACATTAATTTTTCAGACGCCGTTGTTTAGAGATACGAGTCAAACTCGGCTATCGTAATCGATTGTATAGTGGAGAAATTTATTATCCCGACGACATTTATTGGTGGAGGTGATTTTTCTTTTGGTTTACTGGGTGTTGTTCTAGAGCTAGTTGTTTCTTTATGATTAACTGGTTTCTAGAAACCTCTATTGAAGTCGATGGTGAAGTTACTGCCATTTCTGGTGAGTGTTGCGCTTTCCTTTTCTTGCTTGGTCTTTTATTGCGGTTCAACATTCAATTTGTTTCTCTTTCTAATTCTTCTTCATCCGTATGGAATGGATTAATGTCTTCATTAACTGTTGATGGGTCGATCCCAAGTTCTGCACGTGTTTCAACTGCTTTTTTGAGTTCTTCTTTCTCTTTCTTTAAAATTGTAAATTCTTCTTTCAATTTAGTTGTAAATTCCTTTATTTCTCTTAGTTGTTCAAGGAGTTCAGCATTTTCCTTCTCGTACTGAAATATATTTCCAGTTGAAGATCTTGGTGATCTTGATAGTTTGAAACTTCGTCCAAATGGGTTAAACAATGATTGGTCCACCCCAGAATCTGTTGGGCCTGCCTCCGAAGGGCGTGGATTTGGCAGCATAGCTGCTGCTGTACCACCTGGGGTATTACATTCCGTATTTGTTGTACTCATTGTTTGTTTTAGCCAATTTATACCACTGGCATTTAGTTCCCGGTAGCACTTTGCTACTGTCGAAGCAGTACTCGCCCCCCGCGACGAGGACGCGGCTACCTTGGTGTTACCTAGGTGTAGCAAATTTTATTGTCAATAAATGGATTGTCGCACGATTTGCGTGGCATGTCGCTGCGTCTTGTTGAAACCAAAGGTCATTGAGACGCAATTCATTAAATTTGGGCCACAGAAAACCAGTTAACATGTTGCGATAACGTTCCCCATTCATTGTAAAGGAATTTTCTTGTTCGTTTTCAAAGAAAAACGGTCCAAAGATGCCCCTAGCCCATAAACCACACCAAACAGTGAATCTTGGAGGACTAACTTCTAATTCGTGAATAACATGAGGATTCTCCGCTCGCCAAATTCGATAATTTTGCTGGTTAACGTACCTATTAAGATGAAAATGAACTTCATAGCTAAAGATGATTGTTGATGAAAAACTTTCATTTCGTTCGAGCATCCAAATAACAAAACGACGACGATATAAATGGTCTGGTGGCTACGATTTTTGAGTTAGTTGAATTTAGTATGGATGTAAATGAGGATCAACAAGCAAAATGCGTTCGTGAAATGTTTAGTTCTTGTGTACGATGCCTGGTTGAAGTGCTTGGTTCATTACGAACACTTTCACTAAGAGCTGCCACTGCATCAGGAAAGTTGTTGTTTTTGAACGAACAGTTTCATAATAAACTTAGGCAATCAAAATGCGTTGTTGTGTTGTTAGCGACTCCATGATGATAAATGACATATATGTGACTTTTCATATGTCAAAGAATTTTTTAGATAACATTAAGTACGAGTATTCAAATTCATCGATTGAAAAAAACGATGAACAGATGGCCCACGCGGTATTATATCGAATGATTCGATTTCGGTGCGTGCAGCAAGTAGCTAAACCTCACTTTGTCGAACATTGACGAAACATATGGCTCCTGCGTGTTCTAACTCATGCATCTGCAAATTGGTTGGGTGAGTTTAAACAAATATAGTATTAGTTAAAATTGATAATACTGTAAGCAATGTTACTGCCTTGCTCTTCTGAGATTATCTTTACCCGAAAAAATTTCCTTGATTCGACCCCTTTCCAACATCGGAGGAGGTAAGTTATCGTATTTTAACAGAACTAAGTTACCTATACCATATTATGTTGATCCATTTCATTTACTAACTCTCATCTGGTTAATATAGTTGTATTGAAATGAGATTAGTGTGCCTACCGTGGGTCGGAACTAGTCCACTAATTCAAAACAATTTTATCAGTTATTATCATAATTATTAGAAAAACATATTAAGGCGTAGATTTAACATAGGACATTAACATTTTTTTAACATAATTTAACATTTAACATAGAGGCACTGGATTCGAATCGCAACAGGGCTGGATATAAAAATAGAATGATCTTGTCTGATTTAATTCGATGATTGAATAAACACATATGCTGGACCATTTGCTGGAGAACCGTCCTGAGCAAATTATATACTGCATGCAACTAGGGAAAGAGTGATTTTAAGGGAGTGACAAGGCTAATCAAACAATTTAGCTTAGCTTCATTTAGTCAGCTTGTCTTAGCTTTGTAGTCAGCCATCTTGCAGTGTTTTATAAAACATACGAAAACCAAAGATGAGGTGTGATTCACTTGACCTCGAACAATTTTATCGGTATCATTTTCAGAATCAGAAGTGAGCTTCATAATTGAATTAAACTTTATGGGTTAATCCATTTGTAATGAAAATAGAGAGTTTCTGTTTTGAAAAACCTAGTATTACTTGTGTTTCAGGCTGCTGGAGGTTCAAAGTATATTTGTGAAGCTACCTGAGGAAAATCCTTATAGGAAATTAAAAAGCTTTAATACTTTTTATCGAATTCCAGGTAACTACATATAGTTCGTAATATTTAATTAATTATAATGATTGACCATCATAAATTTATTAACCGCAGTATTTAGCCCTTACTCAAAACATTTTAATTTAAAAGTTTCTGGGCCACTGAACAAGGTACAAAAAAAATAGCTGGAAAATGTTTATTAATTTTTCACTTGACTGCCTTCAATTAACACTCAACCCAATAATCATTTGTATCGTTGATGTATGAAAATGGTATTTGGTAAAATTATTTAACACCGACCGTATCGCATACTAAAGAGTATTTTAATTGAAAATCATTTTGTTTTTGTTGTGCGATCGTTAGATTCAAAAATCAGAGAGTCACGTAGATGCGTATGACGTGAAATTTATGAAAATATGTTAATTTGGTACACAAAAAGCGCGCACACAAATTCCATCTCGTATGGTGGTCGTAACTGATTGATTTTGAATTCAATTAAACCGTTGGTGTTTTATAAATTCAGAGAATTCCACCTGCTGTTGCTGAGCTGAGCGCGTTACACTTGTGGGCCTACACAATCTCATTAATTTAATTAGTTTACAAAAAACAGATAATCGCAATAAAAATCAACCGTAATATTTGTTGTCTAATCCTAATATTTTGATTAGATCTTAATTAGGTAAGATGAAGTCATTTTTAGAAATCATCTTAAGCGAGCGCAAAAAAGAATCGCTTTTAAGTTTATTTTGTCTTGATGTAGATGATGATGGGTTAATTAAATTAAATAGTTTGTTGTTCTTTTTTATATGTTGGCCGTTAAATGTGGTTGGAAATGTTTAATCATCATCACAGCAGTTTTATTTATTTAACACTAATTAGTGAAGTAATTGTTTAAGAATATATTCCTCATAAATATTTCGAACCGGAAATAGTTTGATCTTTATACCGCCACCATAAATAAGAGGGCAAAGTAGCTATTTATCCTTTTTTATTAAGCATTTCTAGACCAAGAGCTTGTAGCCTCTTTTGCAAAACATTCGATCAAATTTTCGAAGTGGTGAGGATAAGAAATTAATATTTGTGCACGGGTCGGTCACTTAGTTATTCTTTTCTTCGCCATAGCATTGCGCTTTGGTGTTAAATAGTAGTTGATAATGACGATCGCGGTCGTCAAGACAATCAATGCGAATAGTTCATCATTTACGACCTGCTGAATTTTTTTCTCATTTTATAGATTTTCGATTTAGTTTTTTTTGTTGATTTCAATATCTTTCACCATCTTTAGTATAATTTTTGAGGTAATTTGTAGTTTTCGCAGCTGCGGGATCGCTAGTATGAATACTTTATCTCCAATACCAATGTGAAGTTAGGACTGAATTTTATTCCAGAAAAATAGAAATAAAATGATCAGGTAACACTAAAACAGTAATGATATCCCAACTAAGAATTTAATATAGCAATTTCGTTCAATCGCGAAGTTTTATTCTAGCCCAGAAATTGAATTCAAATTTTTAATATTAAAATATTAAAATCAAATTTAAAAATTATGAAAAAAATTAGCAATTGATTTAGAAATCGATAATAACTAAAAAATATCTGCTTATCATAACTTCGAGTGGATGTGCCACAAACGTCAAAATAATTTCCGTTTTTTGAACGGTTTGATGGTTTTAGTCATAACCGTATCGATTTTCTGTAATGATGATGTTATTCGATGTGCTCTAAAAATCTGCTCATTGTCACAGAAAATTTTCGATTCCAATGAAATGACACGTGACACTTACAGCAGTTTGTAGTACTTACACTTGCATTGCTAATTTGTATTCAATTTCTAACTTATTTCTCTAAACACACAACTATAAGGTAAGGTTCCAAGATAAATGTACGTCCCTTAAGCTAGCAGAATCCATACAGCAGAACATTACTAGATAGTATGAGCTAGCTCTATTAAAAAATGTTGGGCTCTACCTCTTCCAAATGATGGGTTCTGCTAGCTTTGGAAAAAGTTAGCAGAACCCATATCAAAAAATGATTTAAAAACAATTGGAAAATTAAAGGTTAATTTTAGGCTAATTAAATGCCCTATTTACATTTTTTTATTCTGCTCATTCTAGAAAGGCCTTATCACTTCAAACCTAGCAGAACCCAATTCGAAAATCGAACCAAAACCGAAGAAAGAACCAAAAACAAGATCAATTAACAAACAAATAATTTTAGACCCATTATGATCTAATCGAATGTCCTATAAAAATTTTTTTGGATCTACTCCTTTTTGACCAAACTTCAGGTCATTTAATCTAAAGCTAGCTAAATTTTTTAATGGGACATTTGAATAGACCATAATAAGCCTAAAATTATTCGTTTGTTAATTGATCTTGTTTTGGGTTCTAATTTCGGTTTTGGTCCGATTTTCGATTTGGGATCTGCTAGCTTTAGAATAAATGACCTGTTGTTTGGTCAAGAACTAATGGAGCCCAAAATTTTTAATGGGACATTTGATTAGGCCATAATGAGCCTAAAATTATTTGTTTATTAATTGATCTTGTTTTGGGTTCTAATTTCGGTTTTAGTTCGATTTTCGAATTGGGTTCTGCTTGTTTTGAAGTGATGAAGCCTTATGCCTTTTCTAGAATGAGCAGAATAAAAAAATTTAATAGGGCATTTAATTAGCTTAAAATTAACCTTTAATTTTCCAATTGTTTTTAAATCATTTTTTGGTATGGATTCTGCTAACTTTTTCTAAAGCTAGCAGAACCCATCGTTTTAGTTGGAAGGGGTGGATCCCAACATTTTTTAACAGAGCATTTAATTAGCCTATTATTAGCCTATAATTATTCATACTATCTTGTAATGTTCTGCTGTATGGATTCTGCTAGCAGAAGTATAAAGAAAGTATAAATGTCCAAAAAATTGGTACGGAAATGATGGTGCGACAAACTGGGATTGCCTTGATTTCAGCAAGCAGCGTGCTCGTTTCTACAGTAGTAATTGTATGACCATCGGTGACCTCCTTTAGATGGTATTTAACTCGTTTTACCGTGGGTTCCCAGAGCCCGCCGAAAGAGGGTGCACTTGGTGGGATAAACTTAAAAGTGATCCCATCTGTCAAAATAAAATTAGAAATTGTGTTCTGATTGCTGATTGCGAGCTCCAATATAATTGATTCCATTGTCACTACAGATTTCCTTGCCAACACCTCTGGTTGCGGCGAACAAAAATACATAAATAACTTTTGTACGTCGTTCTTCCTCTTCCTTTCATAAAACGTGTATGAACGGGGCCTGCATAATCCACTGCAACCTTAACGTAGCAATCATTAAACCTTGCCTTGCATGGAGATATCGCAGGTGGTGCTCTTTCACAATTAGTTCGGTAAATTTATCTCCAGCTTGTAATATTATTGGATGCTTAATTGTGTAGGTTATCGATGCATTTGAGATTCTTCCTCCAACTCTTAAAAGCGTAGCTTCGTCAAGGAACGGTTTTACGTACTTCAATTTGCTTGAGGCTGGTAGTTCTTTATTCGCACTTAGTAGATTGATCTCTTGTTCGAAGTGTCTTGACTGAATATGTTTGAATAAAAGAAGTTGTGGTTTTCATAATTCTCTACTTAGTCGTTTCACTACGTGAAACTAAGTTGTAAACCGCAAAATATGGGCTAGAATTCGGATAACTTGAAGCCTGTTGAAGCTTGAAATTCGTTTCATTAAATCATCCATTATATTTGGCTGACAAACTTGAACATGAATAGAATGGCTTCGTAGTTCTTCGGTTATGTTAGATTGACTTTTCAGATTTTTTGGCAAGGCTTCACAATATGCAATCCAGTTTGGACCGTCCCACCAAAGCCTAAAACTTTGTAGTTTGTCAGGCTCAATTCCTCTAGAGGCGCAGTCTGCTGGATTACCCTTTGTATTTACATCTTCTCGTGCTGATAAGCATTTCCCCAGTTCTGTTTCGAACTATTCTATTTTGTTGGAGGCGCGGATAGCCAATCTAACACAATGGTGGAGTCTGTCCAGGCGGTGATACTCGTATCTACGGATTCGATAAGAGATCGCTTGATTGTTGAGAGCAATCTAGTGAGAAATAATACACCACATAGTTCCAGTCTTGGAATATAAATTTGTTTAACGGGTGCGTCTTTGGTTTTTGCTGACAATAATTTGATTAATTATTCTCCATTTGGTTTTTTATGTGTCCAATTTTATAGATTTGTATGAATATATCTGTCTAAATTTGCGCCATTCGTTTTCAATTTCTAAGGATAATGGATCATCTCATTTTAAGTTCTTTGCTCATAAAGTTTGAAAAAAGATTTTTATTCTGACCGCTATTGGAGCGATCCATCCCAGCAGCTTGCCTCTGATTATATACCCCATTTGGTCATGACAGGATGTTCTGTGAGGTTTGCTTTGAATTGAAGCAATCAATCGTTATCATTTTATTGGATTCCAGTGAAACTCTGACACTTTTACGGAGGTAGATTCTTATATTTCTAGGTTTTCCACTTATCCGCTTAACCACTTCCCATAAGAGGAAACCCAGCACGTGAGAGTACTGTGTTTATGTCGTTCTTTAGGACAATTGCTACTTCTACTGAATCCGCTCCAGTCATGAGATCATCAACGTAGAACTGATTTCTTCTTTGATTCGCTGCTTCCGGATATGACTTCGGCCATTTTACTGCTGCCTTGTTGAGCACACGCGCGGCTAGAAAATTTGCACTCGCTGTTCAGAAAGTAACTGATAGCATTTTATGAGTGGTGATGGGTTTATCTGGTTGATCTCGCTAAAATATTCATTGATACCTTGCGTCTTCTTCTGCAACTAGTACTTGTCGCAACATCTTTTCCACGTCAGCTGTGAACGCCACTTTAAACTTTCGAAAACGAAAAAGTATTTCATAAAACGTCGATTGGACAGTGGGTTCAACAGCAAGACAATCGTGTAACGAGCTTCCCTGGAGTTTTTAATGACACCGTAATGTGGGAGATAGTATCCGTGGCATAGTCCAATGTTGTCGACTGGTTTCATATATCCTAAGTCAATATATTCGGTCATGAAATTTTTTTACATATCAGCAAATTCCTTTTGCTTGTTAAATCGTGTTTCCATTGGAAACATATGCATTTCGCTGCTGCGTGGAAAGAATTACCGAGATTTGATGGAGAAAGCTTAAATGGTAATCGTTTTTTGAATCGATTAAAATATGTTTGACATAATTCTTCTACTCGTGATAGAAGAATTTTTTAGTAGGTGATCTAGGTTGTCCTCCAGGTTGCTTAGATTGATCGTGATAATTTGAGTCGACTCTGTTTCCAAAGGTTTGCCCGCAACGATTCATCCTAGAACAGTGTTTTGCATCGCGAAGTAATTTTGTATGGTGAATCTTCCGTCCGTTAACAGTTCAAAAAAATTATCCGCTCCGAATATGAGATCTATACCTGCTTGCCTTTGTAAAAGTGGGGATCAGCTAAATCGTATTTATTAAGCGAACCTATTTTAATGCGACGTAAGATCGGTGTTTGCCTCGCTGTTAATTCTCGTCTCAATTGGATGATGTATCCATATAGATTCTTTGTCCTGCATCTGACTTCTGAAATAAAACATACTACAATTGAAACGCTTCATCGAAGAAATTGCAACGTCGGAAGCAAGGCGATGCGGTTCCAGATCATCCGGATGTGCGTTCTACTGATGCTTTTGGTTGCATTTACACAGTTGCTGCTGGTGAATGTTCGTGAGCCGACATCATTTGAATCACTTCGCACTGTCAATGGTGTAGTGTGTCCAACATTTAGTGCTGCATGCCAACAGCCCAATTTGCTTGAAAACGATATTCATTGGGACATGACAATCGCTGAAACAATTGTTTCTGCATCTCCAAGTTAGTACTATTTCGAAATACTTCTCGTCGTATCCACATGAAGTAAATAAAACAAGTACAAGGATGGCATGTCAGAAGACATTTTACATCGAATTTGTGTCAGTTCATGGAATCCCGATCTCGAGGTGAATGAGGTGATAGATGACCGCAGGCTTTGCTTTTAATCAAACACATGTGTTAACTCATGTGCGGCAGTTTGTTAGTCAAGTTAGGAACATCAACGCCATATCGTGGAATGAACGACGCTTTCAATCGAGAATTGAAACGTGAACATGAATACGATCGAGATACATAGAACCAATCAGTTCGAACGAATGTACCACTGTTGAACCCCAACAGAAGGAAGTGTACGATACGTTAATGAATGCAATTGATAATGGAAATGGTGGCTAATTATCGCTAATTTTATCGATTTTATCGATGCGCCCGATGGAACTGGGAAGACATTCATTCTCATGTCATTGATCTTGGCCAATGTGCCACTACTTCTGGGTATGCGCCACGTTGCTAGAAAGGTTCCGAACGGCTCATTCAACGTTGAAATTGCCGGTAAACCTTCAAACGACTGAAAAACCAACATGCAACATTGCGACACACTCAGAAATGCCCAACGTTTTGCACAATAGCGCATTGGAAACACTCAATCGAACTATGAACGGCTCAATGATTCTACTGACTGGTGTTTTCCGCCAAACACTACCAGCCATTTCAAGATCGACCGGTGCCGATAAAATAAAAGCTTGCCTCAAATCATCGACTCTGTGGCGCTATGTGAAGAAACTTCGGCTCGTTTACCATCTGCCGAAGATTTCTCTAAGCAATTGCTGACTATCGGTAATGGAAGTGTTTCTGTCGACCAATCGATCGGATTGATTTCGTTACCGCCAAAGTTTTGCAATTTCGTCTCAACAAAGGACGAGCTCATCAATAAAGTGCACCCGAATATCATTGCTAATCACCAAAATCACAATTGGTTGAGTGAACGAGTAATTCTTGTGGCAAAGATCAAAGTTGTGAATCACTTAAACTTCACAATTAAAAATCAAATCCAACTGAATTTTTAAACTTATTGGGTATGCCTGGCTTGCCAACGCACAATTTACAACTGAAGGTTATGGCTCGATAGTCATCATGCTTCGAAACCGGAACTTCGAAAACTCACAGAATGAATGTTTCTCTCACGGTCAATTAATGTACAATTGGCAAACCATCCGCTTTGTACGTTCTCGCACCTGACAAAAAAACGTAAAATGTCTTATATCACAAGGTGCTTCAATGAATGGAATCGACCCTAGTGTTCCCCTGCTGCCTGGTGAAGTGCATTCATTTCAATGTAATTAAAATGCATTTCATTTTGATTTTTGTACATTTATTGAACTTAATTCATTTTGAGTGACGGAACTGAATTTAATGCAGCTAATAAGTTCACACAACATTTATTGGTTCTGAGGCGGTATGAAGTTCGCCGGGTCGGCTAGTATTTTAATATTTAAAAGTTAATTACCAAGTATTGTTATAAACGGGTTTTTAATTTGGGCGGGTCGAAGTTGGCAGCCTGTGGTGGGCTTGTTGTTTTGGTGGCGTCTGTTCAAACTGGTGTTATTTTTCAGTAACTGGGGATAAATCACCATGACAAGTTACACGAGTAGTTGTCCCGACTTGGGCCTAGACCCGTACAAGATCCAACTGACCCACGAACTCAAAGTTAATGACCATAGACAACGCCTTTTATTAGATGACTGAGCTACGGAGCGTTTGGAAGTGAATCCAATTTTGGCCGACAAATCATCTTTAGCGAACAGGCACATTTTGGGATGAATGGCTATGTTAACAAGCAAAATTACCATATATGGGACGACGCCAGTTCACACGAGGTTCACCATGTGGCAATGCATCCGGCAAAGGTCCATACCTTTTTTAAATGACGTTGGGGAGGCCATCATCATCAATGTCGAGCGCTACAAAACGATTCCAACCGATTTCTTTTGGCCCAAATTGAACGATATGGAGATAGATGACTTGTGTTTCCAGCACGACGGTGCTACCTACCACACAGCAGACGCATTGATGGACATTCTGTACGAACGATTTGAGGGTAGAGTTATCTCTCGCAGAGGTGACGTGAATTGGCTCAATCGCAGAGTCATTGAAAATTGAATCACTCGAATCCGTGTCACTGTGAGAATCTGCGGCGGACATTTGAACGATTTGAACGAAATAATTGCATACATGGGCCTTTCAAATACAAAACGAATTTCATTAATACCTCACACACCGCTTGTTTTACTCCATTTCAACATCCACCCGCCCAAAGTACAAAACTCTTTAGCAAACTGTCAGGCTGCCGAAACTTTTTCCATCAAACTTGATGGAAACTAACTTTACAATGAAAGTATGAAAATCGAATTTTTAAACGCAAGACACGTTTTTAATAATTTTTTCTAGCCATAACCAAAATTAAATCGTATGAACGAAACATGACAGTGAACCCCTTTTTCAAACCTCCATAAGTATGTACACAAAAATTTTATGTCTTAGACTTATCAGTAAAGCACTAATCAAATTCAAAGATTAGCATTTTGTATTTATCAACACACATTTCGCACATGTTTGAAACGTTTGAAGAAAATTTTGAAAATTTTTATAAATTTAGGGGAGAAATTACTATACACAGTCGTGGGCATTATCAAAATTCAAATAAACAAATAATAAATTTCTCAAAATTTTTTTATTTATTTATATTTTTATTTTTTTTGCAACAAGGTAAATATTCTATGTATTATGTACATAATGACATGCATACATAAAAAAAAATGTTAGGTGTGGCATTTGAAGATACATAATAATATACGAGTAATATTTCAATTTTATGATAATTTCAGCAAATAAAATTCAATTTCATGTTTTAATCAAAATGTTCCAAATATAAAAATTTAATCGCGGGCACAACAAAACTACATAGAGACATTGTATAAGCACCCACCCACAATTATGCGTCAACAATAACAAATAACATTTACAAATACATAAATCACAATATATTTAATTCAATTCAAATTACAAGACGTGAAGTAAAAAGATTAAAGCATTCAAAAAATAAAAAATTGGTGTCTAATGTCTAGACGCAAATAAAGTATTATGTGCTCGACTATGACGTCGTGATAAAGTATACACACACACACATACAACAAATAAACACGCATACACACATATAACCCACTATAAATTTAAAATATTTCTTGTAATAGCATTTTAATAATTATGTTTGCACTTCAATTGTTTTACAATTAAATTACAGATCGTGATTGCATTTTTTTTAATTAAATTCAAATCATGAATCGTGTTGTTTTTACTATTTTGCATTTCAATACAACGCAGATGGCAATATTAATTGCACGGAGTGTTATAAAATTAGATAAAATTGTTGCACATACTTTTCGTAGATATTAGTGAAGGTGCGATTATTAGAACGAGCCGGTGGTTGTTGTTGCACCGTAGCCGAGCCATAGCTGTATCGCCGAAGTCATAAAACTAGATTTTAAAAAAAATTGAGTATAGAAGTGTGGGTGTGTGTGTGTGTGTTTTTTTTTTATGGGCGGAGGAGGGGAATCGACGATAGGCTTCACGCGTGAACCCATATATCAAACTCGTGATATTGTCGGATTCTTACCGACCAAACCATCACTCCCGATAAACCATGCCGTTCGGCCCCATGGAACTACCGTTAGGTATTACTTCGCGAGGCAGGCTCAGCTTTCGCTGCTCGGCTGGAATTAACTCCTCACTGAATTTCTGCTTCTTTCGGGGCGTCTCAACTCTCTCATTATCCGTGAGATACTTCCACTTACGACTTTCCACCCATCTTGAGATGCCAGCATAAACCCCACTATATTTTCCGGCGTTCGTTGGACCCTACGTACACAGATACTCCTTCGCTCCTCAAATCGTGGACACTCGAATAATTCGTGCTCTACATTCACCGTTACTCCGATGAATAAAGGGCAATCTGGTGACTCTTCGTGTTTGAATTTGAACAGGTATGATCTAAAGCAAAAATTTTGTATATAAGTTGATATTCAATAAAAAAAAAAGTTAGTACTCAAAAACCTTACACACATTCTTTTACTTAGTTTATTCCGGTATTAGCTCCCACCAGAGGTCTGCTCGGAATAAAAAGCAAGAATATTCTAGTTCAAGCAGAGGCTGAACTAACATGGTCCTTCGAGTCTAAAAAATTAAAAGTGTTAGAACAAACCATAAAAAGTGAACGAAAGAGCTTAAAGAACAGCCGCACGCGTATGTACACGTAATAGAAATCATAAACACAGATTTTACGTGCGTTTAGAAAGTCTTACCGTCATAAAAACAGACGTAATAATTTAAAGTGATCACAGTGAATTAGTGGTAAAGTGTCTAAAAGAATTCTATTAGAATGGAAGAATATCAAAACCAAGCAGAATTGCAGAACAGATAGAGAGACTCTGGATGAATTATAAAACAGATGGTCAGGAAAGGAAAACCAAAACATATTTGGAGAAAAAATTGCATAAATAAAAGAACTCTATAACAAATTCGTTAAAACAGATGAAGACTTGAAGCCAAATATAGCAAAATTACAAGACAACCATCCGTATCTGATTTTGAGAGAAAAGGTTGCCGAAAATTATAAGAAATACATTAACGAATTTCGTGGAAAGTTAAATGAAAATCCACCACTGACACCTACATTTTCAACAAAAAAAAAACCGCATACATCATGGCAGAAGGAGAATGATCAACAATCCTCATCCGGAGAACGACAACCCGAGGTTCCTGAAGAAGATGAGATCCTAGACCTGTAAATAGTAAGAGTCCGAAGAATGAATAACGAGATTGCAAGTACTGAAGAATTGCTAGAAGAACATTCATCAAAAGCTACACTGGAAACTACGCGCATTTTAATGGATAAAATCACAAACCTTCATGACAAGATTTGCGTAAAATCTATTAAAAATGAGGCAATTGGGAAATCAAATTACTTCACCTTCGATTATTACGTAAAGACAAGGAAAACATTTAAAGATGTAACACATAGAATACAAGAAGTGTTAGCTACCGAAATTAGAGTTACGAAAGTTCTATGGTGACTATTCGAAATGGTCAAATTTCCGAGATTTGTATTGCCAAATTGTTCACGAAAATAAACAAATACCGAACGCAGTTAAAATCTCGTATTTAAAAACATGTATTGGTGGCTCTCCGGCAAAAATTATAAGTAACCTGGAGATAAGAAAAGACAACCACAACATAGCATGACAGCTGCTAAATGAAAGGTACGATAATAAAAGGCTACTTGCTCACAAGCAGTTAGCCATTTTCTTACGGTTACCTAAGCTATCCCAGGAATCAGGAGAATCCCTAAAAGAATTGCATGATACAACAAAGGAAGTTCTAAATGCATTAAAAGGATTAGGATTGAAACACACAAAAAATTCGCAACAAACAACAAACCTTATGAAGTCAATGTGCGAATTTCAAAGCATTAAGCGTACACGAAAGAACGCAGCTCATCCAACTCCTAACATTATGTAGAATTTGCTTTGAGAAACATAGCACTACAACTTGCAAAAGTGGCGAGAAATGTAATGTTTGCAATGGGAAGCATAACACACTCATGCATAACGTTAACAACCCAACTAAAGTGAACATGCTCTCTCATAATTCACACAATGAAGAGACACAGCAGAGTTTGAACTGCTTGGTACGGCATTAATTACAGCACATAGGGATAACCAAGAACCAATAACTTTGCGGGCCTTGATCGATTCCGGTTCGCAAGGTACCTTCATCACAAAAGGTGCTGCAAATTTACTCAACGCAAAGAAGAAGAAAATAAATATTGCCATATCAGGAATGGGTGGACTCAAAGCAGGAGTTTGTAAAAGCATAATAGAATTCGATGTAGCTCCGAGATTTGACAGTAAATTTTCGGTTCGAATGGAAGCAATGGTGTTCGATCAACTGACGCATCACCTGCCAGAAGCTAAATTTAACACAAACAAATTTAAGCATCTACAAAATATAAAATTGACAGATCCAATGTTTAATGAACCAAGTCAAATCGACATTATAATTGGAGCTGACTATTATCCAGCAATTGTGTTGAACAACATAAAAAAGAGCAATGAACGAGAACCCATGGCGCAAGAGACCGAGCTTGGTTGGATAATAATCGGATGCATGAGATCTGCTAATCAAACAACTAAAACTAGCTTGGTATCAACAAAAGCGATCAGTGAGCAATTACAGTTACTCGTAGAGAACGAGGGCATAGATGATCAGACAACACGAACGGAAGAAGAGGAGAGAGCTGACGAACATTTTATAAAAACCGTGCGACGTGATTCTAATGGAAGGTATATTGTAAACTTACCCTTGGAAGAAAACGTTCCGACGCTATGAGAATCACGAAAAACGGCCATTGCCAGGCTAATTCAATTAGAAAGACGGTTCGCTAGAGATGTAAACTTTAAAAAGAGATATGTAGAATTCATGAGAGAATACCTGAAATTGAAACATATGGCAGCAGTGAACCAACCGCCCACGTGTCACAAAAATGAATCCAGCAAAATCTACTATATCCCACATCATGGGGTAGTAAATGAGGACAGTAGCACCACCAAACTGAGGGTCGTATTTGATGCATCAGCTAAAACAACAAATGGTATAAGTTTAAATGATATAATGCTAAACGGCCCAAAAATTCAAGATGACCTGGATAAACTGATTCTAAGATGGAGAGAACATAGATATGTTATAACGGCAGACGTGGAGAAAATGTTTAGACAAGTTTGGATAGATGAAAACCAGCAAAACTACCAGAGAATTGGAGAGAAGATTCTAACCTTGCAATACAAGATTTTATCTTAAAAACAGTCACCTATGGAACCAAGGCAGCTAGTTTTCTAGCAATAAGAACAATGCACAAATTAGCGCAAGATGAAGCTGAAAGCTATCCCGTTGCTTCTAAAATATTTAAGGAAGACTTTTACAGAGCAGTGCTGTCGGATTCATCAAAGATTTTTGACCCAATGGGCTGGCTTTCTCCAATTACAATCAGCAGTAAGCTGTTAATGCAAGATGTCTGGATAAGTGGAATTGGTTGGGATGACAAATTGCCCACAGAAATCGACAAACGATGGGCAAAATATAAAGATGAATTGAACAACATTGACTCCATCGTCATACCAAGATGGATGAACACAATTAAAAGCAAAATGGTTGTAGTTCATGGTTTTGCGGATGCATTTGAGAGGGCATTGGCTGCGGTAGTTTATTACCGAGTTATTGACGAAAAGGTGAAAACAAGCCTAATAATGGCCAAAACCAAAGTTGCACCCATAACGAATAAAATTACTATCCCAAGGCTTGAACTCAATGCAACTTTACTACTAGTGAAGCTTGTAAACCATATTCGTGAGTCAACACAATATGTCGATGCAAAAGTGTATTGTTGGACAGATTCAACAATCGCGTTAAGTTGGATTAAGGGCAATATAAATAACTATAAACCATGGGTGTCAAATAGAGTGTCTACAATGAGAAAGCTGCTTCCTCAAGCTGTATGGCGTCACGTACCATCTGAAGAAAACCCGGCCGACGTCGCTTCAAGAGGAATTACACCAGGGAGACTTAAAGGTTGCGAGCTTTGGTGGAATGGACCAACATTCTTACGCTTAAATAAAGGAAGGTGGCCTGAAGATATTGTGTCTGAAACGAAAACGGAGTTGAAACAGATAACATCATTAAACGTGAAAATAGAGCACCCATTTCTACAACTATTTTCAAGAACATCAGAATATCGAAAATTAATTAGAGTTATAGCTTATACGCTGAGATTCATTGACAAATGCAAAAACTTAAAAATATCAAGAATAGTGGAGATCAATGCTGCTGAATTTAAAAAAGCAAATGAAATCGCTATTAAGATGACGCAAAATGAGGAATTCAACGAAGAAATCAAACGATTGCAAACAGGACAACAGTTGCACAAGGACAGTAAGTTATTATCATTGAATCCCTTCTTGGATGACAAAAATATACTGCGAGTAGGCGGCAGAATCGAAAAGGCATTAGACCCATATGATCAGAGACATCCAATGATCTTGCCGAAGAATAACCAATTAACCATCCTGATAATCAAGGACGCTCACCGTATTACCCTACATGGAGGAACAACTTTACTTGCCACATTCTTACGACAAAGGTATTGGATTACAAGCGCAAGATCAGCAATAAGATATGTAATTCACAAATGTGTAACATGCTGTCGATACAGAAAAAATACGAACCATCAGTTAATGGCGCCACTACCTCGAGAACGTGTAACGGCGTCAATGCCATTTGAGATCTTTGTGTGTTTTACGACAAAAGCCTGCCATATTGAGATAGTTAGCGATCAAACAACAGAAGCATTTATTGCCGCATACCGTAGATTCGCATCACGGAGAGGCGTGTGTACACACATCTATTCAGATAACGGTACAACCTTCGTTGGAGCCAACCGAAAAATAAATGGGCTATTTAATAAACTACTCCAAGCCCAACTAATAGAAGAAACGGCGTACCAAGGTATAAACTGGCATTTTATACCGCCTGGAACACCACATTTTGGTGGTTTGTGGGAAGCGGGAGTGAAAGCGGCAAAATATCACCTAAGAAGAGTTATATGCGATACACATTTAATATTTGAGGAATTATCAACGCTATGTAGTCAAATAGAGGCATGCTTGAACTCACGACCTCTCTCTATAATTTCGAGTGAAAGCACACCTTTAATCTTGACACCGGCACACTTTCTAATTGGGAGATCATTGCTAACGGTGCCAGAAGACAATTGTAGCGAAATAAAGCAAATCGATTATCTAGATGGGAATTTCTACAACAACTGAAGCAGCATTTCTGGAAGCACTGGCACACGGACTATTTGAACTCACTTCAACAACGATACAAATGGAAGCAAGTGCAACCAAATATTGTCAAGGATCAAATTGTACTAATAAAGAACAAGGAAGGTTATCCCAGTACATGGCCAATGGGAAAGGTGGTGGAGGTTCATCCAGGTGATGATGGTAATGTCAGAGTGATATCAGTAAAACATAAGAATGGTATTACAAAACACTCGATAAGAAATTTGTGCCCTTTGCCAATCGACGACATCGTATATTCTGCACCACAAGCACAAACAAACGAAAATCGATTTGATAGGGAGGAAAATATAACAACGGCCAGAATAGCGACAAGAAGGATGAAAGCCAACCACTGTGGATTGAGTTCTGTTACGAACAACATGACAAACGATAGAACGTGGCATTAATTAAGGCCATTATGTTTGTAATGCTAATTTCACGAGGACACCTCACCAATGCAACTGGCAAAGTAGACATTCAACAATTCAACCAGCCAATTGGGGTTTATCTGGAAAACATCGGCTACGTAGAAGTAATTGCAAAGGAATGGAATTTAATAATCCGTTACCAATTGACTAACTATTGGGAAGAAATAAAACAAATAAATGTGATTCATACGGAACTGGCGGAAGCCTGTAAAAGAACACCAGGCATTAATTGTGCCTTGATACTACACCAATTGGATTGGCAACTAGAGGTTGTACGGAAGAATAATGAATTCTTAATGTCCAGTAATAAGGAGAGATATCGCTAAAAGAGGGGAATTGGATATACTACGGGGATCCTGCTTGGAGATATATTCGGAATACTAACTCAACGGGAAGCAAATCAATATGAAAACCATTTTGAGACGATTGATGAAAACGAGCGGCATCTATTAGATCTTCTTAGCAATCAAACCAGCATCATTGACAACACATCATTGATCACACAGCCGATAATTTAGAGCACATTTACAAAACCATGAAATTAAAAACACGAATAACTCAGGATAACCTAATAATACGAGCAACTATTCCATTAATATACTCATGGAGCTACACACTCTTCTCGGTTATTCCATTTCCAAATATCTATTACAACGAGTACGAAGCATATATTGAAACAAGTGTACATTTTATTGCTGTGGATGAACGTCGAGAACACTTCGCATCATTTACCAAAGAGAAATTGAATGATTGCCAAGAGGTCAAATTTAAACATTTCCTGTGCAAAGTGTCACAAGTTTACAATGCAGCATCTACGGAACATGCTTGTGAAATGGCGATTCTTCGTCATACCACTAATCTACAAGGATTATGTAGCATAAAAACAATAAATGCAACCAATCACTGGATAATGTTACATGACACAAATCAATGGTTATTTATCGTCGTTGAAGAAACAAACAAGGATGCAATTTGTGGATCATCTGTCATAACGACACGGTTTAGTGGGTCAGGTATCTTAACATTAGATGATGGATGCATGCTACGAGATTCAAGCCAGTATCTAATTGCTGCAGATAAAGTTAATTGTGAGATAAAAGGAGAAATCAATACGCCCGTTTTCGTAAGGCACAACAACTCGAGCAAGCTAAGTTCAACCCTGAATTGGCGAACGATAAGAAGCAACTATAGTCATCGGGCGGAGGAAGATTATATTAACTTAACTGTGGATACCAGCAAGCTAGAGCACGACATAAAACTACTGAAGGAAAATCAATATATTCACGAAATGAATAATACACATCATGTTCACCACTACGTATTAACTCATATATTATTGTGGAGCGGCATAATCATAGCAATTGCAATTGCCATTAAATATTTCAAGAACAGACAGAAAAAGAGGCACCCGGCCCGTGGTGGAGCTTTACCAATGGCATCTCCCATCCAGCCCCAAGAACTTCTAGGGCGCCCCAGGATGTGTAAACACATAAAATAAAAGCGTACATAAATTTTGACATTAAAAGCGACAAATGTGCTTTAGCACATTTTTGGGCTGCATATATATATATATATATATATATATATATATATATATATATATATATATATATATATATATATATATATATATATATATATATATATATCTGCTCGGAATATAAAGCAAGAACATTCTAGTTCAAGCAGAGGCTGAACTAACACCCGTCAGAAACTGCGTCAGATGGTAATCCACTTCACCGTGTCGCTTGTTTAGCCACGCCTCGATCTAGGAGATCAGGCGATGGGTCCATCTACCACTCGTCGATTCACTCCATCTTCTCTGCCATACAGTGATCGTCTTAGCACGTGCTAATCGGTGGTTCTCCGCTTTTGTTCCTTGACCACGACGCAGGTAAGTGGTTTGGCGCTCCTTGGCAAGTAGATCTATGGGGGGATTCCCGCAAGAACACCAGCAGCATCTTCTGACACCGTCCGAAATGCGCACAATACTCTCAGAGCACTTAACCTCTGAACTGTTGCTACTCTTTGTCTATACGTATTCTTCTCCAATGAGTTGACTCAAATTGGTGTTCCATACATCATTATAGATGTAAGGACGTTGGCGAGCAGAACTCTGCTGCTCATCCGCGCCCCTCTTGTATTCGGCATTATTCGTGCTAGTGCCGCATTAACTCTCCTTGCTCGCTCGCTGGTAGTAATGAGATGTGTCTTATATGACAATCTGGCGTCGATCATTACTCTTAGGTACCTGATGGATGGTTGACTAACAATTTGTTGCGGTTCAATCTCTAAGGTTACGTTCTCCATTACTTTTCGGCTAGTAATAAGGACAGCTTCTGTTTTATGTTCTGCTAGTTGCAGCCCAGCAGATTTTAACCACTGTTGAATAAGTCTGACCGTCCTATTACAGATGTCCACAATCTCCTCTCTGTATTTTGCGACAACTACAATTACGATGTCGTCCGCAAATCTAATCACCTGTGCATCACTTGGTATGGGCAGTCGAAGTACACCATCGTACATCACATTCCAAAGTGTAGGACCTAACATTGATCCTTGAGGAACTCCACCAGTCACCTCGTAAGTTTTCTTTCCTTCCTCCGTATCATACATCAAGATCCTCTTGCTAAAGTAGCTGGAAACTAGTCTCAGCAGGTACTTCGGTACGTTCATCCGCGTCAGTGCGTTAAATATGCAAGTCCAATTCGCCGTGTTGAATGCGTTTTTCACGTCTAATGTAACTATGGCATAGTATTTTTTACTACCACGTAGCCATCGAGAACCGGATATCGCCTGATGTGCCATATCTACAACCTCTTTAATCGCATCCTCTTGTAACCGGTCACATACAACTCTCTCTAGAGCTTTGCCTGCCGTATCCAACACACAGACTGGACGCCAGGACGACGGCTCACCTGGTGGTTTGCCTCCTTTTGGCAACAATACTAGTCTCTGTTCCTTCCATTTATTAGGCAACACCCCCTCAACTAAGCATGCAGTATATACTTCCGGGAATAAGTTTGGGTATGCTTTAATCGCCGACTTCAATGAAATATTCGGAATGTTATCCGGGCCAGGAGCTTTATTGTTACCCACTTTGCCACATGCCTTCAGAACCTCCTCCTCAGTAACTGGTGGTATATCATCCTCCTCGTTGCCTAATACTTCTAACACACAATCGTCAGATGTCAGACAGCATTGCTGGGCATGTAGGAGCAGTGGCGTAATTGCTTTGAGTTGAGTTTTTTCATCACCAATCGGTAGGGTCTACCCCAGGGATCGCGGTTGACCTCCTCGCAAAGTTTGCGAAAGCACTTTCGCTTACTTGCTTTAATGGCATGCTTAAGCTCCGATCGAGCCTTACAGAATTGTTGTCGAAGGGGTTCGAAGAGTTTTCGACGTGTCTAGCACGCTGGTATCGCCTTCTTGCATTCATCATCCTTCTTGGCATTGCTGCATCACAGGCTCTTGTAACATGTATCATAAGCTGGACGGCTTTGTTATTAGCGGTACCAGATAGGGTAAGATCCTCCATCATGAGACCGAAAATGTTCTCATCGAACGCTGCGGACTTCAATCCTATTCTCTTCCTGTCTCTAACTATAGTTCTTTGGGGTTTACTATCCGCCAGTTCATACACAATAGCTTGATGATCACTATGCATATATAGATCGCTCACTCTCCACGCTATTCCTCTATCGACAAGACAATGACTCACATACGTTAGGTCAACTATCGAGGTTGCATTTCCTCTACAGAAAGTAGGTGTATTTCCTGTATTCATTAATACGACCGGCAATGATGCGAAGGCTTCTAACAATGCGGTTCCTCTGCTACTGGTTTCTCTACTTCCCCACTCTACGGCCCATGCATTAAAATCCCCGGCTATGAGCACCGGGTTGTGGCTCCGTGCATCATCCGTTAATTGGTCGAGAAATGTTTTAAATTCTTCAATGGATAGTGCGTAGCAACTATAAATATGAACTCCGTTCACTATGGCTCTGACAAACCCGGGTACAGAACTCACACCAATTTCCTGTAGGGGGTAGGTACCACAAACCCATACAGCAGCTCGATTCGATCTATCTGAAGCCCAATACCGTCTATCAAGGTTCCTATATTGCTCACACACAATTACAATGTCCGCTTTCACTTCCTGCTGCAGCAATCCATACAGGAAGTGATGGATTGCTGCAGCAGGTCCTGGGCAGCCTCACAGTGGTTAAGATTGACTTGGATGACTTTCATTCCCAATGCTCTTTTTGCAGCGCTTTCTGGTATAGCGGACATCTACCACTACCAGTTACGTGTTTGCTACAGCCTTTAGCCGTTTAGTAGCATAGCGTGTATTTTGAATCTTTTTGGCATGTCTTAGCAAAGTGCCCTTCTTCACCACATCTTCTGCAGAGCTTTGATTTATCCGCTTCGCTTCTACAGTTCTATGACCGATGCCCATAACCGTGGCATTTAATGCATCTAGTCAGCTCTATTTTTTCCCGGATTCGGCAAGAAATCCAGCCGTTTTTAACTTCACCCACTTCTAGCACTTTCCCAACCATAGTGTTAGGAAGGCTAACAACCGCTGTCTGCGTTCCTCGGTAGTTGGCTGTTTATACATTCTCTAAGGTTGCCTTTCATCAGTATTGTTATGGTTAAGCCCTCTTTCAATTTCTGTAGAATTCAACTTGACTTTTATATTTCTGCTTGTACTGGAAATAGATTACTTGCAATTATAGATGCGTCGCCGGTTCTATTGGCAGATTAGCGTTTAAGCATTCGTTATAGTTGCCATCAGAAATCTCAATATTTTGTTCAGAATTTTTTCCAATTTACTGTTGTTAGGACTGGGCCAGAAGTATCGTTTATTGGTGGTAAGATTTTAAATTATCAAATAACTCTTTTCACATATTGGTGTAGTGTGCTGCTGTTGCCTCTGTAGCTATCTCTATATTTCTTTCGATTTTCAATCGTAAAATCAGGGCAGCGTTAAAATTTTCAGCTGGCGTTCTTCAATTTGCTTCCATGATTCAACTCTAATCCATGGTATATTGGTTGCAATCTCTGATCGGTAGTATTGTTTCCGTCAGTTAGGAAATTGAATTGAAGTGATTCGCTGACGGTGTTTTTATTTTATTATTTTTCAATATTGAATTTGTGCGATTATTTTTTGAGACATTTCAGTGCTACGCAAACATATGGGCTCTGAAAATAACCAAATTATGGAAAACATTATGAACAGCATTGCAGCTATTACAAAGCGGCTAGATGACCAAAGTAATCTGAACAACATGATACGTGATCAGCTACACGCAATCCAACAGAAAATGTCAGGTAAGAACACAACTTTCAAAATAGTAATCTGGAATATGAATGGGGTTCGTAATATCTGAAAGACATCTAGTGAAATTTTCGTTTGTTAAAATACGGGGTTATAACTTATATCACTCCATTCATCCAGCGGAAAGAACAAGAGGTGGTTCGGCATTACTAATAAAGGAAAATATAAAACACCATTTAGAATCAAATATCGAAGAAGAAACTATGCAAGTCACTACTGTAAGGAACCAAATTAAACAAAGAGAGCTTACTGTCTCTGCAATATATTGTCCTCCCCGGCATAACTTGAAAAGGGAGGACTACCTTAAACTATTTAAATCGGATGGACGTAATTTTATTATTGGAGGTGACTTTAATGCGAAAACACCTATTGGGGATCTAGACTTACGACGTCAAAAGGTAAAGAAATGGGGGTTCCCCAACATACTGGCCCAGTGACGGAACGAAGATACCTGACCTAATAGACTTTTATGTAGCAAGAGGTATATCCCAGAACTACATTCACATTGAAGACACTAATTCTCTAGTATCGAGAGTGCACCCAGATTAACAAATTCAAAAACAAACCGGGATCTCTTTCTTGAAGTATTGGAGGAAAAAATCAATCTTCAGGTACCGACAAGAAATCCTCACCAGTTGGAAGATGAATTAGAACAACTTAATGAAGCAATTCACTACGCTGCTTTGGCAAGTACCCGCATTATACAAAATAAAAAGATGCTTAATATATCCTACCCAATGGAAGTTAGAGAGTTGGTAAAAGAAAACGACGGGCACATAAAACCTGGCAAATAACTAGAACACCGGAGAACAATACAATTCTTAACAATTTAGGTAACAGTCTCAAATCTCTTCTTAAACAAGTTAAAAATGCATCAATCAACAGATATCTAGTTGGCCTAACCGATGAGCAAAATGCAGATTATTCACTGTGAAAGGCGACAAAGGGACTCAAAAGACCCAAAATGCAACTGCCACCACTTAAAAAGGAGGATGGAACCTAGGCAAGAGGTTCTAAAGAGAAGGCTGATCTGTTTGCGGTTTATCTCGAGGATACCTTCCAACCACTACCATGACAAACGGCCAATGAAAATATAATGTCAATCCACAAGCTAAATGATTTTGATACAAAAAGCCCCAAGGTATGACTTGATTACTTGCCAAATAATAATTGAGGACCGACAACTAATTCCTCCACATCAATTAGAGGCTCTGAGCTTATAATACACACAACACGCTGCTGCTATACCGGCAAATACTGAAGCCCATATGGACGGTATGCAACTCTGGGTATGTACTAAGCAAACAAACGCCAAAATGATACAGACGTTTCAAAACAAGGTCCTCCGTAGCATCGTAAATGCTCCGTACTACACAAGAAATGAAGACAATCACAGGGAGTTACAGATGGAATACATCAAAGATGAAATAAGGCTCCAGGAACATGGAAAACCCTATATTCGCCATTTGATAGATAACCCTGTCGTTGAAAGAAGATTTCAAAGAACGAGGCCTAATAGGCCTTAATAGGTTTAATTAATTTTGGGACTAACCATTGGGTTTCACCCCAACAAACCAGAATTGTTTAAGAAATGTAAAATTTGTAAAAATTTGATAGATAAATTGCTAGATGAGATTTCTAGCACTTCAATTTATTACCGCTTCATTCCTTTCTAAACTTATGCTATTTTGGATATTAACTTCGGATATCTTATATCATCAGATGGTACCCGGGTACCGAGGGTTCGAAAGCCTGGTGTATGCAATTTTTCGTTTAGTATTCGTTTCATTCGTAATTCGTTTCATAAAGAAGCTTATCTCGATATCAGAAGTTATATGTCAGTAAGGGCATATCAATGAGCAATCGAAGAAATTTGTATAATACATCAAAACACATTTCTAAATTAATTTTGTAAAAATCGCTAAACCCGTCAGCTGGAACTGTTGAAATATATTTAAAATTAATAAAAGATGTTCAGGTATGGTATTATCCATCTCGAGAGTAGTGGTTTGTGTGATCCATTTGTAAACAATGATAGGAACCCGTTAAAATATTTAGCTCGGCTTTCATAAAATTGGCATATTCAAAAATCGACGATGAGACACCGTGGACATCTTTAAGATTGGCTCCAATCTGTAGGTAATTCTAGATTCGACGGCACAACATTTAGAGTCGAGTTCAATTTTAAAAATTTCGTTTCAAAACAAAATCCAACTGGAAAAATAACAATTCTAACAGTGTAATTGTTTAATAATTTTTGGTACAAATTTCATTATCATACACTTACTGCTTTTCTCTTTACGATTCTTATGAGGGAACTCACAGTAGTGGCAAATCTGCACTGAGCTTTCGACACTTTACAGAAATTTAATATTGTAAAACTTCATCGGATTTAACGGTCTTATTTTATTAAATTATAAATCAATAAAAAATACAAAGTTAAAGTAGAAAAATATGGTACGCATCTCTTAATGAGAATAAGGAAATATTTTACTCATGTGTAAATGGTAATATTAATTCACCTTTACAGAGAGAGCTAAATACGAGCCCATAGGCGATCGGTAGTTGTTAAATTGAAACTAAGTTGATAGGACAATTTTTTTTCATTACAGGATGTATAAATTTTATGGCACTCTCTATAAATCGTATTTAACATTTATGAATGCAAACAAAATCCTGCAATTACCAAACACTGCTATTAAAACCCATATGATTATAATGTGCCCGGTTGATCGTCGAATATATACGATAAAACCATTTAAAAATCCATTTGAAATACAAACCAGCATAAATTCGAAAAAAAAACTTTTATGCCTTTTAAGAATTGGATCAGAACACATTTTAAATGGTTGATTCGCTTCCAGCAACCAAACCGATTCTAAAATGGATGTAGATATGTATTATGGAGCAACTCTATTATTAAAATTTAACGAACACACCCGCAACTTAAAGTATTTGTAATCGCGGTCTCTGTGTTTTGCTTTTTTTGTCTTGCAATTTTGAATGTTATAAATGTTTCACCTGAAGGTAGAGACAAGAATTCTAAGATTTGTCTGTGTTGCCAGCAAATTATTTATATGTTTCAAAACGTTTGCTAAAAAACTATTGTTTTATTGTTTGGGTTTGTTTATATGTTTAGCGGGGTCTTGGGACGACGACGACGACGACGTATGATTAACGAATTTTTCTTAAACTTAATGATAGACTTTAAAAATTATTTTATTGAGTTACATTTTTTTTGCCTACATCTACATATTTTATAAGTATAGAGCCGCCTGCCTGGTTGTGATTCGTTTGCGACCCTAAAATCGGTTAAAATATTTTAATTTATTTATCCCAAATTTTTTGAAAGTTTAATACGTCCGCTAATGTATAAGATATACATAAAAAATATATGTAAAGTAGGATATATGTTTCTAAAGATCAGCTCATGAAAAGACGCGATGGATCGAAACCGTAAAATTTTCGATCAAATTTCAATGCATTGTAAAGATTAGAATTCGCTTAATGAGCGCATTAGTAGTTTAGCTTTAGCAAATTAATTGCGCGTCCAATTTGAAACTTCTGTAACTCAAAGTGCTTCAAAAAACACATTCACCTAAAAGAGAAAGTTTATTTTGAAGACAGAAAATGTTTTTATTGTGATTATTTATTTATTGGTCAATTATAACCCCGCGGATGTAGCTTCACGTGGAATGAACTCACGACATTTGCGATACTATAAGCTTTGGTGGTAAAAAAAGTCAAATTACTCACTAGCGCTTGAACCAACTGAAGAAGCAGCCAACGAAGAACTAAAAACAAATTGCTGATTTATCAACGCACCTCCTCAACCAGAGTTCATAAACTTTTCACGATTTTCATCGGCTCTTAAAATCAAAAGAACTATAGCGTACTGCTACAGATTTATTACCATCCTTAAAAATCGAATACGGAGAGATACCAAGTTTTCTAACAGTAGACAAACTAACCAATTCACACAATGTAATCATAAAAAAAACTAATAACGCCAGAAAAAACAACAAACTATCATCACTAAATCCATTCATGGACGAAATGGTTTGTTGAGGGTCGGCGGTAGATTACAAAAATCTCAACTTAAGTATGATCAGAAACATCAACTGATTCTACCAAAAAATCATATTTACTCAAACCTCATCACAATTGAAGCACGCCATCTTGTATTACACGGAGGCGTACAAGCAACTCTAGCACAATTACAAGGAAGTCCTACAAGGAATATGTCGTGTTGTTCATTTGTGTCTCTACGAAAGCAATTCACTTGGAACTGGTGAGTGAGCTAACAACAGCAGCATTCCTGGCAGCATTTAGAAGATTTACTTCAAGAAGGGGAACGCCTTTAAACATATACAGTAACAACGGTATCAACTTCGTTGGAGCTCGGAACGTGCTAAGCAAGGAGCTACAGGTAGTTATACAACAAGCAAACAACAATGCAGCTCAGGAAGCAGCTAACCATGGAACAAACTGGCATTTCATCCCGCCCGGTAGTCCCCACTTCGGGGCATTTGGAAATCTGGAGTCAAATCAACGAAATGCCACTTAAGGAACGTGATCGGTGGAACAACACTAACCTACGAGGAGTTCAGCACCGTGTTATCACAAATTGAAGCTTGTTTAAATTCCAAACCGATTCTTTCCCTGTCAAGCGATTTAGATGATTTTGATGCTTTGACACCTGGAAATTTTTTTATCGGGTGACCACTGATTTCACCCCCTGAGTCAGAAAAAACCAACATAAGTCTAAAGCAGAGGTGGACTCTGCTTTCAAAGATGACTCAAGGATTTTGGAAAATATGGTCTATGAATTACTTAAACAATCTACAACAAAGGTACAAATGGAAAGAACCAAAAGCAAACTACTGGATTGGTCAGCTAGTTCTAATAAAGAAGGATAAAATATACTCATCCAGGGTCAGGTGGTCTAACCAGAGTGGTATTAATAAATGGTCCAAAAATACCATCTTCGAGAGACCGATTACAAAGATAAGCCGCCTTCCAACTGAGGATAATCAAGATCCAACAAGCAAATCAGATGAAGATGTAACAACAGACGACAAGGTAGGGCAATACAAGGTTGGCAGGTCTCGAGTTGCCACGCTTACCAAGAAGATCTATGCACCACCGCTCGTATTACTAATTACGTTCAGTTTTTGCAATTCGGGCGCACTACCATACAATATCACAACGTTCGAAAATTAACCAGGGGTCTATTTTGAATCCATTGGAGAGCTCAAACTTACAAACATCGATTGGAACATAATAGTGAATTATAATTTAACCAACTATTATGCAGAACTGGCTCCCTATAAGCGCTCCATAGACAGATTAGCTAAATATTGTTCATATCCTGATGACAACTTCACAAACTCGAGTATCTCTAGAAGATCAAGAGAAAATACAAGACTAATAGAACCATCGTTCGAGCAATCTTTACAAGAAATAGAGCACAAGGATGAATCGCTTCACCACCATAATGTGAATTTGGAAGAAGCAAACGTGCACTTTTAACTTAGGAGGAAATATAGCCAACGATTTATTTGGGGTACTAGATGATAGAGCCCCGGTGCGTTATGAGGAAGAACGTCATCACCACGTGCATCACTATGCACTCACGTATGGGCTTCTTGTGTTCGTACTCATAGGCATAGTCTTTGTGGCAATCAAAAGGAGAATTGATGCAAATAAAAATAAAGCAGCCAGAATCACTCCTCTAGAGGCGCTAGTATAAAGCACGATAATCTTCGTATCTTGGCCGGGGAGAATGTTATAACAACAACACTTATGCTATAAAATTATGACATTGAATATATCAATTTCTTCATATTCAAACGTATCTAACACTTTTTGTATATAAGATAACATGTTGCTAAATTAACAGATATTCAACTGTTAGTTGTAATACGAAACTAGAAACTTAGAAACTAGTCTTCAGTAACTTTTATGGGAAGATATTTGAACTTGAAACCATTTTTATATTTCAAGAAAATGCTCTAGTTGAAAAGTAAAATTTAATTGTAAAATAAGTTGTAAGTTAGTCGTAGAAGAATAAAGATTAAAATAAAATATATTTTTTACTTTGCCAACTCACTTAACTGGCACCGAAACTAAAGTTGTTCTTTAATTTGTATAATCGTGTAATAAAGTGAAAAGTGATAAAACTGCACCGCCAGTAGGTGATCCACGAGCATTAAAGTGAATCACTAAAAGGGAGCACTATACGGCTAATCCAATTATTACGCGAAGTGCAAAAAATGACAACTACAAGTGTAAACACACGACGATGATCCTCATTATAGTGATGTAAGAAAATTTAATTTAATAAAAAATATAAAATAAAACGCAACAGAATATAATAAACTCAAATTTAACTAAATTAATAAATAAATAATTATTAAATAAAAAAACAAGTAATTTTACAAATATATCGTATAATATAACTATAAAACATAAAACAAATAATTACCTAATATAACAAATAAATTTGTTTACTTCTTGAAAAACTTAAATAAATAACTACGAAGTTAACCAAATAAATATCGAAATGGAAGAAATGGCGAATGCAATGGTTGGACAAATTAGAAATGCCAGCAGTACACATAGCAGCAACAACGCTAACAATACCTAAAACGGAGCAAGACTTGAAGGATATCAGCAAATTACCCGATAGTGTCAAGGAATTACAACACTTTGATGGTAATCCCACCTAATACGTCTCCTGGGTGCACAATGTGGAAAACATACTGAGCGACTACGAGATAATGCGTGACAAACCGATGCGTGAGACAAAAGATAAGAGGGAACGCGGACTCAGCACTCATTTCATACAACATATTCAACAATGATTGGACGTCAATAAAAAAATGCTTGTCTCTGCACAACGCGGACAAAAGAGACGTGAAAACTCTAGAACATCAATTAGGCAATCTAACCCAACGAAACATGAGCTTTGACGAGTTTTACGCCAATGTAAACCACCAGTTTTCACTCATCGTTAACAAAATAAAAACGGAAGACTACACACCTGATGCAATGTACGTTCTCGTCGAGACCTATCGGAATCGAGCACTGGACGTGTTCATCAGAGGATTAAATGGGGATCTGGCAAAAATGCTAATGATCCAAAAGCCGCAAACTCTTCCAGAAGCATACGCATCTTGCTTAGAAATGCAAAATCTAAACTTCAGAAACATACCAATTCATACGAGAAATTTTAACAATTCGATAACTGCACCCATAAACCAAATTCTTCCAAAACTGCGATACAATTCACAAAGGAGCTCTAACCCGATGCCATTACCACAGAAGAACATGGCGTATAATATTCAACATCAAAACAATCCGGACATGGCTTACAACATTCAACATCAAAACAATTCAGTTCCGCCTAGACCGATCAATTTGAAACCACCAGTACCGATGAGTATTGATCCATCGGTACAGACAAGCAAGTAAACTACATCAATCGCCCAAATCACCAAAATAACCAGGCGTTCAAACGGGAAATCTCAAACCACAATGAACCACGGAAATTGCAGAGAGTACATGACATGGGAAACGAAATAACTGATGAAGATCAAATAGAAGAAAATCCGGAATTAAATTTTATGATGGATGCCTCACCGGGGCTAACAAAAATTTTGTAAAACCAGCAGGTGGAGATATTGAGATTAACAAAAAACTTCGAGGACAATTTTTCAAAAGTATAGGCATAAACAAAACAATTGATTGTTTCGTTTTGCCGGGAAGAAGTAACATTCTAACTATATGGCCAAACATCAAAATCCAACTCCATGACAACACATCTCATCAGGTCAACAATATGGAACTTCGTGACAACCATCTACTACCAGAAACCAGACAAAAACTCCAGTGGCACTATTCTGGCTTTCCCTGGGAATTGGGAATTGGGAAAAATATTTGCATAGCATTTTTGTCTAAAATATGTTTTTCTGACCTACTGTTGGAATTAGTATGGTGTAAATATTTTCGAAACAAAGTTGATTGGGAAATATTTGCTCCACAAAAGTTTTGTAGGGGAAAATAATTCCCAATATATCTTTGTTTCAAAAACATTTACACCAAACTAATTCCAACAGTAGGCCATAAGAATATAAATTAGACAAAAATGCTATGCAAATATTTTTCCCAATTCCCAATTCCCAGGGAAAGCCAGAATAGTGCCACAGGAAGTTATGTCAACATTTCAAGCACTATTCGGACCTGTAAACAATACGGAAACAATCACCACCGAAATAAGAGCCGAAATAAAAACAACGACGGAGGAACCAATATACACGAAGTCCTACCTGTATCCATACCATATGAGACAAGAAGTGAAAAACCAAATCGGCCAACTTCTAACGGATGGAATAATAAGACCTTCCAAAAGCCCATATAACTCACCGCTTGCGAAACGAAAAAGTATAGAATGGTAATAGATTTCAAAAGCAGTAACAACCTCGGACGCATATCCAATTCCTGATATAAGTAACACAATCGCAAACCTCGGAGATTCAAAATATTTTACCACCATTGATCTAACTTCAGGATTTCATCAAATAAAGATGAAAGAAACCGACATACCCAAAACATCGTTGAACAACGATGAATGGGAAGTACGAGTTCTTAAGACTCCCATTCGGCCTAAAAAATGCTCTAGCCATATTCCAGAGGATGAAACACGACGTTTTAAAAGAACTTATCGGCGAGATATGCTATGTATATACCGACGATATCATAATATTCGGAGGGAGAACTGAAGAAGAACATTTATCGAATATCAGAAGAGTATTTGCGAAATTGGAAAAGGCCAATTTACGGGTTAACCTGGACAAAACGGAATTCTTGAAAACTCAAACGGAATTTCTCGGATTCCTTATTTCGACCAAGGGTATCAAGTCGGACCCCAAAAATCATTGCTATTCGAAACATCAAGAAACCCGACAATTTGAAGGATTTAAAATCGTTCCTCGGGTTAGCATCTTATTATAGACGTTTTGTTCGTGACTTCGCGAAAATAGCGAAACCACTAACTCACCTAACTAGAGGGGAAAACGCACAAACCAGAGCAAACCAGTCCAAGAAGATCAAAATAAACATGAACGAGAAGGAAATCGAAGCATTTCGACACTTTAAACAGCTACTGACATCATCAGAGATACTTATTTTTCCGGACTTCACAAAACCGCTTATTCTAACCACCGATGTCTCGTCCTCTGCAATTGGCGCGGTGTTATCACAGGGTGAAATCGGCAAAGATAGGCCGATAACCTATATTTCTAGATCATTAAATACAACTGAAGAAAATTATTCGGCCAATGAAAAGGAAATGCTGGCCATCATCTGGGCATTGGATAACCTTCAAAATTATTTATATGGGGCAAAAAAAATCAAAATTCTAACGGATCACCAACCTTTAACATTCACATTGGGCAACAGAAATAATAATGCTAAACTGAAGAGGTGGAAAGCTCGGCTAGAAGAGTATAATTAGGGGCTTATCTTAAACCTGGTTGCACTAATAAGGTCGCTGATGTCTTATCAAGGTTAGAATTGAAAGCAAATACATTATCAACCGGAACAGTGCATAGCGCGGAGGAAGATACCACCAATTAATGCATTTTCAAGAACCAGCTCATAATTAAGAAAGGCAAAAAGATCTACGCATACGAGGACCCCACCCAGGTTATAGCAGACACCACGTCAGTCTACCGGAAATAAATAAAGGGAGCATATTCAAAATACTATACGGGAAAGGTTAAATCCCACCACAATTAACAGAATAAAAATTCCCGAGGAATACATCCAGGTTCTACAAGAGGTATATAATGAATGCTTTTCCACATGCAAATTGCGGCTCACTCAAAGGATAGTTGAACGACATTGGTAACGAAGAGAACAAATTCGCAATCATAAAAGAGGAACACAGACGAGCACATCGAAACCATCTCGAGAATAAGAAACAAATTTTGGAATGTTACTACTTTCCTCACATGTCAAGTTTGATCAAGAAGTACACACAAAGTTGTAATAATTGTAATATCAACAAGTACGACAGACACCCAAGTCATGTCCAACTTCAGAAAACGCCGATTCCAAACTACCCGGCGGAAATACTTCACGTGGATATCATGGAAATTAAAAACGAAAAATTTCTATCGTGTATTGACAAGTTTTCAAGTTCGCAAAATTTTTTCGTATTAAAAGTAAATCAATTCTGCATATACGAGACAAAATCATCAAAGCGTTACATTAGTTTACGGTACCAAGACTAATCGTAATGGACAACGAGCAACGCCTAGTAAGTCCAATCATCATAGACTACCTGAAAACCTTGGAAGTCGAAGTGTATTTAACACCTTCACAACGAAGTGGGTAAATGGTACTATCGACAGAGTCCATTCAACAGTGGTTGAAATCGTGGTTGCAGGACGAACCCAAAGATTTAACGGCGAAAGAGTTGATCAACATAACAGTAGATCGCTACAATAATTCCAAACACTCGGTCACTCAGCAAAAACCTAGCGACGTATTTTTGGGCAGAATACAACGAATCAACTACCAAAATCTAGCAGACTTCAAAAACAAAATCAATGAGGATCTGATAGAAAGACTGAAAAAATCACAGGAAACAAAAATAACAACGGAAAACTCAAATAGAAGCGAGCCTAAAGTATTTGAATTCGGTGATACAACCTACACCGCCATTAAGCAAATTAAATCAAAAGAGAAACCAAGGTTTCGAAAGGAAACCATGCCTAAAGACAATAATGTCACAGTTACAACTACATCCGGAAGACGGATTCACAAAGCTCAAATAAAAATCCAAACACAATAATCTTTAAATTCCAGCACTTGGCTTTTGGGTCAATCAATATCAACGAGCATCTACGAATACAAGAGTCCATTAGTAACATTGAAACAAGGAAATGGAAAAATCATCAGTGCAAGTTTCAAGCTGATTCATGTCATCAATCTGGAAAGCTACGAAGACCTAATTGATCGCATCACAACAACGGTCAATAGAACTCACCAAGACGACAAACTTCGACCTCAATTGGATCATCAATTAAACCAAATAAGGCAATTAATTTCGGAACTTAAAGGACAAAACACCAGAACCAAACGATCAATCAACTGGATCGGGAGCGCATGGAAATGGATCGCAGGATGTCAAAAGCCAAAACCAAATGATCAACAATAATAATCAACAATACAAGATCAACAAAGCCTTAATGAACACTGCAGACAAAATGCTCAGTGAATACAACAAACTCACTGACCATTTTAACGACGATTCAGATGAGAAGCTACAACAAATTTTATTCAATCGACTCCTCATTGTCAAAGAGGAAATAAAAGAAATAGTGAGAGCAGCACAATTGACAAAGGCAAAAATCATCAATACTAATTTATTGGACAAAATGGAAATTAATCGTCTAGTAACAGAAGTAGAAACACTTCCATACTCCAACGAAATGATAATGATCCAAAAACTCCAAAATTATGTACATTATATCAATACCCAAAACAAGCGAAGAAGACTACAACCATATCATCAAAAGATCAACGATAGACAAAAATAAGCAAATACACTTGGAAGTCAACGAAATTCTACTCAACCAGAAACAGATATTTGGAATTGTTCAGAAATGCAAACTATTCCGCGAAACAACCATTTGCGAATCAAATTGCTTGAAAGAGCTAAAGGAAGATCATTTCATTAACCAACTCATAAAGGGCACCGATGCTAGATGCGAATTCCAGTTCAACAAAAATCAAACACGATATTTTTAAGCAACTTCAACGGAAATATTTCTTACAACAACACTAGTAAATATTTGGAAGGAAGTTTTCTAGTGCAATACAACAATGAAACAGTTAAAATTAATAATTTTCTAACAAAGAAGAAAAAACATTCCAAATCCTGCCATCGGTATTATGGACAAACATTAAAGGGAACGGCATCAGAATTGATCCGGGATATCTGCACAGTCTATATCTGGAAAACATTGAACAGCAACAAGAAATATTTGATGAGAACGAGGAAGCAGCGATAATCGATTCTGGTATAATCTTTGTCATTTGCGGTTTACTCATCGCGATGCTTATCAACAAAGTAAAGGCCAAACGCCGGAGACGGATGATGCAAATCCAACCAGACGAAATTCCCAGCAGTCAACCAGGGATTCAATTTCAACCTCTGAGACTAAACCTATGACCCACGGGACGTGGATCTTAAAGAAGGGAGAAGTTAACAACAGTATCAACGCACAGTAACTTTCTGGGAAAATATTTGAATTTGGAACGCTTTTTATATTTCAAGAAAATGCTCTAGTTGATAAGTAAGAATTAATTGTAAAATCAGTTGTAAATTAGTCGTAGAAGAATAAAGATTAAAATAAAATATATTTTTTTACTTTGCTGTGCACCAACTCACTTAACTTGTGTTTCGGTTTTTATATTGACTAGGGCATTTGCATTTATTTTTACATTTATTTTTGCATAGTCAATAATTTTATAAATGATTTGTTTGGTATATAAACCAAATAAAATATAGAATAAAGTTCAGTTCTTACACAACAGTCAACGTGTTTCTGTCCAGCCCCGACCAACAGCAAGCAAGAAACATTTTAAGTAGTTATCATTTATTGTCAACTATCAAATAGGTGATTTGACCAAAATACGGTCGAACAACAACATTGAATCTTTCAGTTCTCCAAGAAGAAATCGCATGAAGAACATAATTATCTCGGTATCAATATTCAAGCGAAAAACCCTCCTCATTTTCATGGTGAGTCGAAGGAACATACTCAGTGGAAGCATTCCTACTATAACCTTCTAACTTTACACAATATAATAATTATTTACTAACACCAACCTATAATGTACTAGAACATTTAACACATCCTTATCCTGTAGTATTAGAGACCCTCGCAGGTTCAGGATTCCAATAGTCAGTTCGTCACCGAATCGTGGCTTATGTAGCATATTTCTTCGAATAATTAGGTGATAAGCGAATGCAGTGGCGATAGTCTGCATGTGCTCAAGAAATTCAGTTGCTGCGTTATTCGGAAAAATTTGTGGACGTCCAGACATGCGGGCATACTTAACATGGAGTATGCTATAGGTAACCGGCCGTACAGCTACCCTGCATTGTAAACATCTCATCTTATATTATCTTGGTGAACATGAAATTAGGCTCGCAGCCCTGTGCATACATAAAAATTGCAATTATTCAATAATGAAACACCCTCGAGTGCTACAATTTATCATAATAGCATGTTCTCACTTTTTATACGAAAGCGCATCCAAGACGACAAAGATTTATCTTCCATCTTAAATAATTGCGGTACGTAATATTACGATATATAATAATTATTATTATTTATTGTTAACAACAACAACAACAAATCTACCTTTTTGACTAATTTTATAATTTAATCGGGCATCGTCATTATTTCTTGGTAACAAAATACAAGAAACCTAAAATGGTAATTTAATTCTCTTCTTCTGTAATTGAAGTATGTGATACATACGTAGAAAGATAGAAATAATAATAATGATAAATAAACGCAACAACACAGCAATAGTAATAATGATAATAATAACAAAACAATGAAAGGAATCCAATTAAAATTTAATAAAAAAATAAAATTAAAAGAATCATTAAATTCCAGCCATAATATTTTATGTTTTAAAATGAAAATAAATAAAATAAGAATTATACATTTTTATATATTTTAACAAATTAAGTGTTGATTTAAACAGTTTTTTTTTTGTATTAAATTGGAAATTGCAAAATAAAAAAAAATAGTGGATATTGCCAATTTTATAACATTATTTTGTACTAGTGGACGGGGAGGATGCGAGATACACTTAAGAATTTATTTTGTTGCGCGCGATAGTCATTAAACTGGTGTCTGAACGTCTCTACAGCGGCAATAAACGCGATGCCTATATAACAACAAATATTATATGGCACCTTATTTAGATAGGCCGCAAGTACATATTTTTATAGCAGTAAAACGATCGAACACTATATAAAGATATAATGCATAGCAATTTTTTTTTTTTTTGATCGATCAGAGTTTGCTGCAACTAATTAAATCGATGATAGAAATCTTAAGAGGAAATTATCAATCATTTTATTATTAATTAAAATGAAGATGACCTTATGCGTGAACTAGAAATTAAATGATGTCGTTAATCTTTGGTACGATATTACATTTCTTTCTAGTTATCGAATCATTCTAACCGTAAAAAATTATAAAATTCCGTCGTTGACTGATTAATTAGTGTTATGAATCTACGGAAGCACGCAGCGTAGCGTATGCCGCAGCTTATTCCCAACTGTAATGAAATTTATGGCACACTTATCACTCACTTGCGACAGTCAAGAATGACACGTTTCTAGACATTTATCAGCAACTGGGACTAATTTTCGTTTGTGACAGGCCTGAGATGAATCGTTTATGACATGTCTGAGATTGGTCTTATTTGAGACGTCATAGTAGATTCTTAAGTGTCATATCTCAAATCGTTTATAACATGCATAAAAATGATGATTTTCAACCGGAACCTTATAATGCCAGCAGGAACTAGCCAAGTACAACGATTGCAATTATATCGGAAATGCTTACAATTATTTTGTCTAATTTGTTTTTGTCTCTGAGAAATTTTATTTAATAAATTTTCATTAGCTTTGAAAATGATGTCGAATTGACATCGAGAGCTCAGTAAATAATTATGTTGTGAACACAACATGCATATACATCATCAGTCTGCTGGACATCCGGATACCATACACCACTGGATATAATTTAATTTTAATTGTAATATAAACACTTTTGGTATTTACATAATTTTGTATTTTTTGTATGTAAACTGCTTAGGCAGCTGTAAATTTTATAAAACGAGAACTTTAATGTAATAAAAATGCTAGAATAAAGTAAAAATTCAACTTAAACACTCTCATTAATAGGCCTCACCAGTGGTAACCTAATAATAAGTATTATATTAAAGACATCAGACATAGCTCATGCGAATATAACCGCAAGCCGTCTAGTCAAAATATTGGTTCATCGAGAAAACAACAAACAACAGCAGGTTCAATGCTGATAAATATACACAATAACAACAACAAGTAACTATAATTATAGTAATAGTTATACCACGAACATGGACTTGAACACGCTGTTAGAACAACAAGAAGCGGTAGCAAACAAATTTCAACAGCTTCTCATACTAACTACAAAAAAGATGGAGAACAACAAAAAACCATCCGATGCCTCGAAACAAGAATTGCCACATGAAAGAGTCTGTATCTAATTTTCAAAGCCACAGACCAAATATTAATATCATCGACTTATCCGCAACTCGAGCAAAGCCATCAATACTTCGAATCCAGGAAAAATACAGCAAAAACTTACGAAACCTTCGTTGAGGAAATGAGCCAACCACTCAACAGTAGTGCACCAAACACTCCGGATGAACAGCAACAAGGAAAATCTTTCAACTTTCCGCCAAATGAAACAGAAGGGAACGACTCCAACAGAGATCAGTTTAAAAGGTACCTCAAACAACAAGGTATCAAAATGGAGGAACCTGTGGAAAAAAAATAGAAGCGACACAAAAAATGGTCAAAAACGGAAGTTCGCAGCATGCGCTAAAACTGGCCCTGATTCAAATGGAAAGACAGATGAAAATCGCTATGTAGCCTTTATAAGTTTTATATCCTCTACTTCTTCTCGTTTTTAACTGTAATTGACCTGCATAATCAACGCCAGTATGAGTGAATGGCCTTGACGGTTGCACCCTTGGAAATGGCAGATTTCTCATTAGTTGGTTACTCCCTTGATCAGCTCCAAATCTGTGACAAGTGACACATTTTGAAATTAACGTTTTAGTGACATTTTTTGCACGTATGATCCAAAACTTCTTACGTAGGTATGAGAGGGTAAGTTGGATTCCTCCATGTGCTGTTTTCAAGTGCGCGTAATTGGTTATTGATCTTGCTAGCTGATGAAAAGCCTACGCTGAGTCTGTTTTATGATGATACGTTCTGGCTTCATGTAGATCATGCGCGTCTACATTCACTTTTTTGCATCTTTTGATAAAGATGTTTACATTATTTACGATTCGTTTTCCAGAAAGCTTGAACGTTTTTCTATTAAGTGTATAAACTGGTTTTCGTTCTCGGTGACAGTTGCCATATTTGCATGTTTCAGTTCAGCTTCTGCTTGTTCATCAAATTCTGGGTATTTTTCCATCGAATGATAATTTTTATTATTTTTAACCATTGTGGTCCAGTCCACCAGATGTTGTGATTTATAAGGTCCTTTGTTGTTATTCCTCGCCTAGCACAATCAGCTTGATTATCTTTTAATTGTATATGATGCCATTGATGTGATTCAGTCAAGCTTCGGATTTCTGATACTCTATTGGCAACGTACGATTTTAACTTTTGAATTTCGCCTTGTATCCATGAAAGTGCTATCGTGGAATCAGTCCATGCATAAGATGGTGCTTGTTGTATGTTTAGTGATTGCTTGACTTCTTGTAGTAGTTTCGCAGCTAGGAGGGCTCCGTTTAACTCTAAACGTTGAAAAGTTATTGTTTGTTTTGTCGGTACCACTCTTGTTTTTCCTGCTACAAGGTTGATGTCAACTTGCTCTCCAACAACTACTTTCAGATAAACACAAGCTGCATATACCGGTTCCGAGGCATCACAAAATCGATGGACCTCGATGATTGATTCATTGTGAATCCTTTCCATCTGGGTATTTTCAATTCGTTGAGCAGAGTAAGTTCTTCTAGGTAGATAACCCACTGTTTGCAATTTGTTGTGAGACCCGCTCATCCCAACTAAGCCCTAGGAGCCAAAGTTGTTGCATCGTAATTTTCGGTGTTATTATTATTGGGGCTAGCCATCCTAACGGATCAAATAGTTTGGCTGTCGTAGAGAGGATGATCCGCTTCATCACTAATCCAGTGTGCGCAGGGAGGTCTACATTAAATTCAAAGATGTCCGTACAAGGTTTCCAATAAAGCCCCAGAGCTTTGACGGTTTCATCTAACTAATTCCTAGTTAGATGAGCTAGTTGACTTAATTGCTTTGTACCCGCAGCGTTTCTTTTATCGTGTCACATCCTATCATGAGGTCATCTACATAAAAATCGGGTTTTACCACTTGGTAAGCAGATGGGAATGATTTTTCTCATCCTCTGCCAGTTGTTGCAGTGTTCTGACGTGGCTGATGAAGCTCCGTACGTGACTGTTTTTAATTGGTACTCCTGCAGTCTCTCAGTCGGTGAGTCACGCCAAAGTATGCGTTGAAAGTTCCTATGTCTGCGGTAAATGCGTATTTGTGTTTTCGCCGTCTCATAACAATATGCCAAAGGTCTTGTTGTAATTTTGGCCCGACAAGCATGATGTCATTTAGCGACCGACCATTGGATGTTTTTGCTGAGGCATCAAACACCACTCTTTAAGTTTGTTGTAGTGCTTGATGGTTTGAAGACGGCATGGTGCGGCATATAGTATGTAGGTTCAGCTGTTGAAGCAATTTTCTGCATATGCCCAAGCTGTTCATATTATTCCATAAATTTTTTGTATTGAGCCGCTAAGTCGTCGTTCTTAAAGAGTTGTTTTTCTATAGTTGGAGAAATCTAGCAGTTGCCATCATTTTTGAGTCGCTTAATTTTCCATCAATGCTGTTGAATGGTATTTTTACGGTGTATACCTGCCATTTGATGATCTTTTGACGCTGCTTTGGATGTGCTACAGCTGTGTTGCAGTGAGTCTTTTTTGATATTTGAAGTGATTTGAATGGGTTTCGTTCATGGTGAGTAATTGGTCGGTGTCTGCGGTTTGTGCTGGTTGTTCGTTGAACGTTGTGTTTCTCAGCTTGCAGAGGGTTGTGTTCATATGTGTCCTGTCGTTACCTGTATTTATAAGGTATTTTTGGCTGTTTTGAGTTGTTTTGTTTAGGACTTGATGTAGTTCTCAATTGTTAGTGTATGAAGGCGGATTTACAGTTTTGTATTGAATCATTGCCTGAAAGTTGGATTTGTATGTCCAAATTGGTTTCTTTGCTCAGTGTTTCGGATGTTTTTATTGGAGCTTGCCGTCGATTTGGCGGAGGTTGAATCATTTTGGAGTTTTGGTATGATCGGACGTACGCTGAAGCTTTTGGGCTGTAGGGTTGCCATGGTTCGGTTGTCATCTGTCATGGGTCGTCGCGGCTTTGTGAAGCGTGGGTTTTGTTTAATGGTGGTGTTGGCCGGGGGTCGCTTAGTGGGTGGTAGTGGTTTCATGGTGGGAAGATTCATGCCGTCTGTTGGGATCGTTTCGGAGGTAATTTTAGGTGTTGCAGTTTGTTTGGTTGTTTGGTATAGGGGAGCGAGTATCGAGTGCTCCTGGATGGGCATTGCACAAATCTATTGGTACATTTTACTACGATTGTTTGTAGAGGTGGTTTCTTCCACGGTTTGATTTCGGAGATTTCGGAGAGAGTTATTTTGGTGATGTTCCTTCATCCAATTATTCAGCGTTTGTGTAATAAATTATTACATTTTTATTTTGGTTTGATTAGCGATTTAGAGTTGTCGGTGTCTCACGTGTTTCTTGGTAATTGCCAAGTAACCTGGGGCAGATAATTCAACGCCGCTCCAAAATTTGCAACGGGTTAGAAAATTTATATGAGAAACAACAATAATTTGGCCAGATTTGTTTGCTTCAGAAAAATATACAAATATCAAGCCATAACTATTCAAAATTATCGTTAGCTTTATAAACAATCAAACGAATTTGTAAAGCTTTTTGAAACAACTGAATAAAACCGGTATAATTATTACGGCTTTTCCAAATAAAATTTGAACACCGTTTAGAATTTCGGTACGGCGTTCATGACTCCATCCAGAGATTTATCAGCCGAGACAGTTAAGAGCTTGCACAATGAACACTGTACTTTAGATCAAAACTTGATTTGCTGAAGTTATTCAACAATATAGGGATGGCTGCCAAAATACCCAATTAGTGGAAGGTATTATCGTGTAAAATATATGTGGAAAGTTTTTGTTAAGTTGGTGAATTAAGCCTCTGCAATATACGAGAAGATCATCCTTGCTGACAATTCAAAACCGATAATTAAAGAGTAAGCGCAGAACACTATAGATTGGACGGTGAATGGGTGGAATAGCTCCGAAACCTACTTTTCTCCAAGACCGTTACGATCTAACTTATAGATTCCCTTGGCATTTGGTAGCCTCTTACTTTTGAAGGCTACGATTGTAAACATAATCCGGTGGCATTGGTAAAGTGGTAAAGAGTTGATTTTGATGAAAATCTCGGAGAAACCCCGCACGTTAAAAAAGTTGCATAGCGTAGTAGTAAAAAAGTGGTTTTCATGTTGCAGCTAAATAAAGGTTAGGTTTGAAACAAAATACCTTAGCTAGGGTATACGCAGGTTTAATGTTTACATACATGACTTACGGTTGCGCTGGATTGGCGGAAGGATTGAACTTTTACCGCCAAAGGACACAAATTAGCGACCAAAGGGGAATTCTTCTTGGTACTAAAGCGGAAAGAACAAGTTTATCCAAGGTGGTTACTGTTCTAGCTTCAGCCATCCCCCCAATTGATATATTGTTGAGTAAACGATTCGCTAGTTGCAAAATTTGGAGACGGCGAGATGTTATAATTTGGGTGGGTATATGTATATCAATCGAAGATAGCAGCCGAGCATGGGCCTCTAAGTAGTAGAGCGGTAACCTGGTAAAGTATACCGAACTTTCACAAGAAAGGCGCAGTTCACTCACAAACAGATACGTCCACAACGATGATCCTAATGATTCTAAAAGTATCAAAGGTAACGAACGAACGGATAACTTTGAAAAAGATGTAGTTTCGCCAGAATATTGGAAGAGTGTATATGAGAGCTTGAGTAGAATGAAGGGAAATAAATATCGTGAAGTGTGTGAGACTCCCCGAAAAATTATTTCCCTTAAAGAATTTTAAAGTGGAATATTATAATGATTAGTGATGATAATTCGAAGGGTTAGTCTTAATTATGGTAATAAGAAAGAGTAATTGTTTAAACATCACTTGATTGAACACAATGAAAGTAAAATTGTTGGATTGACTGAGAATATTGAACATATCTTACTGCACTGCAGTAAGTACAGAAGAATAAATTGTATTACCCTAAGCCACACCAAAAATTCAATGAAAGAAGATGGAAACGTAACAGGAGATGGAAGCAACTAAACGAGTGGAAGTTTGAAAAAGTTTTGACATACAAAAAAATAGGTTAGAATAAAATTTAGAATTCAGATTGTATAATCTATCCTTCGACCCATCCAAACAATTTTGTAGAACAAAAATATTTAAGTTATATTTAGCAAGAATACAGGAGCGGTTTTTCCTAAACTATTTTGGCCCGAAAGCTCTGAAGACAGTTATATCAGACCAATGGTGACCTTGAGTCTATTAAGTTGCATAATTGCTCGCGATATAACGAATCTTCATGCATATATATATTTAGCGTCACTGTACTTAACTCATAGCTTAAACGCCATTTAACCTCGTAGTCGCCAGTATAACCAACACCTTTTTATTTAGTACAAGTGTGGTGGATAGTTGTATCAGACTTTGGTTCTTCCAATTTTACAATATTCCAGTTGTAAGTTGGTAGGTCTGGATGGGTGATCTGTAGCATTTTACGAAGTTCTTAATAGAAAAGTTCTTATTCGTAATAGAAAAGTGCCAAGACTATGTGTTGCATGATATGTGTTTGAATTCCATCAGAGATTTTTTTAGGGGCTGCTAAGATTTTTACAAAATTTTGTTATTGGGTTGTTGCTACAATACATCAGGTTCCGTTCATCTGTGTTAGTAAGGCGGCTTGTTAATTATTTTTAATTTTCTGAGGCGGAGTATTAATAATGTTCCAATTATTAACCTATCAGCGGAACTGAGGACGGGGTATTTGGTAAAATTATTTTATTTAGTCTAAAAAATATCAATTGGTACACACCTTTGAGAGTTAATCACGTCGATTATACAACTCGGCGGATTTACTGCGGCGGGAGTTCATTCGATCCGCACTTGATTCGCATTTAAAATTATTTGCATTATAAAATCCGCCGGAAAACTGTATTATCGATCTGCAGTGAATCTGCAATTTCACCAGTATTGTCAAAATTCTGACATTCGATTTTGTGTTTTTTATTCTACAATTGATTTTTTCATTTGAAACGAATTAATTTAGAAATACATGATAACAAATTTCGAAATTACAAAAACATAAATATTAATGGTGAATAATGGATACCGTAAGCCTTTATGTATATTACAACGGTAAAGTAGGGTAAAATAGAGAGGAAAATAGAAAAGCGGTACGGAATGCGTGCAACATATTACAGTTGTCAAATGCCCAGTAAGAAAAATATTTTTTTGAGTTTATTTCTCTTTAAAGTTATTAACGCTTATTTTTTAGATTTGTTAAAAATTTTAGATTAAATAAGGCAGCCTTTAGATATGTTTTATGGCACAACCAACGGTTTCGGTTATTCTATCAGAGGTGTTAAATATATTAGAAAAATTATTGTGCTCAAAATGGATCACCCTGAAGATGAGTGAGGCAAAAAAAAGTGAGGCAAGACTTTATTTCTATAACAAATCCAAAATTCCTGGAATAATTATGTGTGTGGATGGTACGCACATAAATTAAGGATCCGATGTGTAGATGCCACATACCCAGGGTCTAGCCACGATTCATTTGTTTGGGGGAATGGTGATACTGCGGAGTATTTCAAAAATATATATAGCAATGGGGATAGAAATCAACGAGTACTCGGTAAGGATGAATTTTTAATTAACAAATAAATTTTCGTACTGTAAAAGTTAATTTTTTTAAGCTGACGCTGGATACCCGTTGTTGCTGTGGTTGGTTACGCCATATCGGAATGCTGGAGTAAACACTCCAAAAAGTCGATTTAACAAATCGCATAGTTCTGCCCGTAACATTGTAGAACAGACAATTGGAGTGTGGAAAAATTGGTGCCATTGCCTTCTTGGTGGTGCATCTACATTATACGCCTGAGAAATCTGTTCAGATTATTAACGTGGCCTCTGCACTACATAATATTCGACTACATTTTAATGTCGAAGATTGTGAAGGTGTAATTCTACCCAATGAGTTTGAGGAAGACGACGGTTATGGCGAACATGTGCACTTAGGTTTACGATACTCTACATAGGCAAATGAATTCCGTGACCAAACTTTATTGAATTTTTAAACCTAAATATATATTTTTACTTTTTTAACAAAAATTTTAAAATTTTTTATTTAACACAAAATGTGTTTCACATATGTGTCACATTAAATATGTTTATCACAAATACAATAATCAGCCTTCTTGGCTATTTCAGTTTTCATCTTGGTTTCAGTAGTGTTACATATATAAAAAGGTTAAGTTACTTATAATAAAAAAATAAAAATGGTAGCTTTTGATGGCTCCAACATAGTACAAAAAACCTTCTTGGCTGTTAAACTTAATTTATAATAATAATTTATACTTATCTATAAAAAAATATAAAAAAATTTCATTCTATGAATATGAAAAAAGTTAAAATCGAATGAAACTCAGTCACCGCAGTCAATCCGGTGAGTTGTATAATCGACGTAAACCCTATGAGCATTACACAATCTAAATTACACAAGGATAGAACTAGTTATGGTCAAATAGGGCAACAAAACAGTATGGTCAATCGACTCTTGAGCGACAGAGAAATGAAAAAGTTCATTGTGAAGATCTAATATTATTAATTATCTCGCTTTGTAAAACTTATTAATTAGATCAACGATAACAGGAAGCGGGTACCGATCTTTCACCACAATAATAATATTATTTCCTTTAATGAATACAAAATCATTTGCTAATATTTCTTTTTTGGCTGAACTAACAAACTCTGGCTTAATCAGACAAATGGTGCTGAGATTCTTGAAAGAGAACAAAGGAATCGGTGTAATGTGAAAAATATGGAGTTCGATATGAAATTGTCGCATTGAACTTTGACATAAATACCAAAATTTGTCGTGTAGGCAGGTTGGCCACAACATATAAAAAAGAAATGTGCCGAATTAACGGACGCTTCAAACTCACATTTCAGATAAATTTTAAGATGATCCCAGATTTTGAAACCATTTTTATAACTAATGCTTTTGTTGACCAATTTCTGCACTTCGTTCTAATCCACAATCGGGGACTTATCTTCAAATTCTGCAATCTGCCTTTCTATGTTTAGATTATCGTCCTTGATTTTACTCAAGTAAAATATCAATGTCGGTTTTCCACGCTAGAGAAGGCTGAAGAGGGTGTCTTTCTTGCGACAAGCAGCTCACTAAGTAACCGTAGATAAAGGTTAATAATACATCACCAATGTGGGTTCTTAGTTGGGCTCACTAACAGAGCCAGAGAATTTTGTCGAGGTTCCAATAACCATTTTTGTTTTCTGGATTAGCGGATAGAATTCAAGAAAATGTCTACGTCGCAGGACCGCTGAATGAGGTATTCTGATATGCCGCGGAGAGGGGGGAGAGGCGGTTTGTTGCATGTTGAAAATAAAACATTTCATTGACCTACAAATTTGGTTATGTAGGAAAACCCGAACAAGTCGTAGAATGGGATGCTAGATACATAATTCTAAATAAAAGCCAGGAGTCCTAAAAAATGCATAATAACATTTAAAGGCCTAGAATCGAACTAAATACGAAACTTTCTCTCATTCACTTCACGAGCCCTTGTTGTAATAATTATAATTTGGTTTAGGCTAGTTAACTGGGGCTGCCGCTTGGTATACAAGGAACTTTTGTGGAAGATGAGAGTACGACTTTCTCTTAAATGCGCACGATGATATATCGAAGACCCAAAATATGAAAATTTTTTACCGTCAAGCATTGATTTAAATGCCAAACGGACGTCAAGGTTTTGTTTTATTTTTCTACGGATTCGCTGCAAAACACCGCCTATAGAATTGATCTTGTATTTCAATGATTTCGAAATATTTTCGGGCGGGCATTGGAGCAGCCACTATCGTCCGAAGTTTTTCAACATCCCATATAAACTTTGTAAATAAATTCGTTCATTTGATAATTATTACAAATTGTGTATAGATAGAAATAATGTTCTAATTGTAGAAGCGATACAAAGTATCTGTAATAGGCGGAGCGGGTGGTACTGGTCAAATGGTAGGTCTACTGCTAAAGAATAATCCACTAGTTTATAAACTGTCAATGTACGATATTGCTGAGGAGGTAAAAGGAGTCGGTCTAGACTTATCCCATATTTCCACGCAGACGATTGCCAAAGGATACAGCAAGGATCGTTTATTTGAATCCCTTGAGTGTACGTGACATTTTCATAAACCTGATTGCTAATAATTTATAATGCGATATTATTTAATTTGTGTTTAAAGGTTGTGACATTATTATAATCACACCGGGTGGCAAACGTAAACCGAATATGAAGCGTGAAGATCATTGGAATCATAATGCTGAGGTAATCGCTGAAATTGCGAGGGGAGCTTCAAAAATTTGTCCGTCATGTTATGTTGTAGTGATAAGCAATCCTATTAATTCATTGGTACCTCTTGTATCTGAAATTTTTAAACAAGAGTGCGCATTAAACCCAAATCATATTTTTGGTCTAACGGCTATAGATATGAATCGGGCCAAGGTGTATATTGCTGAAATTTTAGGGATAAACCCGGAGTGTGTAGACATACCAGTAATTGGTGGGCATTCAAACCCTTCCATAATACCTGTATTGTCACAATGTCGTCCAGCTCTAAATTTACCGGTAGAAAAACTAAAGGAATTAGTGCAGAAAATTCAATTAGCTGGCGAAACCGTTACACGCGCAAAAAATAACAAAGCCGGATCACTTTCAATGGCGTATTGTGCGGTCGATTTTACCAAATCCTTACTTAAAGCATTAAATTGTGAGCCAAATATTAAGCAGCATGGTTACGTACGTTGTGATGCATTAGGTACGAAATATTGTGTTTCCGAATTTATATTGGGCGGTGATGGGATATCGAAACTTCTACCACAACCAAAGCTAGCTGAATTCGAGGACCAACTGCTTCAAATGGGAAAGCCCGATATAAAGAAACATGTTGCGCGCGGCGAACAGTACGCCGAACGTATAAATCCGTACAAAAATGCTGAAAAAAAAATGGTGGAATGATCTTAGTAATGTTGTCAGTCTTTATTATAAATAAATCTTTTCTAGGTTTTTGACAATCTCATAAATTCTATCCACAAATCATGTAGTAAGTTATGATAATAAAAGACATGAACAGCGTTTTCTAGAAGAAATTTACTTGTACAAACTTTGTGTAAAATGATGCGACTATCATCCAAACTTTAATTCCGGTTAAACATACACTTGAGTGTCTGAGGGCAAATTAGAAGAAAATCAACTACATAATTTTGTACATATTCATTGCGACAGTGCTATGGACTCGAACGGCCGTCTTATTAGAAGTGATTATTACCACTTTTATCTCGCAATTCAAGCGACCCGATTGAAAATTTTATTTTCAGCAAACCAACAATGTTGCGGATGTACGAAAAAAAACTCCAGGAACTGTTAAGCCTCGTCTATGCATAAACAATCTCTGTTGGATTAGGGTGGATCCAACAGAGATTGTTTAATGTACGAAGCCAAAGTATAACAATTGGCAAGCATTCACTAAAGGGGCAATGTTAGTTATGTGTCTTTGGAAGTTTCATTCCACCTGTAGATGCGGATACTTCGATTCAAGGTGATTTCCGTAATCCATCGTTATCTCTATCTACGAAATTCTAACCGTATGAATCTACCTACAATAAATAGTCAATACCTATTAGATCTATTTGAATATGGTTAAACCTACCACGCAGAATATCTAATCGACTGTAACCGAAAGATCCATGAGTATCAACTTTAAACGTTTACCAAGATTATCAGCAGCTGTTCGAAGAATTTTTAGTGATATTTCTTCCCAAATCTTGACAATGTCAGCACCGAATGGCTAAAATTGTTTGTAATATAGCACGTGGTTTGGCTCTTGTGTCACTTTGTGAGACGAACAAATTCTTGTTTGGATATTCACTCATTGCTTGGATAATGCTCGTCAGTCCACTTCCTAGAGAATTTTACGACTATAATTTCTGGACTGACACAGCTTAATAACAGATTTTGATTTCTGGCTTCTGTGATCAATTACGATCCCGAATCGCGTCAGTAATATTTTGTTTCAAATTGTGAGAGCTATATTTTACTTGTAAAAGAATCGGCTTTTTGTAGGTTGACGGGAAGTTGTTTAGGTTATTTTTGCCTAGTTTCGTAGTTTACTTGAAGACTCCTGTGTGGTTTTGGGGACTTAAAATTATAAATTATAATCTGTGTTGCATAAGACGAAAATAATTTTTAATAATCTCTCTCTGAACGGGCTTAAACTATAATGCTTGCAGTTACTAAAACTGTTTGCAGTGTACTAATCTATGCTCTAGATCAATATCCAGCATACTTGTACTCGTACCATCGAATCCTTATCGGGTATGAAATGGCTTAGTTCCATCCTCGATGCAGTTCCTAGTTCCATCCAAGGTGCTGACTTTATTTTAAAATTTGTTTAATTTTATAATCCCATTTCCATTCGACATAACTAGTATCATGATGATCGGTTAAGAAATGGTCGAGGTCCACCCAGATCACCATATTCCAGAACTTTTTCTAAAATTTATTTAGAATCCTACTTGCATCCCCAATCGGTTAGATAATGTCTTAGTTCCGTTCCAGCTGTCCATACTCAAGGACTTCTTCCAAAATTAGTTTTTCCATTTCCATTTATCCTACTCAATCTCATCAACATTGGATAAAATTGACCGAGTTATGTCGCAGGGGCCCGGATGCCAGAACTTTGATTAAACAATCCTGTCCAATACGTACTGCCAAGAAAGTCTGGCATCATTAATGGTCTCAAAGATCTTTTGGTCATCCCGGGAATGAGTTGTTTGGCGTTTAGCATTGCTAACGTTTTGTTGATAGAATCAGGTTTGTCAGTCCAATGTTAATTAATACAAGATAAAATTTTAGAATCCGCCGGACAACCAGGAACCTAAGTATATATCTGCACAGGATTAATATATTACCAAAGGACAATTGACAATAGCTTCAGATATCTATTGTATCAGAGGCAAATTCTCAGAAATATTTGTTATTTGCATATTTATACATTGGTGTTACCTCTTAGATAACGTCATTTTATCTAAAAGGTGACATACCAATAATTGCGGTTAAAGTTACTACTTCGAGCGGAATTTGATTCCACGCTATTTTCTAGACCTAAGTGATAGCATCTTTGGCCTCCATTTCAGAAGTAATACCAAATAGAACCAGGGTAAGCTAAATCATACAAAACCTAGTATCATATGTAACATCCAGTTTTATAGACCCAACGATTGCGAGTAGTCCAGCGTAGCTAGAGTATCCCTTTGGTGATCTCATCATTAGATTTTCCACAACGCCTTCAGAACCCGACATTATTTGTACTTGAGTTAAAACCACTGACACTTAAGTTTCTTGTTAGTTAGAGTTAGAGCTAGAGTTAAAGTTAAAGTTAAAGTTAAAGTTAGAGTTAGAGTTAGAGTAAGAGTAAGAGTTAGAGTTAGAGTTAGAGTTAGAGTTAGAGTTAGAGTTAGAGTTAGAGTTAGAGCTAGAGTTAGAGTTAGAGTTAGAGTTAGAGTTAGAGTTAGAGTTAGAGTTAGAGTTAGAGTTAGAGTTAGAGTTAGAGTTAGAGTTAGAGTTAGAGTTAGAGTTAGAGTTAGAGTTAGAGTTAGAGTTAGAGTTAGAGTTAGAGTTAGAGTTAGAGTTAGAGTTAGAGTTAGAGTTAGAGTTAGAGTTAGAGTTAGAGTTAGAGTTAGAGTTAGAGTTAGAGTTAGAGTTAGAGTTAGAGTTAGAGTTAGAGTTAGAGTTAGAGTTAGAGTTAGAGTTAGAGTTAGAGTTAGAGTTAGAGTTAGAGTTAGAGTTAGAGTTAGAGTTAGAGTTAGAGTTAGAGTTAGAGTTAGAGTTAGAGTTAGAGTTAGAGTTAGAGTTAAAGTTAAAGTAAAAGTTAAACTTAAAGTTGGAGTTAGAGTTAGAGTTAGAGTTGGAGTAAGAGCTAGAGTTAGAGTTACAGTGACAGTTACATTTACAGTTACAGTTGGAGTTGGAGTTGGAGTTGGAGTTGGAGTTGGAGTTGGCGATTAGAGTTTAGAGTTTAGAGTTTAGAGTTTAGAGTTTAGAGTTTAGAGTTTAGAGTTTAGAGTTTAGAGTTTAGAATTTAGAATTTAGAGTTTAGAATTTAGAATTTAGAATTTAGAGTTTAGAGTTTAGAGTTTAGAGTTTAGAGTTTAGAGTTTAGAGTTTAGAGTTTAGAGTTTAGAGTTTAGAGTTTAGAGTTTAGAGTTTAGAGTTTAGAGTTTAGAGTTTAGAGTTTAGCGTTTAAAGTTTAAAGTTTAGAGTTCAGAGTTTAGAGTTAAGAGTTTAGAGTTAAGAGTTTATAGTTTAGAGTTTAGAGTTTAGAGTTTAGAGTTTAGAGATTAGAGTTTAGAATTTAGAGTTTAGAGTTTAGAGTTAGAGTTAGAGTCAAGTGTTTGTGTCCGAGTCCGAGTTCAAGTCCAAGTCCGAGTCCGAGTCAGAGCTCGAGTCCAAGTCCGAGCTCGAGTCCGAGTTCGAGTTCGAGATCGAGTACGAGATTGAGTCCGAGCTCGAGTTCGAGTTTGATTCCGAGACCGAGTCTGTGTCCGAGTCCGAGTCAAAGTCCGAGTCCGAGTCCGAGTCCGAGTCGGAGTCCGAACCCGAGTCCGAGTCCCGCTGATGACTCTAGAGATAGAAGGATCTAAATTGCTGTGTCCCACTGGTCTGCAGAACTCATAAGGCTGCTCGTAACTGATACGTTCCAAAAGTGAAAGTAGAAAATACATTTTTACGATGGGCATTGCAATTACTTACGAATTCTATCTGTGTATTGCAATTACTTAAGAATTATTCCAGAACTACGGAAAAGCACAATATTACAAAGGTAAATTACAAAAGATATTAATGGGATTAGAGGGGTGGAATGTCATCAGGACCTAATGTAGTCACCGTTTATACAATAAATATAATTACCGACATTTTTCGGGTTCCAGGAATTAATATCGGTTCGCCATGCCGAATTCTTCTTATTACTTCCAATTGCTACAACTATTTTTATTGAAAACCTGACCAATTTGTTACGAATTGACACTACGATGGGAAAATGTTAATGGATAGCTGATATACTTCAATTGATACTGTAAAACAATCATCACGACCCAATTAGTAAATGTAGTTATTATGTTAAGTTGCCTAGACGATAATGTTATCGTTAGCATTAGTTTGATTATCGAGAATCAAACACAAATTAAATTCCCACACCAAACTGTTAGTGGTTTAACGTTTTTTTTGTCGACGTAATTCGTGGACGTACGGTTATAGGTCCGATTTTATCACCATCTGTGCATTGCATAGCTCCATGCCAGGCTATACTGGCATGAAAGATGGATCGGCCCATGAGTTTTGCACTCCGATAGGAGATCATAGATGTGTTCCATTTCATCACAGATCAGTAAAGCTGTCCAGCAATGGAATACTCCAAAAGATATAACAGTACATAACATAAATTCTCGTAGAGCCTGCTATTATTTGACTTTGAATTAAGAACAGATAGCGATAAAAACTGCCATTCCAACTACTGCGAGATATTATAAAGTTTACTGGAAAGTACACCGGAAATTTTTGATTGATAGGTCCACCGTTCCACCAGGTCTCATGAACAGTTTAGTCAGGCATTCATTCTAGGTACACAATCTTTGACAAAAATGCCAGCAGCTCGGCGAGCTGGGGATACTAGTTCCTGAAAGATAGCGTGTGGAACTATATTTAATTGAATAGCTACGCGTAATCGCATGTTTATAGTATTTTATCCCATTTGATGTAATATTAATTTGAAAAGTACCCGTATTGCGCATATGAGTTTTGTCATCGTCCGAAGAAGTTCTGTGATAAAAGTGACCATCAAGTTTGGTGTTGTTCGTAAGGCTAAGGCAAAATCAGATTCACGTTGAGAGACTACTAGCTAGTTCTGGATTACTGGTTGAGACTGAAAACAGGTAAGGTGAGATTTCACGTGGTCGTGGTAGATGAATAATTTAAATCTAAGGTTTCGGAAAATGAAAACGGTGTACTAGGAACCGATGTTTAGTTTTATTTGCGTATTCTTCTTAATGGTTTTGTTGAACGTCGCGTATGGAGAGTCATAAGTAATAGCAATGCTTTCAATGCAAACATTAGGCATGCATTAGGCTTAGGATGAGAAATTATGTTTATCAGTTATATTAAATACCTTACAAGTACTACGCTTAAAATGGTTTTTATTATTTCCAACATTACCAAAAGAGTGCTCAGCTCACAATCTGGCTAGCTGGTTCATCGTTTGAATTCATTTTAACGTTAAACGTCTACAAAGCCGTTTGCATTGAAATTATTGGTAGTTGTTAGGCCAGGAAAAGTTTCACAATTGCAGCAAAAGTAATAAACAATTTAATCTATTCATTCAAACGTTCAAAGCCCCTTTTCGCTCCCTAGATAAAGTTAAATGTTACAGTCGACAAACAAGCTGAACTTAAACAAAGTTTCGACAAATTATTGTTGTGAATAATAGTATCTCTCAAGACAACAACTTTACCGACCAAATGGCACAGTGGTTAATGCTTTGGCGTTTGGATCGGGAAGTACCGGGTTCGAATCCCGATAGGGGCAGGATGCAGAGGGAATTTTCATCAACAGATGACGATCTGTGATGAAATGGAACACATCTATGACCCCCTGTCGGAGTGAAAAACTCATGGGCCGACTTAGCCTATACTGGCACGGAGCTATGCAATGTGCAGATGGTGAAAAAATCGGACCTGTAACCGTACGTCCTCGAATTGGCTGACACTGGTGTAAAGGTAACGATGGAAAAAGCAAACCGCGAAAGAGATGGGAGAGCCTTGACCCCAGAACAGATTGCAAGGATAATAAAAAAAATTAGAAAACAACTTGAAGACGATATTACACTGAACTCAAGAGCTAATTTATCATAGTTCTTTCATCTATAACTTCGCGGATGAATACTGTACATGTAAATATGCGTAGGAATATTCACTTAGAAAAAATTACACCTCCATCGACTATGTGGCATCGTCTAAATATATAAATTGAAATTTATAAGCAATATAAGGAATGTTTTTAGCGAGGCATATCGCAGAATGCCTCTATACAAATTATTTTATTACAAGAGATTAATTTAATAGCCGCGCTACACGGTGTATACATTTAAAAATTGTAACTTATCAAACCCAACAAAACTGCAAATAAGGGCCTCGGATCATTCGAGAAGTTCTTGTTTTGCCACTGGTTTTTTGTATGGATTTATAGTAGCGGCGTACTCTTCGGCCCGTTTAACATGTTTCTTTATATCAGGTATTCCCATTTGAAGTAATTGCTCCTCATACTGATTAAGCTTTGGTTGTGGACAGAATTTAGCAATTCCATCTCCGCCCATTATAAATTCTGAACAACAATATTTCGTATTCAAAGCATTACAATACACATATCCAACTTGTTTAATATTTGGCTCACAATTCAATGCCCTTAGTAAAGAATTGATAAATTCGTAGGCACAGTGAGCCATCGATAGAGACGGCGTATTATTGTTTTTTGTTCGTACCACGGTTTCAGTAGCCAATTGTACTTTTTGAACCAACTCCTTTAGCTGGTCGTCAGTTAGATTTAACTTTGGAGTACATTGTGAGAACACGGGAATTATAGATGCAATTGATTGTCCTCCGACAATAGGGACGTATACAGATTCTGGATTCACCCCTAAAATATCGCCTACAAACACTTTTGAACGATCAGTGTCTATGTTTGTTAGACCGAAAATGTGGTTGGGATTAAACGCACATTCCTGTTTAAAAATTTCACATACAAGTGGTACCACCGAATTTATAGGATTGCTTATAACTGCAACAAAACATTCTGGACATATTTTTGCAGCCGCTCTCGCCATCTCAGACGTAATCAGCGCGTTATGACTCCAATGGTCCTCACGCCTCATATTCGGTTTCCGTTTACCTCCAGTTGTGATCACAACAACGTCACAGCCTACAGGTAAAACATAATTAAAACGGCATAAAATAAAGGTTGCGATTATAAATCAAAATTAACGCACATTCCAAAGATTCAACTAGACGTTCCTTTCGGTATCCTTTAGAAATCGCATTTGTCGGAATATGGGATATATCCATACCAAGCCCTTTTATCTGTTCAGCTACATCGTACAGTGATAGTTTGTAAATTAATTCATTAGTCTTCAAGAGTAATGCTAAATTATGGCCAGTACCGCCCGCAGCCCCTATTATTGCTACTTTATACTGCTTCTGAAAAAAAGAAACAAGAAAGAAAGTTTAGTATCCCAAAATCTTATGTATTACAGAACTTTACAAAATTTGTATTGGTTGATGCAAATTTTCGCATTGTAGCAGCAGCACAGATTGCCGATCGATATAATTTTGAAAACATATTTTATTACTATAAAAAATAAATACCAATTATCATACGCTACCAATACCTTTAAAAAACAAAAGCGAAACACTTTTACAAACTGTCATATTAAACGTTGCCTGCTGTAGATATTATTTATTTAATCGGCAACTAATCCGGAACCAGAAAGTGTGCATTCATAAACTCTAAATAGTTATAATATTGTTAACAATAACAGCTCAAAAGCGTTCGAACGTTTATTTTAACGATGACCACGTGCTTTTTGCCGGCCGAAAACTATTTTCAACATTGCTGCATGAACCCTACTCGAGACTGCCTTTCTTTTCTAGGTACCAAGGTATACTAAATACATATGGCTACAGTCAATCGAACCAAGTCAAACGAAACAGACTTATAGGGATAAATCAACGCCTCACATACGATTTTTTCGTTTCGTCTGCTCCGTATTTTATAAAACAATTTAATTGCAATGGAGACCGTCCAATTCGTTTTTTTTTTTCAAAAAGGTCTTTTGAATGAGAAACGGCAGATTTTTCGTCCACCATTTATATTTTCGTTTTTTATGCAAATTGACATTTAAAAAAACGAGGGTGAACATTGTCTTTGAGACTTAAGTCTACATTTTTTATGCAGAAAACTTAAAGACGAATCGTATGTGGCCGGTCCTTAGCAATCTAGTTAGCTTGTAATTCAGATTCAACTAGTTTGTGTTTGCAGCCAATAAAAGGTCGCACACAACGCAAGCGTCCACTTTCCGTCCGTCCTGCTTTTTCAAAATGTTATTTTGTGTGAAAAATGGAGTTTTCTGTTAAAGCAGAGAAGAAAATAGAGAGTTTAAAAAAATCAGGAACCGCTCTGGACGATACTAAGGAACATCACTTTTTTATTTTAATGAAATGTTGTTTTTGGATTGTATTGTTTATAGGAAAGGCAAAATCAATCTAAATGTAAGTATTTCTAAAGAATTGTGAAGTATTTTATTGATGTTGAACGTATTTTTTAGATTGAAAGCTGTTTAACGGACGATTACGATCAACAAACTTTAAATGACTGGGATTCTTATCACGAATCAAATGTTGATATTCTTCCTTTGGAATTAAATGAATCCACTCCAAAAACGAGAAAAGGGGCATCACTAGTTTTACCCACTACGGATTTTGAAGACGCACTAAATAAGTTTATTTCAACAGTAAATTCTGAACCAGAAAAAGGCGGGTTTAAAATTGTTGGGCAATCCATAGCATCCCGAAAAGGAAACTACCCGCGACTCACGCATTGCAAATTATGTCTTCTATACAGCAGCAGTTGACCGAATTAAGGGTGCATTGTATTAACTCGCCGGGCTCAAGCACAATAACAATACGCCAATCGCAATCATTTTTGGGCCACTATCACCTTCATCATCATCATCATCATCGTCATCAGGATTTTTAACGGTCCAATTAACATCCTACAGTCATCATACAAAGTCGTGAAACTAGTTGATAAACAACCATCTATTTCACGAACATCAATAGCAATGCGCGTATTCAATTATTCAGCTGTAACTACTTCAGCAACTTATTCAGTTCTTTGTTTTTCACCATCGTCGTCATCAACATCAACAGAAGTGAATAATTATTCTTCTAACATTTTTCGCACCCCTTTTAAAGCCGTACAACTTGTTTGCCCACAACGTACAACCAAGTACCCAGACTTAATAGCATCCCAAATCTCTCCAGTTCCTTCTTTTTTACCAGCGCCATCAACATACTATTATCAACGAGTTATTTATTACATGATACTGTTCATCGTCAACATATATATTTGATATCCGTTTCAGCCAATGGTACAGAATCAAATGTTCTGGACGATGCCATACGTGCCGCGGATATAGACGAAAATGGTATATTTTACCGAAAATGACGATACCTTCTGATCATCAATTGGTTGACTGATTTCTTTAGTTAAAAAATGATGTAGCCCACACGAAGCTTTAACTATTAAATCAGTAGTTTCGAGGGAGGTTTCGATTGGCCTTTGAAATATTCGAAACCATGTTGCTAATCGGCCAAACTCACATTCCACTGTCATACGTGCTCTGCTTATTCTATAATTGAATACCTTTTCAGGCATACTCAACTCTATATTTCTATTAAATGGTTTAACCATATTGCGCGATAGAGGAAAGGCTTCGTCGCCGATCAAAAAAATATGAGGTTTCTAAATTTTGCCATGGTAATTTTGTCTGATAAAACGCACTGTCTACGCACTAAGTGGTACTGTCGTTGATTCTACCATTTGAATCAAGAGCCCATATCAATAAATACAAAATTTCTATGAGCATCAACAATTGCAAACAAAATTATGCTGAAGTACCCCATATAGCAGTAAAAATTAGGCCCTGAGTTGGCAGGAGCTTTAATTCTTATGTGCTTTCCATCAGCTTGTACCTAACGTATGTGGAAATTACCATATGTTGTCAAAATCTGTTGCAATTTTGGCCCATTCATCATTCTTTCGTGGAACCTTGTAAAAAATAATATTTATTGTAATTTTTCATAATTTAAATTCCATATGGCTTGTAAAACTTCTGGTACCAACTTAGGTATTGTCTTACATGACACTCTGCATAAAAATTGCAACGATCGATATGAGTCTTCCGAAGCAATAAACTGTAAAGTAAATAGCATCGGTATTTTGTTTTTTAATGGTCGGCTCGACCTGAAATGCATAATTAAGCTCATTGGCATTAAGCATAAAATATGAAGGACATGAGAATGCTGCCGTTAAATTGTAAACCAGAAGAAACTCACCAAAGCTAAAATTTCTTCAAATTGACTGTGGCCAAAAAGTAGTGAGGCTTTTTAATTTAAATTTCGCGCGGAAAACCATTCGTCGAAATATTTTTCTATGTTGGTATTTTTTTTCTATGTTGGAATGACTGTCAGTGACATCTGTGCCAAATTTCACATCAAAATATTCATTAGTGTTTAGTATACGCTTGTCTTTCTGAAGTACGAAAAGTGCATTCGGCGATTTTTACAATGAGTGAAATTATTCAACAAAGAAGTTCCATTAAATTTTGTGTGCGGAATCAATTTTGTGGTACCGAAACGTTCAGAATGTTGCAAAAGGCCTTCGGTGGGTCGAGAACGTGTTGACGACGAACCACGTCTAGGACGGCCATCGACATCAACTGATGATCAACACGTTAATAAAATCAAGGAAATCAAGGAAACAATGCTTTCCGACTACCAGGATGTCATGAAACGTATTATAACTGGCGATGAGTCTTGGATCTATGCTTACGACCCGCAAACAGACGATCAATCGGCCGAATATCGTGCCAAAGGTGGGCCGAAGACGAAAAAACCACTTCAAAGCAAGTCAAAAATCAAGGTGATGTTGACAGTTTTCTTCGATTATCCAGGTGTGGTGCACTCCGAATTCCTTCCGATCGGCCAAACTGTCAACAAGGAATACTATTTGAGTGGTATGTGTCGTTTGCACGAAGCTATTCGTAAAAAGAGGCCGGAATTATGGGTCGACAACTCTTGGTTTTTGCACCACGATAATGCACCTTCTCATACTGCATTGATTTTACGTGATTTTTTCGCCAAAAATTCCATCCATATATCGTTCCGCAACCACCGTACTCGCCTGATTTAGTTCCGTGTGACTTCTGACTGTTCAGCAAACTCAAACGACCGCTCCGGGGAAACCGTTTTGAGTCAATTGAAGACATTAAACGTGAATCGCTACGCGCATTGGAAGCTATTCCGGAAATTGACTTTAACAACTGTTTCGAGGATTGGAAAAAACGTTGGCACAAGTGTATTGAGACCGGGGGGATTACTTTGGGGGGACGAAATAGATTTGGAGAAATAAATAAAGAATTTTAAAATTATGAACAAAGTCTTACTATTTTTTGCCTACAGTATTATTTGGTTAATTTTCTAGTTCTCCAAAGCTAGATCTATTGGCATACAAATAATTAAAGGCCCATGGCCATTATACTTGCGATTTTGGTTCGATTTGAGTTCTGCTAGATTTAATGAAATTACCTAAAACTTTGGCATGACCGAATGGAACCAATAGGAATTAGGCCATAATGAGTCTTTAATTACTTGAATGTCAATAAATCTTGTTTTTTTGTTCTAACTTCGGTTTTGCTCGAATTTTCGATTTGAGATCTGCTAGCTTCAAATGAAATAATAAAAAGTTTGGTCAAATACTAGTAGAGCCCAAAATATATTAATTTTTACATTTGATTAGAGTCCAACATTTATTAATGAGGCATTTTGTTAGGCCAAAAGTTAGGCTTTTTAATAATTTGTTTGGGGTTTGATCGTTTTAAGTGAAATAACCTTGTCAATCTGGTAGAATCAATAGTTGGTTGTAAGACTTACTTTCAACTTAGATTTTTGTTGATTGGTGGATGCTCGACAAACGTACGACTGGTGCGGGAATGTTAAGCTTCATATATAATGAGGACGCCTTATTCACTTTATGTTTTATCAATTTTGATTTATTTAGTAAATATTCGTGCTATATTGATGGGTTCGGTATTCATTGAGGAGTGCTAACTAGACGTCGATCTGTTGTTGTGACCCTACATTAGTTGTTTCACTTGTTAGGAGGTGATGTTGTAGTGTGTTTGAACAGTTTCAACGTGTTGTCAAGAATCGAGGTTTGTTTTTTCAGTAATTTAGAGTGTATGCTACTTTTCTATATCTGATCGAACTACTGTTCGTACTGTTCTGCCCCTCTTTGTGACAACTTCCCGATAATGTCTACCATTATGTGAAGAATTGTATCGCTTACTTCACTTCGTTGTCTTGAATAATGTTTTTAACTAGTCATTGCAGCTGTTGTATGATGAGATAACATTTAAGTGGTTGTACATCTATGCAAGCTCTGCCAAGCAAGCTCAAACCCTTCTCCATGATATATATTTATTACCAACAACTTGACAAGTTTTACTGAATCCGATTTATTCCATGTAGTGGTGTAGGGATGGTGAATGGATTTCTTTCAATCAACTTTGTTTCTTCAGAACATCAGTTGCTTTGTTCTTCTTGAGTTTCATCTTCTTTCAGTGACTATTGGCTGGGCAAAGATGCTACACTGCTTATGCATGTTTTGACGTTCAAATTACCCTCTGTTTTGAGCGTTACTACCCTGGTCAGCCCACCGCTGATGGTGTGCAGTTCTACAATTCAGCCGAGCTTACATTTCGTTGGTGGTTGTAGTTCATCTCGCAACAGAATGATCTCTCCTGCTTTCAGATTTGTTCGTGGTTGTTGTCACTTGAAACGTTGCTGCGGTTGATGTAAATAATCTGATATCCACTTTTGTCAAAATTGGGTACGCGTATTTTGAACAAGCTGTTCTTTTTCTGGTGGTGCTGGTTAGGCATTTCCAATCATGAAACGCCCTTCCGTTAGTAAGACTAGCGATGCAGAATCCTCAGATAGAGGGTAAAGCGGCGTTCAATTCAGACAGGCTTCTTTCATAATCTTAAAGTCCACCGAAATGTGGTAATGCTGGTGGAATGAAATGCCACGTAAGCAATTGTAGTAGCTTTTGCGCTCCCACGAAGTCAGTTCCGTTGTCGCCGTACGTGTGTGCAACATTACCTCGGCGAGCGGTGCATCGTCTGCGTACGCTTATAAATCCCTCTGTTGAAAGATTTGAAGCCACTTCGATGTGGATTGTTTTGGTGGCTAAACAGATAAATATGCAAATGTACCTCTTACACGATTTATTTCCTCGACCTTTGCTAATTCGAATGATGATTGGGCTGGCTTAGTCCACTCCAGTGTGGGTAAAAGGACGTGTTACAGAAGCGTGGGGGATTGGCAGATTTTCCATTAGTTGCTTTGCGGTTGTAACTTTGAATCGATGGAAGCGTATACATTGATGGTTATTATGTTTGACTACTTGGACTCCTTTTATGAACCAGATTTTTTTCCGAAGGAAGGCCAAAGTTAACGCGTTGCGTAATGGCCTTTTAACCCATTCACCAGCTTCGTTGGTGGGTTGTTGTTCCTGGTAGGGTATAGGAACGAGATTTCCAACCTTCCGCCAACCCGAATTACGCTTTCTTAGTCGAGCAATCGGCTGAGCGAAATATTTCTGCTGCGTTTATTGATTGGTTTACCTTGTTTCAGTAGCGAATGTTCTGCTGCAAATTACACCTGATGAACCGCTACCACCAGCCGTGACAAAGCTAAGTCTCACTCTTGCTGGTTGATTAGTCTCGTTCATAATCAATAAATTATCCAATATCTCAGATATTTTAGATCACCTTAGCAAATCAAAATATTTTACGACTATAGATAATGGCTAATCATCAGATACGCTTAGACGATTCCGATAAACAGAAAACTGCTTTTAGTACTTCGTTGGGATATTTTCATTTCACACAAATGTCTTTTGCATTAAAAGGTGTGTGGGTTAAATGGAACTAAATGTTTGGTGTATCTTGATGATGTTATTGTTACGGGGCATAATCTTAGAGATCACAATGCTAAATTAGAATCTGTTTTTTATTGCTTTAGGACCAACAATTTAAAGGTGAATTTCCAAAAATGCCAGTTCTTATCGAAGAAAATTGTTTACCTTGGGCATATAGTAACTGAAGACGGTATTAAACCAGACCCAATTAAAATTACAGCAATTCAAGATTATCTTAAACCATCAAATCAAAAACAAATTAAATCATTTCTAGGATTATCTGGGTATTACCGCCGTTTTATAAGAAAATATTCAGATATAGCAAAACCTTTAACTAAATTGTTAAAAAGGGCCAATCATTTACTCGTATTTGGGATGCGTTTTGTGTCGAGGGATTCACCAAATTGTAACATTCATTAATCAATCCTCCAGTACTGCAGTATTCCGATTTTTCACAACCGCATTCTTAATCACAATTGATGCAAACGATAAGGCGATTGGCGCAGTCCTTTCACAAAGTAAAAATAATTTCGATTTGCCAATTGCATATGCAAGTTGTGTATTTAAAAAGGCCGAAATAAATTATCCGACCATCGAGAAAGAACCTTTAATTTGGTTCTGTATCTTGAAAAATCCATCGTCTCGATTAATGAGGTGGTGAATTAGACTCGGAGATTTCGATTACACAGTTGTGCATAAACCAGGTAACACAAACCTAGACGTTGATGCCCTTAGCCGAATGGAAATTGGAATTGACAAGCCACTAGAAACACTTCATTAACCTTCACTAAGTGCAGTGCGAAAAGTCACACTGGCCGTGTAGTGGGGTCAAATAGACCCCAGATTTTTTCCATATGATTTGTATGAAAATGGGCTTTTTAATTGTTTATATTCAATTCGTTTATTTAGATTTTTTATTTAATACAAAACTTAAAAATTATTATTATTATTATATTCCAAATTGCAATTTTAATATTTAAAAAAATTAAAAAAATTATAATTATGATTTCACGTATGATAACTTTAAGTTACTTCAATTGACTAGACGAAGGGTTTAATTGTTGAACTGGAACAATTAGAGTAGTTACGGAGTCGCCAATTTGTTGTAATGCCATTTTTATGGATTTGGTCATAGCCTGTGGCTTTTGTAAGCGACTAGTTATATAACTATTGGCTAGTCCGGAGGCCAATTTCAGCAAAAAATCCTTTCTCTCTGATTTTCTACGTTTAGTGTATAACTGAGGATTAGACAATCGATGCAAGTTATAAGCTGCTACACCAGCTACATCAATTATATTAAAAAAGAAAACCATTCGCCGCGTCTTCCTTTTGCAGGTATATGTATTTACTAACTTACCTATCGTATCAACTCCACCTTTATTGTCATTATAATCTAATATTATATTTGGCTTATCAGTTTTTTCATTTATGGTACTACCTTTGGAACGTAGCTTACTATTGTAATATTATCATGAAACGCGAATTTTGTCGAATTTGCTTCTCTATGCATCAATTCCGCCTTTCCTACTAGTTCTAGAGGTAATTCTGGCTTATTTGCTCGAATGATCCCAAGTATGGTTGTGTCCAAGCAGATTATTTGCTCTGCAAGTTTGAAAGACGTAACATAATTGTACATTATTATTAACATATCCTCTGGCTAGTCAATGAACTACGTTGACAGCCAAATCTGTTACTCGTGGTTCTTCACTAGAAGTTCTACCGACATAAATTTCGCCTTTCAATGGAAAAGCATTTATTGAACCACAAATCCAAAAGATCTTTATACCATATTTGCCAGGTTTGCTTGGAATATATTGACGAAAAGTACAACGTCCTCGTGTGGCCACTAGCTGTTCGTCATCAGTCAAATTACTCGATGATTTATATGGCTCCACACTCTGGTTTTCACACGTTCTTTTCGCGTATTATGGTTATCGAATCTCATAAATCTTAACAATTGTTCGGCTCTTTGCAAAGACATCACAGCTTTATAGAAAGGGCGACTGTCGGGCTGCCACAGCTCGTCCACCTTTCATCCCAATTTTTTCGTGCTCCGGCATAAATTAAAATTGCAATAAGTGCATATATTTCATCTACTCGTATATTTGTATCGTGCCATATGCGGCATCGTTTACCGTCCCTAGCAACCTTGTTACAATGGTCATTTGCTTTTCTATTTGTCTCACGAACAATGATATTTACCAATGTTAGTGAGCTGTTGTTGAGTTGCTGGTAATATGCCATTCTTTCTCGAAATATTGATATCTTGTCACTATTGAAGTTCTCGATGCATCTGGTAAACTACTCCATTACCACTTCTCGGCAAATTTTTTGTTTTGAGCATAGTATTGGTCATCAGCTATTAATTCATTTTCTATTTGAAGTATATTATCACCAGTATCATTAGATGAAATATCATCGCCATCAATGCTATCGTCAGCTTATCGTATTTAGCTCAATTTTTAAAAACTAACTTTATTATTTCTTTTATTTTACAAAGGCGGAAGAATTTTTAAATTATCATTTTAATGAAATCAAGGTAAGGCAAAAAATCAAATTTGATAAAATTTTATTAGATAGTTTAAATGAATTAAATAAATGATTAGTGAACATCTCCAATATAGATCTTCCTTTTCTTGTCAAAATATATATTTTAAGTTTGTGAAATAAATTTTGTCCTCCTTCAATTGGTGATTCAGTACCGTACTTCCAAATTATGTGAACGATAATGATCGTTATAGTATTCGGAATCGTTTTGTAAATATTTTAACAAATTTTAAATATAAATCAAATTCAAATGTATTAACTCCTTTTGAAAATCGTATTTTAAGTTATGTTAAACAGTCAAAATCTTTTTTAAAAGCTAATCTAAATATTGTGGTAACTCGAGCGAGACAAGAGAATAATTCAGTTCCGATTCAGAAATCAATCAACATTATGGTTAAAGATTGGAAAAATTCCGGTAATGTGGATGAAAAAACTAGAAAAATGTTAACTAAGTATAATTCGGTGATTCCGTTCGGTGATTAAATGGATTACCTAAAATTCACAAACTGGTATTCCATATAGACCAATTATTAGTTATAGGGTTATAGGGTTGGGTAGTTACATGGGGGTTTTTCTAACACTTTTGTTAAAAAACTGAAAATATTTCACATTAAAATGATTTCTAAAATTTATGGAACGCTACTGACGCCAGGTATGATTCTTATGTTGCTTATGTATATAGATTAAGATCTCGGCTACCATAAAAACATAAACCCAGGGTAGTTACAGGGGGGTTTTTCTAACACTTTTGTTGAAAATCTGAAAATATTTCACATTAAAATGACTTCAAAAATTGTATGGAGTGCTATCAACGTAGGCGATTTTTTTGTGTTGCCCTGTGTTTGTATTATGATGATTATGATAATTTTAATATATTTTAAGAGTCCTTATACAACTTTAAATCGTTCTTTAAAGAAAATTTATTTTTTTCGTTTCAAAACGTTTAAACATTATTTTATCTTCTTTTTCATTAATTATTTGTTTTTTCATCAAACTTTTTGCTGGTCCGAATTATTGATTTGCTTAAAAATTTAAAAAAATTTCTGCTGGATTCAAAAAATATCAGCTGAAAAATCTCCTTTTTGTCATAGTGCTGCCTCTAGCGGTGAATAGCAAAACACATTTTTTCTGCCGGAAATTTTCTGCTATCTTATACAGCATCAACCAACCGTGGAAAGCGACGTATAAATTCGTCAAACTCCAAAATAATTCAATTAACTCAAGATTTTCATTCGAATCCTTTAGGAGGCCATCAAGGAGTATATCGAACAGCCCAACGATTAAAACAATATTATAATTTTTAAAAAAAATTATTCTCAACATAGAAGACGACCAAGGGTGGACGGTATAGTACATGAATATTAAAATTATAAAATGAAAAAAAAAAAAAATAAAAAAATTGCATAATCTACTCGTGTTTTAAAATTAATCCAGAATTTTCCAAAATTCATAACATATTGACGCAGAATATCAATAAAAAATTGTTTGCCGATTACCAAATACATTTCTGATTCACCGTGTTTCGTCCCTGAATAACGCAGTTCTCCAGATGTTTAGACCACTATAATTAAGATTACTTAAATCATCACGAAAAATAAATTCAACAGAATGTCTTAAGTAAAGAGCTGTATACAAATAAAATTAAAGTACCAGGCCATCTATTCAAATGTCATACAAAACCGCCCACAACCGTACGAAGCGCACACAAAATGCCTTATAATTATATCAAACTTGAGATAAATTTAATTTTATAAGCATTAGAAATTATGCGCGGCTCCATAAATGGATGCAATGAATGCATTATAGTAATTCATCCATTGTAATTCCCCCAATAAAATTTGTCAGAAAAATGTTTATTGTATCTGTTGCTGAGCATATAAGACAGATTGTGTAGGTGTTCCAATAAATTTCTAAAAATCCACGCGATAACAGATCAATCAAACTTTATTATTTTTATTTTGTTTAATTTATATCTGACGATTGAAGAACGTCTTAAATGCAACGCAAAGAGAAGGGATCAAATGTTAAATCCAATTACTTATCTGATTCTGTGCGCACTCAACTTATGTTCTCTCGACTACAATTTACGTTAAATCGATTTGATTGATTTGATTGGATTGGTTGTTAAACATTGCCATTAAATTACGTTAATTTATGTTTAATTATCATGAAAATCAGTGTTTTCCCCATTTGAACGTAACGCTATCACATCTCTACTTTGTTTTCTGTGTAACTTGGCTGCTGCATACGTATGGATGTGCAATTAGAGTTAATGAGATGTGGGAAATGTAACTTCGGTTTAATTGCCAAATGATTATTTGTTTTAAACGTATACTTAGTTTAGTTCTAGAGTACATTTATTGCTTACCTTAAGTACTTGCGTATATCATTATTTTATATAGGTAGTGAGTTTTGAGGTTATGTACAACAATTTCATGTGCATAATATCTACACATATATAAACTCGTATGTACGAGTATGTTCAAAATTGATTCGGAATGAGACAGAGTAAAAAAAAAATATGTCATTATCATTATTATCATTATCATTATGATCGATCATTATAAAAACCACAAAACATCAATTGAACATCAAAATATTGTAAAGTAACAACCTGATTGTTTTTTGTTTTGTTTGTAAGTCAGAGGAAGTTTTAATGCTTTAGGTAAAACCATAATAATGAGGCAACAGCAAATCAGATGGGAATTTGTATTTTTTGTGATATCCCATTATTAAACCTATTACGAATACGATTTTATGCTTTAACCCTTTTGCTATACAAAATAATTACGTGGAAGAGCTTGCGGCACTCGTGTAATGAGAAACCTATGTAATAAAACACAACACTTATACTGGTGCGAAGCTCACGAATAGTATAAGCAAAAGATATGTTTCTTGAAATCGGTTACTTCATTTCAGCTCTAATAATCACTGTGCTTGCAAATCTAATTCAAGTAAGCTGAATTCAAAGGTGCTAGTCCCATTTCAAAGTTAGTCCCCATTTTTGAGATATCGCTTTCGACATATCGCTTTCGGCATATCGCTTTCGCTCTGAGTCAAAAACTTGTCAAAATATACACTCATTTTCACGTTGATAGCTCTTGAACCATTGAGATTATCGTTTTGCTTTCTTCAGCAAAGTTATTGCACAAGCGAAGACAAACAACTTTGCCGAACATAGCGAGACCGAAAAACCACGTCAAAATACTATAGTGAAGTTTCTGACAAACTAAAAATGACAAAAAACTTTACAACAGCCCACAAAGTGTAAACCTACACTTTTTCAAAAATACTTGTTTTGTAAATCGAAATAAAATGCTAATAAAAATAAATTCACAATGGCAAGTTAATTTAGCCACAACAATAAGCCATAACCTTTCAATATGTTTTCAAAAAACGAACATATTTATGCGGTGGGCAGCTCTAGATTATTTTAATTTTAAAATTTTGCTTTAGTAAAAAGTGTAGTGGAGGTTCAAAGGTCAATGACAAGGCATCGTAGAGATGTCTACGCTTAACGGAATATAAGATCATGCTAATTAGGTAATTCTAAATGTTTTCTAGAAACCAACATATTTATGCGATGCGGCAGTCATAGATTTTTTTAAATTTTTAAATTTTGTCGTAGAGATGTCTACGCTTATCAAAAAATGAAAAAAATCTATGGCTGCCCCATCGCATAAATATGTTGGTTTCTAGAAAACATTTAAAATTACCTAGTTAGCATGATCTTATATTCCGTTAAGCGTAAACATCTCTACGACGCCTTGTCATTGACCTTCGAACCGCCACTACACTTTTTACTACCGTAAAATGGGGTGGGATTGATAGAAAAAAACATTTAATTTGATATGATTTTCTAACCTGTTATAATAATACACTTTTAATGAATTAAAAATTACGATACTATGTCAAAGATGGATTTTAACGTGTTTGGAGTCAAAAAAACGGATCAGTAGATTTACTAACTTTTGTTTAGGTGGTGATGAAATTCAAACATTATTTGGGGCATCTTTAATCACCCCAATGTTTTATCATATAAATGTTCTTTGCGTTATAAGCTATATCAATGTCAAACGGATTTTGAAATCGATCAACAGACTTCTGAAATATTCCATAGTCTTTTGGTAGAGGTGACTTTGATCGCCCATTTTAAAGGAAGTAACCACAGTAATTTAGGTAAAATTTATAAATATAAGCAGGAAAGAAGATAATTATTTTAGAAAACAATGTAAACATATTTTGGAACATATAAGGTACACATCTTTCATGTGTATAATCAGTAATTTAAAAAAAACGTTAAAGTTCAAGTAAAAGATAAACTAAAAAGAAGTAATACTTCTTTATCTCCTTCACATCTACAACAAACTTGAATTTATACAAGAATTGCCCATCCTCTTCTATTATTTCTGGCATGGGTAGTACTGCAATAATATCATAAATTTCGACTGTCGATATGTCGGATTCCACGGTTTTGAAAACTGTTTTATTTCCAGAGCAAGAATTTAAACCAAGTACTTCATATTGGTTGGTATCAATAATATCTTTGACTATACAAATATATTTGTACTGAACAGATTTTCGACTTCCTGACATAAATTTGGCCAAAACGAAAGTACCAATCATAACATTTTCAGCTACCACTTCTTCTGACACGTCCATATCTTGGTCAGAAATTTGTTTATCTTGATTAATCGCTGCTTTCTGATTCACTGGTTAAACTGGTAACACTTTTGCCTGGAATAACATTCATTTTCTTTTTCCTGGTTGCAGTGCGGGGGTTTGATGTAAATCGTTGTGTTTTTAGAAATAACACCAATGATGTTTCGAGAACAGGGTCAGGGTTAACCGACGAATCACCTGGAATTGTATCCAATACTTTTTGAGTATTAAAAGGATATACTCCAGTGGCACTAAATCCGGTTTTCAAATTTTTAGAGATGGACCCTTCTTCATTGTCAAGCATTTTTTTATTATTCATTACCCTCAGTGTTTTACTCAACAGTGACGGAAAAACATCTTTCTGAAGTGTTGTTGATCTTCCATTATTTAATTTCCAATCAGTCAATACTGTTCGCCATACATTTTTGGCAAAAGTGCGTAGAGTTTGGTGGCACACATACGAACGCAATGTTGTGTTCTTTACAAAGTTGTAGCACCCTGTTTGTGAAATGGGATGCAAGGTTGTCTCCAATTATTACTTTTCTACCTTCCAACATTTTTGAGTGTGGCAAAAATTGACTTTCGAACCAATCTGTGAAGCAAGAAGCTTCCACAAGCAACCATGTGAACATCTCACATATGCTCGCTTCTATATATTACATACGGTGGAAGCAACACACCAGATGCTGAACCACATACCATAATTGTTGTGGCCGATTTACTATGGTTCATTATTTTCTCAGGATATTTAGTTCCCCGTCTATATAATAGTAATTTCTTTCCCGGGTCATCCGCTCGTCTCATCGTAATTGAAAATATGCGATGGGGGAACACCTATCGATATGTTATATTTTAAATAATGTTAAGAATAAGAAATATGAACATCAAACATTACCCATAAATGTTTTTTCTAAATTACAAAAGAAGTCTGTGATGACCTGTGGCGATACTTCAGCTCTGGCTCGAGAAATATTCGTTGACATTCGCTGCCCGATAAGAGATCTGTGACGTTTTAAAAGTGATTAAATAACAAATATATTTTTGTGAACATCCTTAAATCTAGTATGTTTAAGGGAAATCCCCACTTCTAAGCGGAGGTTACAACGTTCCTTATTATACCAATCTCTTCTCCTTTTCGAAGAGCAGTTTGGCCTCCAATTGGTGGTAGGGTGTGTTTTTTTTAAAATTTTATTATGAAGTGTCCCGAAAGGTATTTTATAGTAAATGGACGCTTGTCGAATTGATATTTCTTTAGCTAGTATTTTTTCTACCGCTAAATCTAATTGGTCCACTGTGTGATCACGATATTTTCGTGCACCTAACTTTCGTACGTGGTTGCGTGGCATTTTACAACGATAAACTGAAATATAAAAAATAATTATGCAAATATATATGTAGATATGGGTGAGATTGATCTTTAGGGTGTCCTTGATAAGGCAATCAATTTCGACCCAAGTAATTGATCAAAGTAACCTCCGAATATAATTTTCAAATAACGGGAAACTAAGTAAGCCAATTGTTTAAATTATCGCACTAATATTCATTACATAGATTATAGTTACGGTTTTAATTCGCCAAAATTCTTCAACACTAATAGAAACTTTTCGACAGCAAAATTGTTTTTGTATTAAAAAAAAATAAAAATTAAATTTTTTTTTACACCTAATACAACATATCCACACACCACAAAGGATAGACTAATGCCCCTATTATGGTTTTCGCCTACGCGTCACTAGGCGACGATGAGTCGCCGTATTTATATTTTGGTATTATGATTCTCGCCGTGAGAGTGATGTGAGAGAGTGATGTGTAAAAAACGATCGCCTAAAATTTTTAGGTGATGAATGTAATGTAGTACGAATAAAGTTTTTGAAGGTTACAGGACAAATAGAAAATAATGGCTACCAGCGATAATGTAAGTTTTTTTCAATAATTTTTACGCTTATAAATAATTTGTTTACCAATTTTATATATATATTATATATATAAATATAAATATATATATATATATATATATATATATATATATATATATATATATATATATATATATATATATATATATATATATATTTATATTTATATATATAATATACATATATATAAAATTGGTAAACAAATTATTTATAAGCGTAAAAATTATTGAAAAAAACTTACATTATCGCTGGTAGCCATTATTTTTTATTTGTCCTGTAACCTTCAAAAACTTTATTCGTACTACATCACATTCATCACCTAAAAATTTTAGGCGATCGTTTTTTACACATCACTCTTTCACATCGCTCTCACGGCGAGAATCATAATACCAAGAACAAATAACGACCAAAAATAATGCGGCGACACATACTCTCTCGCCAAAATAAAGGTGAGAACCATAATACTAAAATATTGCTCACACGAATCTAAGTATCACGGCGAAAGAGTGGTGAAGCGATGGTGAGGCGAGAACCATAATAGGGGCATAAAACTGCGTGAAACAATGCAGTAAGTCATATAGAATAACAAAATTATAAAGGGGGTTTCCATAATTATGAGATTTTTACTTTATTTTATTTTAAAAAAGTATGTAGCACAGCAAACAATATCACCCCGTCTGATCAATATCACCTCATTTTACGGTATAGCAAAATTTTAAAATAGAAAAAAATCTATGACTGCCCCATCGCATAAATATGTTGGCTTCTAGAAAACATTAAGAATTGCCTAATTAACATGATCATATATACTGTTAAGTGTAGACATCTCTACGAAGCCTTGTCAATAACTATTGTTCCTTACTAGACATGAATAGTGTAGGTAAAATTTGATCAGAATATTTGTGTATATACACTTTTAAGCTTTTGTAAGGTTTTTTGTCAATTTGTCGGAAACTTCACGCGTCTAAATTCACATTTTTGTGTTATTTTTCTTTTTGCTTTTCATTTCGACGAAAACACTTTTTTATCATTTTTTGTCCATTTATTGAATTTAAATCGATTGAAATCGATCGAATAAACAGCGCATCGACAAATACAGATACAGAAACTATTTAAAAGAAAATTAAATCGATTTAGTTGATTTTATGATGGTTTTTCTTAATTTTTCCCTAAAAAATTCGTGTCGTCTTTGGGATCTTCTTCCTCTTGCAAACTCCAACAAATGTCATCCAAGAGTACATGTAGCTTTTTGCCACTGTACCTCGGCAATGGCAATCGAACGTTTATCTTATGATAAGCGGTCAGCATATTTTCAATATATTTGCGCCAATCATCGGATCGATTAATTCCGAGAACATTCTTAATAACTTCTTTTACACATTTCCATGCCAAAAGCTCTCGTTCACTGAGAGCATTTTCAAATGCAGCATCGTTCATCAAACGACGAATATCTGGTCCAAAAGTATTCCTGTAATACAAAACAAGATGCGACATAAAATTTGATTTCAAAACGTAGATTCGAATACATTCAAACACCAAACATTACTTTTATTTTCATTCCACTTAACCGTGGAAAATTCGTTGAACGCATTTCCATCTGGATTCAGCGCTTTTATAAAATTTTTAACTACTCCAAGCTTGATTTGCAATATTTTTTCAATTGGCACAAGTGGAGCCTCAACGATGTTGTCGTATCGCAATCTAATGTTCTCACGTAAATCCCAGTTTAGTTCGTGGTATTGGTCGCCTTTAAAACGTGTATTCCATAAGCACATAAAATACATATGGGTAACCCAATGTCATACCTCTTAAAAGATCTATCACTTTTAAATCTGCACAAACTTTCCATTGATAGTCATTGTATTTAATCAAATCAATGATTCTTTTCATTAATGCATAAGTTGGTAACGTAAAGGAGAACTGTCTTCAAACTGCTTTTGGAGGAATCAATAAAGAATCGCCAATCTTCGGGATTATATGCATTGTGCTTTGTGGATACCAAACCACGGATTTTACGATGACGATTTATTGCTCCATATATCCGAACATTGGGAGCCAAAAAGAATGGCTTGCCGCTGCCATAGTTTCATGCGTCGTACCGTAATATGAAAACGATGTTGCGAGATTTCAATGAGATTGCTTGGCGCAGTAACATTTGATGGTGGATATATTGATGCAGATGTTTCTCCGGTTTCATCAGATTCAAATTTTGGTGGTCAATATTCTACAGTTGAGTTTGATCTTTCCGGAACAGGAATTTCATCTGAATGCGGCAGCGGTAGTTGAGCATTTGTCGTTGCAGTGTATGTTACAGAACCAATATGTGTTCTGTTTGTACCGAGAATATAATTTATGCACCCATAACATTGAACTGGATCATGTCCTTGTGGATCTATCCATACCATCGGGACACGAAATGACATTGCGGCTCCAGTGTTTTGATGGAAAATTACATTTTGTGAAAAGTAAAGTCGTATATCGACTAGACTATCAGTGGTTTCATCACTTATTTTGCGGCAATTGCCCGTAGTTGTAAATTTGCCAAACACTTAACAAAAACACTTGAGTTTAAAACCCCTATCCAGATTTCACAAGCCGATTTTCACTTTATTTTTTGTGATCTCTTGCCACTTTATAGATTTAAATGAAAAAGTTTTTATTTTTAATTTTATATTGTAGTTTTAAGTTCTAAATTATTGTGCCAATTTTTTAACTATTTAGAAATATCGATTTCGAGAATAATCCAATAAAAGTGATATGATTTATTTAAAAAAAATACACCAATTGTTAAGGAAATTGAAATGTTTTTTATTTAATGTGAAGCACAATCGATACAATTACGTTCTGAAAAAAACGTCATGCAAATGGCCTCCACGACTTCTTCTGCAGGAACGAATTCGATGAACCCAATTTTCGAGCACTTTTTCCACTAAATCAAGTCATATGTCATGAATAGCACGTTCAATATTGACTTGTAAAGTTTGAAGAGAGTTTGGTATATGGCTAAAGACCAATGACTTCTAATAACCCCACAAGAAATAGTCTAATGGTGTTAAATCACAACTTCTTGGAGGCCATTCAATATCACAATTTCTTGAAATAACCGAATCTACAAACTTTTCTCGCAATAATTCAATTGTGCACTTGCTGTGTAGCACGTAGCCCCGTCTTGTTGGCAACTTCTTCCAATTTCGGCCATAAAAAGTCTGTTTTCATCTATACCGATCTCAGTCGCGCTAATGCAAATTTTAGTTCCTGTCTTTGTCATGTTTTCGGCAAAATTTTTGTAAAATTTTTCTGTTTTCTAGTGGAATAGCACCATTACAGATATGAAATTTTTTTAATTAATTTTACGAAATTTACCATTTTACAAATAAATTAAATCATCAAAATCGTTAAAAACCCTGTAAGATATACATCTCGAGGCTAAACATATCGCAGGGTTAGAATAAATAATTTAAACAAAACGATCGATTCAAAAATATAATTAATTGCTACTTTAACTAAATAATAAATTTCTAATTTCTTAGAGAACATTATTGTATATTTTGTATTTGTATCTTGGTTGTTTGTAACAAACAAAAAAAGATAAAAAAAAAATTCGTTAATCCCCCAATTAATTTCGAGACATTTTTTGTTGTTCGTTGGTACGGCGAGAGATTGGCTTTCGAAAGAATTTCTGAAGTAATTATTATTTTTAGTTTCCAAATTATTTACATTTATATTGTAATAATAATTAATTAGTATAAATTAAAATTAATTTACATAAATTTACAAGATTTTTTTTTAAATTTTATTTTTAGTTTGGTTATCTTGTGGGAGATAAGTTTCGTTAGAGCAGGTTTTTTGGTTGTGTTATGTTTTGTAATTTTTTATATTTTCTAATTTCGTGCCGGTCCGTTTGTGAGGTTTTTTTATCTTGTTCGGACAAATAAAAAAAAAATTGTGAAGATGTATAAATTGGTTGAATATTAATTTAACCAAATATTGATTTGATATAATTAGAAGTAATTTTTTGGTGAAAAACTGTTAAGCATGTTTCTCACCTTTATAATGAATACCAAATCCGTTCGTCTATTTAAAAAAAAAACAAATATTTTATTTTACTATTTACGCCCTCGTCTATTATTATATGACGCTATATGGAATAATTCGACGAACCAAAATTTAATATGCAATTCTATTCCATATGCCATTTTAAAATTTATTTATTTAAAACTATTTCAGTCGACCGATCGAAATCAGAGTTCGATTTTTTTATTTTATTCATGTAAACATTATTTTGACCAGGCAGATTTATATACATAAATAATAATATAAATTGTGTAGACATTTTAGTGAATAAAATTAAGGTCAGTTGGTTGGAGTATAAAATTTGCATCAACTTATAAACATTTTAAGTTAATCGAGAATTTGATTTAATTTTGTTTTTTAAAAATTCCGTAACTTAATTGATTCCAATTCTAGAAAATTCATTCAGTAGTGTCTTTAACATGCTGATTTCGATTTATTGAAATTTTTGTTACAATTTCATTTATGTATTTTATTGTGTAATAATTTGCTAATAAATTGCTTATTCGCATTTGCACATGTAATCCAAAATTATTCAGTCATTCAGTAGTTGTCAAGATTTTATTGAAATCCGCGCGGCCTGTAAATTATTTGTTGTGTCAAATTATTGTTTTACTCACTGGTGAAGTTTATAATTTTTATGCGGGCATTAATGTTGCCATGGAATTCAGGAGTTTTTAGTACTTTTGAGATATATTGAATAAGAGCCTACATTTCTTTGAACTTTCTATGGAAATTTAAGTTTAAAAAATCTTTTTTAATTATTGATGACTGCTAATATTAATCTTTTACCCACACACTCAATGCCACGACTGAACTAACCAGAACCAAATGAATGTATTCATCGCGTGTCTGAAACCGTTACCTGAATATTTATAACTGAGCTATTCAACAGTAAAAAGGCAATTTTAGTCTTGAGGACGATTCACGTTCAGGTGCAGTAACACAATTTGAAGACGAAGAACATTACAAGATGAAAATCCGTGTCACACTTCAAAAGAGCTTGCAGAACAGCTTGGAGTTAAGAAGGAAAATACAAAAGGAAGGAAAATGGGTTATTCATAAACTGACCGAGGAAAACAAAAAACGAAGACTTGACATCTGCATGAATTTGCTTTCTCGTTACAAAAGAAAGAATGTGTTGCAGAAATCATTACGGGTGATGAATCATTACGGTTCGTATTTGGTACGATAATCCTAAACGTAGAAAACCGTCGATTGATCCAGGCCAGCCATAATAATTTTCATATCCGCAAATCAATAATTCCGGATGTTAGCCTTTACATGTTAAGCTAAGTATTATTAATTTGTAAAGTTTTAATAAAATATTAAAATGGTAATGTGAGTTTGTTATTTCTAAGTGGAAAATTCTGTACATCTCGAAAAATTACCAAATACATTATGACGGAACAACTACGTACACGCATAAGTGCTTTATATACAGGGTGAGTTTTTAAAGCAAATTCCAGGCTTTTATCTCGGTGCTAGGTAGGAGAAAATTTATTATACTGAAATTGGTTAAGGGTTGAGGGGGAGCTCTAGTGGTAATCATGATAGTTAAGTGTATGATTTCGAGCTATGAGGAAAAATTGGCATGCACTAAAGCAAACGAAATCTAGAGTGTTAAATAAAATTTATGGAATTAGAAAAAAAAATTGTTTCAGTAAAATGTTTGTTCATATTTTCTGTAGTGGTACGCCGCTTAAAATATGCTAGATCTTTTACTTTTCATTATAAATAAAGAAAAAGTTAAAGAAGAATGGTCACTTCATCCAATTTATTTATTCGGAAACAATAAATTTAGTTGGTATCGGGAAGCTGTACCAAAATGGCGCGGTGCATAATTTTTGTGTTGTTAGTGTTCCATCAGAGAAAGGTCCGATCCAGGCAAGATCCAACCATTCTAGCCCAAACATTTACACTTCATCGATGTTGATGATCAACGGAACGCACTCTTAAACGTTGCCTCGTCTGTCCAAAGGACACAACCAAAATGTAAGCACCACTTCTGTACAAGCTGAAAAGTAGGTTAGTACCAGTCTCAGTATGTAACGATTTTGAACAAAACATTTACTCAGAATTCTTTTTTTTCTGTAGCGGTTTTTACAGGGATTACCTGAGACTTCGGCCACTGTCACAAAGTTGTGTACGCTATTCTCGTTTCTTAGTAAGTATATTGTTGAAAATTGTTAAATACTGTGCCTCGCGCGTTTTCTCTTTCCAGCTCGTAAATGGGGTTAAATTTTTTGGATTTTATGTAGCCTATACTACTTCGAAACAGTGGCCTATATCTCGGACTATTAATCCCTATGAAACCCGCCAAAAAGAAAATTTCTTAGTGAATTTTTTGTTGAAAATCGTTTCACACTTAGTCTGGCTAGAGACTGCTTTCCAGATCGTATAGGAATGAGAAAACAGCTTTAAGGTTCCTGATATTTTAGTTTTTGCTGAGTGTCTTTGAAGTCGAGCATCAGAAGAAGTGCATGAAAGATTAAATACGTCAATTTTTGACTGTTGTTGATGTCCCCTAATACAGAACTTATTTGTTGTGTAATAGCTTGCCAATGACGTCTGTTGTCTTCATCACTTCGTTTTAAGATGTTTAAAGTTGCGTCAGCAATAGATGTTTGATTCTTGGCTATCATTAAAAGGTGTTGGTGATTTAGTTTAACCTTTTGTATTTCCTCTTCATAGTGCTTCACATAAAGGTCATCTAGAACTCTAAATAGGTCACTTGCCAAATTGCCCACGATATTTAGGATCCCACGTTTTTTCTCCTTTCTCCATAGTGAAGTATTGCGTTCTTGTCCTCGATTTCAGTTAGAATATGCATGAGCTGTGTGTTGATTACAGAGCATATCTGAAGATTGTCTTCAGCTGTTTCTATGCAAAGTTAATAAAAGCTATAAAATCTGAATAGTAGGATGTGAGGTTGAAGTAAACTACTATTCTCCACTGCTGATTGGTGAATCGGAGATTTCCTAAATTTTCTAGATACAGCCCAGATTGGTGACTAAGAGTGGTGATGTTGTACATCAGCTGTTCGGTCAAGGACACTGAACTCGGCAGTGTAGTGATCGCCACTAAATATAGTAGAAGTAATGGTAGAGCTATAAGATTGGTGGTTTTAGGAACCTTGGTACGGGAGTCATTTGCTGATTTATTTTGCGACTTCTCGGTGTCAAACGGTAGGACACTTACTTTGGTAATGGGTCTTTTGATTATGGAACCATTCCCTCCTTTTACTGTGACTACCCTAGTCAAACCATCGCTGTCAGGATGTGGATCAATGATCTTTCCCAAAGGCCAGTTTGTTGGCGGTAAGTTGTTGTCTTTTATTAAGACAATGTCGTCTACTTTAACCATTGGTTGTTTGTTGGTTCATTTAGTTCTTTGTTGTAGTTCGATAAGGTAGTCATTTGACCAGTATTTCCAAAAATCTTGAACCATTTTTTGTAGTAATCTTCACCGATGATTAACAGGAATATTTTCATTCAGCATGTTCGATTATGTGGTCTTGAATTGAAGTGGCCTTGAATTGAGGCATTCTTCTATCTGTGATGTATCCGTTGCTAATTCTTCATATGTGAGGGTTGTGTCTCCAATTACACGTTTAAGATAGAATTTTAACGATTCCACTGCTGCTTCCCAAAGTCGCCCAAAGTGTGGTGCAGACGGTGGTATGAAGTGCCACTGAATCCCAATGTCAGCCACTATTTCAGGGAGGTGAAGATTTGCTTGTTGTAGAGTTTTGTGTTTATCCTTTTCAAGCAGTGCTCGGGCTCCAACAAAATTGGTTCCATTATCGCTGTAAATCCGTTTGCAAAGACCTCTTCGAGCCATAAATCTCTAAAGGCCGCGATAAACGCTGCACTGGTCATATCGCTGACAATCTCTATATGCATTGCTTTGGTAGCAAAGCATACAAATACTGCTATGTATCCTTTGTATGACTTATTCCCAAGTCCTTTAGAATCTCTTAGTGAGATTGGTCAGGCGTAGTCAACTCATGTGTTAGTAAATGGACATGATGGCATGACTCGTTCTTTGTGTAAGCTTGCCATTAGTTGGTGCCTTATTAAAGCATTGAACCGAATACACGTGATGCATTTTGCTATCTCCGTACGTATGCTGCTTCTGCCGTTTGTGATCCAATATTTGTTTCTAAGATGTGACAGAGTTAACTGAACGTACCAACTGTAGATATGATATCGAATTCAAAGTTATTACGTAACACGACGGTAATGAAGATATTCCAGAATGTTTACACAGAAATAACATAACAAAATGAACAGTGTGAGTTAACGAATAAAAGATTAGATATGCGCCTAAAAGTGTTACCAGAAAAATACTTAGAATTGTTGAGTTATGAAGTAAAAATTAATTAATAAAATAATTACTAGTTTATGAAATGATAATGGTAGTAAAAATAATAATATATGGTCCAAAATGGATCTATCTAAAATTTAAAAACCAAAGATCCGAACCACTATTGTAGACCTTGGTGAATAAAAGGTGATTAAAAAACATTTTAATAAGACCATATTTACACTACTACTGGTGAAGCTAGATGACATCCTGTGATGTGATTGTTGGAGTATCAGCTGCTGCAACGGACAAGTCGTGGGCTTTATGTAGACGGCTGATGTCGTTGAAGGAATAAATATGGTACACTTTCGAGCCCGCTGTTTTGCGTAAGTAAATATTATTACCCTAACGCCATAAAAGCTGGTCTTATAGTTAACTTTAATCTCTTTAGGTGCGTTGTACAATCGAGATTGAAACCTTGTAAGATGATGAAGTATTCAGATTTTGTGATTAGGAGACACCATTGAAAATTCCGCAAGTTGATGTAAGTAAATGATGTAAGTAATGTTCTTCATGATAGTGGTCAAAGTCCCAGGTAATCCCTGTGAAAAGTGTCAAAGAAGAAATTACTTATTAATTTTTTTGTTGAAAATTGTTACATACTGAGACTGGCACGAGTCTTTCTTTCTTTACGAGGATTTGGCCTTTACGACTTCTTGACAGTGTCTGAAGTCTGAGGTAATTCTTGTAACCGCCACATAGAAAAATGTTTTGGTCCATACCAAATCTTATTTCTTCTTGTAAATTTGGTAAGGTTTTTTCGGCTACCGTCACATCGCTAGTTCCCATTTTATAATTTGAAACTATTCGAACTATTGGCATCCAAACTTCAAAAAGTATCTATCCTATTTTAAGTGATTTACTATATTGAATTTCGAATATTAATTACTCATAAATTATATTCAACAAATCTATCTAAGTCTACACAAAAGGTTTTAAAAACTTCCACCTGTACAAATTTTATGACATTGAACAATTCAATTTATTTACAAGAAACATCAACCACACAAGATATAAATAAGATATCCAACCATTCTTTGTATTTTTCGAAAATTGTTAGATCTACATACAATAATATACGGCCTTATACAAAGGGATGACTTAAAATAATTTTAATGAGTTCCATATACATACCTATCACGAACAACTTGTTGTTGGCATCAACTCAACAAAACAATCATAAAGAAAGAAAAAATGAGCCACCCGCCGGGCAGATGGTCACATCAAGTGATTACCTCGTTTTTATTTCATTTTCTTCTGTTGTACGTTTTGCTTTATGTTTATTAAGGTAATAGTGGATACCACAAGACATTACACCACATTGTATACAAGACACGCAGTAACGTAGTCAATTAAATCCAAATAATACGCGTGTATTGATCGAGCACCCCAATGCGATCGATGCACCGTCTATTATAAACCATTAAATGCGCGAGTATCTCTATCTATGCTCATCATGGAATAAATTTTGGTCACGTCATGTTACTTATATACCGTCTTACCAACTATCATCGTTTCCTTGAGTTTACAGAATAATTGTAGTTTTCGTTGTCATATACAGGTAATCCCAATGTATTAGGTAAGCGGAGTATGCATCGGAATTATATGCTACGAAAACAAAGAAACAGCTAAAACAAAAAAGAAAATTTTTGTAGCAGGTGAAAAAGTGCTGCATGACGAGGTTTCTTACGTGTAGGTACAATCGGATATACGTTTTTATCTTGGTGCCATTTTTATATCGCATTGTAATTAAATTAAAATTATAATTAGGATCAAACTGTGCTGGGGTTCTCGTAAATTTCGATTTTAATTAAATTAATTTTTCATCTTCGTGTATACAAAGATAAGTGTTTATTGATTAAGTAGATATATTTTTATATGAAATTGCAGGCTGCGGTGGTTAACTTCCAAAAATATTTACGTCTTTTAGTATTTTTATTGTGAGAAACTTTTAAATTTTTATCTCCGTGTGGATCACAAAATTTAATTTACAATTTAATTGCAATTTCTGGTGAATTTGTACACAAATTTTTTAAATTGCACCGATAAAATCTGTATAGTGATAAGAAGCCTGATATGCCGATTTAAGTTATATATTGCTACATGGTCAATTTGTGACAGTTTATTCGGATAGCAGGAGAGTTACAAAACAATTCCAAATTTTTCGCCACAGCAGAATAGGATTGCACAGTAGTAACTGTAAATGAATTAGGGCGGTGTAGTGGGGGCAAGCGGAAGAAACACAAACTCGACAAAAAATCAATGACACTAGGACATAACACGGTGAGTTAATTCAACATTAAAACCAATACCAAATCAATATATATTATCAACTTCAAGAAGCCAATCTATAGCTTGGCTATAGTGGCTATAGAACCGTGTGTTCCACGTAGGAATGTATGACAAGCGTATTGAGCAACAGGCTTACAGCCATCTTTCACAAAACTAACTAAGTTCTGATCCCTAGTCATATTGGTACCAATAGCCTGCATCTCAACGCATAACAGGAGTTGCCAACACGATACCGAACTGCTAATGTAACGGGTGTCCGCCGGGAAGGTATTCTACTTTGTTTTGCCGCCATTTAGGCGAATATTAGTATTGACAGTTCATACTTGACAACCGTGAAGTAAACACGTGGCAAATTTATTATGGAAAAATATTCGATAAACCATCGTGTTTTAATCGTTAAAAATAGGATGTTACAGCTCGCCCATGACAACCCCGATTTTCATGAAAAAATCATAATAAGTGACGAGGCACATTTTCATTTAAATGGATATGTGAATAAACAGAATAGTCGGTTCTGGGCAATGGAAAACCCTCACATTATTCATCAGTCACCTTTACATCCATTAAAAGTGACAGTCTGGTGTGCAATTTGGCCAGGAGGAATCATTGGACCTTACTTCTTTGAAAATGAAAACGGCGTAACGGTAACTGTGAATGGGGAGCGACATTGTGATATGATTGAAAACTTTTTAACGCCACAACTGCATACTTTGGGCTTGATTAACATGTGGTATCAACAAGACGGTGCCACATCGCATACAGCCAGGATTACAATGGAATTACTGCGAGAACTCTTTCCACAACAAGTTATTTCAAAAAATGGTGATGTTGATTGGCCTCCACGGTCGCCTGATTTGACTGCTCCAGACTTCTTTTTGTGGGAATATCTAAAAAGCAAGGCTTATGCAAACAAACCAGAAACGCTTGAGCAACTCAAACAAAATATTCGTGATGAAATTAATGAAATACCGCGTGAAATGTGTGAGAATGTAATGAAAAATTAGCTCAAAAGGGCTCGCATTTGTGAGGCTAACAGAGGCGGACATTTATCTGATATTGTATTCCATACATAATTGCCGACATTAAATAAAACATTTTCAATATAAGATCCATTCTCTTTCATTTAATCAAAAATCATAAACAAACAAAGTGGTACACCTTTCCGGCGGACACCCTGTACAATTTGGAAGAACGGAAAACTAAATCGATCACGTTATGTTCTATAATATACAGCGCACTAGCAAATTCAACGTCAGATCTTATAAAGGTGCAGATCTAGACAATGATCGTCTTAAAATATAAGTGCACGTCAATCTTTAAATGATCAGGTATCACAGAACAGTTGACTATATAGATCGGGAGAGAGAAAACGAAGTAACATTTTTATTCTAACCAATACACCCCATTTAAAGAAAGAGCTCATTCGTGTAAAAGTCTGCGGTGCAGTGAGCTTTTAATTTAGATGAAATATTTTGAACATAAGATAATTTTGTATCGTACATATTTCTGATTTACTGCTTGCCTCGCTTTGTTTATTGTATAATGTGGCCCAAATCGTCTGATGATCCGGCTGGCTGGTTGTAAAGTCTCTGCGAGCCATTTTTTATTTTCCACTTTTTTACGACCTTCATAACTTTCGAATTCCTTGCTACGAATTTCGGCTAGTCGGAATAATGTTTGAACGATACTCGATTTTCCAGCCCCGGATTGTCCAACAATACCAGTTTTTCTAAGGAAGCACTATAAAATCTAGATCTTCAAAAATTTACTCCTTATCGACAGGGACTACCGAAAATATAAATTTTCGAATTCAATTTTACCTTCGGTTGACCACGATAAAGGTGGTTCTGATGGTAGTTCTATATTTTCATTCACACGTTCAACCCCTATTAGTTTTAGCTCTAATTCTGCAACACGTCCTATTCCCCACTGGCTTAAGATAAGTAATAAGGGTCCAGTTACTGGTCCAACGCAAACACCCAAAAACGCTTCAATATCTTCAAATATCAGAAAACAATTCCAATGATAAGGATGCAAATTATATTCAGCCAAAATGAGAATGCGATTTCGGCCATGCTGCACATAAGTGGGTAATTTTATCACCCGCATTTTGGGATCTTATCCGACCCTCTAAATACCCTGTAAAGTTGTATTGGTTGAACTTGGAAAGCAATGACAAAATATCTCCGACAAGAAAGGACGAACATATGTGAAAATGCATCGAAAACATCAGCTTCCAAACGGAACGTTGAATTTCAAGATAATAATCTCCTGCTAGCGCCTGGATTGTCACTAAAACTACTTTGAAAGAGGGACCACCATGAAAGATGAGAATTGATAGCTGCGGACAACAGTGGATGATTTTCTTTCGTTTGTAGGTCGATTGGAACTTTTGCCTTAGGAACAGAAAATGAAAAAACTACTTTTCTGTATTTTTCAAGCAGTTTTGTATTTTTCCAAAATATTTATTCTGGCAAATCGGAGTTTATTTTTTCTATTTATAGCATTCGGTATCTAATTGAATTGACAATTTTACGCGATAGTCTGTGCGCCACTATCAATTACTTAAAGAAAATGAGCCCGCTGTATCACGACGTGCAGAATTTAACGGCAAGGACTCAGTTTGATGTCACCGACTGCATCAGTGGTCAGTGAAATCAGGGAAATGCTTTGTTTGAGGACAACGTAGCCAAACAGTATTACTCCATGGCGATCGGAGCAATCATTCGATTAACCATTCTGCGATCGATCGAATCAGATCGATTTTATGAGAATGTTCGGTTGTTGTCAGAGCAGACAGAGCAACATCGAGAATCCACTGAATGACTATATGAACAACTTCAATGTCGTTCTCAACGACATTCTAAAGTTCGGAACCCGATTTTCGATTGGCTACGAACAAGATGCATCGATCTACGACAGCCTCGATGATCACAATAAGTAGGCTCTTGTTCCGGGAGTTCATCTTGCAGATACTTGTAACAATCAGCCATTTAGCGGGAGTTGTGATTGCCAACATGAACCTTTCCTACTTCTCCGATTGTCACTCATGTGGACCAAAAGTAGCAGCTTTAGTAAGCGTAAACGATCGAGCGTGTTTCATCTAATGCAACACGTTAGGCGAATTGATCGGCATCTGAAGTCAGGTCATTGATCATATTGAAGTCACTGTCAAGGGTAACATTGGGCGCTTTCAGGTCCCCTAAATGTTTTCATAACGTTGGCTTTGATTTTAATCAAGATGTTCCCAACAGTTGGGTGGCCTGAAAACGCACATTGTCTTACAAGACGTTTACGTAGAGCCACAAATCGACAACTACGGTGAGCTTGTAAACATTTAATCAGGCGGCGCATCAAATTCCAGAATCGAGGCTCATTTCATCTTCATATGCTTGTTTGCGCAAAGGTACAACAGACTTCGATTCAGGCGAAAAAATGGCAACTTCCATCGTATTCTCAGCGATTGGACTTACATTATTGCCAACACTTCTAATGAGTTCATCATAAATGGAGGTCGAACGTGTATTTTGAAATGCAAGCCCGAGGAAAATTTAATCAACAATTACAATGCCAAGTTGTTGAAATGCTGGATATGCAACATGGACATTCATTCATCTATGTACTTCGTTAAGTACTGCTCAAAGAATGAGCCGACAGAGAAGTTTTTCGGTTTGCGAGAAGCCATTTGAAAGAGTGCGAGTACGAGTGCATTTATCAATTCTGCCATCTCCCACTGACACAAGCTTCTCGTCGATGTACCTTCATTAACACGCACAAGCAAGCACAGCGCTACAAAGTTATTCGCCTTTTAAATGCAGCTGACTTTTGCACATATGTAGTGCCCAATATGCAACGTCCACGAAGCCGATGGAGTACAAGATGCATACGAAGCTTGCTCATTTTGTTAGACTGCAAAAAGTGAAAATTAGAGGCCACTCTGCCGTCGTTCAAGTGCCATTCTTCAGAGTAGCTGACGACCCCGAGTACTACTTCTACAGCCGTTTTAAATAATATTTGCCGTTCCGCGATGAGAACGAACCTTTGGCATGCTACGAGCCACGTACGAAGAATTCTTGATGAGAAAAGATCAGATCAAGCTCGCATATAGCAATTCATCGAACACCAGACCGACAGATGGTAAACTCGATTAATTAGGCTAACGCTTCGATCCATCTAGCCGATCCAGTTGCCAACGATGACAATGACCACAAAAACCAAGTAACAACGATGTTAGGCCGAACAATAACGACTTCCAATCGTTACTGGCGAAGATAAATGTGGTAAAAAAAAATTCTTCGACCACATCATCCAATGCATGGAGAAGTAGCTGGCCAGAATGTCGGAGAGAATTTTTATCACATGGCAATGCTGGAGCTGGCTAGACGTTCACTCTAAATTCGACCAAGAAGCAGGTTCGGTGAGGTTTCAAACTCTTTCTGGCCGCACTCTACTCTTAATGTTTAAATTGCCGGTTCATCGCGTTCTAAAGCTACTGAACCCGCTACATCGGCGTTTACTTGAAACAGTTGCAACTGCAATGGCGCAACACCGAGTTTTTGGAGATGCTCGAACATATAAACTAACATTAGTTGCAACAGCTGAAAGAAAGACTCTTTGGTGGCGGAAACAATTTGCTGTTTGGCAACTTAATGCAAAACCCGCCAGTTCGAGGCAACGAAGTATTCAACCAATTGAAGAGCTCAGTGCCATCACCTCATTTGTGGTCAATTTGATGACAAATTACAGGTCGCTTAAGGAACCATTCTTTGTGAGAGAAGATCAGATCAAGGCTTCAAGTGTGTATATGACAATTCACAAAACATGAAACCTTCAGCTGGAAATCGCGGCTAAATAGGCTAACACTTCTATCCATCTAGCCGATTTCTGGTCACACTCTACACTAAATGTTCAATTTGTAGATTCAACGGCTTGAAAAGCTGCTGAACCCGCTACATCTGATCTCGTAATGATGGTCTCTATTTTAGAAATCCCAAATATTAGTAAGTTACTGAAATAGTTGATTGATCGATCTGCAGTGGGGTTAAAGTAGTAATCCAAGATACTTGCGAAGTGAACTGTTTTTATTTCGTTTGAATGGTGAAGGTTTATTTAAATTATTTCAGATGTAATACAGTGGGTAAAAAATAGTAAGACTTTGTTCATAATTTTAAAATTCTTTATTTATTTCTCCAAATCTATTTCGTCCCCCTCAAAGTAATCCCCCCCGGCCTCAATATACTTGTGCCAACGTTTTTTCCAATCCTCGAAACAGTTGTTAAAGTCAATTTCCGGAATAGCCTCCAATGCGCGTAGCGATTCACGTTTAATATCTTCAATTGACTCAAAACGGTTTCCCCGGAGCGGTCGTTTGAGTTTGCTTAACGGCCAGAAGTCACACGGAGCTAAATCAGGCGAACACGGTGGTTGCGGAATGATATGGATGGAATTGTTGGCGAAAAAATCACGTAAAACCAATGCAGTATGAGAAAGTGCATTACCGTGGTGCAAAAACCAAGAATTGTCGACCACTCTAAATCACCGAAAATTGTTGGCCAGTACCACTGACCTCATATCCACTTTATTGAACCGTGCCACGTTTCGGGCTGAATCACTGAAAATTAAAACCTTTATCTGAATCATGAATTCAGTGTATCGAAGGTGTACGCTTCATGTGATCTGTTCCAATTGCTCTTCTGGAAAACGGTGACAAAAAGTATTCCTTAATGGAGTTCAGGGAATTGCGACAAAATCTAGGAATAGCAGTAGTCTTATAAAATCTGAGGTAATGGCTGAATGGCAACAGAAACGGAGCGCATCAAAGAAAGAAAGATGATCCCCCAATACTTTCAATAGATGGGTGGTTAACCCGGCAACACAGAGAAGCCGATTTTTATTTAACGCGGCTGTTGACGAGGCTCAGATTTGTTCGTGCCTACTTGCACAGGTTCGGACAAGACGATACACCTGATTGTCCGAGCATGTGTTTTTCAAGTGCCCGCGATTCGTAGAAGACAAACGGAAAATGGCCGACAACGGAAAATATAATATCACGAACTTTTGATTTATGTAACTGCTGGTCTGCCACTGGTAGTTTCTCATAAGAAATTTGTAAAGCAAGCATTGTAGTGTTGAATAAGCTAACGGGAAGGGGCGATAGGGGCGATACCGCTTTTACTTTTACTACTACTACTTCCAACTTTTAGGACTCCCATAAAACAACAAACTGTCGTTAACTGAGATTTGAAGATACTTCACACCGATAGCAATATACGATCGATCTTTACACAAAATCTATGCCTTTTTGTTAGCAAATATTTTTCCTCATATTTAATGATGTCGATGATTCAACGATGAAATTGGCTGCAAGTAACATTTATTGAAATGGAACTAACCAATATAATATTTTTAATTAAACCCATTGGGTACGGACGCAAACTTGTTGTACTGAAATATATAAAACCATGAATCATTATCCACCTGTTACAAAAAAAGTTATTTAAATCAATCATTAAATTCTCTCCTTTATGATTATCGCTATCTATAGTACAAACGTATACAAAAAAATTGTTCGGGAAACACCTTCAACTTACGATCATAAATCATTTAAAGATCATCCCAAAACTCTTTATGCTTCGATCGTAAAAATATTTAATTAAGTTGTAAAAAAATAAAAATCAAACAGATGGGCATATACGCGTAACATACCCATCCACATAGTCTCGAGGAAGATAAACGTAATCATACATCGATCATCAATAAACGGAAAGTTAAAGTAAATCGTGCGGCCGCAAATCATGCTCGTGTTCATAAATATTTTTTTAAATGATTTGATTAAATTTGATTTCATATTTTACTGGGCTTTTGATCCAATTTAAATGTAAATCTTGTAATTTCATTTTATTTTTGGCGGTGGGTATCGCGCTCTTTCACTGGTCTAATAACCCAATCGCCTCTATAACGTGTAGTGATGGTGATCGTTTTTCTTTAGTCGGGAGTTTTGATTAATATTAAGTGACTTGCAAAAAATTGCTTTGCAGCTCTGTGTAGACCAATAATTGGGGGGCCAGAAATTGTAAATACTCGTACAACAAATTAAACTTATCTCAATTAGATTTACAGCAATTAATTTTATGATGTTACAAATTTTTGTGAAGTTTAAAAATAGAGATCTATCGCGTAGCTGCAACAGTTTAACAATTAATATCAAGTTTATAATTTTTGCTTGCCTTTAAGTAAGATAAATTTTTTTGTGAAGTGTATAAGTTGGGATTGCACCCTACATACTGGATTTTTCCAGGTTGTTGGAGAAAGTTAAGCCCTTTGGTCTTACATGCTCTACAAGTGGATCTGTGACACAGAAACATAATTGGTGAGCTGGAACCGGCTAAGACCGGCTTTAAAGTTTAACGATCATTTTGATTAAATCGCTACAAAGTTGAAAACAAAACTTAAACGTTTTATGAGAATTAAAGACAAATTACCAATGCCACCAATCTATTTATCATAAATCAAATACAAACTACAGATCTTTAAAAAAAATTCCGAATCGATTTGTGCGGAACATTTTGAAATGCATCCTCTTACACGTGTGAGCCCATCCTTGCCTGGATGAACTTCGATAATTTTTGCCTTTAACCATTCACAAAGAGGTAAGTTGTCCTCCTTCACGAACACGATATCATCTATTTGGAGATTTGGTTGATTATGTTGCCACTTGTTTCTTTGTTGTAATGTGTGGAGATATTCTTTTGGTAAAGATGTGAGTGGTGCCAAAATCAGAAAGTGCCCTGGAGTTAAGACATCTATACTATAATGGCCGTGAGTTGACGATGGTTTCAATCTGACAAGTTAACGTAACCATCTCCTCGAACGTCAAATTGGTGTTTCTTGTCACACGAATGAGATGTGCCTTCATCGACTTGACGGCTGCTTCCCATAACCCACCAAAATTTGGCCTAGCTGCAGGAATGAATTTCCAAGAAATGCCATTTTCATTAAGATAATCTGAAATGATACTGATATTATTAATTTTGCCAATATTGGAATAAAATTTATTATTTTTCGGGAAACTCCAACAAAATTTGTGCCATTGTCTTAGTTTATTTTTGTGCGAAGTCGTTGTCGAGCAATGAATCATTGTAGGGCGGCCAGGAATGCATCAGCAGTCAACTCCGACACTACCTCTAAATGGATTGCATTTGTTATCATGCATACTCCACTTTTTAGTTGCAATAGAAATTGGCCCACATAAGTCCACATGGCACTTGTGTGCAATGCCTCGTATCTACCATAGATTATCCAGTATCTTTGTCTGAGTAGAGAGGATAATATAAAGAGGGACCGGGATGAATATATTTTATAAGGTAATAAGTACAATCTGCGTTTTGTAGTCTACCGCCAACTCTGAGAATGGCTGGATTATCTATGAAAGGAGCCAGTGATGCCAATTTTCCCATGGAAGAACACGATTTTTGTAGAATCCCCATCTCTGCAGCATAATGTTCCTGCGTTGACACCATAATACACAAGCTCGCTCCGCAGATTGTAATTCCTTGACTGTAACTGTCTATTGTCCTTATCTTTTGTTTTACAATTATTGTCGAAAAGTATACAGTAACTGAGTACAGGTCGAATCTTTCTCCATGTTGAAATACGCCTAAATAAGAGTTCCATCGTCTCATTGCCAGTTTGTACGTGTAAGCATTCTACCTATTTTGATGCTCGTCTTGTTGCACAATTTCATCATTTGAGGAAGTCTCAATGGTTCCTTTTCACAGTGATTCCTTGTTTTTCAACCACTCTGGTTCATGCGGCTTGCACAGTCTGCAGGATTCTCGGCTGATTTTACATGTTCTGTTGGCGACATATGTCTTCCATCGACGAGGTTGCCAGATAGCCAGGCTAATACAATGGTGGTGTCTGTCCAACCAAATTCCTTTATTTTGACATCTATGAATTCTTTTCTCACCTTTACTAACAACCTACTCAGTAGAACTGCTGCACATAACTCCAATCTTGGTCACGTAACCTGTTTTAATGGTGCCACTTTTGTTTTTGGTGCCAGCAGATTCACTTGTATACTTCCATTATCATCCTGAACTATGCAGTACACGACAGCCGCGATGGTGCCTCGCTCGCATCTCAAAATCCATGCAATTGGCTGGATTTAATGTTTCACGAGAAATGCCTTGGTATGCTGATTTGCTTACATTGCCAAAAATTGTTTCGAAGTTTATACCATTGAGTCATGATGTCAGATGGTAATTCATCATCCCAACCTAATTAGTGAAGCCACAATTTTTGAAATAATAACTTTATTTTTATTATTGATGGAGAAAGCCACCCAAGAGGGTCAAAAACTTTAGAAGATTCTGACAGTAGTGATCTTTTGGTATATTTGATGTTGTCAGGTAGATCTAAATTAAATTCAAATACATCTCTCTTAGGATCCCACCCGAGAAACCTTTACTGTCGTCTCATTTTTATTAAATACAATTGAAGCTACATCTTCACATAATATTGGTATATTGGAAAGCCATTTTCTTAAAGTGAACCCACCTGAACTTAGTACTTTCTGTACTTCCCTTTGTAGACTGACGGCTTAGTCAAGGTCTCTTGTACCCGATAGGAGATCATCCACATAAAAAGTCATTTTGTATAATTTATGCCACCTGAGGAGAATTTGTTTCATTATCGTGTGCGGTTGGTTCATTAATTGGACCAACGATCGAATAGCTAGAAGCAATGCTAAACGCATTTAAATTGACCACAGTTAGTTGAATCGTGTGCTATAGGAATCCCATCGCCTCCCTTTAGTTGCCTGTTCTCAAGTATTTCGAAAAATTTGTTATATCCTAACTCTATGTCTACCTCTTTGATCTGGTCAAAATTCGGATCGGCTAATTGCAGATTTTTTAAATACTCATAATTTTTTATATTAAATGTTGCCACTGGAAATATGGTGATCAAGTGATTTGAATACGACTGGAGTCATTTCTCTGGTGTATTGATTATCTGTGGCAATGCCGGACACAGTGAATTTGGCATTGTTCTTGGTAGTCCTACAAAATGACGCCTGGGAACCAGAATCCAAAAGAATCCTACATAGGATAAACTTCCCAGTGGCGTCCTTCACCTTGGCTAGAGCGGTTGGTAAAATGGTAGAAAAACATATTAAATTTGTGGCAAGATTGACCTTCATGCCTTCTTCGGTTGTACCACATTCCGATGTCTCGCCATCCACTTGAACATTGTTAAGCTTTACTATGGTTTGACTAGGTGTTGTGTAGTTGCTTCTCACTTTGCTTTGGTCGTTATTGTACGAAACGAGTGAATTATCGTGTAATAATGTATGATGTCGCCGTTTACATTGTTTACACCGAAAGTTTAGTTTTACAAATGATTTGAGGTTATTTGTTTTAATGTGTTGCATAACATCGTTTTTATAAAACCCGTAAATATTATGACTATTTTAGCTTTGCTAATCCACATTTTAAATTTCATAAATTCCAAGTTATTCATAGTTTTAGAAATCATGTGACCAAGAAAATTGTCGAGCAACCAAAAGAAAACAAAATTTAGTCAAGTTTCACAAGAGTCGTCGATGAAACGCATTCCTATAAAATTGGTACTTTCTTATGCAGCACTAGGGACCTAACTAGAGTGACCAGACCAAACTTCCTAAATTGGGGTAAATCAGTTAAAAATCAGTTTTAGTTTTAATAAAAAGTTCTTTCTTTTATGGGGTAGGAGTAAATGTGGAAATCGCGTAAAGCGTGGAGCTCGCGGTTTTCGATGTGGTGTCCGTCTATGTGTCGGTCTGCGTCCTCTCTGCAGCCCAAGTGGATTGAATTATTTTAATGAAGCTTCATATTTGGGCATTTTCATGTGTCGAGGTCAAAGTGGGGTTTTGGCGGAGCTCGGCCCACCGGATGTGGCAGCTTATCTTATCTTATCTTATCTTGGCTTGCGCTTTCTCGTTTTTAGATGTTTTTACAATTATTTTGGAAGGAGATTGATCGCAGATGCTGATGGAATTGTTTCAGAGCGAAAGGAATTTGGATTGGATGTTTAATAGGGCTGGTCAGGTTCATTTCCCAAAATTTATGCAGAAGTGACGATTTTGATAATAAACTGTTTTTTCGCTATAGTTCAGCCACTCTGCGTCTCAGGTGGGTTGACTGCTTAGGATAGAACTTCATACTTGTTGATTTTTGTTATTTTGGAGGAGGTGCAACTTTCTTTGGAACTGATTTGAGAGGGAGTCGGTTAGGAATGGTTTAATTCTGGATTGGAGTTGTAGCAAGGCTGGTCCGTAGAAGAAACCGTTTTTTGTGGAAGCTGTTCGCATTTGCTTTGGGAGATGCAGGATTTGCATACGGCAGATGCGGGAATGTTTTGAATTGAATTTGGAAGAGGAATGGTTCCTGTTGATTTTCTGCTGGTTGGGCGGATGTGCCGATTTTTGTTGTAATACTTTTGCGTAGGAACTTTCTTGTTTTTCGCTAGTGTTTTGTATTCTATAGGATTTACGAAGAGGCCAGGCGGATTTTAAATTGACTTGCCATGTTAATTGGTCCAGTACATGTTCCTGGAATTTGATCGGAAGTGAAGAATTTTTATAGAAAACTGGTTTTCACCAAGAAATCGCGTTTTATTTTTGGAATGATCGGTTTCCGAAATAAACTTTTCTTGTTTTTTGTTACTTTGGAGACGAACCGACGACTAAGGTTTGAGATTGTGTGAATGCACAGCATACACAAACAAATACAACACTTGACGTTTTCTCCTTAGCTGGCAAGAACAGGGAAAGCAATGCGATATCAGGGGTAAAGAGATCGTAATGAAAATGTTGTACAGGGTTTTGGCATGTGTTGTGATTACGGTATATTTGAGGTGAGGGAGCGTCAGTGATTCTGAGAAACGAACTTTCCAGCTTTAAGTTGGTGAATGTCTTGATTATGATATGGTTTGTTTAAAAGAATGCTAATTATTTAGTTATTATTTTCAATGATGGCGCGGAACCCCGAAATGAAATTTGGATTACATTCCAATAAAATATTTCAATTTTTATTTCTATTTTCCATCAATTACAATAAGAGATTTTCAAGCAAGATACAACATCTCATTGCGTCAACAGGTCAATATTCAAATCCGATGATGTCGATTTTTAATTTATGAATAAAAGAATCCTCCAGGCACAAACATTAAACAAATTATTAGAGTAATATACCCCTGCACTAAAATTAATTAGTTTACTTGTATACAACACAAGTTTGAGCCTTGTACCATACGAGCGTGTGGTCGGTTTAAAGAATTCTAAATATAAAATATATTAATTTTGCATAAATTGGACGAATCCCCCCAAAAAACAGCGAAAGCAATTAATTAAATTGAAAACTATATAAATAATTAAGAATTTAATTTATTTAAATTAGGAAAGCAGAGGATTTCGAAAAGTCATTAATTAAAATTGTGAATTCCGCAACTTTTATTCAAACGAATTATGTGTATCATCCGAAATTTGAGAACTATTAGCTATTTCGCAAAATTTAATCAAATACCAACTGTTATCCGGTATTATACACGCTTACAATAGACTCTCAAAATGTATATAAAAAATTGTGGTACATCGACTCCTATATGCGCTATTCAATAGAAATTTCAAATATCCAAAATATTTTCTAAGAAGTTTAATTTATCAAAGTGAAGAAAAAATCTTGCGTATGTGAATGCAACAATTAATCAAAAATTCGCGCGCTCATACACAAATTAACCATATTGGGTGGATTAGGTTTACGCGTCTGTATGTAAAGAAGAAGAGGTCAATACGTTAATCTATAAATCGTATACGGTAATGTTTTAATAATGCAAATTGGTTACGATATTTTTACTTCTTAATTGTCTTAATTTTTGTATGCCGGTCGATCTCTTTGTTGTATTTCACCACGGTGTCGTATTGAAACCACGATCAGATAAGCGATGCGATTTGATTAATTGGTGTGGCGTATACGCAAAAAATAATAATACAAAGTCTTAATATTATTGTATTGGTCGGCGGTAAACCTTTCACCTTGCAATAAATGTAACGAGATAAATGCACAAGACAAATCCGGTTTCAGTAAACGAGTCCAAACAAAGATTTTTTTGTTGGGCACTAATCTAACTGATAGCTGACCGCCCAAACGGCGATGTTGCATGTAAGAAACAGAATTTTGTGCGAGATAATTTCTATCAATAAATCTACATAGTTAGCGTTGGTTCTTGTCAGACGTAAACTGATATTTCAAATAAGGTCAAAAAGGTTCAAATGTAGTGACGTACGTAGTATTTTAAAATTGTATTCGTTAATTGTGTTTTGAAGTGATAACGATTTGTGGGAAGAACATAAGTTGTTAATGTTTCTGAAGCGGTAGAATTTAATAGGCTTATTCTGGTTGGGATCAGTCGCTACATTTTTCCCACCATTGGGTTATTACATCAACAAGTTTGCCTTTCTTTTAAGATGCAGCAATTATGGAACTTAGATGTTTACAGTAGAAACAGTAAAGTAGTAAAGAAGAAAGTTGTATCTAATTGGTCATTATTTGGTCACAATGATTTTCAGTAATTGGTTAGCGGCCTGCAGATATATTAAAACAGTTTAAAATATTAATTTTTATTATTAATGATAAAAACTCGCACATAAATTTTGTGTTATAAGTAGAGATGCACTTGCAACACAAATAAAATTTGTGTCTGAATTCCAAGCTTTCATTTTAATTTTTGATAATTATAATCAGTTAATTCGAACACAAGGTTTGACATGCTTATAAAACTGTTAAAACCAATTATATTAGATGTTGCACGTGCGCATGTCTGCTAAAATGTCAAAAAACTTTTTCTGTCTAGCATCCTCGTTAAAACTCAAATTGTTTAACCCTCATATCAAATTGAGTATTTGAATACACCAAAGTGCGGAGTTAATTCGACAAAAAATGTTGGTATCAACTCTGATCTTTGGTTTATTCCAGTTCCAAAGTTTAGTTTTTATGCCGAATTAACTCCGCACTTTGGATTATTCAAATACCCAAGTTTAAGATGGTTTCTGTTAGATGCGTATCAAAAAACTGATCGGTTTAAATTGAATATTAGATTTACTAAACCTCACCAAATATTTATTATAAAATATAACCCCACTTTGGTGTTTAAACAAATTAAAATATGGTATTGTGTGAAAGGAAGTACAATTAAGGATTTTTTCATATCGATGGTATGCATTTTCTTCTATACAACTGAGATTTACATTTGGCTGAGAGATTCACAATTTCTTCTTTTTTCTATTGGAGTTATATTGCTTGAAATATCCAGCAAGACTTCGGTCATACTTTTGCGTTTATAAAGATTGTGAACCAGTCAACTCGTACGATATAACTATCATGTTTCCTTGTTTGAAAAATTTTTGTGATTTTACATTTACTTACGTCATGATGTTGTTGCTCATTATAGTCCATAATTTAACAGCTGTAACTTTGGATTAAAAACTTAACTGTAAGTTCTACTTTTTACCGTAGATGCCTTCCATTTTTAGATCCTTTTCGAACTTGTCATAAATTACCTAAAGCATACAAAATAAAAAAAAATAAAAAATTCCAATCATTCCGTTAGACACAGATATGTACCAGGGATGATATTGTAGGTACTACAGTACCTTTTCAAAACTTTAGCTGTATGAAAATGCTAGTGGTTTATCCAAACTAATCCAACAAAATACAACAACAACAAACTTATTGTATTGGTGTAGGTAAACATTCAGGCGAAGTTATATTGAGTAATTTAGAGTTGTGATTTTTTAATTGGCCTTACGTACATTCAAAAGTTATTCTAATTATTTTCTAAGCATTTAGCATGACCTTCAGTATTACTGGTTTACTACTGGAACAAAATGGGATGTCTTAAACACGTTATATGATTTTTTAATGGGTCAGACAGGGTGTTTTATGAGATTTAAAAATGTGATTCATCACTTCATTCCCGTGAAGTATGTCCTAACTTTGCCCTAAAATTACAAAAAAATTAGGACAAATTTAGGACAAACTTTTGAGAGATTAGATTGTAGGTTGTATATGTATAAGTGCGTATAATATACTTTTTCCGGATAAACCAAAAATGGGAAATTATTTACTCTTTATAATGAATTTTGAAATATGCTTTGGTTTAATTATTTTAAATGATCAGATTGAAAAATTGGCGACATATTATCATGTGCAGGCCAGTATGACTATTTTGAAATATATTTCCTAAAAAGGCTTCAGATGAAGACATCAAATTTATTTCGCAGACAAATTGACATTTGAAAAAATTATACTTTGTGGTCGGTAATAGTTAGTAGAATCAGTTTGTTGAGAGATCCCAAACATATCAAAAGCTGACTAAAAAGTATTGCAATTTTAAATGCGATCGTATTGCAAGAAACTCGAATGTGCGAAAAATGATTGGTTGAGCTGGTCACCAGGCTACATACGACATTCACCATTCAAACAGGAGTGTGATAAATAATTAACACAATTTTTTTTGAAGTTGGTTACACATTGGTTAGACGCCACATTTATGTATATAACAGCATATTCAGAAATGTTTTCGAAAAGACCCAGGCATGCAACCAATTGTTTTAAGCATATCGTGAGGATATGCTACTCCAAGTTTTTTAAATAAAATGAGTCGTGTTTCATTAATTGGCCTTCCGATTAATTAAATTTTAAATTTTTTAAGAATTGTTCTTAGATGCCAGCATGAGAGTACAAAGCACTTGTGTAGCGCTAAACTAAATTGAAATTTCAATGTTAAAGGCGATTGACGATCACTTGTCATATGTCGTTGGATTCGTTTAAGTGTCTACTACTAACTTTATGAATATCAAGCCAATTTTATGACGTTGAAAGGAAATACGATGATTTTTGAGATGAGTACTACTGTATAAGCGATTCACTTCCTTTCAACGTCATAGAATTAGCTTAATGTTCACAAAGTTAGTAGTAAACACTTAGACAAATCCAACGAAATATAACAAGTGATCGTCAATTGCCTCTAACATAGAAATTTGGAATTAATTCTTCGTTACACAATAGACACCCTTGAATCGCTTATACGGTAGAACTCAAATCATCGTATTTTATTTCAACGTGATAGAATTATATTGACATTCGTACAGGGTAGAGTCACTTCCACTATAATTCAACGACATATGACAAGTGCTTAGAAATTGCCTCTAATAATGAATAAAAAATTTAGTTTAGAGCTGCTGCTGTTTTACTACCTCACGTCTAGCGGCTAGTTACAAGCTATTTACTGACCGGTTTTATAAAACCGTATCGATGTCATCATCATAAATCACAACTATGTTAAGTCCTTATGACTCATTCACCTTATTAGGTATTGTATTTAAATCCGCCTACCGCATTATTTGTGACCTGCTATGGCCAATATGTTTCATTGTATCATAAAATATATAAACAAAAGAAATGTAAATTATTTTCAGTTTAAATCCAAATATCCTGAGAAAAGGACACAAACTTGTAATAACAAATAAATCTAGTCCCTTTAACAGTTTTATTGATATTTTTAAGAAAGTGCTACTAAAGTTGACCAGATGACAGCGAATTTACGGTCCAATAAAGAAATGTTTCTTCTAGGCCATGAGTACTGTCAAATTATTGGTGCTAACTTACCCTCAAAAAAGCAAGTACTGTCTTTTTGTTACAATCACCGTACTGTAAAATTAACTATTGGTGAAAGTGCAGCTCTGACAATCCAGGAAGTGTCTATTTTTTGGTCAAAAGCACGAATTCCAATGAAAACAGAACAACATAAGATTAAAAAATTTAAAAAAATGTATGGGTGGAAAAATGTTCTAGAGAATAAAAATAGACCTTCAAGAGTTTACCGTGAAAGAGAAACTGCCTTGCCTACCAATGTCTTGTTCATGATGACCAGTGAAAACGACAAGCGATTTCTCTTGCCGCAGCGTGAGAAATGGCGTCCCGGACATTTGGCTGGAGCCAGACAATATGAAATTGACAATATGAATCGGAACGTATGGAGGAAGAACAAAATCGTAAACGAAGATATCTTGAAGAAAAACGTAAATCAATTCCAATAGACTTACTAGCACTATTATCGTCATCGGAGCGTGACAGTGAAAGGATGTCTGATGACATCCTAACGACATGAGCTTCAAAAATATTGACTTGTCCCTGCCAAGCGCAGAAGGAGCCCCCAGAGGAAGTCAATGTTTAATTACTCAGAACGTTGAACGACAGAACATTGTCAGGCTTCTGGAACAGGCGTAGCACATTGGAATGGAAAATTACTTCCGAAGTTATCTGAAACGGAGGCCGTAGATCATTTGCCGGTGATTATTTTCTATATATATATATAGATGGAGAACAATTATAGGCGTTCCCAAAATATCAAGATCAACTGGTTTGGAAATGGCAGAGGCTGTTTTCCAAAGCTTAATCAATTGGAGACTACCTAGTGGCCGATGTCGTGGCGGCTTTGTTCGATACAATATATTCAAATACTGGAACATAAAATGGAGCAGCTATTATTTTAGAGCAGAAACTGGAATGAAGTGTATTATATCTTCCTTGTCAACATTACATATGTAAAATTACATTGCGCTCTGCAATTAAATCAAAAATGGGCAATACATCAGAAGTAAATGTTCCGTTATTAGTGAGATTCAAGAATAACTGGAATTCCTTGAATATGGATAATTTCAAAGCAGACATAGATGATTCCAACGTTAGTATACAATTATATGATGTGAAAGCGGGATTCGCGGATTTTTGTAAAAACGAATTGACAAAGGAACATGCTCGGGATGATTACAAAGAATTGTTGAACATCACTCTAAATTTTCTTGGGCATGATACCAAATGAAAATGTCCGTTTCCGTCTGCCAGGGCCTATGCATCATGTTCGCTGGATGTCCAAAGTCATTTATGTAGTGAAGTTGTTTATCTTTCGTTAAGAATTTAAGTTAACTGCATAAGCACAGAAGAATTTACGGGACATTTGTATTTTTGTTGTACGATTTTTTGTGAAAATTTAGCTCGATTGCACTAAAGCACCAAAGCTATAGATTTGAACTATTTACGAGATATTTATCTCTTCAAAACACATGACGAAAAGTTGGCGATGACTGTACTAAATGAAATATGTGGTCATTTGTGGTATTTGTCCGACGATAGCATGGCATTCTGTTTGTTCGATAAAAACATCTCTAGTGCAGAGAACAGAAGAATGGGGCAACAGTTGGATATGATGAGGAATGTAGAGGCCGAGCCTAGTAGGCAAGCTGAGTTGAAAATTGATGATGTGAAAATATTCATTACGAAGCAACTAGTAAATTTTGTTACACCAAACACTGGCAATTTTTTTAAACGGTTCCAGATTTTCACAGATTTCTTAAACAAAGATCCGGATATGCAGCCAATTTCAAGTACAGAATGAAGAGTATCAGCCAAATAAAAGTCGTAAATGATATCGCAAAACGTGGTGTTAAGTTAATACAAGATTTTAATAAGAAATTACAAGAAAAGAAGATGACATGCAATATTTACTACAAGTCGTAAAGGACTACACAAAGAAGTGTTCGACATACACCAAAACATCCTATATGGGTATAGAAGATCATCCTAGATTGATTATTTCCATCATAAAAATTAATTCATAATATCATTGTATAGAAGAAACATGGGGAACGGACGACGTGGACATGAGGAACATCATCGGTTTCTAATTTGTGTAGAAGTCATGAAATTCTGAAGTGATTAGTGGTAATAAATCCGTAAAATCCTTCTTTTTACAAACCCTCGTGTATTGTAGAAATTGGTTCATCATAGCAGGGTAAGATATTCTCGGCATTCAGTTGTAGAATTCCTCGGTGTCTAACATTTAATGTTTTGAATGGCTTATTGTGACTTATAGTGAATTTTAATATTGGATTAATCCGAAGTCTTTAGAATATCTAAGCCATTTCACTGAATTCCATGTTAATCGATTTCCATCAGTATCCACGTTTCGAAATTGGATAATATTCTTGAACCAACACGAATTACAAATACCACAGCTACTTGTATTGATAATGTACTCCATAGATTTGATCAAAGGTATTTTCCGGTAGTTTCTTACAGTGTATTAGACCTAAAATTTCAGATCACTGTTTAATTGAAATTAAAATAACAGGAACCTTTAACATTAAATCTAATTCTCGGCGAACCTTTGAAGTTTTACAGATTGATTTCAATAAGCTAAAGGAACTACTATTGTATGAAGTATGGACTGATGTTTATTCTTGCCTAGATGCTTCTAAGGCCTACGGTAATTTTATTAAAATCTTTAAAGGTCATATTAAAAAAAGCACTTCCATTAAGTTGTTTGCCAATAGATCAACGAAGCTAAAGCCATGGATGTCTGATGATCTATTGAGACATATACGTAAAAGAAATAATATTTGTCGCCTTGCAAAAAAACATAACAGCAACCGTAGATTGAAACAATATAGCTTGACGCTGTGTGACTCTGTTAACCTACAAATTGATATAGCCAAAAAAAGCTTTTATTCTCAAAAGTTCAGCAACAATGGTAGTGATGCTCGTAAAAATCGGAAAACAGTCAATGAAATAATTAACGGTCAGCCTGATTCAGTTGAAATTAAAGAAATTGTTAATCAAAGAGGCTGCAAAATATCTGGTTCAGTGCAGATTGCAAATGAATTTAACGAGTTCTTTACTAGTGTTGGTGATGCAAATGCTGGCAGTCTCCTCTTGAATGATGACAAAAATAGATTAATATGTCAATATTACCAATCTATAGATAGTTGCGTTTTTTCGGAAATTTCATCTGAAGAAGTGTATTTTACAATTCTTTCGCTAAAAAATAATTCAACTCCTGGTTTGGATGGGATTTCAAATAATGTTGTTAAAAAAATGTCCTGGTTCTTAGTTGATGTCTTATCCTTTATTTTCAATTTAAGCTTGGTAACTGGAATTTTTCCTACATCGTTAAAGCGAGCCTTAGTTGTTCCGATCTTTAAAAATAATGATAAAACAAGTATGAACAACTATATACCAATCTCTCTACTTTCGGTCTTCTCGAAAATATTTGAAAAAGCCATAAAAAGTAGAATCGTTTTCTTCCTAGAAAAAAGAGACTTTTTCTCTCCTGACCAATATGGTTTTAGGAAAAATAAAAATACTGAACAAGCTATTGTATCTTTCCTAGAACAAGTAACTGAACATATTGATAAAGGGTCCAAGGTATCTACTCTATTTATAGACTTAACAAAGGCTTTTGACAGAGTTCAACATAGCACATTGTTAAAAAAGCTATATTGTTGTGGATTCAGAGGGATAACCCGGGATTGGTTGTCCTCGTATTTGCATGGGCGAACGCAATTGGTTAGCGTAAATGGACAATTAAGTAAAGAGTTACCGATAAATGTGGGAGTCCCACAGGGTTCTGTCTTAGGACCTTTATTATTTTTAGTGTATGTAAACGGTATCTTTCGACAACAATTTCGAGGGTCTCCAACTGCTTTTGCTGACGATTTCTCGTTTACATATGCTAGTCCAAGTTATCAAGATAATATCATGCTCATAGATCATGATTTAAAAAGTTTGTCTATTTGGTTGGAAGCACATAATTTTGTTTTGAGTCACAAAACGAAATTGTTACATTTTAGGGATACCTCATCGTTGTATCTTGAGACAACGTATCATACCTTCAAATGCAGCAGAAACAATAACACGCAATGCCCTGCTAATGACTGCTTCTTAGTGAACACTGTTGATGAATTTCGATATCTAGGTATTATTATTGATCGAGATTTAAATTGGAAAGCGCACACACAAGGACTGAAAACTAGACTATCATTGGTCTCCAGAAAAATGTATGTCTTACGGCTATTTTGTCCGCAATATTTACTTAGGACGATTTACTTTGCATTAGCGGACTCAATACTGCAATATGGTTTATCATGTTGGGGTAGTGCTTGCAATGCTACACTACGTCCTATCTACGTGCGACAAAAGCAGTTAATCAGAATAATGTGCTTTAAACCATCTTTTTCGCCTTCGTGGCCATTATTTGAAAATCTCAGCATACTTCCTCTACGTCACATATTCGTCTTCAAGGTACTTAGAATATTCTATGTTAAAAGTGGGAATAATTTTGTGACTCATGCAGGGTATAATCTCAGATCAAATCATACTTTCTTGAAACATATTCCTAAGTTTAGATTAGATCTACGGAGAAACTTTATTATCGTTGCACCAATCATTTTTAACAATTTACCGTTGGATATTCGTAAGTGCGGCAACTTCTCTAGTTTTTCAATATACCTTAAAGAATGGCTTCATCAAACTAAAAATATTGACCATCTTTTTCAACTATTAGTTTAAAATATTATTGTTTTTGTTTTTATTGGTTTTAAAATTATATATGTTAAAATTAAATGGTGTAGTTTAAGAGGTTTTAATATATTCATGTGTAGTAATTAAGATGTAGTTATAATTTTATTATACAATTTTTGTTTCTCTCAATTTTAACTGTAAAATAATTTGATTTTAAATTGATTTTAATTTTGTAAATAGATTTCAAATATTTTTTGTGGCTTAGAATCAGGGGACCAGTCACGTGATCTATTTGATCCAATGGTTCTCTTATCTTACCTTCTTAATCTTGTTAGTTTTAATAATGTTTTACACACAATGTATTTTATTTATAATGATTAAGCTGGTAATGAAATAAAATAAAAAAAAAAAAAAAAAAAAAAATTCAAAGTGGGACTTATTAAGTTTAGAAAAATTAAGGAAACCTGTTGCGTTCATTTCAGTCATGCGAATTAATTGATCTCACAAATTGATACCAGCCACTAGGATGATAAATATCCATTGGTCTTCCTATTATTGCGTGATCTGAGTCGCACTCCATATGCGTGCGGTCAACTTTTAAGAATTTGTGAACGATAGTATGGATAAGCGGAGCACTGACACTAAAAACTTTGATGCTACAAAACTGTTTTTATTTTGCCCGTGACTTGAGTCACTATAAAAAATTAGTAAATTTAATGATGACGTTGGTAATGTTTATATATAATTGAATAAGCATGACCCCACCTCATGTACATTTCTATTGCAATTGCCTTCATGCCACATATGATTGACTATATTGTTTGACACACAATCATGTACTTTAAAGCTAAACGTCCACAGACTACGCTTGTACAATGAAATTAAAGTGTTTAAATTGGTAGTTGACAAGCACTTTTATAAATAAAAGGGGTAAACGCCAGTTGATTTATCCAAATTACCAGCCATTTTGTCAATTCGTTTTTGTTCATAAACCAAATCGGCAGCTTCGTGATGAATGCGTGGTTCTTTCAATAACTCTGTTTGTTCTGAAATTTGAGCTGCTTAAATTTTACAGTTAAGTGAGTCGCATTTATTGCAAACATCGTCGCTTGCACAATTAAGTTGAATGGGAACCTCAGTATCTTGGTCTGAACGATCAATAAATTTAGTAACTTTCCATTTTAACTGGTACTCGTATTTTTGAGAAACGCAGACATTCTAAAAGATTTGCTTCTTATTGTGGCGAGTGTTGTGCGTCTACGTGTATTTCGGAATTGTCTACATGCTGGTGTCAAAAATAGCGTAGATAATTGATTTTTGAATCGACAATGTCGAGAATCGGTAAAGTATGTAAACAATTCAGCGCTCACAAGTCACAATTTCTTTATTTCTTTTCGAAAATATGATAATACTAAAAAACTATTCTTATTAAACTAAACTATTAAAAAATGTATTGATAATGGCAATTTTCACTTGCAGCAAACAGAAATACCGGCAGCTAAAAACTGTCAGCTACACTTTCCTGTTAATTGAATTAAAATCTATCATTGATGTACAATTTTCTATGAATACAATTTAGTAGAATATCGCAACTCGAACCTTTAAATTATTCTTCCGGCTTAATCATCAAGCAGCAGTACAAAAGCTGAAAGGTCTCAGCTATCAGGTTGTGATACCGGCTCCAGCGGAAATTTGGTTTAACAACCATAAGATTCTAGTTTTTAACACAAGAGTGTTAATTACTTTGATATTGTACTAGAGGCATACATACAAGAAACAATCATTTTTCCGAATTCACGAAATTTGCCGAGGATAATAACAATACGAGTATTAACTAAATATGTCACGGGTAATGTGAAAATCGATAAATGTGCGAATAAACATTTGGAAAAAACTGTTTTATTGATTGGAAATCTTTGAAATGAGGGTTCAATATTTACGAAATCATCCAACAGGAATTGTATTGGTTAACGGTTGCTTCCCTTCTCTTATATACATAATCCTTCCAATGTGAATAAACAATACTACGAGTGCTTACCATTTAGGTGAAGTGATCAGCAAACATGTCGGTAGCGTATGAATTTCGCACATTTAACGTTCTTGCACTTTAACCATAACATACGAGGTATGTTGAAAAGGCAACAGGAATTTTCGTTTTGTGGAAATAATTTTGTTCATTCGCCTACATCAATGGGATTCCCCTCAAAATAGTCCTCATTAGAAACATCCCGTTATGCTTATAAAACGACGGTCTATTAAGATTATCTTTTTTCGGAAATAGAAAAAGGCCACACGAGGCCAAGACAGTAGTTCTGCATCGTTGTTGATTTCATTTAGCAACTCCTGAGCAACTTCCATGCTTGGCTGTTTTTGTTCGAAATTCTACAGTTTTGGAACAAATTTTACTGACACAGGTTTCACCCCCAAAGCATTCGAAATGTTATGGTATGAGTCAATTGATATGCCGTCATCATCAGCGACTTTTCTAATTGTGATGCGACGAACATGTCTAAAACTTTTCCGCACTTTTTTCATTCTTATAGCACAACTTAATACAAATTCTCTTAATCATTTCACAAACAAATATACACCAATTCTACCAAAATAAATAGCTGACAACAGACTAAATATCTAATATGGTTAACACGGTACAGATACTTATTTATACCAACGAACAACGAAAAAATCTTACTAAAATTTGTGCAGAGGTTTTAACAATAGAAATTTGTGTATCTACGTTTTACAAAAGATGATATTCCACTGCACCAGCTGGTTTATGATTAACCATTAATATAAGCGCTCCAACGTGAACCGGTTAGATTCAGCCAATAGGGTTTCGCAGTTAATTTTGAGACTACTCGAGGTAACGAGATAAATTGAGTGTTCAAAGCGATCCATAATTTCTAGGTACTTACCTCCACTCCAGTCCCATAAGTTCCAGGATTAGTAATGATTATTACTGAGATTACGGTAAGATAGTTAATGTGGAGCAATAAGTAGGTTTAATTACTCAAGTGAGCGTTACGGGTCGCGCGGTTTTAATGGTTTTCTTGAAAATCTCTCAGTAGCGTTAACGATTAAAATCCATCTGCTTGCCAAAAAAAAATGGTTGGTTGCTAAATAATACTTTTAAAATGAGGTTGGTAGTTCATGGTTTACTTTAAAGTAAATCCGTATAATCCAAATTACCCAATATTACGATAGATTTGCAAAAACTATTTGACAGAGGGTCGAGATTACTAATATTAACTGAAATTGGTATTGCCTAATGTATGCTGTACATGACTTCACTATTTAAAGTTAGAACCTGGCTCATAAATATTATTTTGGTGTGAATCCAATCAGACTTAATTCAATCCGCATTGAAATATATGCTTGTACAGATGCTGAAATATTGGCGGAGTTTTTAAAGGTGCAGATAATACTTTCAGGTTGGATTTAGTACTCTGTTCCTCAAAAATACTTTCGATTTCTTGCAAATATCATCTGATCTGACAAGAACTGACTTTTTAAGGAACAGAGTACTAAATTCCGTCTGATGTACGTCATTATCTTGAAATGGTTCCAGCACCAAGAAAACATAAAACTTATTGATTGCCAACAGAAAATATTTTTTTGGAGAGTGTCGACTTATTTTCTACATTCTCTATATTTTCGACACGATTTTATTAATTCTCTACAAATCTTGTCTACGCATGTATAATATTAAGTAACTCGTGGTGTAGAAAATACGTCACATCACTGATTAAGAATCTCAAACCGTATTTCCTTACGGCAAAATTAGCCCAGAATTGTCTCTCATCTCTTAACGAGATGGCAGATTAGTATCGACACGGCATACCCTGCCTAATTTCACCACTAAGGGCGAATGTTGATATCTTGCCGGCTACATTCAAATTACTATTTCATGAGGAAACTAAAAGAACAACGAAGACTGATGGTCCCATAGCACCTCTTATGTATCAACTAGTATCGCTGCATCGGAGGCATGTCAGTATGGTGTTGGGTGAAACCCAAAACAGACTTGTCAAACGGAAAATACAATTTTAAAATACAAAAAACTTAAAAAATAGCAACGAAATGAGTTTTTTTAAGAATTACATAAACATGATACTCTAAAAAATAAAATAATGGAATAAAACAGACAACAAGAACGAACATCCCGGATACAAAAACACAACACCCAGTCAAATATAAACTAGGTACATAATACATTACACATTCCAGATTCTGTCACTCACACACCAGCCTGAAGACATGAAGCAATATGATTTAATAATTTAGATATAATATTGTGATCACGGTAGTATTCCCTACAAAACTCAGCATATAACTTTTACAGATTTTTTCAAGCAGCCAACACTCACCTTTTTTAATCATCCTAGGCAATTCATTCTATAACAATGTACCCCTATAAAATACACTATTCATTGCAGCATCAATGATGAAGCTTAGTGGACGATATAGGTCACATGATCTACTCGGACTGTTAGTTATGGCCTTATTCGTTACTAGAAAACTTGGGAGAAGCTTCACGCTATATCACGATTTTGTGGGAGTTAGTCTTGGTAAATTAAAGAATGCTTTTAAATCCTTATTTTGGAGAGTCTGAATTTCCTTGATTTTGGTATCCGCTAATGAGCCCCAAACTGGTAATAAATACAACATATGAGCAGGTAAGAAATTCGCGTTAGCACTCCGATCATTGGTGATACTTTCTTCTTCACTATATCCGCACGAAGGGACCAATCAAATTTAGATGATAAATGTAAACCTAAATAGGTAGTGCTAGCCGATGGTGCTATCACTACGACATATAATTTTTCCGGAAAGTTCAACACTATCCAAACAATCCAATCGGTTCAGGGTCTTAATGTAGAATATAAGAAAAGTTGATTTTCTTCATTTAAACTGAGACTATTTTGATCCAGCCAGTGTATCTGAGCCAGTGATGAAAATTTATATGGAATAACGGTATCAACAGAAAATAATTGAACCGCGGCCCCTGCAGTTCTAAAGAAAAAATATCATTTACATAAATTAAAAATAAAATAGGACCTAATATGGAACCTTGAGACACACCCGATTGCACTATCAACTCATTAGACTCCCCTCCCCAAAAATAATTTATTACACACCTGGATCAAGTTGACTTGCCCTTTACAGTGACCACAGAGTAACATTAGACCCCATATCTGGTGGCGGTCTGGTGTAATAAATTATTAAATTTTTCAAAATCGCCCTTTAAATTAAAATTTTTAGGCCTTTATCGTTCGGAGCCAATACCGTCTAACCTAACACAAAAATAATTTATTACGCAAGTGGATAAAGTTGACCTGCCCTTCACAACGACCACGGAGTAACAAATGACTCAATATCTGGTGGCGGTCTGGTGTAATAAATTATTAAGCCTCCATCGTTTGGAGTCAATTCCGCGTATACTGACACAAAAATAATTTATTACACACCTGGATAAGGCTGACCTACTCTCGACAAGACTTCCTGCATCATTTTTTCCAAAACCTGGTGGCAGTCTGGTGTAAATTTATTTATTAAAGTTGGTTAAATTAACGTTTTTGAAATATATAACCGTTTTGGGGAGAGATTTACCCTTAGACAATTTATAGAGAAGGTCTTGAACAAACTTATTCAATGTAATTAATTTGTAATAAATTCTGGAACAAAGAATCATCCCGATATCACAGCTACATCAAACGTTACAATTTTGGCGGTGCAGGTTTAATTGTAAGCTAAACCGACCACTCGTCCCTCGAAAACGGTAACTGTAATAAAATTAGCATTTGTTGTAATAAATGTGTAACAAATTCTGGTTCAAGTTTCATTGAGGCGGGCTAATTTGGGTCGGTACAGGTTTAGAGCACTCGTTTCTAGTAATTTATGGCTTACGCAGTCAAAGACCTTACGGATAGCCAAGAATAATGCAACTGTTTGTTGTTTGTAGATATACCTGTTCAGTGAAATTCAATACAAGGTACCACGATTTTTTTCGAACCCAAATTGGAAGCGGTTTAGGATATTGTTGCAAGAAAGGTACTCTACTAATTGATTATAGATAACACGTTCAAAAATTTTAGAATAAATGGGTAGAACTGAAATTGGTCTGGTATGCGCTTTGTCTTATTGACAACCTGATTTGGGCATAGGAATAATTTTTGCAATCTTCAGATAGTTAGGAAACACTTCCTTGAAGCACTGGTTATTTTTTTGTAAGTGAAGCTATCCTTATCAAGCTTCACTGAGATGTTATCAAAACCCATAGAAGAATTATTATCCAGGTTTTTAACCAGCCGAGCAGGTTCAGTGTAAGTAATAGGTGTAAATTCGTCCAGCGTAGTACCATGATATTCATAACAATCATTTGACGAGCTATTAAACCCTGTGACAGATTGTTTGAAACTAACACCCACGGTGTTATAGTAATTGTTTAAGATATTTGCCACATCAATGTTGTTATTTACATAAACATTATTCTCAATCAGTTGTATGGACTTGTTAATAGTGAGCGGACATTTATTGTACAAAATTTCGATAATCGTAGCCCACACACAAATTGTTCTCAATTTACATTGCACCTTGTCCCGTTTAGCACTTGGCAGACCGAAATACCTGGCAGCTCCCCTCCTAAGTTATTTGTCAAACCTCAGTAGACTGAAAGTTTAGGATATCCTTGTTGACAGCTCAAAATGGTTGGATGAGTAGGTAAAGATAGCAAAGAATGTAGCACGGTTATCGGCCTGATTGTGTCTATGCCGGTTCTTTAGCGCAGCTGAATATATATAAAGTTTCGTGCATTCAATTTTTAAGGAAGGTAGAAGAAATGGGGTAAGTAATTATCGAGAAATTGTCATCCTTTCAGTGACAAAAATTGAATTTAACTCAATCAGTAAAAAATATGTTTTGACAAATTGATTCTAGATCAGATGATATACCAGATAGTGATGAGAGCGGATTGGATGTATCAAGACTGTGATTGTATCAGACCGGCTAACACAAAGAATAAAATAAAGAAAAACACAAAGAGACAATTGAGTTGTTAATCAAATTTCCTCAAATTGTCGACGCCAGAGACTCAAAAAATTTCTTGTAATCTCGTTTACGAGTCAACACCCGCGTAGATAACATAGCGTAATCTACCTCGACCATCGAAATTTACGTTTACGTTCGTGGTAAAAGAAAGTCTGGTTTTGGCTACAAGACAACCACCCCTCCATATTTTATCTTACCATGTTCAGCCATTTTAGTTCCAAGTTGTGTTGAAGTTACTAAGATAATCATGCACTTAGTTTGTTTTTCCTATTTAACTCGTTTATTTATGAAAAGTACCAAATTTGTATTTGTATTAGTTTGGAAAATATGAAATGGGAAATCATCACACAGAACGATCGGTGGATGCTTGAAGTCAATTCGCCCTTAGATTAAATAATACGAGTACAAGTTGGAGTAAAAATTGTAAGAATTGTTCCATACTCTCTATACTCGTAAACATTCACCTCAGGGCCATTTATTCATTTATTTTGTATGGCATCTACAATACATAACATACTTTTGTTATAAACGTCAGACTTTAATAATTGTACAAAACTAATAAATTGCTAATGCTGTGATTGAAGCCGGCAGAATGAAGGGAACAGAAACGGTGTACGTTAATCACAAATGATAAATTAAAATTTTTTATATTTTTTTATTGCATTAGAATGCAATCAAACAAAATCAATTTATTAATCAAGTAATAACACGAAATCAATTAATTTTGTTCAAGTCTATCTATCTGTGAACCGTTTATGTTACTCGTATATAGAAAATCCATTCAAGTCTCACAGATGATAATCTTAATTCATCACATCCTTGCTGTACACAATCACAATTTTATTGTTTTCTCATACACGAGTAGATTATAACGAGTCGTTGGCAAATAAAAAGTACAAAAAAATTTAAATTCCATTCACATTTTCTTAAGAATGAAAACGTCTATTGAAAAATCGTATTTCCAATCAATCAAATTTTCCATATAACATGAATTTTATATTGACAAGAATACGATTAATTGTTGGTTACTATTTTTATGTGTATGTGTGTGTGTACTCTAGTATATATCAAAGGCGATGCAAGATTTTTTTTCCGCGAGATGAATATTTTCTAATTGATAAGAAATTTAGATAAAAAAAAAACTATTTGCTTTTATACGATCCGGTCTAACATGAAAATTGGTTTAGACAATAAAATAACAGAATCCGATAGGAAATAATAAATATTTTTTTTTGCAAAACATTTCAGACCTTCGACAGCAAACGAAATGACAAAATGTCAATTTTAATTTTATGTTATTTCTGTGTGACAGATTACAGATTGATATTATTGATAAGAATTTAAAGGTTTGCTGTTTATAATAAAATGCAATAAAAATAATATCGAAATGTTTCTCAACACACAGTGGAAAACACAATGGGAAATAGTGTACAAGTGGTACTCTGTGTAATTCTTTAAAGTGGTTCTGACAGTCCTTACATAATTTAGATATACAAAGTGTTTGTTAAACAAAAATCGTGCACTTTCTTTTTCTGCCCTGATTCTACAGAAATTCATCCCTATATCGTCATTACATATAAAGGGATTTGAGCAAGTGGATCGCACGAATAGTAATCAAGGCAAAAATTTACTTTATCTGATGACCCTAATGCTGCACCAACACTTGTATCAAAATCCAACGAAAATGAGTTTTTTACAAATTCATTGCAAATTTTGTTAAGCTGTATTTCTTATGTGGGCTGGTATTGAACAAAGCTACATCACACTTTCTGCATTTCGGTTAATATTTATTGTATCGTACTGGTGGTAGTAGTTGATTTTCTTCCAAATTAATTACAATAAGCTGACGTAGTCTAATTCCCAGACAACTACCCCGAAGGGGAGGAATTGTTTAAAATTTTTGGATCGCATACTAGGGGCAATACTAGAAGTTTTACAGAAGTTTTACAATATTTTGGAATAGTTCACACTCCAAAAACAACCCCTACGAAGTGAAACATTTGAAATCCAAATTTCTCTGAATTTTAATGAAACAACCAATTATGTACAATGCGGAATAACTCTACGTCCAATGATTGTGAAATACATACCAAAAATGTACACTGTTAAATTTCAAAATATTCCAATTGGATTTATTTTGTAGTGAAATTGAAACATTTTTAGATAATCTTTAACATTTATACTAGAGAAGCCCTTGAATCCCTAATAGTGTCGCTGTAAAGAACAGATAATTTTCTAACAATTTTAAATAAACACGAGAAAATTGTGATACATTTTACTAAAGTTTTTTTAATTCTAAAGAAGGTTATTTTAGACACTGTTTCTAATTTTATATCTCCGAATCTAGAGATGTTCACGGGGTCTCACCTATATGGCTGAATAGCTAAGTCAAAACCTCACGTGTGTGGTAAATAAGGCTGAGATATGATGATTTTTAACTTATGCAGCGTATTTTAAACAATAGTGGTTTTTGATATCAATCTATTTTCAAATTTTACTGTTACCGCTCCTTGAGATATTCATAATATTTAAAATGTATTTTAGGATAGCACAGACAAAGTTAGCTAACAATGAAATGAACATGGTTGATTTATGAAAATATTTACTGTGCCATATACGACTTAGAAGTTTCATGAATTTGAATAATTTTTCAAATTTTGTTTCACCGATCCTAGAGATGTTCATGGGGTCTCACCTACATGGTCAGATAGATCAGTCAAACCCCTATGTGGGTAATGAACGGGATCTAATTATGATGATTTTTAACTAGTCCAGAGACATTTTTACGTTTATGGTTATATCGCCCATACCAGAAATGTTCACGTGATCACTTTCATATTTATATTCGAATAGGTCAAAAATTTTTCTATCAATATCGTGCAAATGGGACACGAATAATGATTTTCATCATGTTTTCCATAATTTACAACTTCTTCGTTTACAATTTTACTCTCGATTGGAAATTTTGGTATTTTCTCCAATAGGATTTTTACCCATTGACATTCCCAAATAAGCTACGAACCCGATTTATTGTGAAAACAATCAAATAACAAAAATCCTATGGATGTTCACATGGTCACGTTTATACTTTTAGATAGTTCAAAGTTTCCACTTTCGAGAGTTCCCAACAGGGTTCATTTGTGATGATATTTACTGGGCCATATACGACTTAGAAGTTTGTTAGCTAACTTTGTCTGTACTATCCTAAAATACATTTTAAATATTATGAATATCTCAAGGAGCGGTAACAGTAAAATTTGAAAATAGATTGATATCAAAAACCACTATTGTTTAAAATACGCTGCATAAGTTAAAAATCATCATATCTCAGCCTTATTTACCACACACGTGAGGTTTTGACTTAGCTATTCAGCCATATAGGTGAGACCCCGTGAACATCTCTAGATTCGGAGATATAAAAGTAGAAACAGTGTCTAAAATAACCTTCTTTAGAATTAAAAAAACTTTAGTAAAATGTATCACAATTTTCTCGTGTTTATTTAAAACTGTTAGAAAATTATCTGTTCTTTACAGCGACACTATTAGGGATTCAAGGGCTTCTCTAGTATAAATGTTAAAGATTATCTAAAAATGTTTCAATTTCACTACAAAACAAATCCAATTGGAATATTTTGAAATTTAACAGTGTACATTTTTGGTATGTATTTCACAATCATCTGCGTCCATCCTTTTATAAGGTTTAAAATTATACTTCCCAAATAGATAAGATTTATACTTTCAAAATAAAAACAATTTTGTCCTAATTTTAACAAATTTTATTTGTGTGGAAAAAATTCAAATTCATCTAACAGACAATGAAAATTTTTATTTTGGCCGAGTGTCAAAAGCACTCAAATATAAATAGAGTTTGCTCTTTGAAAATTAATAAATTTGCTCTTGGCATATAAAAAATAAGTCACAAAGAATAATTTTTATCTCATTAACCTTTGTCCGGCTGAAGAAAAAACCAACACATATCGGCTGAAGAGGTACAATTGTACCTTCATATAATTTATATGGAAAATGTATTTTCTTTGGTTTTGAGTGTATCAGATTTATGACTCCACCTTATAATTAAGAAAAGGAAAAGACAAATTTTGTTAATTATAACGGTTTTTAAGTAGAAATTTTTTTTACTACGATATTCTTCAGTAGTAGAAGAAATTTTTTTGTGTCAAGTTCAAAATAATAATATTCATGAATTTTTCAAGAGAGGCCCTCAACGGAAAACCGGAAATCTTCAAATATTATAATAGAACTAAAGGCGGGGTCGACACGATGGATAAGATACTTATTGAATACACGGTGAAACGCAAAAGGCAACAATAGTTTATGGCATTTTTTTTCAACATGGTCGACGAACACAATCTAGGATCTAGAGCGAAGGATCACCGTCGAAAATTTTTAAAAAATCTGGCATATGAATTATATTTGCCTGCAGTTGAAGCCCGCAGCAAAAATCACCAAGTGACGAAGAATGATTTTGTAAGGTCGGCGACTGAAATGGTGCTTCAACGTCGTCTAACAATTACAAAGACTCTAACTAGCAACAAAAAATTTTTTAAAACCCGGGGATCCAGCCCTGTTTGTAGCAGTTGCTAAATATGCCGAGAATTAAATAAAAAAACAACGTAACATCAGAAAAATATGCGTTTATTGTCTAAAACCAACATGTCATGAACATAGCACGGCATTCCAAAGACTATATGTCTCCACTGCAACCAAGCAGCTCACCTTATACATAGCACAATAAATTATATTTTTTATAATAAATAAGAATAATAAATAAACAATGAAATTGTGATTGAAAAATTATTTTTATTTTATCTCCATTCGCAGTATTTTCATATAAATTACATGGAGGTACAATTGTACCTATCTAGCCGAAATGTGTTGTAAGAAACACATGAGCCATTTTGACTGGGAAAACGTAAAATTACTTTTCGAAAAATTATGCTAAAATAATCTATTCCAAAAATATAGAGATGTCATGGAGTTCGAACTCTCTTAGCTTAATAAAAAAAATGTTGTCGCAATTGTGAAACGCAAAAGTTACAATTGTACGGATTGGATAAAGGATAAACGTTAAAAGATTAAAATAAATACCAATCATTACGAAATTTTAAACAATTCAGAGAAAATTTTTATTCTTGTTGCAAACCAAATTCAACGTTTTTTAAGTGAAATTTGAATAAAAAAAGTAGAAATTTTGATAATAAAACATAGTTTTTTATTTAAAATATTGGCAATGTATATAACAACAATAGTTTATGAAAATTACGTAGATTATAACCTATCCGCATGTAATAATCTTCGGATTCATGAAAACCCTAGCATGTTCCTAAAGGTTGTATGAAATATCAAGCCGATTCTATGTCACTAACTCGAGGTTTACTTTCGTCTCTCTTGTTTTTGGTCTAAATAAATTAAATATTTATAAGAATAAATTATGAAATACATAAATATTTATATTATTTATTTAAGCGTACATTTTCAAACAAAAGGTAATTTCCATCCGTGTTCCTGTAGTGTGATTGAGTGCGGGCTGGCTGTAGATGTATCTAAAGGTGTTTTTGTTAAGAGCAAATGAATGTTTAAAAATCAATGGCGCTAATTATAATCAAAAGAGATCGGCGTCGCTTAGATCTTTTAAAACGAGTTATTTAGCGTGGCGCGCTTGAATGACAATACATTTGTATAATAATATTTTTATATTTATTTATATTGTTTTTGTATGTAGTTTGTAAGCATCCACTTCTTGCAGTATCCTCCGTAACAAATGAGCTTGAGCTCAACATGGAGGTTATTAGCATGGAGTGGATTTGTTTTTTGAAAAAATCTGAGGTTTTTATGCCTAATGGAAGTATTTTTTTGTTGATGTTCATTTATTATGCTTCCATATGTGCTTTTCCTCTACTAAAATTGTTATGTCAATCTATCAATAAATAAATAAATAAACGTTGTAAAATTATCTATTTCTCATTAACACTCGTGATATATCTTTAATTTTTGAGTTTGGTTGATAAGCTTAAATTTCTTAATGTTTTATACTATATGTGGGCAAAATGTTTTATCTATACAAAACGGCTCTATCTACAAAATCATATCACTGTGATTTCAATTTGAGCGGAGACAGCAAGCTGTTGTACCTGTTGTATGTTGTAGTTTACGATATTATGTTCTCACCGCATAATTGCATTCTCCTAGCCGATTTGTTACTTTGATTTTCTAGAAAATTAAACTTGAAATGGGTTAGTTTTAAACTGGATGTCAAGAGTTACAGCATACGTGTTATACTCGTACAATATCAACTCGAGGCGTCTAATTTCGAAAACCATCCGCTAAATTTTTTGAGATTACCGTAATGATTTCTGGGAAGTTTATGGATGAAAAAAATTAATCTTGAATATTTTTGTTGAGAGACAAGAAAGAATTGTAGTTGAGAGAAAGCTTTATATGACCTGGGGCCCTATTCTTGAAATCGGTGGAAATTTCCATATTCGGAATATAATTTGCTTTAAAATACTTTAAATTATTCGAATTTTGCGCCGGCTACTTTAATCATTTTTTCAAATTTGTTTGCAAGTTTTCTGTTTATTTCCCTATTAAGGGAATAACTTCGCATCGATTTACCCACTCGGAATTTTTCCCGTAGTAGGGAAATAAATAATAGAAAACTTGCAAACAATAATGTTTAGGTTTACGAAAGGAATGAATGAACATAAAGTTCCAAATTTAATAAAATGTATTCAAAATAATTTTTTACTTGGGATATAACTAATTTTTATTCTCTCATTTTTAACCGTGATAATCCATTATAAAAGCTTCCGTCCAGAAAAAAGATCACATTTACAAAGATCACCGATAAAGAAAAATAGAAGCAACTCGGTACCAAGCCGATGCTTTTTCTAACGTTAAACTAGATGTTCTGTAACGTTAAACTAGAGCATATGGAGCAATTATTTGCCAAGCTAAGCGAAGAAATTGAGTATCTAAAGCGACAAAATGAAAACCTAGAAATGAATCTGGATTCAAAAGTAGATTGCGATATAGGAAGCATTGAACCAGATAAACTCATCTATTCCACTGATGAAAATAAATTACAAAGAGAAACGGACTGGATCTTAAAGAAGAAAAAATAGCCCAGGAGAGTAAGAAAAGAAAAGCTGAATCATCACCTGAGGCTGAGTAATTAAATGGCAGAAGATGTTCTACTCAAAGCGAATCAAACAAAAGGTAGTAAATCTACTAAGAACACTACACCAAATTTGGTACAACCGAAAGAAAAATCACACCCACCAATAAATATTGTGGGTGTACCAGTTACCCAGAAATTCAGTCACTGATGAAATCGGTTACACGGTGAAGTCCCTCGGTTAGATGGTGTTTGATGGGAAGATAGGGCAAAATAAGGTTACAAGCAGTATGTGATGAGATGACCCGTAGATGTGAATTAAATAACCTAACCAGTCTAGTAGAACTGATGCCGAATACATATGATGAATATTAATATCCTTTACCTCAAACACAACTAATTTACATTAATTAACTAACAAACTCTAATCTAGAGTGTGAATTTAATTGAGACTAACATTCTAATATATTTAAGTAGTTAGAAAATGACTTTGCTGCGGTTCGCCCTAGTCGTTTCTGTGACTAACATCCTTTTCCTTCTAGCTAGATGATTTTTATATACGCCCAGTAACCCTCAAAGAATAAAAGCCCCAGGACATGACTTGATTACTTGCCAAATAATCAAGGCTCTATCTACCATGTAAAGGATTTCGTAAGCTATTACACATAATCAATGCAAGCTTTTGGTTAAAATATGTTCGGTGGCAATGGAAGGTAGCAGAAGTAATCATGATAGTAAAACCTGATAAACCACCTAACGGTAAAAAAATCACGTATGTGAAACTGGCCCGAAAATCATTCCGAAAAACGCCTTTAAAAGTTAGGTGTATTTCTCCGCTAAATAAGGGATAAGGGACCTCCCCAGCTGATTTAATATTCGCTTCTGCTAGACTATGTATCGACATTATGCTCATATGTCACCATAAATTTCTCCGTTCACTGAGTTTGGCAGATGTAGCGGTATATGCCTAATTAATGCACTGACCATCAGCATTAAGCACTCAAATGCTCACGGGGAGGTCCTTTATCCCCACTGTAAGGTAATGAGCATTTGTGTGCTTAATGGTGATGGTCAGTGCAATAATTAGACATATACCGCTACATCTGCCAAACTCTGTGAACGGAGGAATTTATGGTGACATATGAGCATAATTCCGAAACCTAATCTAACAGAAGCGAATATTAAATCAGCTGGGGAGGTCCCTTATCCCCACTCTAAGGTAATTTTATACTTAATATTTGCTCTGTGTACGTGAGATTGTTTTTATTTTCTCGGAATTGAATTTGATTTTCTTCAAAAAAAATTTTAATTTTTCGGGCTGAAAAGCCTTTTAATGAATTTAGCGGAGAAACACACCTAAATTTTAAAGTCGTTTTTCGGGATGGTTTTCGGGCCAGCTTCACATACTTTAAAAAATCATACAGGCCAATTTCATTGCTGCCAATTATGTCAAAACTCTTTGACTCAAAAAACTCAAAAAATTATTATTAAAACGACTTAAACCAATAATTGAGGACCGACAACTCGATTCCTCCACAACAACTTGGATTCAGAAAAAACACTCCACAATTGAACAGGTGCATAGAATCATCAACATTACTGAAAGAACGTTAGCACGTAAAACAGTATGCTCCAGCATATTTCTGGACGTCGCTAAGCATTCGATTAAGTTTGGCACAATGGGCTGGAATTCAAGCTGCATAAAGAATTTTATGCCATACTAAGATCTTATTTATCCAATAGATATTTTCGTGTGAATTATGAGGATGAATACTCCGAACTAAAGAAAATCTCTGCCGGTGTCCCACAGGGCAGTGTCTTAGGACCAATCCTGTATTTATTATATACAAGGGATATTCCAACAACAGATGAAGAAACCATAGCCACATTTGCAGATGACACGGCAATTATGGCGATTGGAAGTAATGTCGCTGATGCTACGAGCAAACACAAGATGTGGATTGAAGATTAACCCATCTAAAACAGAGCTGGTATTTTTAACTAGGAGATATAAAATTCCGGCAATGGTCCCACCAAGTTTAAATGGTACTATGCTGGGGAACCTTCGCGACAGTAAGCTCAGTTGGAAACTAAACACGATAGGAAGAGTAAAGAAGGCCACTGTAGCACTCTATTCTTGCAAAAATGCCATTGGAAGGAAATGGGGTCTGAAACCGGAGCTGGTGCACTGGCTTTACACGGCAGTCGTAAGGCCCGTAATACTTTATGGTGGCCAGCTCTAGATAAATTAACATACAGGAACATGACAGCGAAGGTGCAGAGGGTAGCTTGCTTGCAGCCTGCGTTGAAAATAACCCTCACTAGTATTTTGGAGGTTATGCTGTACCTTCTTCCGTTGGATATTATTGTTAAGCAAATGGTGGTCAATACGGCCGGCCGGCTTTAATGCGATTTCGGGGTGGAAGTGCCTGCAAAAAAGGCACTCAACTATAGCCAATTCTGTGAGAGATGACCTGGTGAATTTGGATTATAACACCTCTCTTATGCTTTAACAAGCGTTTCAAAGTGATTCTCTCCTCTAGGGAGGATTGGAAGAATGATCTCATTATGGAGACGGGAAGAGTTAAATTCTTTACCGACCACTCCAAGCTCGATGGTAGAGTGGGAGCTAGTGTGTTCTGTGGGGAATTAAATGTAAGTTTATCTTTTCGTCTACCTGATTATTGCAGCGTGTACCAGGCTGAAGTTATAGCGATTGAAGAGGTCTTGAACTGGTTGAAGCACAGTGTAACATTGTCGACGGATATCATTATCTCTGTGGACAGTCGGGCGGCCATTCTTTCGCAGGATTAAGTTTCCCTTGCGTCGAGGGTGGCGTTGGATTGTCACACATCTCTTAATAAGATTGGTGAACAATTCAATATCCAGTTGGTCTGGGTTTCGGGCCACTTTGACGTTGAGAAAAGTTGCAGGGCAGACGAATTAACCAGGTACGGTACGACCCTCCAACTAGAACCAGGGAGAGAAAGTGTAGGAAGGCTTATGTCTGGGCTGAAAGCAGCTAGTTATAGGAAAGCGGTTACCTTGGCAAATGCTAGGTAGCTCGTCAGTCCGACTGGCAGAGTAGCGAAGCAAGTATGGCCTGAGCTGAGCTTGAAGCGATCCAAGATCTTGGTCACACTAAGTAAGCGTGATTTAGGTAAAATTGTAAGGGTAGTTACCGGACACTGCCTTTTCGGAGATCATGCGAGAAGGCTGGGTCTGGATGCAAATGACTTCTGCAGAAGCCGCAAGGACGAGGAAGAGGAGGATACTCTTGTTTCCTTCCTATGCTCATGTCCTGCGCTTGCTGACAGAAGACATAATCCCTTGGGCAAATACACTATGGGCAGCCTCTCTGATATCGAAAGCTGTAATGTGCGAGATCTCTTACGCTATGTGAATAGCACTAGATAAGTTTAATGATGTCGGATTCTATGGTATTAGAATGGGTCAAAACTGGCCTAAGTGTGCGATATCAACCACTGAAACCTAACCTAACCTAATCTATCGAGTAAACTCCAGAAGATCACTAATGCGGTTTGTACCTGGACTAGCCGCTGGAGAATCAACCTGAATGAGACGAAATCCACGCAAATTAACTTTACATATCAAAAGGCTTCCCATCTACCGACAGAAAGTGGGACACAGGGACTTAAGGATGGATACATTAAAGATGAAATAAAAAAGAATGCAGCCAAATACGAAATAAGGCTCCTGGAACACGGAAACCCCTATATTCGCCATATGATAAATAACCCTTTCGTTGAAAAAAGACTTCAAAGAACGAGGCCACTTGACCTAGTAAACATACCAAATTAAATTTAGTATTTGAAATAGGTTTAATTAATTTTGGGACTAACCATTGCGTTTCACCCCAACAAACCAAAAATGTAAAATTTGTAAAAATTTGAAAGATAAATTGCGAGATGAGCACAGTCTCAGTTGTAATAATAAAAATTATATTTGGTTGTAAAAATAATAGTTGGTGTCTGGCTTTTGTCCATTAAACAAGGATGCATTTGTAAAAATTTAACAAAATCCAAATCTGGTAAAAGTGTTTCTTAACATTTTCAATAAATTCTTCATCGCCGTTATCAGCAAATAAATCTTCTGATTGATCCATTTTAACATGTAAAACTTTAAATTATATTCGATTTTTATGTGTTGAAAAACGTTGAGGCTGATAAAAGGTACACTCAAATGTATATGGCCGTTCTCAAAATGCAAACGCCAAATTATCTTTATTTACACGAAAGTGAGTGTTGAAAGTATTGAATGAATACTCAGTTTTTTATTCACTCCCTCAAATATCATAAATGTGGGCGATCTTATATTTACTTGGTGAGTAATGAGTTGTTGTGTGTGATGTCGAAATTTCAATGTTTGTGTCCATTGGTGATAATACACCGACCGATACATTATTTGTTTGAAATGTAGTTGGTGACAAACTGTTATGAGCTTTTTGACTACATGCTTATTTTTATCGTAACATCTTCACTGCCGAATGTTTAATGTGTGGTTTCTTTATTAAATGAAGCAAAGTATGATGTGTCCACATTAGTTCCCTTCTTGAACAATTTCGACATAATTTTAAGGGCTGGTCACTTGTAAAACCAATGGTTCCCATTACAGTTTACACAGTCGTATACAGTTGCTAGTTTGAATGGTAATCTTTTATAACTTTCTGTAATTTTTGATTCCAATAATAATGAATGAAGAAGGCTTTCTTATTTAAATACATCATAATCCGAAACACAGGTATCCCTTGTACATTTTATTTTATCCTCAAGGCAAGTGATCGATAATTGTTTAAGTGTGAAAATCATAGGGTCGTTTATTATTCGAATTTCTGCAACTTAAAACATCTTTAACTTTAGAGCTCGATAACAAACGTTGTTTGATGTTCCGATCGTAATGATTCACGGTTTTAGTTATAGGAGGAGTTCACATAATCGGAACAATACTAAAGGGTGGGTAAATTTTAAGGGCCGATGTTGATTTTGAATACAACACAATTTATTTAGGAAATTATTGTCAATTCTTTTTTTAAGATAATATGGTATGGTTCAATTATGTATGGAACAAAATATCGGCCAAATGGCCGCCGCGACCTCGGCGGCACACCTCCACCCGATGGTTCCAATTTTCGATGACGCTTAGGCATAATTGAGGTTCTATGCTGTTAATGTGCCGAATTATCTCATCCTTTAGCTCTTGAATTGTTGCTGGCTTATCGACGTACACCTTTTCTTTCAAATAATCCCAAAGAAAAAAGTCCAACGGTGTCAAATCACATGATCTTGGCGGCCAATTGACATCGCCACCAGGTGAGATAACACGGCCATTGAATTTGTCACGCAAAAGAGCAATTGTTTCGTTAGCTGTGTGGCAAGTGGCACCGTCCTGTTGAAACCACATATCGTCCACATCCATATCTTCCAATTCGGGCCATAAAAAGTTCGTTATCATCTCACGATAGCGAACACCATTCACAGTAACTGTCTGACCGGCCTCATTTTGGAAAAAATACGGCCCGATGATGCCGCCAGCCCATAAACCGCGCCAAACAGTCACTCTTTGTGGGTGCATTGGTTTTTCGACAATCGCTCTTGGATTATTATTCGCCCAAATGCGGCAATTCTGCTTATTGACGAATCCACTGAGGTGAAAATGTGCCTCATCATTGAAGATGATTTTCTTCGAAAATTGATCATCCACTGTTGCCATTTCTTTCTGACCATTGACGACGTTTGGAATGGTCAAGAGGTTTTAGTTCTTGAGTCAATTGCACCTTATAAGCGTGTAAATACAAGTCTTTATGCATAATGTTCATCAACGACGAGCGTGAGAGGTGCAATTGTTGGGCACGACGACGAGTTGAGGTGGACGGCTCTTCGACCACACTATCGCGAACAGCAGCAATATTTTCTGCTGTACGAGCTGTACGAGCATGCACTGGTGTTCTAAAATTTCCTACAGACCCGGTTTGCTCAAATTTTTGCACAATTTTTCCGATTGTACGCACATTTGGACGATTAAATTGAGCGAAAAAATCACGAAGTGCACGATAAGCATTTTGATTTGAACGCCCATTTTCATAATATGCCTGAATAACTTTAACGCGTTGCTCGATTGTGTATCTTTCCATTGTTCAAATTGAGTTAGTCTGAAATTGAGACGTTTAGGTGTGGTTCACATTCAACGTCGGCCCTTAAAATTTAACCACCCTTTATAATAAGTGTGCCATATTGGTAAGGTCAAAATTAAATTTTATTGGAATATTATCTTATTTATTTAAGATATCCGTCTACGTAGTATACCAACAGTCGATGTTGTCTTTAACAAAACCTGTGGTGTACACAATACACGAAATCAAATCTGCCCAAAATACAACCAAACATACTCTTCCGATGCACATTCCCAATTACGATGTGTAAATCTCTTAACAACATTATAATACATTATTTTAACGGTTTACCTATTTGTCCACCGTCTTCTCAAACAAGAAAAGTAAATAAAAAAAATTCTTAACTAAGCACAGCAAACGAAACAATTGTACTTACGTATGGAGATGTATAAATTAAAATTCTTTTACAGAAATGCAATTAAATTAAAATAAAGAAAAGAAAGAAATTCCAATTTAACTCTGTTGTCTTCATTTAATTACAGTTGAGGAATTTCTCTATTGCTTATCGGACGCCGGACGCGTAAAATCAAATAACCATATGTGCTAAACGGAGGCATTTTCCACAGAACCAATCACTTAAAATTTTTGTTCCAGTTTTTCACATTAACACCCGATTTATTAATTTTATTATGGAGGTGCGCTATTACAGAATATTGTTCATTTCAAAAAAAGTCATAACCAATCAATCAATCACGGCGACTCCATAAGCTTCTTAATAATATCAATCAACCATAAAATATATTCAATCAATCATAATAATTTGAATGGCATAAACCGCATATAAATTACCTTCAACTTACATGTAGTTACAAGATACCTTTTGTTCTATGCAGTCATTATCAAATTTAATAGTAAACATTCTTTCGAGCGAGTATGCACCACACATAAATTCATATAATGTATGGTAAAATTACCCATCAAACTCAACCAACCATCTAAATGCGAACGTATATGGTATAAATTAATTTAACAACAAACAAATTAGATTTCCATGAACGATTAACAATTCCATAAAAATTGTATGCGAGAGTGTGGCACGCGTCATGATGCGCGTTTCTGGTCAGTGATCGCCACACACAATTTTTATTGTTGGTATTTTTCCAGTGTGATGAGTCTTATAATCAACAATATAACAAATTAATTTAACAATGAATAATTTGCTTAAGAATTTATATAAACATGATTATATTTGTACATACATATAAACTCCTTAACACTTTGGTTGTTTAAGAATGTTAAATGAAATTTTATTCTCTCCCATAATTAAATTAGCATATAATTGTTGTTGCTGCTGTTTTTAATCGTGGGAATTTTTTTTTAATCAGGCTGTCTTAATTAAACGTACGTGAAGCGACACAATATTTAAAATGATAGGAATCAGACTGTACGCCGGCATCACAACAGACTCGAGGATTAATGGCACCACAAAACACCTCTATGAGGCTCAGTCAAGTTTACCATAGGCAAGGATGGTTCGAAAATAAATTCGATATTGCAACTAAGAGATGTTTCAGCATTGATTCGAAATTGCCACTCTTGACAAACTTTTTTGATTGATGTGTTCGCAAGTTTAAGTGAGAATCATTCCTCCAAACCAATAATTAAATCTACAGATTGTAACAAGAATTTTTCATTCCAAAACATGTAAACCACAGTAGACATCCCTAATATCACTAAATTAGTGAATAATTCATCGTGTATTATAGAGACGACATCGATATTGCCAAAACTCATTTTGATCTTATTTCAGCATCATGCACTTGATCAAACCTGAATATTATTTTGTTGGCGGTGAATCTTAATCGGCCGTTATGTGGACCGGTACCCCCTCAATTCTACCCGGTCGAATTCGGAAATTCGCGTGAGGTGATTTGACATGGCGTTGTACTCTGCTTTTTTGTCAGTAAAAACAAAATTTCGCGAAAGGAGTTAAAGCTTTACTCATATTGAGCCAAAAGTATTTTGCAGTGACGAGTTTTTCAGTTGCTCGTACATTTGGATGTGAAATAATATGCAGAGTTTCAAAGTTTATTCGACGTAGTGACTCTGAAATGTACAAGGAAAATTCTCTATTCTTAAATTTCTCTATTTTTACCGACCATAAACCACTTACAACAGCTATTGGGTCAAAGGCAGAACGTAGTCCCCGGCAATTACGACATCTCGATTACATTGCCCAGTTCACTACCGACATCCATCACATCAAAGGTAAACACAATATGGTGAGCCACTGTTTGCCTCGTTCTAGTGAAACACTTCTCACAGAACTCAGCGTCTTCTCCTTCGACACGAAGGAATTACTTGTACAGCAACAGCGCGACGATGAATTGCAGAAATTGATTTCAGCACGCACACCGAAATCAAGCGTAAACCTGCAACGGATCGACTTACCAGACAAGCAGCAAATTTAGTGTGAGACTTCGACAAGTAAAAATCGACCCTACGTTCCCCTTAACAAGCGACGAACAATCTTCGATAGTCTACATGGCTTCTCACATCCCGGCATCCGTGCTACGCGAAAACTGATAGCTTCAAAATACTTCTGGCGATGAATGAATACTAATACAAGCAATTGGGCAAATTCTTCCCATGCCAAAGCATAGAGCTACCAAGTGGCAGGTTCGAACACATCCACATGGACCTGGTTGGTACACTGCCCCAGTCGAATGGCTATCATTATATTTTAACGATAATCAACCGACTTACCCGTTGGCCAGAAGCTTATCCAATCCGCGAAATGACCGCTAAAACCGTAAGTAAGATCTTCTACAATGAGTAGATCTGTAGATATAGTGTCCCACTCTTCATCACGACAGACCAAGGAACACAATTCGAATCAACGTTGTCAAAATATCAAGAATCCCGGTGAATTCTTCATCAACGATCAAAATTCGAACCCAAACACAGATACTTCGGATTTCGTGAAGCAGCTTCATACTACCATGAAAGAATTAGTTCCTACGGACACACGAGATCCAAACGAACAGGCAACGTACATTCCCAAAAATCTGGAAACCTGTTCACACGTATTCGCGCGTGTGGATAAAGTCAGAGGTCCTACATAGTACATCCTATTCTGGGTCGTATCCAGTAACCCACAAATCGCGCAAATTCTCTGATGTGGATATAGATGGAAAATCAACAACAATTGGCATCGACAGGCTTAAGCCAGCATACGGAATACTTGTGGTAAACTCAGTCGAAAAACGTAGTGTTCGAAAAACGGTTAGATTTAATTTAAACCACTACGGTTTTCGATCCAGGAGGGGAGTGATGTAGCGGCTCAAAATCCTTTTCACTTCGTGGCACTCCTCGCAGCAAAACACCGCGCCGCTTAATTACGCGGAAAAGTTCGTTTTGCTGAATAGAGCTATTTCGCCACCTACATTCGCGAATCTCGATATTTATCGATTATCGATAAATACGAGAAGTAAAAATATTAACACGAGAAAAGAAATAAGAAACGAAAAAGGACAGTCGGGTTTTGAAGTTCAAGAGGCACAGTCTCACACATACGCGGTTAAAGTAAAAAGTTGGCTGTGATTTGAGTAGATAAGCTCCCAAGATATCAATTTTTGAGAAAATCTAGCATTCATGTACTTGAATGGAGACATTTTGAATTTGGGGGATAGGATAATGGTTAGGAATTGTGACTACGTTAAACCTTCTGCAATGGGCTCCAGCCGTTGTCTTTCTTCTTTCTATGTGTAATGATCACCGTATCACTAATGAAGAACATCGGCAGATGACTAGTTCCATCATATGTTGGAATTCTACGAAAGCTGCCGTTTGTTAGATTGGATCAAATCTACGTGGCGAGTACAGTTGCATTTCGGTGGAGCTGTTACAGAAGGAAATTTCTTTAACAATGCGCCATAGTCATTGTTATATATATAAATACAATGGAGATGGTCCATCAATGGTACGAAATCCCGAGGGTATAAAATCCCGAAGTTACATAATCTCCAAGGGCCAAATCCCAAAAGTACAAAATCTCGAAGGACAAAATTTCGAAAGGACAATCCCGAATAAAATTGAATTATTTTCGGGATTTTGTACTTTTGGGATTTTGCCCCTCGGGATTATGTATATGTAACTTCGTGATTTTGTACCCTCGGGATTTTGTGCCATCGGAATTTTTTATCCTCGTGATTATGACTCTCAGGATTTCGTTCTGCAAGATTTTGTCTTTCGCGAATATGTCACCAACCCAATAAATTCCCGAAACCATAAATACCGAGGATACTAAATCCCGAAAATATTAAATCCCGAAATTTCAAAAATGAAATGAGATTGAAAGGTTACTTAGATGAATAAAAAAATGTACTAATTTATATATCAGGTTATACACCTTATCCTAGCCGTGTTTCATGACACCCATTGACTAGTTGCTTGATCACAAATTTTGATTTGAAATCTAGTAAGCGTCCGTGCAAGATAATTTGACTGTCTACACGCTGTGCCCAATATTGGTTTTACGAAAATTTTTACTACAAAGTGACTACGTTAAACCTTCTTCAATCCCCACATGGCCTTCAGTCGTTGTCTTTCTTCTTCCTCACGTGTAATGGACACGATGTCGCTGATGAAGAAGGTCGGCAGGTGCTTAGTTCAAAAATTTGTTGGATTTCTAAGAATGTGTGTCAAATTTACGTGGCCTCGAGAATAGTAAATGACATGGGATCACGATTTAGCGCACTACATTGTGCCTAACAGGAGAGTTGCATTTCGGTGGAGCTGTTACAGAAGGAATTTTCTTTAACAATGCGCCATAGTAATTGTTAATTATATACAATGGAGATGGTGTATCAACGCGTGATAATGTTTCGTTGATTGCGAGCCAGTGGATGGATCAATCAATGAATGCTTGTTTAAAGGGATGTCTTAATCCAGGGTTGGCGACATATTCCCGAAAGACAAAATCCCGCGGAACAAAACCCCGAGGGTGCAAAATCTCGATGGTACAAAATCCCAAGGGTATAAAATACCGAAGTTACATAATCTCGAAGAGCCAAATCAAAAAAGTACAAAATCCCGAAGGACAAAATTTTGAAAGGACAATCCCGTGAAAATTCCGATTAAAATTGAATTATTTTCGGGATTTTGTCTCTCAGAATTCTGCACTTTTGGGATTCCTCCCCTCGGGATTATGTAACTTCGTGATTTTGTACCCTTGGGATTTAGTGCCCTTGGGGTTTTTTATCTTCGTGATTATGACTCTCGAGATTTCGTTTTGCGGAATTTTGTCTTTCGGAAATATGTCACCATCCCAAAAAATTCCCGAGAGCAAAAAATCCCGAAAATATTAAATCCCGAGGTTCAAAAATGAAATAAGATTGAAAGGTTACTTAGGTGAGTAAAAAATGTATAAATTTATAAAGGGTGATCCAATAAGAGGTTCCGGAAGCTTTTTGGAAATAAAACGCATTAAAATCAAATTAATAATCAAAAATTGTATTTGAGACGTAAGTTCGGTTTATGACATTTAATGTTTGGAATTAAGTTCTTTTAAATGTTCTCCGCGACTGACTCTTAGATGATCCATTTTATGGGTCCCATTTTCGAGCATTTCGACCGAGATTTCGTTAATTACGTGTGTTATCTTCGCTTCTAATGCAAGAATCGATTGTGGTTTATCGATATAAACAAGTGATTTCAGATCCCCCAATAAAAAGTAATCTAACGCCGTTAGATCACAAGATCTTGGAGGCCAAATCACGGGTCCGTTTCTGTTCCAATGCCCATAAACAAAATCGTGGACGAAAAGGAAGGTGAACAAGCTTCAATTCTTGAATAAGCTGTATTTTGTATGCTTCAAACCAAGATATATCTTCAAAATACGCCACATTGTGCCATACGAGAGACCTAGAGCTTGAGAACGGCGACAAATTGATTAATTGCGGTCTTCACGTACACTTTCAGCTACAGCAACAATATTTACAAAAAATCGACTTGTACGTACTCTAGTCGGTTGATGAATATCCAATAACGAAAAAGTGGTTCGAAATTTATTGATTGTTTCGCGCATAGTGCGTTCAGTTGGTCGATTATGAACATCATAAAATGGTCGAAGAGCACGAAAACAATTTTTCACTAAATCCTGATTTTTGAAATAAATTTTCACAATTTGTAAACTTTGTTCTCGCGTAAGTTCATGGTGAAATGTCAATGAATACTGAACGCAAATGTCATATGAACATGACAGTTGTGACGCATGAATTCCAATGGGAATTGTATAAGACTTTCAAATTTTGATAGGGTTTCGGGATTTTGTCTCTCGGGAGATTTTGAACCACGGGATTTTGAAATATCGGAATTTTATATTTCAGGATTTTCTATCATCGGGGTTTTGTGTAAATAAATGTTTATTGTGGTGCTATTTGTTGCTGTCAGAACTAATTCGAAATTACGATTTGTTCCATAGCAATAGTATCTTTGATATGTGATTACACTTAAATCGTCACCCGTCGCAGTTTAGAATGTTATTTTGTTTTCCGAACTCCGTAAAAAAAGGCAGATTTGTTGCGGTGGGCCTAGCTTTGTTGCTGCAACTTTAAGACATATTGATTTGGGAACCTGTAGTTGAGTAATATCAACACAAGTTTTGTGCAGATTGATACCTTGGCGCTCGATGGATTTTTCGTTTAATAAAACTTCCCATGGGATGGTGTTTTTTTAAAGTAGAAGGTAGTCGTCTACAAGGCGATTAAGAACACGAATGTTACCACTAATTTGTTTTAACATTGTTTCAAGACGACTAATGCCACCGCTTGGGGCATATATCTGTGCTTGGTGTACGCGTATATCGCGACTAATTGAACCCAAACTCTGAGTCCGCGCGCCGACATCCTTCGTGAAGTTTATTGGCGATTTTTTAGGTTTAGCGAGATCCTTTTGCTGTTTTTCTTGCTATAGGATGAACGCTGCTTGAATATAATCAAAGAGTTTCCTGATCCATAATTTTTTTTTGGTCCCCTCTACAGTGTTATTATATTTTTATGCAATCCAGATTGGATTTAGAAGATCGAGTGGTTTTTCTTTTGCAGTCACCTTACTGGATTTCAACCTACGACGTATCTCAGAATTTCCCTCCATAATTTTGTGATTTCGTTGGGTACACAATTTGTCAAAAGTTATCTTTTAAAATTAGGGTTGAAATATGGTTTTTCTATTGGTGATTCTGGCTGAAGGTGAGTAGACATATCATGATACTTGATCATTATGTTAATTTTAGCCAATTTAAGTGATTTGGTTAAGAAAAGGTAGGATTTCCAAAAATCATCGATACAAAAAATTTTCAAGATGATGATTAGGGTTGAAATAAGAATTTCTACGATGGGGAGTAGGTAATATCATGCAACATTCTTAGTAAATTCAGTACATCGGATTTAAGTGATTTCATTAATAAAGATTGGGATTTACACAAATCACCCATAAATTATGTTTAATTGAACTTGTGAAAATAGGGTTGAATTGAGGGGTTTATATTGCCAAATCTGGCTGATATGGAATGAACAGTGTATCCTGGTCTTATCAGCTTTAAGACCAACTATTACAAATTTTGGTGGAGAACTAATTTTTTTTTAGAAAGCACAGTCATACAGTGATTTGATAATCACGTAAGAAATTCCGCATTATCTCCCAAAATAAATTATGTACATATTTTAACCGTGAGATTTCCAAAACGGGATTTCTTATGTGATTGATACTGTTGATTAAACACAGATTTTTATGTGTTATAGTGCCCCGCTCTTTCGAAAGCAATTGTCGAATTTCGGCTTGCTGATTTGAAATATGGCCGTACAGACACCGATGGTGCTCTACGCTCTGGACGTCTGAATTCGGTAGTTATTCCAAAAAGGATAAAAAAGTGCATAAAATCATTCTGAAAAACCGTAAAGTGAAGTTGCGTGATATACCTCAAAGATATCAAAAGGCTGTATATATTTTGCATGAACATTTTTCCACGAGAAAGGTCTGTTCAAAGTGGATGCCGGGCTTGCTCACATTGGATCGAAAATAGTATCGCGTCGATGATTCAGAGTGCTGTTTGTAGCTGTTTAACCGTTAAAAACGTGTTAGGTGTCCGAGGGACCAATTTTAGCGTCCGTATTTTGGGATGCGCATGGTATATTATTCGTCGACTATCTTGAAAAAGGAAAGAGCAGCAACAGCAAATATTACTAGACGTTATTGGTGTATTTGAAGGAAGAAGTTGTCCCAAACCGGTACGGCTCCAAACCCAAAAGAGAAGGTGTTATTTCACTAAGACAATGCACCGTGTCACATGCCGTTTGCTACAATGACAAATTTCCATAAATTGAAATTCGAATTGCTTTCCCGTCTACCGTATTCTCTGCACTTGGCTCCCAGCGATTATTACCTGTTCGCATATCTCAAAAACTGCTACATGAAACCAAAGATAAATTGTTCGCCCAATAAAACAATGAAATGTTAAAGAAGCGTTGGAATGAACGTATCACTCTTGAAGGCAACCATATTGATGAATAAAATTAAATTTTGCAAAGCAAATGTTTTTTAGTAGTTAGCCTCGGGACTTATTGACCGACGATATACAATTTTGTTTTTTGACCAACGATATACAATTTGCCATTAAATTTATTTATTTTTCAGATTCACATTTCTTGACATTAAATGTGAAATTTTTACGTGCATTTAGCAAGCAAAATTTGAGACAAATAATCAAAATGCGGATTATAAATTACAATAAAAGGTGTACAGCGCTGGGGACATGTTACAATTGACTGTTTGACTAAACGGTAGGTCCAAACCTAAAAAATTAATTAATCAGTATTATTGCTAGAATACCTGTAAAAACCGCACCTCCAATTACTCGTGAATTCTTTTCAAACCATTTCAATCTGAAAGCAACACAAAGTAATAAATATTTGCGAACTAATAGATTATACGATTTTAACTGCTTCAACCATTTACACAATTTAATGATATTATAAAGGAAACTAATTAAATTTAATTAGATTCTAATTAACCCAACTGGAAGCAAACTATGTATGTAGCAACAAAAAAATTGTAAGCAAACCAAAACAACAACAAAATCGAATGAAACAATAATCATTCTCTCATGTCAATTAAACATAAATTTCATGTTATCGTTGTACAATCAACATAAAATCTTAATACATAAATCTAATATGTCTAATTGGTGTTTTAATTGTGATAACTAAAGCTAAACTTAGTGACTAGATTTTGTTTTTGTAACGTATACTAGAAGGTTGTTCTTCTGCCGTCTTGTATCTGTACTTTATATGTTGAAGAATTATGTTGTTTAAGAAGCGGTGTACACGATAAAAACAAACATCAAACGGAATCTGCTTCAGATGTACCACAACAGCAGCATAATATACGAGTAGTATTCCATTCCAATTCAATATCTCCTTTCAAGTTTAGAAATTCACAAATTTGAAATACTTTAAAGTTTTGAATTGAATCACAAAAAATCGTCAAAGGTGAATTTTATTTATTTTTTTTTTTCAATATAACTTCTAAGAGACCACCAATGTTGTTCCATTGAATTTAAATACGATGTCTTCATATTGATTTTGTATAACGTTTGCCGCACACAAAGACACAACCGCGAAATTGTTAAATAAATCTATCAGACGAATTGTCGCGCGTGATTATCAAATTGAATTGCTTTTGAAATGTTGAATTTTAAATTAAGACATTTTAAAAACGCTGTTAAAATTTAATTAATTTATTTTCTATTTGATTTTAATTTTATAATATAATTAGGTTGTATTTGCAATTATTTAAATGTCGTCGTTTGATAACTTAATTCGAATTCTCGGTTTGATATTCAACGATGAGTTTTCTGATATTTATTGGGGGTACAAATAAGTTTTGAGTTTTTTTTATAATTTCGTATTCCGTATTCTGTATACGTATTCCGCGTCGAAAAAATTCCTCGTTTTTTGAGGCGATCTAAGTGGTTCGTGGGCTTACCCCACGATTTTCTGCGCTTTTGGTTGTCATAGTGGATCCACTTTTCGTCCCCCGTCACGATTTGATACAGAAAACTGTTCCGATTTTATCGCTTGGCCTGAGTTCATACGGAACCCAATTTTCTTGTTTTTGCACCATACCCTAGGGAGACGGTTTTGAATGGCTTGTTACTCCCAAAGTTTCAGTGAGCTCCTCTTGAGTTTGACATGAATATTGGCCCAACAATGCATTCAACTCAGCGTTTTTAAACATTACTGGTCTCCCTTCGCGTTCTTTGTTACTTGTGTCAAAATCACCATTTTTACTCACAGTATTCACATGTTTTTATTGATGGAGCATGTTAACCATATGCTTCACACAGCAATCGAGGTCCATCAGCTGCAATTTTGTTCAAACTAAAACAAAAACGCAGCAGTTACGATCCTCTATACGCGACACAACAACAAAGTAACATGGGATGCAGAACTACTTTTCTATGACACACAAACGACGCGCAACGAAATCGTTGATAATTAATAATTATTGTTCGGAAATCTTCCCCCTACCCGAAAGAAATAACTTATTATCTTACAGAAGTTCTACGGTTTATAGAACTCCAAAACGGACGAAGAACCCTCAGAATCGGGTCACAGAATTTTAAAAACCAAAATTTTTCAATAGAAATAAAAAACTTGACAGAAAATTTTAACTCAATATTTAAACTCACGGAAACCCTTAATTCTAATAAAGATACCGATAAAATGTCAGTAAACGGCGACTACAATGTTAACTGTGCAAATGACTTATTCAAAAGCCTCCGAATACCGGACGCGATAAAGGATTTGCCGAAACACGAAGGTAGTAGGCACACGCTTTTCCAATTTATCGAAAACGTGGAGGAAATCCTAAGTCTGTGCAACGCGATAGATGGTCACCCTTGCTCGAAGGTATTCCTTAGAGCCATCAGGAATAAAATTACGGGCGACGCCAAAAAACAAATTACAATTATAAACCACGTTAAGTTGAATGAAACAAACTTAACTGTGATAAACACAAAACGTGATTTATACCAAGACATGTGCCTCAATACATTCTTGGCGGGGCTTACAGAGCCTATGGGGTCCATTATTCGGGCTATGCAGCCCACATCTCTCAGCGAGGCACTATCAAATTGCCTCAAAGAGTAAAACATGACCTACATGAAAAAAGGGGCAAACATCAACATTCTATCTGTTCCACAAAGAACAGCGCAGCCTAAAATCCTTCACGGATTCCCTTCACGGAACAATTACCCTAGTGGCCCACCAATACTGGCACAAACGGCTGGTTCTAGCAATGGTTTTCATCAAACACCCCAGTATTACAACCATAGACCGTATACCAAACAAAATCCTTAAAATTTTGATAAACACGGGATCAAATAAATCCTTCCTGAACCCAGATCATTTAACGATCGCCAAATAGACCAGAAAGTCATGGTTCCCGGACTCATGGAATTTAAAACAAAGGAACCTTTGGAATTCCTTCTTTTTAAATTTCATAAATATTTTGATGGTCTAATTGGTTTGGAGACGATGCAACAACTAGGAGTAACTTTAGACTTTATCAAATCGATTCTCAAAACCGACAAGGTCGAGATCCCACTAATATTCATACCAAATTATTCATCTAAGCGCTATACTATATTACCAAGAAGTACGCTCGTCGCTGAACTTCCGGTACATATAGAAAACGGCGATATCTATGTAATGCCAACTACAATTAATGGTAACCTAATTATTCCCGAAGGAATATACTATAGTAGAAAATGGTACGCACCTCTGGAAATCGGTAATTATAGCAATAAAGAGTATTTTTTGTCGGGTGGTTCTTGGGATTATTTCGAAAGTCAGGTACCAAACAACATAAAACAATTAAAATTGTTTATGTTATTCTTCAGAAATATAGGCATCGGTACAAACTAATCCAAATGGAAGAGTATTTTTTCGGCCATCAAAATCGAGAAATCTTTTGATATTAAACTAATAAGTTGTTTTTAATACAAAGTTTGAAGCAAAACTTCCACATCAAAATTATAAACGTTATTCAACAATTTTTGGAATATTTCTGTTTAGTTTTGTAAACTTTAAAAAGTTATTATTTCAAACTGAAATTGTTTACAGCCTACTAAAGGGTGATTTTTTTGTGGTTAGGATTTTCATGCATTAGTATTTGACAGATCACGCGGGATTTCAGACAAGGTGTCAAAGAGAAAGATGCTCAGTATGCTTTGACATTTCATAATGAATAGACTTACTAACGAGCAACGCTTGCAAATAATTGAATTATATTACAAAAATCAGTATTCGGTTCGAAAAGTGTTTCGCGATTTACGTCCGATTTATGGTCTACATAATCGACCAAGTGAGCAAACAATTAATGCGATTGTGACCAAGTTTCGCACTCAGTTTACTTTATTGGACATTAAACCAACCACACGAATGCGTACAGTGCGTACAGAAGAGAATATTGCGTCTGTTTCTGAGAGTGTTGCTGAAGACCGTGAAATGTCGATTCGTCGCCGTTCGCAGCAATTGGGTTTGTGTTATTCGACGACATGGAAGATTTTACGCAAAGATCTTGGTGTAAAACCGTATAAAATACAGCTCCTGCAAGAACTGAAGCCGAACGATCTGCCACAACGTCGAATTTTCAGTGAATGGGCCCTAGAAAAGTTGGCAGAAAATCTGCTTTTTTATCGACAAATTTTGTTCAGCGATGAGGCTCATTTCTGGTTGAATGGCTACGTAAATAAGCAAAATTGCCGCATTTGGAGTGAAGAGCAACCAGAAGCCGTTCAAGAACTGCCCATGCATCCCGAAAAATGCACTGTTTGGTGTGGTTTGTACGCTGGTGGAATCATTGGACCGTATTTTTTCAAAGATGCTGTTGGACGCAACGTTACGGTGAATGGCGATCGCTATCGTTCGATGCTAACAAACTTTTTGTTGCCAAAAATGGAAGAACTGAACTTAGTTGACATGTGGTTTCAACAAGATGGCGCTACATGCCACACAGCTCGCGATTCTATGGCCATTTTGAGGGAAAACTTCGGAGAACAATTCATCTCAAGAAATGGCCCGGTAAGTTGGGCACCAAGATCATACGATTTGACGCCTTTAGACTATTTTTTGTGGGGCTACGTCAAGTCTAAAGTCTACAGAAATAAGCCAGCAACTATTCCAGTTTTGGAAGACAACATTTCCGAAGAAATTCGGGCTATTCCGGCCGAAATGCTCGAAAAAGTTGCCCAAAATTGGACTTTCCGAATGGACCACCTAAGACGCAGCCGCGGTCAACATTTAAATGAAATTATCTTCAAAAAGTAAATGTCATGGACCAATCTAACGTTTCAAATAAAGAACCGATGAGATTTTGCAAATTTTATGCGTTTTTTTTTAAAAAAAAGTTCTCAAGCTCTTAAAAAATCACCCGTTATATGCAGCCAGAAAAGTTTTAAAATTAGAAGAAATTTTTTACCGTGTGGACACACATTTGACGAATCTGGTAGTAAATTTTACACAAGAAATTCAACTGAACACAATCACCACGGAAATCCAGCCGCATCCCCTGAAACAAATGAATTAACCGAAAAATTCAACAGAATGCGAATCGACGCAATCTACCCTCAAGAAACACAATCAGACATCATCTCAACGCAACAATCTCAGCAGGGATACTCCAGCCGATCCGACCAGCTGTAGAAGAGCCACTATCACCGGATCACACTCAACCAAAACCAATATCAAACCAACTAAACAATGAACATGAAAACCAGCAAAATTACTTTCTCCAAATGGGTACCATTCCTGCAATGTAACTAAAACAATTTTCAAACGAACATACGAACTCAGGTGCTCAAAACCAATTCCGGCGCACAACCAGCAATCAAAAAACACCGCCACAATTCCGGTGCACAACATAACTAAAAATCAATCAGCAAACAAACATACGATCTCAATCGCACACCTCCGAAACCTTAGCAAAAACCTTAGTAAATAAGCAAACTCACAAAACAAACATTCACAATCCATCAAACCAAGATGCACCAACACTAAACAACGCCAGCATCTCACTTATCAAACAAAAACACATCAATACCGATAAAATAGATAAGTTAGACACATTATCAGGCATAGGAACAGGTACAATAAACACCAACGGATCTCTGACATTAATGCTACAATTTAACGATAAACTACACCTACAACATACATTCCATGTAGTATCAAACGACTTCCCCTGTAGTATCAAACGATACTAGAAGACGGAATAATAGGCAGAACGGCAGACGGAATAAAATTAACGAGCACCTAATTGAATTCTCAAACCACACCGACTACAAAATAATATTACCAGCTCGAAGCGAAACAGTTATCGAAATACAAACACCCACAAACGAACCAAAAATCTGTTCAGCATCTGAAATCAAACCAAGGATATTTACCCCACACACACACTAATTCAACCAGCCAATTATAAAGCACAAATTATTGTAGCCAACACCTTAACAGTTGATGCAGAACTAACCAATTTTTAGCCAGAGTTAGAAACGATATCCGAGACACCGCAATACACAGACCTACCAAAAAACCCCGACGATCGACAAACACGCTTCATACAAACAATTACCGAAAATATTTAGACACTGAAAACAATGTGGAAGAAAGCCTAAGCATAATGAACGTTATGTTTACAATACCAAGACATATTCTTCCTAGAAGAAGACCGACTAACCATTATAAACGGAGTACAACATAATATTAACTTGTACACTGATTCCGAACCAATCCATATATCCAACGTTACCGACTCCCGCAAGCTCACAAGCACGAGATAAATAAACAAGTCAAGGAAATGCTTGATGAAAGCAAAATTCAACCAAGCACGATCAATTTTAACAGCCCCCTTCTCGCTGTACCCAAAAAACCAGAACCAGACGGCAAACCAAAATGGAGAGTAATCGTCGATTTCCGCAAATTAAACGACATTATAATAGGAGATTCCTTTCCTCTCCCAAATATAAACGATTTTCTCGACCAACTCGGTCATGCACAATATTTCTCTACGCTAGACATGGCAACGATATTAAAACAATATTGTCTATAGGTGCACAAGTATGAAATGCGGATTTTTCTCACTAACAAAACATGTTAAATTCGGAAGAATGATAAAAAGTGATAGTGAGTTATTTTTTCACATCTTCGTATGAACCAATGCGCTGCTCAGCAAGTGCGTGACCCATCGATGCAAACAAGTGGTAATCGGCAGATGCAAAGTCTGGTGAATAAACCGCATGGAGTAGAACTTCACAGCTGAGTGATTCCTCGTGTGAAGAACCGATTTGCCGTATGTGATGGAGCATTGTTATGAAGAAAAATGTCTTTGTGTTGCCTTTTTCGGTATTCTGGCCTTTATTCAAGCAGCGAACGGTTCAGATCGGTCAATTGTTGTTCGTAACGTTTAGTATTAACCTCACGTCCCTCTGGTTTCACCATACACAGAGCATCGTCTTTCTGCCGAAGGGATTGGGCCTTGCAGTCGATGTGGATTCTCAAAATAAATCCACTTTTCCTCCTCTGTAACTATACGAAGGAAACGCAAAAAACGAGTTTATTTTGTACCGAGCTGTTTTGCACTTTTTCATTTGCCTGTGGTTCAACTCATGTGGTACCCATCTATTGGTCTTCTGAATCTTTCCCATCTCTCGTAGCCGATTGGAAACAGCTTCTTGACTAACGCCCAATTGCTCGATGAGTTGGTTGTTTGCGAACTGCGGCAAGTTAATTGTGTTTGTGTCATCTTCGTAAACGACAATTTACCGAAAAAACAAATCACCGAAAGCGACCACTCACCGAAAATGATAATTCACCGAAAACGATAATTCACCGAAAACGACGACTCACCGAAAACCACCGTTTGGTAATTTATCGTTTTCGGTCAATTGTCATTTTAGAATTAATTTTGCTTTCGGAAAATAGTTTTTTACGGGAACCGTTTGTTTGCTTACAAATTATCACACTAGTTGTCCATTAAATTCTTCTACTTGCATCTTATCATTTTGGTTCGCTTTTATTATTTTGCATTTAACCAGATATTACACATATCACTCAAAACATTACAACAGCTGAAAAGCAAGATGGTGGTAATCTTTGTTTATGAAATTTAAGTGATTTTGAATCCTAGACGAACAGAATTGTATGGGATTGGAAAGTAGTTTTACGGGTTACAATCGACCGAATAACATGTTAGTGAAGTTTATCCAAACTAATCAAAAAAATCCAACAACAACATTCTTATTGTAATAATATTGGTGGAAGTAAACATTCAGGCGAATTTATATTAAGTAATTTAGAGGAGATGTGATTTTTTAATTGGCCTTAGGTACATTCCAAAGTCATTCTAAGTATTTTCTAAGCATTTAGCACGAACTTCAGTAATACTGGTGAACTACTGAATCAAATAGGAGTGTCCCATAGTATTAGGATTTTCTAATGCGTCTGACAGGGTGTTCCATGAGTTTTAAAAATGTAATTATTTTAATGAGCCCTAGGTACATTCCAAAGACGTTCTAAGTATTTTCAAAGCATTTAGCATGAACTTCAGTGATACTGGTAGACTACTGAAACAAGAAGGAGTGTCCCGAGCAAGTTATATGATTTTCTAATGGGTCTGACAGGGTGTAATAATAACATTTTTAAAAACCATGGAACACAATACTTGCATGGGACACTCCTTTTTGTTCCAGTAGTCCACCAAGTCCACGGTAATCCTCCAGTATTACTGAAGTTCGTGCTAAATGCTAAAATAATTAAATTTATAAAACTTATGGGACACCCTGTGAGACCCATTAGAAAATCGTAATACTTGCTTGGGATACTTCTTTTTGTTTCAGTAGTTCACCAGTATTACTGAAGTTCGTGCTAAATACTTAGGAAATACTTAGAATGACTTTGGAATGTACCTAAGGCCAATTAAAAAATCACATCTCCCAATTACTTAATGTAAATTCGCCTGAATGTTTACTTTCCCCAAACTATTACAATAAGTGTGTTGTTGTATTTTTTTTGGATTAGTTTGGATAAACTTCACTAGCATCAAATAACAGCCACTCCAAAGTGCCTGGTTACAAACCCACAAAAAATACATTTTGTGGTTAGCCTATATTATAAGTTTGTACCGACGATATGTTTGATCGAAAAATATTTAAAAACGGAGAAAAAATAAAATTCTTAAAGTTTTTCATCTTAGCATTTAGTGGGTGTTAAAAGAACGTTGAGAAATATTTATGCATGGATAGTACAAAATAAATTGTTGGTATATTTTCATGATAGCAGTTTGTGATAAAAATTTGATATATTGCAATTTTATAGTTTTAGTGTAGTTCTGCCGCTTGCTGCATAGTCCCAAACATAACCGTAGGGTACAATTTTTATTCAAATGCTGCAATTGCGATTACTGTAATACATTTCGTTGTGTTCAACACACAGTCATCAAAATTATACGATAAATCATCAGGTGTCAGCTGATAACCATGATTGGAGATATATTCAAACAAGTGATAGATTTGTATATTCATCTCGCTCGACCATTCCAGCATAATAAATAACAGTAGGTCAGATTATTTTTGTCATGATATTTTCAGTGTCTAATTTGTGTCGTTCAACATTGTTTGTGTATATAGCAAGATAGAACTTGTGTATAAAGTGGAATGGCCGCCCAAATGAAAGGTTGCTGTTGCATTGAACTGGAAATGTTTACAAGAATAGTAGCCTGGTTCACAATACTAGTCTCGTTATTTAATATTTGTGGATGGTTTATACTGGGATACCACTGGCACCACATAATGGTGTACATGATAATGGGGCCATTTCTTATCGCAGCTTCCTCATATATGTTAAGAGCTACTTACAATGTAAAGTATTATTTATGCCGCATTAGTAAATTTGCATATAACAAAATTTTGTAATTTTAGAAAAATCCTAGTTATGTAACACTGTGGTTACTCATGATAATTATTTCTGTTGTTGTTACTATCTCCAATCAGTCGGTCTGGCTGTATCATCATGTGGATAATCTACGTGGACATGATATTGATGTACATATTTTTGGATTATTTGTCGGGTTTACAGTTTTATTGTATCTGTGGCTGTGCGTTTATGCGTATTATCGAAATTTATGTTGTGATAGGATTGAAAAATGATTTGCTTCGGTGACACAGTATTTTATTAGTAAGCATTTTTAACATGTATTTAGATTATAATTTTTAAAATATATTTTAGAAACTCAGTTTTTGTTGTTGTTGTTGTTGTTGGCTAATTTGCGTCAGTTTTCCGATAAAATTTATGATGTTATGTTCCAATTGTACCAAATGGTCCAAGTAAAGATTCCTCGATATGAAAATTTTGATCGAATTTTGACAAGAGAGCTTTTAGGTGAAAGAAAGCCGGGTATAGGCCACAGCAAATACACCTCCGTATTGCGAATTTAAATATTGTTCTTTGGCAATTTCTGAAATAGGACTAATGTAGAATTTTATTAGTAAAACTCCATTTTCAACAGAGGCCATGCTAAGAATCGAGATTCTAACGTGACATATTTCTAAAATATACTAAATAGAGGTGTAGTGTTATTAAATGTTTAAGTTTTTGAAGTTCTGGAATACGGTGAACAAATTTCAGGTAAATGAAAATCGACCATTAATTAAAGATTTTGTTCAACATCGATTTTGATATTATTTACAGTTTTGAAATTTGTTATGTTTGGGAAGTGGTAAATGGTTATCAACCATTTCTCAACCGGACGCACATGAAGTTATCCCACGATTCTATCACGAGAAATAAAAAAAAATTATCAGGCATCACTAATCAATAAAAACCCACTTGCTCGTATATGAAGTTAGCCTAATTATTTTATAAAATTTAATTATTTAAAATTAGTAATTTGCTCTAACAAATTAATACACAAACTTGATTCCAGTTGTTTCTTACCAGATTGAATATGGCTTGTCGTGGTTCCACACCACAACAAGGTTCAGTTTTTTTTAGAATACCGAACCGTTCCCCTACAAAGATACCTACACATATGTACTTACAAACTTGTTTATGAAATAAATAAGTACTGAAACGGTTTTTACCAAATTACAATAAATGATTAATTAAAACTAAATTATAAATTTCTTAATTATCAATTATATCGCCTTCGATATTTCCATGCGCATGAATGGGAATTTATTTTGAAATTTTCTACACGGGAATTTTGAAATTTTGAATTTTGTGAAGGAATTTAGTTGTTTTGGAATTATTTGTAAATTTGGTTTATTGGAATTTTTGTTTCTGGACTTTTGTAATCTAAAATTATGATTTTAGAATTTCGATTTTGGAATTCATGATTTGGCGAATCGTACCCGACCTGTTCTGGAATGCGGTCCTCTATAATAAAAATGGCTGTAATTAAAATTTCGAGTTAATCCACAAGATATCGAGTGTAAATATTATTTAAAAATCCGGCAGTATTATATTTTATTGATTCCAATCAAAAAATGTAATAAATTTTAAAACAAAATCGTGCGACTCTTCTTGATATCATTGAGGACGGCCGAACTCTAGTATTCGATTCGAGATCTATGTTCAAAATTCATTGCATAGATCTGTAACGTTTTCAACATGAATTTCGAATAAAACTCTGTCAAAATTTTAAAATTATCGGATGAGAAATGGCCAAGTCTCATTCCTCAAGTGCTTGACAAACCAAATGTAACCTTTATTTGGCCCAGTTCCGTTTATTTGGACCAAAATTCAAAATTTCTTCAAACGTTCATGTTAAAATTCTAATTAGTTAGTGTTTTTTTATCTGCCAGAATTTTTTTATCTGCCGGAAATTGCAGGTGACACTTCATTTAGTTTAGTTCTGATTGTTTTCGAAAATAAATTACCAAATCTGGAAATCCGTGACAAAAATTTGAATTTCTCCGATACGAAAGAAAGTTAACGATTGTCGGTTAATAGTATGTATGCATAGTATTAACATAATACTTGTATATATAGGGTGTCTCAGCAAGAGCGCCGGATTTAAATTTGCCGCCATTTTGTTAATAACGAGTTGTACGGTGAATTTTTTCGACAATTGTCCCGTACAGACCACGCGATTGAAGAATATGGAGAAGTATTCAAACCAACAACGTTTATTATTGTAAAAACACATTACAAAAGTGGTGAAAATTGTTCGCATAAATGTGGCTGCATTTCACCAATAACGCGCCGTATTTCCTCTTTAAGATGTTCAACTATTTCAGGCTTATTTGCATACACCTTTTCCTGCACATTACCTCAAAGAAAAAAGTCCATCGGTGTTAGATTGCACGATCTTAGTGGCCAATGTTGATCGCCAAATCGAGAAATGACACGGCCTTAGTCTGCAGTAACACCATTGTTTTACGTGCCGTGTGGCAGGTCGCACAATCTTGTTGAATAAACATGTCCTTCACATCAATCACATCCAATTCGGACCACAAAAACTCCATTAAAATTTCGCGATACCTCACTCCCAAGTTCCTGGTCTTCTGATCCATCAGCGTAAATTTGGTCTCAAGTTTTGTAATTTTGTAATTGAAGCGTTTATCACTATCGATTCTAAAACTTGACGTAATTGGTAAACTGTTTTCGCAAGACTTTCACCATATTTGCAATGTGTTTTTACAATAATTAAACGTTGTTGGTTTGAATACTTCTCCATATTGTTAAATCGCGTGGTCTGTACGTGACAACTGTCAAAAAAAATCACCGTACAACTCGTATTAACAAAATGGCGGCAAATTTAGATCCGACGCTCTTGCTGAGACACCCTATATGTGTAATACTTGTATCTTGAAATATTTTACACGGACTAATCTCATACATTTGTTTTGTAACAAATGAATGTAAAAATTGAATGAACTTTCAAAAAATTTGAAAAACGCTCATTTGATCTAGAAAACTATAAGATAGCTACCTCGTACTGAAAAAACAATGACTGACTATTTAGAATGACCCTAATGCTGCACCAGCACTTGTAGCACAATCCAATGAAAATGGTACTGGACTTTTTTACAAATTAATTACAACATATTGGCACAGCTCAACCCCCAAATTGTAATTGGCGTAATTTTTTAAAAAATATATTTTTTATCACACCACGGTTTCTGTATTTCTGTGAATTTTTGTTGTATAGTGGGAGTGGTACTAGAATTTTTTTTACAAATTAATTACAACAAAATGGCATAATTAATCCCCTAGAAAACTACCCCGAAAGGGAGTAACCGTTTAAAATCATTGCATCGTACTGAGGGTGATACTAGGAGTTCTTACAAAATAAATTACAATATAGTGGAATAGTTCAATTGCCAGAATCTGCCTGTAAAAAGTGAAGCTCTTTAAAATAAAGTTTCTCTGTAAAGGTCATACCTCTTAAATTTATCACAAAAGCCCACACAAACAAAAATCTAGCAAAATGTATCGAGCTTCCTTCCAAACTAAGAAATAGGTGTCCCCGAATTTATTACAACATCCCACACCCACAAAAACCGATCAAAATGTATCGAACTTCTTCCCTGTGCAAGAAATGGGTAACTATGAATTTATTACAACAGCACACACCCACAAAAATCCTATGCAAGAAATAGACACCCCCGAATTTATTACAACATCCCACACCCACAAAAACCGATCTATATATATCGAGCTTCTTCTCTGTGCAAGAAATGGGCAGCACACAACCAAAATAGTCGCACACACACCACGTTAAAAATAGATAATCTACCAAACCATGATCTAATTTTGACATCACTCTTCTAGAGGTGTTACAAAAACAAAATTATTTTTTCTCTAATATAACTGATTGCACTGAACCTACCCCACATAAAAACATGCCGATCACTTTATTGCCCTCGAAAAATGTTTGAATAAAGAGCGAGAGAAAAATTTCCCCAGCGTATTTTATTTTAATTTCTTCGTTTTCGTATTTTCACATGTTTATGACGTGGTAACTGCAGCAAGGAAACTTTCGAATTTCAAAATGAAACTTTGCATACCGATTAGTTTGTGCTAATTAGTGCTCACGGAAAAAAATTAGTGCTAGTCCAGGAGCCGAAAAAACGGGAAAAGAAAATTTCAAATTTCGCCTAAAAGACGGAATAAATAAAATCCGATTTCTAGAAAAAAAAAACAGAAATAATTTAAGCCTAATTTAATATCTTTATAAAGGCCGCTAAACTGATGAAATTTGTGCTAATCATAGAAATATAATTTTCATAAATTTTCATTCATAAATCGAGGAAAACCAAATCAGCCCCTGAAAGATACTATATTAAAACAAAACGGAGAAACATCGTTCAATAATATTTGTGTTGAACAACAAATAAAACATTAGAAATAAAATGTTCTAAAATCCAAGGCATAAGCAATTCAGATAATATATTCCTGTCAGGTATGTTCATTGCAATCCCAAAAATATAGTGACTGAATTTGTGCTAATCCAGAATTGGCCTAAATCCATTGAACAACAACGACCGTTTAATGAACAATTTTCTGACAAAAAGTGTTCTAGAAACCAATGAAGTTGGCAATTCTGATTGCATATTCCTATCGGGAATTTCCTATGTTGATTGCCATCTGATCTGATCGGAATATGCAATCATAAGAGCCAACCTCATCGGTTTCTAGAACACTTTTTGTCAGAAAATTGTTCTTTCAACGGTTGTTGTTGCTCAATGGAATTGAGCCAATTCTGGATTAGCACAAATTCAGCCACCATATTTTCCGGATGCCAATGAACATACCTGGAAGGAATATGTAATCAGAAGTGCCAACTTCATTGGTTTCTACAACACTTTTTATCAGAAAATTGTTCATTCAACGGTCGTTGTTGGTCAATGGGTTTGGGCCAATTCTGGATTAGCACAAATTGAGCCACCATATTTTTCGGATGGCAATGAACATATCTGATAGGAATATATTATCTGAATTGCTTATGCCTTGGATTTTAGAGCATTTTATTTCTATTGTTTTATATGTTGTTCAACACAAATATTATTGAACGATATTTCTCCGTTTTGTTTTAATATAGTATCTTTCAGGGGCTGGTTTGGTTTTCCTCGATTTATGAATGAAAATTTATGAAAATTATATTTCTATGATTAGCACAAATTTCATCAGTTTAGCGGCCTTTAGAAAATTTTAAAATTAGGCTTAAATTATTTCTGGTTTTTTTCTAGAAATCGGGTTTTATTTATTCCGTCTTTTAGGCGAAATTTTAAATTTTCTTTTCCCGTTTTTTCGGCTCCTGGACTAGCACTAATTTTTTCCCGTGAGCACTAATTAGCACAAACTAGGCTTAATCGTTATGTTATCGCTTCCCTGCTGCAGTTACCCACGTTTATGTTTATGGTATTTTGGTTTACTGTCGGGGAACATGCCATAAAAAATGTATTTACGGAAAAATGTAAAAGTAACATTTTTAAATTTTTGTTTTAATTTTAGAGAAAATGTACTCGTATGTAATGAAAAACTACAATAAAAAAATAGATGCGAACCTGGAAATGTAAATATTGTGACATAAACAATTGTGGAGTCAGTAATTTAGTGTTACCCGGGTACACTAATCGATGACGTATTTTGTACGAAAAAAATATTTCACCACGCGCCAACTCGGCAAAGGTGAAATCGATGACGTCAATTACCAGGCGATGATAAACTCAGTGATTGTGACGATCAATAAATTACTAGTTCGAAACGAGAAAAATAAGGGTACTGATTCCAGTGAAGTTGATTTATATAGAAAATGCAACACGCGTTAAATGTTTTACTGCCTGCATTCAGGCTTAAAAACCATTTAGGGTGGATTGTTTAATAAACAGCAGGCTTTTATCTCGAAAACGGGGCTAAATATGAAAAACTTTTAGTGAAAATTGTTCAGAGTCGAGAAGAACAAGTGGTGTAATTTCGTAGATATAAGCAAATTTAGGTTTTTTTAAATTATGCAATTACACCTATAAGGAGTTAACAAATGTTTATCGAAATTATAATAATTCGCTAAGTCATAGTACTTTTACTTTTAGTATATGCTGAAAAATTTGATTCAATTTTTGAAATTTGATTTGGTTATTGGCTTGCGGTCTCATAAGACGGTGGACTATTTTAATTACAGCATTTCAAGTTTCATTAATTCGAAACACAAAACTGTCTAACCTTTTGATAACGTCACCTCGATGTAAAAAATTTTTGTTATCTGGGTATCATCTTGAAACTTGCTGAACATAAACATATGAAGATATAGCAACATAACGATGATCATGGCAAGTCTATACCACCTTCCTTTCGGTCATCAAATCCTGAAAAATATTAATTTAAAATTATCTCAGACACCGTGGAGGCCTTCAAAAATATAAATATAGCGCCAATTTCAACATTCTGTTCAAGTTCAGTATGTCAAGGTTAGTAACTAAACTTAGGTTGTTAAGGACTCTTAATCCAAGTCTCATATACTCTGGGACATACATATAAAAGTGCATACAGCGTTAATCTCAATATACGGATTAGCTTGGAATTTATATTGTTATTAGTCTTTCGAGAATTTCAAAATGTGTAAGATAAGATTTTAATTTAGGGTTCTGGCTAAGAATATATTCGACCGGTGATATTGTTAAAAGACAATACTTTGATTTTTCTATTGAGCAACAATCAGCCTGCCATCACCTGCTAGTCTAAAGTATGGGAGCTACGTATCGTGGTATTAAGAGTACCAAGAGTAGGAGGATTCAGGCCTGCTTCGGTGACGAAATCATCACTATCGAGCCACTATCGGCTGTCCCCAATTGGGAGTCCTCTTAAATTTTCTGTGGCTAATTGTGATGGACCTATTACTCAGCAGATTAAAAAAGTCCTGATGTCTTAATTGATAGTACAATAGCGTAGCGCATACAACATGCTCTTAGGCTAGTAAGCAATTTCGGGTTGCAAATAATGCCGAAAGGTAAATAGCTTAGTGTTATGTTTGATCAAAAACTGAAATGGAACACCCACATCTCGTACATTATCAACAAACTAGTATAGCTTGCTTCATCTATCAAAAAATGTTTGGTAAAACGTTGAGTATCAGTCCACAAATGACACTATGGCTGTATCAAAGCTGCAGACCACGACCTTTCAGAATCTTGGCCAAACTAAATCGGTCAAATGAAATGAGAAATGAAATGATTTAATTGAGTGCAGAGCTAATTTTTAGACTGTCCTAGTTCCTTTTAAATATCAGAACTCCTGCACCCAACGCACGATCCATCAAGTGAAGGTTGTACAAGTATTAAACTTGAACTGGGTAAAAAATTTTGTCAAATCAGATTGGAAAACATCGCTTGAGATATGACAAACCAAGAAGCTTCATAATTGCAACTTTAAACGGAGTGCTCTGGTTGACTGTCCGTTATAGAGATCATACCATTGTAGCACACAACATGACTTGGCCAATTTAACGATCACTTACGTCACTGCCATTATATAGCATAGAAAGCGATTTTATATAATGGCCCAACACCGAACCCATTGATTTATGACCCTATAAATAAATTTGAAATGAAGACCCAATTGTGTGTCGAAAAAACATTAATGAAATTAACGGGCCCACCAGACGACATCAAAATCGAGGGGGAGGAAAATTTGAAAAAGCAACCAAAATCAAAACATTAATTTATCTCACAATATGGTGCAACATCACATGGTATAACACCACGCAACATGGTGCAATATGACGCAACATGGTGCACCATAACGCCACGTTGTGCAACATGGTGCAACATCATACAACATAGCGCAATATGCTACGATATGATGTAACAAGACGGCCCATCTGGAGGATTTCTAGTGAACTTTCCGGAAATCAGAAGTACTTGTAATCATTTGTTTTGCAATCGAACACTGAGTTCCCCCAAATTTTATCAAAATCATTGAAGGAAAATAAAATGTAAACAGAAGGTTTGAAACCCCAATAAGAACCCCATGAATAGGGATCAGTCGGTTTCTGGTACTCGAAAACGTAAGGAGGACCCTTCGAAAACAAACATTCCAAAACCTAAAAGGTTCTAAATAAAATTAGCAACAAACCGGTTCAGATCATTTTCCAAAATTTAAGCGGAAATGACGTTTTTTAATAAAAAAAACTATTTCAGCAAAAATTTGGATTTGTACTGGCCAGACTGATTAATTGAATGGGATGAAACTTCATACTTAAGCTTACTCCACAAATTGGAATATCCCAGTGAGTTTTGGACGAAATCGGGCGACCGGAAGTGGCAGCGTTCATAGGAAATTTTTCGTTACGCAAAAACGATAAGTATTGTAAATTAAATTTCAAACAAAATTAGTTCAGATCAATTTTTATATTTTATCGGAAATGACGAGTTTTGATAAGAAAAACTTGATTTCACCAGAATTCGGCCTCTCTACAGTAAACTTTTTCCATTAACTGGAGATGTATGCAAAATTTGGGAATCTGTGTAGAATGTGACCTTCTCCAATCTGTATACATGAACGGCACCTTTTTTTTTATCTCCATGGTTGTTGTGCGAAGTGGCATTTCATTTTTAATTTTTTCATATGCAGCTGCTTATCCTTTCAATTATTTCTCTTGTGAGCACCTCGGTTGCGTACACAAATTCCTTAGCACGTCGCCAGACATAGAAATCCATTGATGTGAGGTTTGAGAGCCAAGGAACAGGGCCATCTCTACAAATCCATGAGTTTGGGAATCATCCAAGTATTATTTTACTGTTCGTTGGTTTTGTGCCAGACAGTCGTCATTTTGAAAATAATCGGTAAATCTTCTTCTAAAACTCTCAACTCAAGTAGCTCATTTTCAATAAATTTGAGATAAATATATCCGGAAAGGTTCCGGCAAAATATATTGGCTGATGAGGTTTCGACCAATAACACCAGCCCAAACATTAACGCTGAATTTTCATTGAAAAAAATCCTTCCTTTTCGTGTGAGAATTTTGGCCTTTTCTGCCCCAATGGTGCAGAAATGCAAAATCTACAAAAACCGTCCAGCATTATCACTCTCTTCGAGACCTGGAACAATTAATTAAATCCATGAGTTGTGAGAGAAGAAAAAACTAGATGTGACCTTAAACTGGAGTGTAATGGAATGCATGCCTTCCATCTACCCGTAGAACCGACCACATTTTCCAGACTGATAAGTTTAGTCTTTCAGCGATAACTCGTAGTATTCTTTCATAGAATACTGCCACATTATGTTGCCTCACATTCACCTGAGGCTCACCTGAACATGTAAGCTGCCGGTCTCCCTCAAACGTTGATAGGTTGTTGAGAAGGTTTCGTGATGCGGTAAATGTCGATCAGAATATCACTCCTGATAAATTTTTCTCGCTTCACTTCAGCAGATAGTGAAATATCGACTGAACAGCTCAAAGTAATTAACACCCAGCTAACTAATAGATTTTTAAAAATCTATCAATAACTTAAAAGGTATTTTCTTAACTCTGACACCGGCAAAATAGTATCTCTTATTTTGACCACAAAATGAGTTATTTCAATGACATGTAGTATACCATTGGAAATGGTGTAAACTAGAAGATTTCTTAAAGTAAAGCTAATTTCAAAATAATTCTTAGTTTTGTTAAATGAATTTAGAAGGAATTCGCAGAATACAATAAAAGTTATTGCGTGCCTTTACGACTACAAACAAAAAAGTTATGACCATTTAAAAGTGAGATTTTGGGAAATTTAAAAAAAAAACTTAAAAATATCATATCTCAGCTGCCAAAAATTGCTATCGGTCCACGCGCCAAACACCTTATCTAATCCATACAACTCGATTTTCCAACCCATTTACAAATAGGAAAACATTGTAGTTTGATGATGCGACCAATTTTATTAGGTGTGCAAGTAGAAACTTGGCTCTGAATTTGGTTGCATTAAAATATACTTGGACGAATCCAAATCTCCCGTCATTTTGAACATATGTAGCTTGGTCATTGCTGTTTTTATGACAAAAGTTTCAGTCATTTACAAACTGTCGTTCCGTGTGTGTTAGTTTTAAGAGATGGATGTCGATAAGCAACATTTACGTCACTGCATTTTATTCTGTTTTCAAATGAAAAAAATGCTGCTCAAGCTATGGAATTGATTAATTCGACTTTGAGTGAATATTTTGCGAGTTATTCAACAATAAAATAGTGGATCTCAAGATTTCATTCCATACATTTTGATAGTGGGTTACTTTTACAGGGAAACTTTATTTTAAAGAGCTTCACTTTTTAGAGGCAGATTCTGGCAGTTGAACTATTCCACTATTGTAATTTATTTTGTAAAAACTTCTAGTATCACCCTCAGTACGATACCGGGATTTTAAACGGTTGCTCCCATTCGGGGTAGTTTTCTAGGGGATTATTATGCTATTTTATTGTAATTAATTTGTAAAAAAATTCTAGTACCATTCCCACTATACAACAAAAATTCACAGAAATACAGAAAGCGTGGTGTGATAAAAAATATATTTTTTAAAATATTACACCCCTTAGGGATACTTTTTGGGGGTTGAGCTATGCCAATATGTTGTAATTAATTTGTAAAAAATTACAGTACCACCCCCACTATGATACAACAAATATTAATTGAAATGCCAACAGCATGGTTTAACGAAAAATATGGGTTTTGAAGAATTGCACCCCTTAGAAGTAGTTTTTGGGGGGTTGAACTATGCCGATAGGTTGTAATTAATTTGTAGAAAATTCCAGTACCATTTTCATTGGATTGTGCTACAAGTGCTGGTGCAGCATCACCAGTGGTAATTTAAAAAATCAGTATTGAACAAAATCAGGGCAGAGAACTGACTTTTCAAGCGTTTTGTGTACTAGTATATGCTCTGTTATTTATATCGTCTACTAACGAAATCGATTGTTTTGTACGTACCATGAAAAAACCATATCACTATCATTCCAGAGAATCTACGTACATATCCACATGTCAATCTTTTCATAATTTCATAATTCAACAGATTAATGAGAGCAATGAAGAACGGATATTTTTCAGTGTAAGATGTGCCATACTAATATTTCTAAACATTCCATTGGCCTAAAATTATCAAACGCTAGAATCAAATGTATTTGATCGTGACTACTGTTCTCGGATCCAACGACAATTTTGGAACTGGTTTGATTTATTATTTGTATGAAAATTGTTATTGTGACCCGCGCCACAAGGTAGTTAAACATGAATTACATGTTTTCAAATGCTTTTATTGATTTATCAAATTTATGGGTTCACTATAGGTCGATTTTTTGCAGGCCCCATATTAATATTTGTCAAATTACAAATTCTTCACAATGAACAGAAAACCGCAAGAAATTGATCAAATAATTTGTGAGCCTCTTAATTACGAATTAAAATATACAATCTAACACAAAAAATGTCCGGCCATAAAAATAAATTAAAATTTAAAAAAATCTGCAATCTTATTATGACGCAAGATTATAAACTTTTCTCACGACTTAATTTTTTTTGCCACTTTTTAATTTTTGAAATCATCTTATCACGCGCATATTTTTATAGAGATAATTAAATTATAGATATTGATACGTAATTTACATACACACACGCATTTAAAATTAATGTTCATCTGACACACAAAAAAAATTACATGCATATTTATGAGGAACAACCTATGTGATAAAAAAAAAATTGGCTTCTATGAGTGTTGAGTTGATTACGAACCATTTCGAAAGGTAGCTGTTTACTGATTTATTGTAAGCCCAATCAACAAAAACTAATAAATTACTATTAGGCATAAAATCAACATAACATTATGTTTTATTATTGTGTTTTGACTAACGATTTCATAGATGTTAATAAATATCGGCGCCTTGGCATTTTGCAAAATTTCGCCAACGCGACGCAGTCGTCTTATTAAATTAATGTCATTTGATAAACTTGCACACTCAATCAATGCAAGCGAACCTGTTTTAAAAAAAATTCGATTAACAAATGATCAATCAATCAAAGTATAGATACACCTCGTACCGACAAATTTACTAGATTTTCTGGGAAAATCGTAAAAACCCAACAAGTGACACGATTGAGAAGTTTCCGACAAAATTTAAAATTAACGAAACATGGCGGAACACAAAATTTGTCGAAATAACAAGAATGCACATGGATTAGTAAAACTGTAAACATGTATTAGTAAATGCAATGTTAGGCTTATTTATGTTATGAAAAGTGGATTGGTCAATACGCAATTAGTAAACTAGCAAGTTCGTGAAAGTCACGCCAGAAGCCTCATTTTAGAAATCCTGCGGTTTTCTTATTTTGTCGATTAGTATTTAATTGTGAAATTTTGTGCGTCTAACGGTAAAATTGAGGTTATCACACCAGAAACCCCATAGATCCATTGGTTCAAGTACAGGGTGGGCCATCTAACTTTTTTTTTGAACTAGCGGTTATTTTGAGTATGGTAAGGGTTATGTCACTTCTGATTTGATAGAAAGTTAGTTTTATCCTTTCGCTGAACGAAAATGGTTATGTATTTGCTTGAACAAGGCTGGGAAATATTGAAACATTACTTCGAAAATCATGGTAATGTTACAGAATGTGGGCGAAAATTGCGTGCAGTTTTCGGAAGAAACGAAGCGATGGGAGCTCCATATGTGCATTATTTTGTGAATAAAGTTAAAGAAACAGGCTTGCTAATTAATAAACAAACACGAACCAAGCAGCCAACCAAGCGTACACCCGAAAATGTTGATGCTGTAGCCGAGAATGTGCGTGAGTCGCCGGAAACGTCAACTCGCCATCGTGCTCAAGAATTGAACATTTCACGCACAACTTTGCAACGAATTCTGCATAAAGACCTTGGTATGACACCGTATAAAGTTCAATTGGTTCAGAAATTGTTTTCGGTTCGCTGAGTGGATTTACGATCGACTTGAAAAAGATGCCGATTTTGGCAAAAAATCATCTTTTCGTATGAGGCGCATTTCCATCTTGGCGGCTCAAGCAGAATTGTCGCATTTGGGGCACGGAGAACCCGCACGTTATCGTAGAGAAGGTGATGCATCCTCAACGAATGACTGTTTGGTGTGGATTTTGGTCCGGTGGTATCATTGAACCATTTCTCTTTGAAAATGAGCAAGGGGCCGCCGTTGTCAATGGTAAGCGCTAACGCGCCATGATAAACGATTTTTTGTTCCCGGCACGTGAAGAGGAGGACATAGGCAACATTTGGTTTCAACAAGACGGCGCTCCGTGTCACACAGCACACGTTTCAACTGATCTTTTGCGCACTGTCTTCGAAAATCGAATTATCAGCCGAAATGCTGATGTGATTTGGCCGTCTCGGGGCTGTGATTTGACGCCGTTGGACTATTATCTTTGGGGTGCCGTCAAAGATAAGTGTTACGCCGATAAACCAGCAACGATTGACGCTCTCAAGAACAATATTCTCCTTGCCATTGAAGTCATAATGTCGCATACCATCGAAAATGTGCTCAAAAATTGGACCGACCGTATGGGGTACGTCAAGGCCAGCCGAGGCAGTCATATGAATGAAATAGTATTCCATAATTAATCGGAAGGATTGTTCTTTACAATGAAAAAATAAATTTGAAAAAATATTGAGAACTTTTTGTTTTATTGCATTTAAAAAAAAACATTATTTGGCCCACCGTATATATGTTTAACTTTATTTTAGTTGTGCCAAAACCAAAAACAATTTAGCTCTCCTCCAGAATTGGTTAGGATTCTTGGACCAGAACGTCCATATGTCACCATTTAAGCGCATTATATACAGACTTTGCCGTTCTCGATTTACTTTGTTAGAAAATATCGCAGTTTTTTATCGTTTAAATATCGCAGAAATTGTTTAAACTAGATTTAAATAATCTGATAAGACCATGAACCATAGGACCATTCTCCATATCAGTCAGAAAAAAATCATTTTTGAAAAATTTTATATGATTGGTTTCTGCAAATCCTGCCATTTTTTCAATGAAAGTACTTGAATTAATTCTATGGGTTGCCTACGTTTATTCCCTTTTGGCCACTGACATATAAACAAATGTTATGGTCATTTAATTGTCCTCAGGTTACCTTCATTTTTTTAAATTTTTTCTTAATTTTAATGCTGCAGTCTGATAAGACGACCGAATTTTTTAAAAATCAAAAATCCAAGTTTCATTAGTTCGAAACCAAACTTCCAACGACTTGGTAACTTCATGAATCTACGAGTAGATGTAAAAACAATATCTGGCTATCACCCAGAATAAACCAAATTTGATAAAATAATTTAAATTACATAAATAAGAATTATTACGAAATGTTGTAATTTGTACTAAACTAATGAGTGTTAATTGGAATTTCTTCTGAAATAAATAAAATTTTAATTTACACAATTGGATTGGAATTTATAAAATGGATTTTAACTTTTGTTTTGTAAAGAGTTGTTTTAGAGTTTAGGTAAGTTGAAATTTGTTTTGAAATAGCGAACAATTCTCTTCCAAAACTTCAATCAAAATTGAACTTAGAATTGCCTAATTCCAAAAATTCTTGAAAAATTCATGACGCAAATCACATCCCATAATCCAAATTTCACAATGATTGGTCAAGAAATGGCCGGGTTCTTAAAAAAAAAAATTTTATATGTTTTGGAAGCTCCTGCGTTAAGCGGAATTTCTTAAGATTTCAGCAAAAGCGGGATTTTTAAAAGCCGTATTTTGAAAAGCCGATATTGAAAAAAGGGGATACCGAGGTTTTGAAATTCGTTTTTTGTGTTTTATATACGGTAAAAGATTTGTCTAACCTGTTATTACGACACTCGTTTTAACGGACCCCAATTTAACGGGCCGTCGATTTAACGGACTATTTTTTATTCGTATCTTCTTTATTTCTTTCTTTTTATTCTGAACAATTCTTAACATATTATGATGGGAGTGGGTATGCTGGATGAAAATGGGATTATTTAATCATTTTTGGAAGAAATTCTGGAATATGGGTCACCTGGGACATTGGATGGAAATGGGACTCTTAAATTATTCTTGGAAAAAGTTCTGGAATATGACTCCCTGAGACGAAACTCGTTCATTTTTCAACCGACATTAATGGAAATGGGTATGTTGGATGGAAATGGGATTCCCAAATAATTTTTCAAAGTTTTGGAATATTGCCAACTGGGACAGAACTCAGTAATTTCTTGACCGATTATGATTGTATTGGGTATGTTGGATGGAAATGTAATTCTTAAATGATTTTTGAAAGAAGTTCTGGAATATGGAAACCTGGGACAAAACTCGGTAAAAACTAGGACGAAACTAGGCAATAAGCAAGGGTCTTTCTTCAATCAAGCGGGTCGTGACATTAACATGTTTCTGGTACGGCTGGACGCCTTAACATCTATCACTAGTACGTGATCCACACATGGAATTAGTGGGTTGAGCGGTAGGCCAAATATCTACTCTCACAAAAAATCACGTTATGAACCCTATACAAAGAACTCGGATAAATTTATAGTATTCTTATCAACAACGACCTCAAAAATTGTTCAACCTTTCGAACCAAGTGGAAATTTACACTTTTGAGGTACTACAAGAACATAAATGGTCTAAGAGTTAATTTCATAAAACAACCAATAATTCCACTCACCCTCTATCAGAAAAGAGGAAAATATAGGATTTGGTATCTCATCCTCTGGTGAATACAGCAGTTTATTATTTTATAATCCCATATTTATCCAACGTGCAGAATTCCATCATTATCGGTTAAGTAATAGCCGTGTCCCGTTCTAGGTGGCCATATTAAAAAACCCCTCCTAGAAATCAATAATTAATCTTATTTCCATTAAACAAATCCAATCCCATCGTAATTCATCCCAATCCCATGTGGCCTTATTCCAGAACTTCTTCCCAAAATCAGGTAAGAATCTCATTTCCATCCAGCATACTCCACTTCCATCCAGCTGTTTTCCGTCTCAGATAGCCATATTCCAGAACTTCTTCCAAAAACTGTTTATGAAGCTCTGTTCCATCCAACAAACAAAATCCCATCATAATCGGTTAAGAATTGGTTGAGTTCCGTTCCATGTGGCCTAATTCCAGATCTTCTTCCACAAATTACTTAAAAATCCCATTTTCATCCTACGGCTACGAATTGATCAAGTTCCGTTCTTTCCAACAAACAAAATCCCACCATAATCGGTAAAGAAATGAACGAATTATGTCCTAGGTGGCCATATTCCAGAACAAGTGTAAAACCTATAAACGATTAAATTTAAAAACATTCGGCTTAATCGGTATGCAAAGTTTCATTTTGAAATTCGAAAGTTTCCCTGCTGCAGTTACCCACACCACGTGATTGTTTTATTAAATAGATGAATGTACGATTAATGGTTTATCTTAGGAGATAATTATGAGACATATAAACTACAGAAAATATTTTGATATATCTAACTACATGTCAATTTTTTACTTGCTTATTACATTCATCTAGAATCATGGCGCTTTCAAAACCTTGTGATGTGAATTTAAAAGAGGTACTCGTTAAATACAGAAAAATATTTTTATCTATCAATCCCCAAATGACTGTTCAATAGAGTAAAATAATTAGTTAATATCACTGTTGGTCAATCGTTATAATGTCGTTTTATGTTTGTCGCACCGATATGTCACCGACTACACGTTTAATGCGAAGTGTGTTATTTGTTAAACTAAACTTTCTAAACCATAAGCACATACTTACTGTAAAGCACAGTGAATTAAGATAATTGTTCGCGACGGTCTTACAGATCTACATAAACTACTACTGGCATAATGTATACAAAATATGTGCGCAGCAGCAACAACAGCAACGCGGACAGATACAAAAATTCTTTTTATTGATTTCTCGGAATTTTATTGAATTGTAACAAACAATTTGATCAATTTTCCTTACAACAACAAAACTAAAATATTATAGATAATTTTTATTTGTCTTTTTTGTATTTAATTTGTAATTGATATGAGAAACGCTGAACAATGTTAAGTATGCGTTAAGTGAATGGAGATTATCTTTGATACAAATAGGATTGTTATGTGTTTACTTTGCGACGAACGCAGAGAAATGAATTACGTATACGAATCGAGAAAAATTCTTTGCTGTAGTCGCTTAATGTATGATAATTATTATAACATTTAGATGGGAAATTATTTAAAAAATTGTTCTGTGTAATTAGCCAAACGATTTTACCATATGGGCTTAACCGTAGTTTTGCCTTGGAATTTTTACTATATAGCATTGTGTGAATTTTCTAAGAAAATCTGGACATTAGTGCGTGATTAGAGAAATCGTGTCAATCTGTTATCTTAGAACGCTAAGCTGTAAATCCATATAAAAATTCCGAACAGTTTCGTCAGGTCGACCAAAATTAAGTTTAATCATATACTAAATCAAAATAATAGATTGGCCCATTCATATATCGATAGGTACGAGTATATAATGAAATCAACACTGTGCACAACAACATCAAAATCTAATATCGTTAGATCGATATTATAAATTATCAGATTATACTGTAGCGAGTTTTGACATGAGACACTATCGATAAATAGAAAAATTTTATGACATCAATTTGTTTTGAGTTGGTTCCTATATATAGCCGTCGTACATATATACAATCTTATTGATAAGAAATAAATTGCTATAATTTGTGTGATCGTAACAACAAGATTTTATTTGAATAATTAAGAAATAAAAATTATGAACACACCTGTAAAAAAAAAATCGTCTTGAAATGTTGTTGTGATTTGATCGCACATAACTTTGACTTTTGATCGTTGTAATGAAGTTTATTAGGCGTATTAGAAGAACCATTCGTTTTGTCACACCCACTATCATATACGTCGTATACGAGAAGTTGATTAGAAATTTTGTATAATCCGATCGGTTTGAACAGCTTATCAAACTAAAAAATTAGACGACTTCCTTGAATTGAGTTCTTCATAAAAGCGGTAACCTTATTTATTTAGACAGATATATTTGTCAGACCATCACAAATTTGTTACGTCAGCGGTGTAACATAACTATAAAATTAGGAAATACTGTACCTGAAGCAAAAACCGTTTGTATGTAAATCGTATTTTGAAAGTACGAATTCTACTTTACCACTTGCTGCCAGAGCAGAGGATTCTACTTAGTCTAGTGGGTTTGGATAACCATCTGATAATTAGATTTCTAATCAAAATTATCAAAAAGCACCAAGCGGGGTGTTAGGACATATCTTGGTGAACGATTTGCTTGAAATTTTGGCAGCTCGTCAGACTATTATTCCGCGTCTCGAAACAATCATGTTTTCGCTTGAGAAGTGTTTCGAAATATTTTCGAAGTCAGTGTTGTGTAGCGGAAAATGTGCGAATTTTGAATTGATGGGTCGTGAAAGAGCGACAAGCGGAACCATTGTAGTGGACAATGCTCACACCCGAGAATATTGCGGCTGTGGTCCATAGTGTATGATAGAATCCATCGACCTCAACTCGATGCCTATCGCAGCAACTGGCCATTAGTCGTACCAGCCTGAGGAGAGTACTGCACAAAAACTCAAATTTTTCGTCTACAAGTCTGAGTTATCAGCGTGGCCATAGATCAGCTTCACGATGATGTCGTTCATAAAGGGTGTTTTTGCAGAGGTTCACATCTTTAAGCTGGCAACACTGTTTTGTTGATCAAAATAATGATTTTGTTCGCCAAACTCATCGTGTATTACGTCCATTTTACGGTCGTCATAATCATCCATCAGTGCAGGTAATTCGGTTAACTATGGATCGTTTTCGCACCACGTGTACTTTAAATGATAATACGAATCCAGTAAGATCCAGCGTACCGAACAAGCAATAGACACTATACAGTGTAGCATTGAGGAAGACCCAACTCAATCATTTCGTTCATCCACTTTATGGAAGGTTTTATCTAAGGATCTTGGTTTACGTGCTTACAAAATTAAAATCAGGAATTAAAATCATCCGACCATCACACACGCCACCAATTCGGCCCATGGGCTGAAGCACAAATTGATATTAACGTTGATTTTCCTAACAAAATTTCGTTCAGCGATGAAGCTCACTTTTGTTGAATGGGTACGTTAATAAACAGAATTGTTGGATTTGGGTTGAAGATAATCCACAATCCACTGCCGAAACACCATTACATCTAGAGAAAAACCCAACCTATTTGGTGCGCTTTATGGGCCTATGGACTACAGTCAACGGTGAACGGTATATAGAGACATGATTTCCAACTTTTTTGTATACCACAATTGGCTGGCATAGATCTTACTGATATGTGGTTCCAACAGGATGGTACCACATATCACACAGCGCGGGATAAAATTAGTCTACTCAAAGAAGCATTGATGAAAGACTAATTTCACGTAATGGTTCTGTTAATTTGCCACCGAGATCGTGTGATCTAACTCCATTAGATTATTTCCTCTGGGGATATGTCAAGTCACTTATCTACGCCGATAAACCACAGACGATTGAATATTAAGCTAGTTTCAATGGTATTCAAAATGTTTTTCCTTGTTTTATTTTAATTTAAAATTGTGAACCTCTAAAAAACACTCTTTATTTTCAGGCGAAGCGCATTCCCACCTCGAGGGCTATGTAAAAGAGTAGAACTTACGGGTTTGGGATTCGAGACAACCACACGTAATTGTAGAGCAGCCAATGCATCCACCAAGAGTGACTGTTTGGTGTGAATTTTGGAGTGATGGCATAGTTGACACATTTTTTTTCGAGAACGCTGTGGTAAACGGCGTTACTGTTAAAGTGGTTTCAACAAGATGTCGCCATATGCCACATGCCATTCAACTCAACAACGCAAAATTTGACAACCGAATAATTAGCTCTTTTGGAGATGTCAATTAGCCTTCGTGGAGCTGTGATTTGACGACGTTGGACTTTTTCCTATGAGGTTTCGTTAAGGATAGATGTTATGCGGATAATCTAGAGACAATTCCAGCTTAAAAACATAACGTAAGGCCAGCCGAGAGAGTCACATGAACGAAATTGTTTCTCATTCTTAAATCAGAGACTTCAGCCTACACAAAATAAAGATGTTTGCTTATTTTATATCGTTTTTAAAAACAAACTTTTAGATGGCCCACCCTTTAGTTAAATACTGGAATACACTTAAAGGAATAAAAGTCCCAACTTCTAAAACGAAGTTTGAACTAATAACAGATATTTCGCCTTGGTGCAGTTTTATCACATAATGTGAGACTGATTATGTTTCTCACAAGTACTCTAAACAAAACAATAAAAAGTACGAGGGTACAATTTAAAAGAACAAGCTTGCCCATAATCTGGACATTTACATTTCTGAGAAATTTCCTATATCGGGATCCAAGAAGGTAAAGATCTTTACTGACAGCCATTCACAAACTCCCTTAGTTATAATAAAAACATTAACTCAAGAATGAAACGATGAAAGGAGAAGAAGAATACAACTACGAATTTAGATGCAAACCAAACGCAATGTCATCAACCCAAATAGTTCTTCACACGACCTAATTCCCACGGTCGAAACTCCTATTAAGGAGCATTTTGAAACCAACTTATTCTTAACATAGGCAACGAAAACTCTTACCTCATTTGTTCCTTGGTTTCTCTCCATCTGGTACGCTCTTCTAGGCTTATGCACAGAATATCAATGTTTTCTTATATTAGAGTTCCACCAATTTTTTCGTTTCTTAGCCCATCCTAGAAATTGAGTGTTGAGATCAGATCCACACGAGCATCATTTGTATCGATCGAAATAGTTTCCTGGAAGGGGTTCTATACCGTCCCAAGAGCCAACCAAGTCTCGGAGTTTTGCTCCAACAAGGCTCCATTGATCGTTGTTAGATCAATATTGGAGTTCCCATTAGACTAGAAGTCTCCAGCGATCATAACCTTTTAGTGTTCACCGGATAAAGAGCCTAGGATCGTTTCGGTTTTGCGCAGATGGTACTCGATCGGTTCACTGTATTGACATATATTGAAAATAGATAGAATGAACCATAAAATATGATTTCCGAGTAAAATTCTTCACATGCGCAGTGGCTATCACAAAACTGAATTAGGTTCACCATGTTGATGCCAACATTATGAATGCAGTGTTGGGATTCTCAGAGCAGCCTGTTGTATGTCGCTGATTTAACTATCTACCAAGTGTGGTTCTTGCATACATAAGATATCTTTCTCGTAGGTGGAGATGCGTTCACATATTCCTCATCCAACTATATTGGCACATTGCATGTTGGTTGAGGTGGCAATACGCAGGTTGCTGTTACAATGTCCTAAATTTTGACTAATCATCATGTTTAGTGTTAGATTTCAGACGTTGCACAGCACTTTTGTATGCGTTACCGGAAATGCGACCTACTTGGTGATCATGTTGTTTTTGAATTTCCTTGCAGCTTGCGTAACTGACAGGTGTGTCTTTATTTGGACAACCCTTATAACACCATGATCAGTGCAGTAAGAATAGGTCTCTGTGCGCGCCTTGCAATTCTTTGCAATAAAACCGTATCGCTGGCATCTAAGGCACCTAGCCGGAGTTACAAACTCTCTCACATGGCATCGTAACCAGTTCACATCAAGTCTTCCACACTTTAACAATATGTTGTTGGTTGCCGGCCCAACTTCTACCACTTAGTGAGCAATTTCTTGAGTTTTCGTACCTGTTTTATGTAGAACCTTAAATTGATTCGATCCTGGTGATTTTGATTAATTAATTAATTTGTAACATCAATAACTACTAACATCAAAGATAATTACGAGACCCACGCCTCCCAATTCCACGTTTTCTTATATAGCTTTAAATCCGAGGAAGTTTCAACTGTAACCGCTACATGATTTGGGACAGCGTTTGTTACATAGTGGATCTTAATATTTGATTCACTGGGGCGTATGGCTTGTTTGATTTTCGTGGTAATCTTCCTCGTTCCTCGTTGAATTCTGTGCTACTCTCCCTGTAATTTTTGAATTTGCACTAAGGACTGAATTGCAGCCATCTCTGGTGTTTATTCCACAGTAATCAAAGTTATTGGTTCCTAGCTGCAAGTCAACCTATGGTTGCATGCTTCCTCCAGTTTACCAACTACTAGACTAGTTTCCGCAACCACCTCCAAATTTCTCAATCTTTATGTTTTTAAGGTTGTTTTTAATGTAATTAGATAATTCTCGAAACTTAGGCTCAGTTAATTTCCTATTCTTTGTTTGCTCTATCAACGTTTCAAGAGAAATGATTTCTATCATCAGGTTTCCATGGGGCCTTTCGCACGTTTGTGCTACTTCGCCATATCCGTACCATCGTTCGAATCGTTAAAATTCTTACCATATTTCACCTTTTTGTGTGCATGTTGTCAGTTAGCTTCTACCAAAGACTGATCTGGGCATGAATTTCGGCTCAATGACTAATGAGAATGACTAATGACTTTGTATTTTGTCATTCATTTAGTTTGAATTTTAAAAATATTTCTATTTCCGGTGGTTTAAGGTAGCTGCAATGGTGGCCTGGTGAAAGAAGCAAACCCGATTATTATTCGAAAACTAAAGCAGAAATTACCAATAAATAGTGATATTATTACTGAATGTCATTTATCATTAAACCGGAATTTGCGCCCTGGATCACGCATTGATGATTAAATATTTATGGTATGGTCTGGACTCCCAACTATCATTGGTATCAAGTTAATTGGAATAAAGCTTCTTTAGTATAAATGGTACGAACGTGTGGTGTGTTCTCGCCAAAAAAAAACCTTAATAGCACGTAAGTTTGGATAATTGGAGAAAGCTTTTCTGACCCACAACATCAATGTTACCATGTTATTTTTGTGATTTAACAATAGAGCACCATATGGATATCTAAAATTACTAGACTTGGGTCAATGACTTGAGGAGGACCAGTTGAGTCATGAAAAGTTAAACAAATTTGGTCTAATATTATTTCCAAAGGCATCACAATGAAAGGATTAAACATTTTTCAAATAATTTTAACACAAGCTATTCAATGCGTCTTTTATTAGTCTCGAGATAAATTGATGTAATTTGTCCATGTTGAACACAAATAAGCAACAAAATATACTTAACATATTAACATAATATAAACAATGAAATTAAAATCTAAACGTTGGAGGTGTAGGTGGATTAAAATTTTGGAATTTTTAAAATTCTCGTGTTGTATTAGGTATTAACGGCAACGGGCTTTAAAAACAAGTAAATTACCTATAATATTTCAATTAATGAAAAAATTTTATTCCGGGACAAATAACAATTCTATTATACGAGTATTTTATTTATTCAAGATTAGGGTGATTAATTGGTGATAAACTGCTTAACGTTGTGTGAGAAAATATATTGTGAATTGTATGACCATCGTATATTACAGAGTAGCGCACACCGCATAGTTCCAAAACTTCTGTAAAATATTTTAAATATATTATATTGATTTATTATCATAAAAACTATAATTTAAAACTATTGTTGTATCTTAAAGCTGTATACAATCATACTAATAATAATAATCATCATTAAGAAGAATGGAAAAAGCAGAAAACAAAAACTTAAGTCTTCCACGTCTTTTACCACAAAGAATAAAACTTATGTATTGGTCCAACAGAAATACAGCAAATAAATGTAAATCATCGAGACAAGTGGCAAGCAGTTTGTTAGCGTTATACGGTGTATGTCTCCCCTCCTACTATTTACTTGTCAAATTGCAAATATCACCTCAGGTGTAACTAATTGCAAATATCGATTTTGCAAAACAACTTCACTGTTGATCACTACAAAACATAAAACAACCCAGCCTCCGTACCAACTGTTCACTATAATTGTTGCTGCTGCAGTTGCTGCTGCTGCTGCTGTAATAACCACTAAATAATGAATAAGAAGTAATAATTTTTTCTAATTTAATTTTAATTTACAAAAAATAATAATAATTAACAATTGGAATCGATTTGTTTGGATTTCATAAAAAAAAATTAAATTTTATTTGTTACTTTCAGGTTTAATTATTGTTATTACGATGTTTGTTATTATGAAAGGTGGATAAATTAAAATCTCAAGTGGAATTTTTATGTCCAAAAATTTAGGTCACTATTGTGCTGTGCACATAACAAACACATATTGTTACTATTTACAAGAAAGGCAGGTACATATCAACCAGTGTGAAAAACTTAACAAAATTTTTTATTTTAAAATTTACGCGACTGTACATTCAATATTTCCTCGTCAATAATTCAATAAAAATTGAACAGAAGGGATTGAAAATCGCGTTATATTTAAAAGTAAACTCAATCAATTTTTTGGAGTGCTCAATATGTGTTACGAGCCCGATTATGAATATTTCCACGGGGTTTCAATAAATAACGTAAACAAAATGGCATTATACGCATTTGCTGGGAAAAATAGTGCCACAAATTCGGAATGTAATCATGGCAGTCCAATCTTGTCAAATCCACAAAAAAATCTATTAAACAGACATTTTACTTTCAAAATGTAAATAAAATGCCTTCAAACTCAGCGCAATTTCATAATTTTGTTTTAAAAACACTCTTTCCGGTTTATATCATTGGTGAAACATCGTTCAACGATAAAATCTTGAGTTCGGAATTCTTCCCTATTCGATATGTGGTTTATATTATATATTACGATACATCACTACCTAATGAATTGGTAGATATAACGAATCCATCGATCGAGCAATTATGGGTTAAAATCGTCATCAATAATAAGTCAGTACGAATTTACGTGGCGTATATTCTACCTGATTTGTCTGCATCATCGTGTACCAAGTGTCACGTCACAATTATAGAAATTACCAATACGGCTGATCAATCAGACAATAACTGCGGATTTCAATCTCTCAAATATTAATTGGGCCTATGATGAAGAAACTAACGAGGTTATACCTGTAAACGTGAATTCGGATAATGAGCAAATTTGAGCCAAATCTGCGAATTAAAAACTGGACGAAATCGAAGCTTGGACCTTATTTTTACTAATAAACCAGTTTTATTAAAACCAGAAGAATCACCAACACCTTTCGTAATTAATGATAATCACCACAAAACAACAGAAATAATATTGGAAACCAATATGAATAAGAGGGTACCAAAATTACCAAAACCGGAAACCATATTGCAACTTCAGAAAGGCCAATTCGAATAACTTACAACAGTCTAAAAGAATTGATTTATTCATTCCCGTGTCATGAGCAAACCGAACAAATACCCTACATGATATGACGATCAACTTATCAGTCTTAAAAACAAAAAAGACAAGGCGTATAAAGAAAACCTCAAATTATGTTGCCAGAATAGTAAGGTAAGTAAAGATTCAGCCTGCGGATGGAATTTAATGATCAAAAGTTTTGTGATCCACAGATCATAACCAACATGTTTGCTAAGTTTTTCCAATCTGTTTATAAAGCAGAGGACATTCATACTTATAAAGATCCAACCACTAGTGATTATAGTACATTCATATTTACTCCACACATCGAGCCAGAAGACATCCAGCGAGCATTGGTAGGATTCGGAGAAGGATGTGGTCCTGATGGTATTCCGGCTTCTTTTTAAAAATTTGGCAATTCCTCTAAGCATTCGTTCAATCAGTCATTAAAATTGGCAACTTTTCCACAAAAGACGGAAATAACTAGAGTGACGCCTATTTTCAAAACTGGATCAAGAAATGATGTTTCTTGCTACAGAGGAATTACATCCATATCGGCTATACCTAAATTATTTAAACTAGTAATATGCAACTCATTCAAAGCAGTGCTTCCGCGGTATTTATCACAATATCAACATGGTTTTATGCCTAAAAGATCAGTAACTACACTGAGAGAAATTATTGCCCACAGAGATATGTTTTCATATAGATTTTAATATATCTCGTTTCGGGACTAGAATATTTTATATCTGTGAATATGAAAAATATAATGTGGGCAAAAAGTAGTGAGACTTTTTAATTTAAATTTCGCGCGGAAAACCATTCGTCGAAATATTTCTTTTTCTATGTTGGTATGACTGTCAGTGACATCTGTGCCAAATATCACATATCAAAATAATCATTAGTGTTTAGTATACGCTTGCCTTTCTGAAGTACAAAAAGTGCATTCGGCGATTTTTACAATGAGTGAAATTATTCAACAAAGAAATTCCATTAAATTTTGAGTGCGGAATCAATTTTGTGGTGCCGAAACGTTCAGAATGTTGCAAAAGGCCTTCGGTGATAATCGTATGTCGCGAGCAAGTGTTTTTGATTGGTGCAAATTGTTCAAAGAGGGTCAGAGAACGTGTTGACTACGAACCACGTCTAGTAGGACGGCCATCAACATCAAGTGATGATCAACACGTTAATAAAATCAAGGAATTTTTGCTCGAGAATCGACGATTAACGGTCAGAGACCTTACTGGCATTGTTGAAATATCGGAAGGATCAGTAAAAGCCATTTTGAAAGATCATTTGGGCCTAAGAAAAGTGGAAGCACGATTGGTTCCAAAATCACTCAATTTTTTGGAAAAACAGCGTCGCGTTCACGTCTGTGAAACAATGCTTTCCGACTACCAGAAAGTCATGAAACGTATTATAACTGGTGATGAGTCTTACGACCCGGAAAGCAGACGATCATTCGGCCGAATATCGTGCCAAAGGTGAGACGAAGAAGAAAAAACCACGTCAAAGCAAGTCAAAAATCAAGGTGATGTTGACAGTTTTCTTCGATTATCGAGGTGTGGTGCACTCCGAATTCCTTCCGACTAGCCAAACTGTCAACAAGGAATATTATTTCAGTGTTATATGTTGTTTGCGCGAAGCTATTCGTAAAAAGAGGCCGGAATTAAGGGTTGACAACTCTTGGTTTTTGCACCACGATAATGCACCTCCTCATACTGCATTGGTTTTACGTGATTTTTTCGCCAAAAATTCCACCCATATCGTTCCGCAACCACCGTCTTCGCCTGATTTTCCGTGTGACTTCTGGTCGTTCAGCAAACTCAAACGACCGCTCCAGGGAAACCGTTTTGAGTCAATTGAAGACATTAAACGTGAGTCGCTACGCGCATTGGAGGCTATTCCGGGAATTGACTTTAACAACTATTTCGAGGATTTGAAAAACGTTGGCACAAGTGTATTGAGGCCAGAGAGGATTACTTTGAGGGGGACGAAATAGATTTGGAAAAATAAATAAAGAATTTTAAAATTATGAATAAAGACTTACTATTTTTTACCCACAGTATCATATACCGCCTGGAAATTTCTAGGACCGGCCCCGAACATCAAAACGGTTCCAATATAAAAAATTGAATGTGTTAAGATTTCCCATTGAAAGCTTGTTAATTCTTAGGGCATCTCACTAGCCCTAAATGTACAATGTTCTGGCATGGGCAAATATGGCGCCAAACCGTGTGAGTTCTGATTTACAATATTTAAACCGCACACACGCGGTATTAAACTTCTAATTTAACACTTACTAAACACAGTATACCACTTGTTTATTATTTCGCAAAAAAAATATATTAAATGTTAATGTGTTTCGCCAAGTACCTACGGCGCATAGTGTCAAAAGTATTATATTTTAAGTTGTATCATTTATCAATTATCAACCGCGTTATGTCAAACTCACGTTATCTACAAATTTATTTTTATTTCTTTACATAATCTCCTTGTAAGTCTACTTCTCCCAGCGATACACCCAGCTCTTCAACCCGTCCAAATAGTACTCGGCGTCTTTCGTTGGAAAATAGGTTATGACGAAGGTGATGGCCTCCAAAAATTTCTGACGTCGAACGCAACTTTTACCTTAAGAACAAAAAAAGTCGCTTGGGGATAGAACTGGTGAGTAAGACGGGTGGTCCATCAGTTCAAACCGTAATTCGTGGATTTCTCCAGGGCAACCACCGAAGTGTGAGACGGCGCATTATCTTTTTTTCGGCAAATGTGCCCGATTTTCCGCAATTTCAGCCTTCTGCCTGTCAAGTAATGATGCGTAGTATGTTCCTGAAATGGTTTTCCCGGTTTGATGATAATCGATTAAGATAACTCCATGACTGTCTAAAAAACAGTTACTACGAGTATCACTTACCCAGCCGAAAGGACAGCCTTTGCGTTTTTTGAAGCCGATTTCTTCCTGGCCGTCCACTGTTTTGACTGTATTTTTGATTCTGGAGTGTAATGATGTATTCAAGTTTCATCAACAATAATTAGCGGGCGCCACAACTGTGATTTATTGTGCCTAAACTGTACCAACAGAGCGTTGGAAAGTGAGCAAAGGCGGTACTTAATGCGCGAACAGCTTTCTCATACCTAAATCTTGATTTAATATACGACAATTACGTTCTTTGGACATGTTCATAGCCTCTTCTATTATCACTCTAACTTTAATTCGACGGTTATTTAGCACCATTTGGTGAACTTGGGCGATGTCATCGTCAGTGGTTGCTGCTTTTGGACGTCCCAAACATGCATCATCATCCAAGCTGGTACGGCCACGTTTAAATGCAACTGCCCAAAATTTCAAAGTGGTAAATGATGGTGCAGAGTTCATGTACACAGCGTACAACTCTTTGATTTGCGTAGGTGTATTGCCTTTCAAAATTAAATATTTAGTGGCAGCTTGATTCTCGTTTTTCCCCAAAAACACTCACATCAACCCACTCAAACGATAGTTGAACAACAATTGCGCATCCAAAATGTCTGATTTCGGTGAGTATCTTTCAATGCATACGCAAACACACTCCTCAGTTGACGAGTGCTGCCATATTCATGTTGAGGTCGGAAACCTTTCAGACAGCCAGCACGATTCGATCTATGAAAACGAAATTTTAATGGCGTTTCATTTCTCATTTTCATTATAACAAATTGTATCCGGTTGGTTAGATATGACATGACGAACCTATTTTTGTAATCGAGTGTGAAAACCCATATCCGAATAAACTCTGGAGTGCGATAACAGATAGAATCAAATCCTTTACTGAAATCCGTTTACACAATTTGATGATGATTTTCTATCTCGCTAATTATTTTACTATTGAATTTAACCAGACTAACCGATCTAGAACTTCTGCTACTTCGCTGGCGCTACATCCCATGAAGGAATTTGGCCGCCTCAACAATGCTCGCTCAGCTAACTCGATCAACAACAAAGAGGCGCCTGTTCTACACCGTCTATGCACTTAGTAGGGGGCCTCAAGGGAGGTATTTACAAGAGATGACGAAACTAGTATTAAATCGCATCTGACCATCTTGTACCTAGATTCATGTTAAAGCATCATCATTGGACCATGATTCATGGTAAACTCATTGATGATTCAAAATAGTCTCAAGAAAATGGGTTCCGTATGAACTCAAGCCAAGAGACGTCGAACGCCGTTTTGTCACGTACGAACAACTGCTCCAAATCGTGAGTAAGCCCTGGCATGCATCAACTTCAACCATCAAACCGAATATTCATGGTAAGAAACTAAGGCTGTGTATCTGGTGGGATCAGTTCGGTGTCATCTGCTATGACCTACTCTAGCCTAACGAGCTAGAACAAACGGGCTGTTTTGCCAATGGGAGCAGAACTTTTTTGAGAGACACGATGCTTATGTCGTTCACATAGGCTAAAATTTGACTTGATTTATAATATATACAGCTGCGCTATGCTATGTTGAGCTGGCGAATGACATATTTTAACGAAAGGTTGAATAGAATTTCGAACGCCTCTGCGATTTTACCTTGGACTACCACCTTGTTTTTAGAGCCATTCATTAATATAAATCTATAAATTTTAAAGGAACGCCCAAATGTTACAAAACACTCCTTAATGTGTTAATACAATCCCAGAGAAAAAAAATTTTAATAACTTTTCAGCAACTAGAAGAAGCTGTAGAATAGGTAACTGCCACTGTTTTCGAGCATTTCGTTTCATATGCCATCCTCACGAGTGGCCTTATTATTTTTCATTTTGGATATGATTCTAAGCACATCATCGTAAGATGGAGCAGGTTGAAGTGTAATTTCATTATTGATATGATGTTGGCCGTTCACTAGAGAGATAATTTCGCCACACTGTCAGGATGTTGTTTGTGTCCATTTGTCAAGATTCGTTGCGATTCGTTGCGATCCCTCTCCAGATTCGTTGCGAATAGCGCTACTACGTGAATGAAAGCTGGCAGCGATTTATTTTAAAAAACGGTATCTGTCTCTTAAACTGGCAGTTTCGAAGTTAAACACTTATTGTTTGTGTTATTAACGTTTCGTCCATCTACGCAGTCGGTTAGAGTATTTTTTCGCGACTATATAGTTGTAATGTGATTCCCTTGTTGATTGAGAGAGGTACGTTTTCGTGCGCGAATATTCTTTTTGAATTGAGGCAAGACAATGCTCATCCAGCCAATTATTTCTATGTCTTGATTTATTTTTACCTAGATTTGCCGGTGAAGCAGTGTCAAATTCGTGGTAGATATGATCCAAACAAGGTAGTGTTTTGCCGTTTTCCTTATGAACCAGAATTATTAGGGAGCATCATGAGAATTACTCTCTTCAATAACATCTAATACCAGCATTCTATCTAATTCAATGTATATCACCCGCTGCTTCGCTGGGAACATGGAGTAAAATCTCTTTTCGCCGGTTTGGCGTCATCCACATCAATTAATTGAGAAAGCAGCGTCAAGCCCTAACTTCGCACTTGGCAAAAAACTTTCGATTGTCCGATCCGATGTTACTCATGTGTGTTCGATACACATGATGAACTAGGCATATAGGCGCGCGTATTAGGATCCAGTGATGCTTCCCATTGTGGTTAATTTGACGGAGTACAAGTTATGTTTAAAATAAATTGGTGTGGTGGATCGGTAGTGAAAGTATGTTTTTTCGGCGATTCGATTAGTGAGTTGGCGTTTTTTGTCCTCGGAGTTACCACTAGATAAAAGAAATAGGGAATTATGGGTTTGAATCGACTCCGGATCGGTATTTCTTGTTGCTTCTGCCCGATTGATTCTGGAAAAAATTAATATTAGTGGCCCCTGGTTCCCAGATCTAAACATCTTGAATATCTTGATGCTATATAGTACTTTTTAAGCCTCACCTACAACAAAAGGTGCCACTTGGTGGAATGGGAGTATCGCTAAATGTGTGACGAATGTTACAGAATGAAAAAAATGAAATTATTGGTATTAGGCCGTATTGGGACAATTAGACTTCATTGGTACGTTCAATAATCGAGTTTGTGGTTTATTAAAATTATTTGGTGGAGCTTGAAGTACCGATACAGAGTCCATATCAAAATCACAACTCTGTAATTCGTCTACGTCGCAAACGTATCTTGACAAACCGAACAACAACGAATAAAGTCATTGATGGTAGGAAAGCGTTGGTCAGTTAAATGCTATTGTAAGACCGGTTTCAGCATCAACGCACAGGCTACGTGATAAAAGTCTGCAAAATTCTCATTAGCTTGATGTTTTCGAGTTTCTATAATTCTGCGAGTTTCATAGTCGGTCTTTTGATCCGTGAACATTTCTATAAATTGTGTTTTTAGTTCCTTTCAATATGCTTTGAAATTATGACGCCTTTACTCTTTAAGCACTATACTACCGTCGACCATGAGGTGGTCTTCGTGTAACCTCACTGAAACCGCGGGTATAAAAATCTATCCGCCACTTGAATGATTGATCCACAGCAGATAAATAATTTGAGCCAGTAACTATATTATTTCGATCATTCGACATTCACTGAGCACTCACGGTAAAGTTAAAACATGTTAATTGAGCTTTACACGACTATATCACAGTCAAAACTAGTAAACTAATTTCACCTAAATACGTCTTAACTAAGATACGAGATCTCTATTTATAGTCATCGGTATCATAATAAATAAAATTTATTAATTCAAAAAAGGGGAAATTTTATTTTAAAACGAGGGATTGGAACGGAAACCACCCAGGGCATCGTTTAAATTTGGCGAGCGATATTGATGAACGACGATTAACCACCGATTACGTTTTTACAATGCTGAATGGTCCAGTTTCGTGGAACTTGAAACGAAAAAATACGATAAGGCTTAAATAAATATGATAAGGCTTTATTGTGATAATAAAAGGAACAAATACATATCATTCGAGGGAGAAACAGATCGACCTAAAAAATTTCTTCAAAAAGGAATTTGTTGTGAGTGAGCGAGCCATAGATTTAAAACAGAAAAAAAAATTTGACAAAGGAAACGGTTACCGATGTTTTAACAAAACCACTACCGAAGCAGCGGCACCAAAGTTGTTTAAAAGCAATCAGTGCTATCAATTTCAGTACTGATTTATGGATAAAACTTGACTTCCGCTTTATCTTTTGTTTTGAATAGACGTGTCTTTTATTTCGATCCGCATTAAAACCTCCGTCCATCAATATCTACTTGTATATGTTACGGTGAAAGTACGAAATTGGTAAACCTCCGAATAAAAATTGAAAAAACGGGCAAATCTATGAAATCGAAGTCCTATATTCCCGAAAGATTCACGTTTCACTCCACGGACTACCTTTTATGATTCTAGCGCAAAGTCATTTGACCGATTTTGGACTTAAGCCGTAACCTATTTATACGTAGTTACCTCCAAATGATTATACAAAACATTTGTGTCTCATTCAAAAAATTTTGTCTTGCAAAATAAATGTTACATAATCGATATTAACGCGAATTTTTAAAAAATACCGTACCAAATGACAAGTGATTGACATTTCATTCAAACATTAACCAAACTTATCAAACATCTTCAGCAGTTTCATAAGCAAAACGCGCACACTCGATGATCTAAATCCATATAAATGGGTTGTTATAAGAAAGTTAAACAAACAACAGACACTAGAGGAAGACAATAGAAAAACACCTACAACTCCTACAAGTATACAAGTTATAGATTTGAGACTCTTGAAAACAAACCGAAATATTTTATGTTTACTTTACATTTTTGAAAAACGTTATTGAGTTTATTATCAACACACTATACACAATATAATTCATCGCCTCGGCTACCAAATGAAAAATAAATTTGTTTAAAGAACGTGAATTATATGTGATGATGTGGGCGCAAATGAATACCACTGAATTGATGTTTTTCTCATCTCATTTACAGTGTAAGAATATATAACCAGACGAACGGTGAGAAGCTCTTACTCTATAAACAGTCATTAATCATTTCGATTAACAGCTAAAATTTGCAAATCCACATCGAATCTTGGCCTGTCAACTATTAAAATTTATTAACATTACGATTTGCTCGTACGCTCTTTTCCATAACATATCTTTATACCATCGTTGTTTGCCATCAACATCATCTGCATTCAAAAAAACTGTCACTTAAGAAATATTGTGTTCGTATTCAGCCGTATACGAGCACATAAGGAAATGGAATTGTGTGGGAGGGCCCTTGCCATTTACATTACAACAGCAGATAAATTTTATGGTTGTTGGAAACAGGAAGTAATAAAATAAAATTCTTTTTATCCAGGTTACCCAAGTGGGTTATTCTGAAGTTATGATAGTATCTACCTTAACGTCTCACTCCAAATTATTCTAGAAAACTAATATTTTCCGTTTTAATGTGACAAATTATCAAATACTTGAAATTTACGCCAGTGTAATGTTTAATGTTGGGGCTGAGGGAAAAATTACTACAAAATATTATCATGATATCAAACCAGTGTAAGATACACTCAAACTACCAATTGTATTTTGTGAGCTTTTAAAGGTAACTTTGGACTAAATGGCGAAACGATTCTGTTTTTTTTTTTGTTCTTAACAAGCTAAACGCAAAATTATGCTGGACCGTAACTTTCACTAATCATAACGTTTAATTCCTCTAACTACCGGCTAAGTATTCATTCAATTTTGTTTGGGAGTTGGCCATTTTACAATGGCATTCCAAGTGAGTAGACACATTAAAAAGCAACTGTAAACGGCGGTGAAAGCCATAAACGAGAAAACTGAAATTATCAACGGAGTTTATCTACTCAATGACGTACAGCGGAGCATGCAATAAATGGTGTCCGCCACGCCGCCCTGAACCATATCAGCCGGAATTAAACCAACAAAATAGTGGAAACCATACTAGCCGGAACCCGGCGAGTGGCCATTGACCTCATGGGATTCCGGCTGATCTTTAGTGGTATAGCCGAAGTATTAAAAAGTGTACAGCAACCAAAACGGATCATGCTGATGATTCATGCTGTTGATATTTATTCAAAATATGTATTTAGTTGACATTTGCTGTGTTTTGTTTATTCACTATCCGGATCGGGTTATTGAGAGCTGAGCGGGAAATTATGTATTTGATCTTTATCTGTTGCCCGTATTATTGCTTTACTAATGAGTTTATAAACAACTGCATCTAGCTTCACTTAATTATGTGACAGTCCATAAGAGAAGTAAAATACGTAAAATTTCAACGAAAGAATTGTATACATATTCTATAGATTGGGGAAAGTCCCAAAAACTTATGCTGCATACGATAGCAGAAAATTTCCAGCAGGAAAAATGTGTTTTAGCTATCCACCGATCGAGGCATCACTAGCACAAAAAGGAAATTTTCTGCTGATATTTTTTGTAACCAGTAGAAATCTTTTGAAATTTTTCATCATAATCTACCTACATACATGAGCATCATAGGAATTACAATTGGCGTTGAAAATGACTTCAAAAATTTATGGAATGCTACTGACGCCAGTTGTGATTCTTATGTTGCTCCTGTATGTAGATTATGATTTCAGCTACCATAAAAACAAATACCTAGGGTAGTTACAGGGACGTTTTTCAACACTTTTGGTAAAAAAAACTGAAAACATTTCACATTAGAATGACTTCAAAAATTTATGGAATGCTACTGACGCCAGTTGTGTTTCCCCAGGGTAGTACCAGGGGCGTTTTTTAACACTTTTGGTAAAAAACTGAAAACATTTCACATTAGAATGACTTCAAAAATGTATGGAATGCTACTGACGCCAGTTGTGATTCTTATGTTGCTCCTGTATGTAGATTATGATTTCAGCTACCATAAAATCATATGCCCAGAGTAGTTTCAGGGGCGTTTTTTTAACATTTTTGGTAAAAAACTGAAAACATTTCACATTAGAATGACTTCAAAAATGTATGGAATGCTACTGGCGCCAGTTGTGATTCTTATGTTGCTCCTGTATGTAGATTATGATTTCAGCTACCATAAAAACATATACCCAGAGTGCTACCAACATGTATTTGCATTACGATGATTATGATAATTTTTAGTATATTTTGACAGAAATTCTTTTTTTTAAAGAAAATTTCATTTTTTTCGTTTCAAAACGTTTAAACAAATATTTTCACTTCTGTTTCATAAATGCTTTGATTTTTCATAAAACTTTCTGCTGAGAATTATTGATTTGCTTAAAAATTTCAAAAAAATTCTGCTGGTTTCAAAAAATATCAGCAGAAAAAATTCGATTTTGTGATAGTGATGCCTCTAACGGTGAATAGCAAAAACACATTTTTTCTGCTGGAAATTTTCTGCTATCTTATACAGCATGAAAAACTTTCAATTCCATTCTGATTCCACCAAACTAATTTGACTTGACGTTATAAAGAACAGTTTAGCTTGCAACATTTTCAATTTTGAAATAAGAAAAATTTCCTATATGAAATTTGCCAGCAAGTAGAAACGAGCTCCGGATAGCGGCTCCGTATAAATATGAGCTGGAGCTAGATAAATTCCTACCTTATTGCTTTTCCTTGTTTAGGACGCACAGTTGAATTAAAAAATAATCTTAAAAGAGTAGCAAGTTTTATTCAAGTTTTGTTAAAGAAAAATCACGAAGGTTATATGTTCCACAACCATCCTAATTACTTTGTGCTCCTTGTGCAAGCAAAAAATGGTTCCGTCTCGTAAAACGCCGGTCTAAAAACAGAGCTCAGATAGTGTACAATTGATATTCTAGAAGTTACGGCAAACCTTGTTATAGGTAAGCTTATATGTTGTACAACCATTTATGCACAAAGCTATGGTTTCAGTTGGCTTTAAATAGTTTCAGCTGGCTTAATACACTGTGCCGTAGTTGGTTTGGTTCTATAGGGTACGATTTCAGCTGGCTTTGTATGGATCTAACTATATGGATACGACTACTATTTTAGTGATTCCGCCTGAAAGCTTATATGTTTCACAACCATTTAAGTATACTTTACTGGGCGACTTACACAACAGTATTCTTACCAATGGCTTATAATTTTAATAAAACAATTTCACACTGAACAATTTTGTTTTATTAGCTTTATACTTATAGAAATTAATATTTTGACTGAATTCCCAGGATTATCAAATTTCTTTTCCACCTGACTTGCAACTTTCTAAATTCTGACAAATGTTCCATTCATTTTTCATTTCTCTAGATGAAATCTATTTTGATCGTCATTGCTCACCTTTGCTAGTTCATAATATTTACCTTAGGAACCAGTATTAATGGATGGTCATCATAGTAACTAGTAGTTTGTAGTTTGGCCACTGTAAGGATCGTCTCTCCATCCACTCTTTCTAGACGATGTTTATGGAATGTGGAGCATTCCGCGTTATCCACGAAGACCACTCTCTTGAAACTAGCTTTCAAGAATTCAAATACGAGTCGAAATTGTTTTTCGACACCTATGAAATTCGATCCACAGACACTATAAACATCTGAGCAGACATGCCTTGGTCGGAAGGTCAATTATTAATTCTATAGGGAGTGCACGGTGCTGATACACATAAATAGACACACATAAGATCTGAAAGGTTTCTGCCCTCTTTCTCTTTTATGGAACGTGAGTATTGATTCAGAGAAATCTATACCCAATTGCAGAAAGGCTCGAATATGTTAAAATCTACACGAAGATAAATTTCCCATTTCCTGTGACAATGGAATTGGTTTTGCTCTGAAGCACTATAAACACCTCCTAATTACCTTGTGTATTTCTTGTTTCGCCTTGATTATCCAAAATTTTTGTATCAACATACTTAACATCAATTCAGGACCGACATGTTATTAACGGCTGTGATATTCATCTACAACCAAAATTGTTAAGCGTATCTTCCGTCATATGCATTCTTAGAACTACTCTACAACATAGACTAATGTAAAATGGTGAACAGTGCCCACTATTATTATAACTTTTCTATTTCGAGATTCTACAAACATATCCTTCATCTATCCTTGTCCGGCTCGATATCAAAAATAATTTTATCCACATCCGCGAACTGTTTCAATAGAACTTTTGCCCGTGCGAGTTACGAATGAAGACCATCGATGTCGCGTTTGTCCCTGCAGTCTACACATAGTTGTGCAGTTTTGACATTTTCTCTTTGACATTTGAAAAAATGTCTTTAAAACTTTAGTTTCAATTCTGAACTATTTTTTCGGCACGGTACTTCAGTGTTCCACGCAAATAATTGATGATTAACGATTGGTGAGAAATTGGCGCAATTAATTGACGATTAGTTTGCGAGAGATGAATGCTTTGTGACAAACACAACATGCATTTGATTTTTAGATAATATTAAAATGTTTACACAAAATCAGATAGTGCACAATGATGCGCAATGCATTGTACTTCATGTGCCATAGTTGGTTTGGTTCTATAGGGTACGGTTCTGGTTAGCTTAAAGTAGTTCCGGCAGCTATTGTAGAGGTTCTTGCTGACTAGTGATGGTTGCGGCTGAAAGATTATATCATTTAAGTCCATTGTGCTCATTGCACAAACCCTTCTTGGTTTTGGTTAATAAAAGTCTTGTTCCAGTTGGTTTTAAATTGTTACGGCTGGCTTAATTTCCGTTCGGCCTGAAAAATGAGATAGTGCACAATGCGTTAATACACTTCACTACTAGTTTCATATGATGCACAATAGACGTGTTTCTTACATCATACAGTTGGTTTGGTGCAATGATGCACAATGCATTATTGTTACTTGTGTCAAGTTGGTCTGGTTCCGGCCGATATAGTTCCGGCTGATATGATTCCAGCTGGTGTGATGGACCAAATATATGGAATAAACACATGATACATTAGATATATAAGTGCATGCTCATTGTAATGCTGACACAGTTAAATGTCAACAGTGTTCTTGAATAAATCATAGAGCTTACGGCGATCCCAAGCGACTAAAATAAATAAATTAATAAAGTGAAATTAACCTTGTTAAAAATTACGACCGAACAATGTTGATAATCAGCAGATTATAAAAATCGACATGAAATCACAGCCAATAAATGTCGGCCAAAAACTGAGCAGAAAATGCCGGCAATGCATCATAAATAAAATGAAAAGTACTAAATGGAGGTAAGATGTGGAATGCATCTTAATAGTGTAAGATGTTTAGAAAGTAGTTCAACTGGAGCCCTTTGACAATGATTATAATTGGTAAATCCATCAGACAATACCATTGGTAACGAAGCCGAAAGCTAAAGTTCAGTATAATATGATTAATCTGGGTAAATGACTTAATAGTACAGTTGGAGATGGTTTGAAGTGCTCGAAGGGTGCTTATTTCTTATTTTTCTAAATTTTGCCGGTTTGTCATCAATTTTACAATGGCTATTCGATTAAGCACGATTTTTCGCAGGAGGGAAGTGGTCTAACAAGTTATGTCCCGCGTTCAAGATTTTGCAGTTGTTCAGCAATCTATGTATGGGACTATTCGATTCTCTAAAACTCCTCCGACCAACCCCAACATACTTTGAAATTTTGCGTTAATCGATGCTTCATCAAATATTCAACGTAAAATTGATAAGCAACTGACAATTTTGAACGCCAGACCATTTTATCTTTCTAAAGCGCTCCCTAGACCACCTCCATCATCCCACGGAATTTTAATTAAATGCATGTTTCAGCAAATTTTCATGGATAGATTCATAACCAACTAACAAAATCTTGAACGCGGAATCATTATATCATAATAGAATAATGAATTATAGAAAATTCGAAACTTCACCCCTTTAAATTAATCAGATCATCCCTAACCACACTTTGAAATTTTTCGTAAATCGAGGTTTCATCATAGTTCATCAATCATAGTTAGAAACTGGAAAAATTTTGCCACACAGAATGCAGAAAAAATTATAAGCGGGGCTAATTTTCAAACATTACGTCTTTATGTCGGCTGATTTTTAAACATAATCTGCATTATCGACAATTTAATTTTCTAGATAGATCTCATTTATCCACATTTTTCAATTGATCAATTCTACTGGACTACTTTCAGTTGTTACTGTTAGTCTACATCAACCTCGATATATCAGAATTACTACCTATGGCTGATACAGCCGAAACTGCAACATCGGCATGTTTAAATTGAAGAATTTCGGCTATATTTATCAGTACCGTGAGACCCACCCCACACCTATAATCAAAATCTACCTACAGTCATGGGCCATCGGATTGGTATCGTAAGATGGGTGTTTACTTGTCAAAATTTCGAATCACGAACTATTTTATCGACACATCCCATGTTGTATGCAAAGCAAAATTTCACCCCTGTAACCACATCAGACCAATCCCAAACTACAAATGAAAAGCTGACTATGGCCATCGGCTATTGAATTGGCATAGTCGAATTATGGTCTATCTGTAACCTCATCAGACCCACCCTAAACCTGTAACAAAAAACACCTATGGTCATGCTTATGGTCATAGGCCATCGAATTGGTATAGTCAGATTTTTGTCTATATCTGGTAAAATCTCAAATAACAGAAAATTCAAAATTTCAACACTATATCATCATTAATCCCAGCACAAACTTATAATCAAAATCTACCTATATTATCATATTCCATCGGATTAGCCAGATTTTGATAGGGAACAAAAACATGGCCCCACCTACATAACCTCATCAGCCCCACTCCAAACTTATAATGAAAATCTACCAATGGTCATGGGTCATCTGATTTTACTCTAGCTGGTAAAGTTTCGAATAACGACCGATAACCTCATCATACACTATACCTTATAACTTCATCAGTCCTACCTCAAACCTGTAATCGAAATCTACCTATAGTCATGAGTCATCCAATTGGCTTAGTCGATTTTATCAACAAAACATGGGGAATACAACATTTCACCCCTTTAATCTCATCAGACCCACCTAATAAGTTTGTATGAAAACCTACCTATAGTCATAGACCATCGAATTAGCATACTTAGATTTATGTCTATCCGGTAAAATCTCGAATGACGAATGATTTTATGAGCGAGACATGCGGATAATCAAAATTCCACCCCTTATACATTTTGAGGTTATACCTCATAAGACTCACTCGACTCTTAGAATTAATATCTATCTAGAACCATAGGCTATAGAATTGGCATGTTCGCACAGACACCGGTTATCTGGCAAAATCAATTGAGATCCACAATTTTATCGACCAAATATGGTCCATCGAATTGGTTCAGCTAGATCGGTGGTCACCTGGCAAAATATTGATATACAAAACTTTCATCAGTTAAATTTGACTATTGCCTGGCTATTGCATAAATGTCTGTTATTGACATTTTTCGGCTGGTAAAGTGTTAAACTTGGATATTGATGTCAAATTTCTTATTCCAAAAAGTTTTCGTCTGTGTTTTCGGTAGCCATCGTACTTCGAAAAGAACAACAACTGTTTAGAAAAAATTAAAGTACCAAACAAAAATATAACTTGCCAAGGACACGTCCCTTAAGCTAGCAGAACCCATACAGCAGAACATTACTAGATGGTATGAATAATTATAGGCTAATAATAGGCTAATTAAATGCTCTAACAAAACATTTAAGCTCCACCCCTTCCAACTTTAGAAAAAATTAGCAGAACCTATATCAAAAACTAATTTAAAAACAATTGGAAAATTAAAGGTTAATTTTAGGCTAATTAAATGCTCTATTTACAATTTTATTCTGTTCATTCTAGAAAAATCATAAGGCTTTATCACTTAAAAGCTAGCAGAACCCAATTCGAAAATCGGACCAAAACCGAAATTAGAACCCAAAACAAGATCAATTGACATACAAATAATTTTAGGCTCATTATGGTCTAATCAAATGTCCCATTAAAAACATTTGGGCTCTACAACTTTTTGATCAAACTTCAGGTCATTTAATCTAAAACTAGCAGAACCCAAATCGAAAATCGGATCAAAACCGAAATTAGAACCCAATACAAGATCAATTAACAAACGAATAATTTTAGGCTCATTATGATCTAATCAAATGCCCCATTAAACATTTTTGTGTTCCACTCCTTCTTGACCAAACTTCAGGTCATTTAATCAAGAGTAGAACCCAAATCGAAAATCGGATCAAAACCGAAATTAGAACCCAATACAAGATCAATTAATAAACGAATAATTTTAGGCTCATTATGGTCTATTCAAATGTACCATTAAAAAAATTTGGGCTCTACTCCTTTGTGATCAAACGACAGGTCATTTAATCTAAAGCTAGCAGAACCCAATTCGAAAATCGGACCAAAACCGAAATTAGAACCCAAAACAAGATCAATTGACATACAAATAATTTTAGGCTCATTATGGTCTAATCAAATGTCCCATTAAAAACATTTGGACTCTACAACTTTTTGATCAAACTTCAGGTCATTTAATCTAAAACTAGCAGAACCCAAATCGAAAATCGGATCAAAACCGAAATTAGAACCCAATACAAGATCAATTAACAAACGAATAATTTTAGGCTCATTATGATCTAATCAAATGCCCCATTAAACATTTTTGTGTTCCACTCCTTCTTGACCAAACTTCAGGTCATTTAATCAAGAGTAGAACGAAAATCGAAAATCGGATCAAAACCGAAATTAGAACCCAATACAAGATCAATTAACAAACGAATAATTTTAGGCTCATTATGGTCTATTCAAATGTACCATTAAAAAAATTTGGGCTCTACTCCTTTTTGATCAAACGACAGGTCATTTAATCTAAAGCTAGCAGAACCCAAATCGAAAATCGGATCAAAACCGAAATTAGAACCCAAAACAAGATCAATTGACATACAAATAATTTTAGGCTCATTATGGTCTATTCAAATGTCCCATTAAAATTTTTTGGACTCCAATCGTTGTTGGCCAAGCTTCAGGTCGATTTTCTATTTGGGTTCTGCTAGCTTAAGATTAAAAGACCTGACGTTTGGTCAAAAAGGAGTAGAGTCCAAAATTGTTTAATGGGAGATTTGAATATACCGTAATGAGTCTAAAATTATTTGTTTGTTAATTGATCTTGTTTTGGGTTCTAATTTCGGTTTTGGTCCGATTTTCGAATTGGGTTCTGCTAGCTTTGAAGTAATAAATCCTTATGTTTTTTTCTAGAATGAGCAGATAAAAAAATTTAGATAGGGCATTTAATTAGCCTAAAATTAACCTTTAATTTTCCAATTGTTTTTAAATCATTTTTTGATATGAGTTCTGTTTTTTTTATAGAGTTAGCAGAACCCATCGTTTTAGTTGGAAGCTATAATTGTTCATACTATCTTGTAATGTTCTGATGTATGGGTTCTGCTAGCTTAAGGAGCGTCCATGGACACCAATGCAACATCGGGTACCAGTTTCCGCAGAAAGCTCTCCGCCTTACAAAAGTAAGTTGGAAACTGGCTCCGTCATAAAAAATCTTTAAATATAAATTAATTTCTTAAATCCATAATTTAGGTGCTGATAGTGCAATAAATCCAATAAAAATGTATGTGCGGTTCTATGAAGTGCTCGCATACCTACCATAATTATGTTATCAGTATGTTTCCCATGGTCTAGAGCACATAAACCAACAAAAGATAATATAAAGAAAATACGCTTAATGATAACAGATAAAAAAAAATGTTGTGCACTATTTATTTTAATCACCTTAAGTACACTAAGTAAACAGCCAATTTGAATGAGACCCCGCTCGAGAATAGTTCGTCCGACAACACACAAACAGATTCTTATCATTTAAAATCAAATTAATCCTGAACGTAAATTAAACCGCGACGCACACACGTTTATACCGTGATGTACTTGCTTGATTGGAATTCTTATAAACATAAACTATGCGCAAGCATTCGTTAAGTGTAATGTGTACTCGTGTACTATAAAACTATTTTTTCTGTTATCAAATGTTTATGATGATAAGAAAATTAAATTTTTTTAAAAATCGGTTAAATTAATAAAAAAAAAATTATTAGAGAGAGGGTGGACACTATAAATGTGGGGTGTGTGTCTGGAGGTATTTCGATGGACTTGAAAAATGTTGTTGTTCTTATCAGAAACGTAATAAAAATATTGACGAACGACATATCGGTATACATGAGTATTGGTAGGATGACAGCGGATTCCTGTGCACAACGTGTGGGAAATTGGAAGAAGTAAATTTCTCAAGGGAATTATAAATTTTCGTGGGATTTTTAATTTTTTTTTTATCAATTGTGTTATTTACTTTTTTAGTATCGAAATGTAATAAACATATTTGTACACGTGAATTTGAAAGTAATTTCTTTGTGTCATTCCTTTCAAAAATTCCTATTGGAATCGTGGGATACTTGCAGAAAATTATGATTTAGTGCGACAATAAACTATAAAAAATGTTTTGTACAATATTTGCTTTATAAACTAAATGCTTGTAAGTATACAATGATAATTTAGGGTAGAATTAAATTAGTATCTAACAGTAATAAATCAACTAGAAGTCGCGCAGACGAATGACGTCAGCATGGATTACGTTGGATTACTTATTTTAATTCAATAAACGGTAACAAACTATAATAAATTGTGCCGCTAATCACGTTCGTTTATGTATTCGTCGAGTGGCTTGAACAAGAACGATGAGGAACACTGATCCACGATATCTTGACTCGTCAACTAGTTAGCATTTAGAACGGGTATGGGTCACATCGCCGTAAACAATCGCCGACAGAAATTGTGTCCGACAAGCTCACTTAGCCGACACAATCAGATCACCGACAAGTCCGCCGACACGCAAATAACTCACAGGAACTTTGACCGATTACCATAATTATCTCGCCCCACCAGATCATCGTCAAGCCATTTGGCCGATACGCCTAATTCGCCGATACCCGAGTTCTGGGTATAGGTTTGCTTTAGTGTTGCCTGTAAAGTAGACGTGAGCAGTATAATTTCATCTTAAGAGTATCTTTAAACTACGGTAAGAGCATAAAATTATCAAGAATAGGTCGCATAAGCTAGACGCATCTACATCGCCGACAGAAAATTTCAATAACAGGGACAATGACTGGCTGCAATGAAATATAAGTATAGAATTAAAGAAAAAGTCTGCATATTTCTTTACAAATAAAAAAAATCGATTTACATCCAATAAATTAATTTTTTAGTTTACAAAATATTAGAAACACTGACGCGAAGTCGGTGTCGACGAAGCGCATATCGTTGCTGTGATTGTGTCTGTGGAAGTGCTGATTGATCTCATCAAAATGTAAGACACTCTTAAGATGCCAATTCTCAAATTGCATCTGGAAAGGTGTGCTAATTATGATTGTTGATTAAAATTCCTGTGGACTATGTGGTTTTTGGCGATGTGGTATATCGGCAAGTGGATGTCGGCGATGTTTTTGTCAGCAACGTGGGTGTCGACGAATTTCGTAGTGACGATGTGGGTGTCAACGATGTGGGTGTGGATATAATGTCGGTATCGGCCATGTGGGTCTCAGGGATGTGGTTATCGGCAATGTGAATGTCGGCGATATGAATGTTGGAAATGTAGTTATTTTGGAAATGTTGCATGTCCGCGATTGGATTGTGTCGGCTAAGCGGGATTGTCAGTGGTTGTTTCTAGCAGTAGAACTATTTCAGAATATCTATATATATTCTAATTCTTTCTATTATATTTTCTCTTATCAAAATCTAGGGTAGAACTGATATATCAACATCATATGATGGTTCCGGTGATGTATCTTTTCGCGGAGTTGGTATCAGCGAGTTGCGTATATCGGCCAAGTGGCTGGTGGGCGATTTAATGTAGTGTGATATTTAAAATTGTCGGCCAAAATTCCTGTGGGTTTTGTGGTTATCGGCGATGTGGATGCCGGTCAAGTGGTTGTCGGCAATATGGGTGTCGGCCGTGTGGATATTGGCCATGCGATTGTCGGTGATGTGTGTGTGTCAGCGATGTGGCTGTCCGTGAAGAGAGTGTTGGCGATGTGGTTGTGTCGGCTAAATGGGCTTGTCCATTTAGACTATACGAGGAATAATTAAATATAATAAATATCCCAAATATTGGCCAAGGCGTAAATTTGGGTATGGAAAATTGATTGAGTAGCTAAATACTAGATTACCGATGATCGCATCTCTCAAATAGAAATTAGAATGTTTTTTTATTGTTGTCAACTTTCTTCTGGATGAAGGATAAAATGTTTTTCTTTTATACAATTATTTTATACGGTAAGCAATTAGGAATACTAACAATAATTACGCTATTTAAACATTTGCGAGGCTAACAAATTGATGGCCATTGGCTGTGGAATTGATTTTTATGGTGGTGTGCCTTCGGATGAAACCCGTTGGTTTTTCTTGTGTCTATAGAAATATTTTAAAATTACGACCACTCACGATATTAAGAGAACTGGATTGTTGGAGCTTATCTATGTTAGAATGGGCGGCGACTCAGATAAATGTGATCAATCTTCTGGTTCACTCTGAATCTTTATTGATGCAACAGAAAAAGAATTAATCCTAAGGGATTTTCCACCGACAGTGTTAAAATAAAAATGCCTGATTTTTAATGTCCATTTCGGATCCAACCTGAGTATTCCAGACTTTTGCAGTTTCATTGTGGTCACCTGACGATCGCATATTAAATCAACTATATTTTGGTGCTGTCACCGAGAATAGCCAGTGGTTTGTGCCCTGTCTAACTCTGTAGTCAATAATTCAGGCGGCGTAATATGTGGCATATGTTGTAAAATGGCGAAATATTACACAAATATCCATCATTTTTAACTTGGAGGCATTTTTAAAGTTCTTCGTTAGTTATAGAGTGGCGTAATGTTCTCGATACAGATTTGCCAATTTGGATCGATACTTTGTAAAATAGTTGACATGTCTCGGAATATGCTACAAATAGATCTGAATGAGAAATAGAAAACAATTTTTGTGGCTCTTGTTTGCATAATTAGAAGATCGTAAATCTGGCCAAGGCCATTATCATTATCACCTGCAGAAATCATCATGGTTGGTGAAATATAATCTTGAATGAGGTTAATTTCCTTCTTTAATTGCTGAGGAGCCAACAAAGCTGGACGGATGTGTCCATGATGGGATGGATAATAACATCAATTATAACTTGTCGATTTTCTGTTATTCGCCTCATAATCATTATTATTTGAATCGTTTATGTTGTAATTGGATAATTGTTGTGTATTCTTCTATCGAGATTCATAAACTGCTGTGCGATAATCTTAAAATGATTATTAGTCGCCGCTCTGTCGTGTTGGACTACGTTTATTGTTGAGTCTAGATGACATAGAGTGAGACATTACTTTATTTCATGATACCGAAAGTGTCACAAAGGATGTTTCTTATTATATCTCCTATGTCCCAGTTCATGGTTTGGAGTTCCTTGTTATTTGACATGAAAAAGGTATTTTGCGATGTAATTTCCTGCATTTGTTCACTTAGTTGGTGTATCACTACATCACAAAGCTCCAGTTTATTCTCTGCCTTCCACCCAGTTTGACAAGTATTATTTAGATGATTGATGTATAGTATTGTATGGAGCTGATGTCATCCCAAAATCCTGATACATTACGTTGTAGTTTACAATGATTTTCCACCGTAATGCCATCAGGTTGAACATAAACTTAACATAAATAAATATTTTTTTTTTAAATTTTAACAAATCCTAGAATTTTGTTCAAAACTTTCTATAAAATCCCTGATCAATACTACTATCCAAATTTCATCGTAATGCTTTAAAAAATGGCGGAAAGACGGAATATTGTTAAATTTCAAGATTTCATTTATCGAGTTCCAGTATTTCGGAGATCCGCTGGTATTTATGTAACAAAAGAAATTATTTTTTGTGATAGCTAAAATCACAGCCCTATCTTATACAGCATAAGTCAACATGGTTTTATGCCAAAATGTGCAACTGCAACCAACCCTTCAGAATTCACCAGCAGCATGATAATACAAATAGAAAATCACAAGCAAGTCGAAGGCCTTTGACTCCATCAGTCATTCTAAAACCTTAGAATGCTTGAACAACTTTGGGGTCTGCAGTCCGTTTATAACCTGGTTTAAACCATAATCATGAGCAACCACTCTCAATACATTGAAATAAAGAACAAAAGGTCTGAATTAATCTCAGCCATCTCTGGCATACCTCAAGGCCAATATTGACATGTCATAATTTATGCAGATGACCTTATAATCTTTAAAATGGTAGGAGAAGATATTGACAACCTGGAAACATCTTACTGGATGAAGTCGACCCACCGATGTTACTTGACCCTCTTTAAATAAATGAACCGAGAAAAACCGTAAGAAATACGTTTTTTACGAGTTTTTTCAAGTAAATAAACACAGGACAAATTATTGTTCCCATGAACCGATGAACATGATGTGCACGAGTTTTAATAAAATTGACCATCTTTTTGACTTATGCCTAAGCAAAAACGGGTTTAAATAAATCCAGACATCACCATTAAAAGTTAAGTTTTCACACATTTTTGAAGTTTGCTCGTGTATTTCACTCCTCTCTATTATCCCGAACTCCCAACATATAACTGGACCTGGAAAATTTTCAGGCGATAACTACTGACGAACCAATTCAAATGAGATGATTTCCGGATATAACACTTTACATTTTAAGTTTTTACGAACTATTGAAGCTTGCTCCTAACATGAAACATGACCTGAAATTTTTTTAGCGATATAATACTTTAAACGTCTCGTTTTTACAGGCTTTTAAAGTTTGCTAGTGTATTTCGCTCCCTTCAGTTTTCTCGAACTCCCAACATGAAATTAGACCTGGAAAATTTTCCAGTCATAACCATCAAAGAACCGATTTAAATGAGACTCTTTCAAGATACAACACTTTACACGATAAGTTTTCACAAATTTTGAAGTTTGCTCGTGTAATTCACTTCCCCCAATTTTCTCGAACTCCCAACAAGACACTTGACAATCGATTTAAGTGAGAACCTTTCCAGACAACACTTTAAGCGTCTAGTTTTCACAAATTTTAGAAGTTTACACGTGTACTTCACACACCCCAAATTTTCCCGAATTCCCAACATGAACTGTCCCAAACTATCTACCCTATGAGACCCCCCCCCCACCGAGATCTACCTCACTTTAAACGAAAAATTTTAAAAACTTTCCTAGACATAACTTTTAGAAATTTACGTACCTAATTCACTCCTCCAAATTTTAGCGAACTCCCAACATAAAACTGGACCTGGAAATTTTCCAGCGATAATCATCGACGAACCGATTCAAATGAGATGATTTCCAGACATAACACTTTACAGTTTAAGTTTTTACAAACTATTGAAGTTTGCACGTGTAATTCACTCCCCAAAATTTAGCCCAACTTCCAAGATGAAACATGACCTGGAAAAATTTCCAGTAATATAACACTTTCATCGTCTAGTTTTTACAGGCTTTTGAAGTTTGCTAGGGTATTTCACTCCCCTCAATTTTCCCGAACTCGTAATATGAAATTTGACTTGGACAATTTTCCAGCGATAATCAACCAAAACACAAATTATTTAGGAAATTATTGTCAATTCTTTTTATTATGATAATATGGTATGGTTCAATTATGTATGGAACAAAATATCGGCCAAATGGCCACCGCGACCCCGGCGGCACACCTCCACCCGATGGTCCAAATTTTCGATGACGCTTAGGCATAATTGAGGTTCTATGCCGTTAATGTGCCGAATTATCTCATCCTTTAGCTCTTGAATTGTTGCTCGCTTATCGACGTACACCTTTTCTTTCAAATAACCCCAAAGAAAGAAGTCCAACGGTGCCAAATCACATGATCTTGGCGGCCAATTGGCATCGCCACCACGTGAGATAACACGGCCATTGAATTTGTTGCGCAAAAGAGCCATTGTTTCGTTAGCTGTGTGGCAAGTGGCATCGTCCTGTTGAAACCACATATCGTCCACATCCATATCTTCCAATTCGGGCCATAAAAAGTTCGTTATCATCTCACGATAGCGAACACCATTCACAGTAACTGCCTGACCGGCCTCATTTTGGAAAAAATACGGCCCGATGATGCCGCCAGCCCATAAACCGCACCAAACAGTCATTCTTTGTGAGTGCATTGGTTTTTCGACAATCACTCTTGGATTATGATTCGCCTAAATGCGGCAATTCTGCTTATTGACGAATCCACTGAGGTGAAAATGTGCCTCATTACTGAAGATGATTTTCTTCGAAAATTGATCATCCACTGTTGCAATTTCTTGCCACCATTCTGACCATTGACGACGTTTGGAATGGTCAAGAGGCTTTAGTTCTTGAGTCAATTGCACCTTATAAGCGTGTAAATGCAAGTCTTTATGCATAATGTTCATCAACGACGCGCTTGAGAGGTGCAATTGTTGGGAACGACGACGAGTTGAGGTGGACGGCTCTTCAGCCACACTATCGCGAACTGCAGCAATATTTTCTGCTGTACGAGCTGTACGAGCATGCACTGGTGTTTTAAAATCTCCTACAGACCCGGTTTGCTCAAATTTTTGCACGATTTTTCCGATTGTACGCACATTTGGACGATTAAATTGACCGAAAAAATCACGAAGTGCTCGATATGCATTTTGATATGCATGCTTGAATAACTTTAACGCGTTGCTCGATTGTGTATCTTTCCATGGTTCAAATTGAGCTAGTCTGAAATTGAGAAATGTCAAATTAAATGCAGAAAAAAATTTGACGTTTAGGTGTGGTTCACATTCAACGTCGGCCCTTAAAATTTAACCACCCTTTACAAGCCCAGGATTTCACTAAAATTATTTAAATTGACGCTAATTCAGCCCAAAAAATATTAAAACCTCGTAATAAAACCTATTGCACGGAAAGATAAAAATATCTTAGAGGGTTAATAATGCTAGTCACAACGGTAGGATTATCTTGAAATTTTCAAGGTCAGTAACGGACATCATTATAAGTTGATATTACCAGGTTTGGTTTCCGGAACTTGCGGTTTCTGAGAACCATGAAGTAAAACAATTCATATGTTGGACCAAACACGTGTGTGCCTGTAGCGCCAAGCAGAAATTGAAAGGACCAATACATTTGACGGGGATTTGCTTCAATAACTCCTGGAAGTTCCGAAAACCAAATCTAATAGCAACAACTTGTCGTTTTACAGAATACGTACCATACAAATTTCAAGAAAATCGTACCGTTCTGATTGTGCGCCTGTAGCAGCACCTGTGTTTGACACAACATATGAATTGTTTTACTTCATGGTTCCCAAAAACCACAAGTTCCGGAAACCAAACCTGGTAGTACCCACTTATAATCATGTCCGTTACTGACCTTGAAAATTTCAAGATAGTCCTACCGTTGTGATTGGCGCTACAGGCTCATAATTGAATGAGCCAATACATTTGACGGCCCATTCAATACATTTGACGGGGATTTGCTTCAATAACTCCTGGAAGCAGAGTTCCGGAAACCAAACCTAATAGTAACAACTCGTCAGTATACTTATTATTATTAAACCTGTTTTTAACCATTTGCCATTATGGCTTTTACAAACCATACAAATTGCAAGCCAATACCGTTGTGACTAGCACTATTAACTCACATGTATATTTAGTTTAATGTAATTAAATTTGAAAATTTTTCGTTTAAATATGCCTGGGTTCTGAAGATATTTTTTTCTTTCCGTGCAATATGTTTTATTACGAGGTTTTAATATTTCTTGGCCTGAATTAGTGTCAATTTAAATAATTTTAGTGAAATCCTGGGCTTGTATAAACATATAACTTTAGTGTTGCCTGATGCAAAAAATTATTATTTCTGGGGTGACTTTCTGGGCTAACTTCACATACATTATGGACAGGCCAATTTAAATGAGACTCTTTCCAGACGCAACACTTTAAATGTTAAGTTTTCACAAATTTTTGAAATTTGCACGTATAATGCACTCCCCACAATTGTCCCGAACTCCCAACAAGAAGCTTAACCAGAACCGACGAACCGATTTAAGTGAGACCCTTTCCGGACAACACTTTAAGCGTCTAGTTTTCGCAAATTTTAGAAGTTTGCGCGTGTAATTCACACTCCCCAATTTTCCCGCATTCCCAACATGAAATTTGACCCGGAAAATTTTCCAGCGATAACCATCGACGAACTGATTCAAATGGGACCTTTTCCAGACATATCACTTTAAAGATTCAGCTTTTATACATTATTGAAATTTGATTTTGTACGTTTGTTACGTTCGACTAGGACATTTTTCTAACTTTCGCCTGTAGAAGTCGATACACCATCTGCATTATCGACTATCTGTGCACTTTCTGACTTTAAAGGTATAAATAGATAAGATATTTATGCTAATAATTCAAAAATTGGGTGACGTGTGCTGAGTGAGAAAAACTAATAAATGAGGACAATTTGATAAAATTTAAATAAACCTTTTTATGTATATTTGTCTGAATAAAAAATAACAATTTTTCAATAACAAATAACAATAATATTTTATAATTTTGAAAGGAAATTTTATTAATTTCATGTGAAAAGTGTAGAAAGTGTTAATTTAGTACGAAAATATGGAATAAACCCGAGTTTCCGACGAAATGCCATCTTCTTTCCAATTTATTTTTTTCTCTTTTTAGTCGAGATTCACACCGGCACTGGAATTTTTGTGACATTTTTCATTGGCGAGTAGCATGGATTTTCGTGTACTTTACATGAGTCTTTCCATAGAAGGGGAGTGGTTTTTGCACGCAAATGTAATCAGAATTCCGTTGGCATTGCACATTAGGTAAATTGCCTAATGTGCAATGCCATATGAAATGTTCAAAATGATACTGTACGCACCTTTTTAAAATTAGCCGAAAGTTGTCAACCGAAAGTAAAAAATCGATAATGTAGATAGTGTCTTGACTACTTCAGCCGATAGTTAAATAAACTACATATTAAATTGAAATATCCTAGCCGAAAGTGACTAACCTACAAAATCAGCCGAAAATATATGTATCATAAAAACAAAGAAATACAATTTGCAATTTAACCGATATTAATTTATTGTTTCATGTGTATATAGCAGCATACTGCCAACTTTCAAAAAAAAATTATAACTTAACGTTAAAAGTGTTATGTTTGGAAAAGGTCTCATTTGAAGAGGTTTGTAAGCGGTAATAACTTGATAAATTATAGTAATAAAAATAATGACATATCTGGTTCATACAGCCGAAAATTGCCGTTGAAGAAATTTAAAAATTATCAAGCTTTAAATGGTTCATAATTGTCGTTACAGTGATTGGCAATTCAAGACAATACCAGACCTACACTCAACACTGATCTGACTACGTCAATTCGATGGGCCGCGACCATAGGCAGATATTAAATATAGGTTTTAATAATGTTTTATAATAAGGTTGTGTTTTGGCAGATAGATACCAATCTAACTATGTTAATTCGATGACACTTGATAAGGTAGATTTTAATTATAGGTTAGGGGTGGGTCTGGTGAGGTTATAGGTCTGAAATGCTAGGTTTCAAACAGCCGAAAAATGTCGATAAAGAATTTTAATAATTATGAAGAAAAGTCGTCCATCATTCGCGATTTTGCAACATGGACACCAATCTGACTAGGCCGATTCGATGGCCCATGATCATAGGTAGATTTTGATTCTAGGTTACAGGTACCACTGGTGGGGTTATAGAGGTGAAATGTTTATTTTCCCCTTCTTCTGAAGATTTTTATTATAGGTTAGGGATCAGTCTGATGGGGTTATAGGGGTGAAAGTTTTATTTATCTCCTCTTCTGACGATAAAATCGTCCATCATTCGAGGTTTTGCAACATGGACACCAACGAGACTAGGCCGATTCGATATCCCATAACCAGAGGTAGATTTTAGTTAGAGGTTAGGAGTCAGTCTGTTGGGGTTATAGGGGTGAAATTTTTATTTTTCCCCTCTTCTGACGATAAAATCGGTCATCATTCGAGGTTTTGCAACATGGACACCAATCTGACTATGTTAATTCGATGGCACTTGATCATTGGTAAATTTTGATTATAGGTTAGGGGTGGGTCTGTTGAGGTTATATGTAGGTCTGAAATGCCATATCTGTTTCATACAGCCGAAAAATGTCGATAAAGAAGTTTAATGATTATCAAGCAAAGTCGTCCATCATTCACGATTTTGCAATTTTGCGATTTTTGACTAGGCCGATTCGATAGCCCATGATCATAGGTAGATTTTTTGGTTGGCCGTGGGCTATCGAATCGGCCTAGTCAGATTTATGTCCATATGGAAAAATCTCGAATGATGGATGATTTTATCGTCAGAAGATGGGAAAAATAAAACTTTCACTCCTATAGCCCCATCAGACTGATCCCTAACCTATAATCAAAATCTACCTCTGGTCATGGGCTATCGAATCGGCATAGTCAGATTGGTGTCCAGGTCGCAAAATCTCGAATGATGAACGTTTTTAGCGTCAGACGAAGAGAAACATAAACATTTCACCCCTATAACCCTACCAGACTTACCTGCAACCTATAATCAAAATCTGGATTACTTTGCTTGATAATTATTACCCACAACCTTATTATAAAACATTATTAAAACCTATATTTAAAATCTGCCTATGGCCGCGGCCCATCGAATTGACCTAGTCAGATCGGTGTGTCTGGTATAATCTTGAATTGCAAACCACTTTAACGACAATTATGAACCATTTAAAGCTTGATAATTTTTAAATTTCTTTAAAGGCAATTTTCGGCTGTATGAAACAGATATGGCATTATTTTTATTACTATAATTTCTGAAGTTATTACCTTTTACAAACCTCTTTAAATGAGACATTTTCCAAACATAACACTTTTAACGTTAAGTTATAATAAAATTTTGAAAGTTGGCCGAATGCTGCTATATACACATGAAACAATAAATTAATATCCGTTAAATTGCAAATTGTATTTGTTGGTTAGTGACTTTCGGCTAGGATATTTCAATTTAATATGTAGTTTGTTTAACTTTCGGCTGAAGTAGTCAAGACACTATCTATATTATCAATACTTTCACTTTCGGGTGGCAACTTTCGGCTAACTTTCTATGGATGTTTGTTATTGACATTTTTCATTTAGAAAATTGATGAATTGTTACTTTTGATCTGCATTACCGGCATATTTCGGTTGAATATTGAAGGTAAACTGCTTTATCGGCACAATCTGCATCATCGACGTATTACAATATTTCCGCTTGGGATGAAAATATAATGACTGCATTACCATCTTTCGGCTTGGTATCAGAGGCGCAATCTGCATTACCATCTTTCGGCTGGAAACTTTCGGCTAACTTTAACAGTATGCTGTACGCTCCATCTATTAGATAAAATAAAATAGTGTCTTAGCTATGAAAATCGATCACATGCTATCTTGAATCAGTGACTTTAGTGTTTTACTAAAACTCTTTAAAACTGAAGCAGCACAGTCAATCTGCAGTCATTTTGCCACTAGTTGTACTATGACAGATAGTTCAAGATCAAACCTCACATTGAAGAAATTATAATTTAACGAAAGGTTTGGGGTGATTAACTTGTATCTAAGCAATATTCTTCACATACAGATAAAATAAGAGGAACCAACATTTATTCGCGTGACATAACACAAAGATATTTTAATTCCGTTTATCCATATTTAAGATTGTGATCTCAACTATCGATTACAGATAATAAAACGATCGATTTAAGGTGCGGTTAATATTCCAACCAAAATCATTTAGAATTTAGATATAAAAAAAAAGTATTTGGGTGGTTTCCAATTTCAAATAAAAAATTAAGATGTGTCAATTAAATAAGACCAATCAATAAAATCATTTGATTAATATTTCAATTAAAATACAAAAGAAAAATATAAACTGTCCAATATTTATTTTCCATTTTAACGACAATTTAATGTTGACAACATAATGTTGAAAATAATTTTTTTAACACTCTGCATGTCTCGCAGTCTATCAATGTGACATATAACCGATTTGAATAGAGCAATTAACTGTTTTATAATCTATAAACAGAACTAGAAATAGAACGAGCTAAAGTGATTATTTAGGAGCGTAAGTGTCGCGTATGCCAATTTAAATAAATTACAAATTTTTATTTTATATAAATTTGACACCATTTTACAACTAAAAAAAAATTGTTGAATCTTAATGTTTTGTTGTTGTCTGTTTTAAGATGAATCCGTGAGAAAAAATCAAATTATAGTAAAATTTTATGGCGGATACGGTTGTATTTTTATATTATTTACACGACTTAAAAAAAAGCATTTAACATTTTGATGTGTCTACTTCTATGCATTGCTCTTTGTGGAAACTAGAAAGTGTATAAATTATTAACAAGTCGAAATTTAATTAAGTGAAAAACTATTGCGGCTAAGTAAATGTGCATGCGCAAGCGGGATGATTTAACTGTTACTCGTAATTCACGTAAGATCACTTTTATTCTGGCGTATTGTGTTTTGTTGTTTAGTCTCTCAGCTATCGCTTCTGCGCGAAGATGACACGTTCGGTTGGAAGATCTCCCATTTTCTGATGACTTGCTTTTGTGGGAAATCGGAAAAAACGAATGCAATTGCGACACACCCGTTTTGCTGAAAGGAATATTGGATGTGCGGATTCCCCTGCTATTTAGGAAAGGAGACAGGGAAATTATAGGGTCTTTATGGTTGAGTTGCTTTTTGGCCTTTCTGACTTGGACGTTGAAACAACTAAACTACACTGCCTTGATTGTTAAAGTTGACTTTAGTGTTGATATGCCGCAACTGCAATGCTAGTGTCACTCTCTAAATTTTTGTGACCCGATTCCCAACGAATTTTGTTTATGTGACCGATTCAGATTTAAGCCACGATAGTGCAATTTCTCAATCTGACTTGAAATTTGAAGAACGTCGATATTTAGGATTGGTACGATTCTTTTTACCAATTCCACTAACAATAGAGCCGCACAAAGCTCGAGCTGTGGAATGTTTGTTTTGCTAAATAGCGCTACTCGCGATTTTGCGAAAACTTGCGCAGAATTATCAGTAGCAAATCATTATTTTTAGTTTTATCAGCAAAGCCATCATAAATCCTATCATAAAGAACGCCCGATGTTAATGTGATTTGCCAGAAAGTAAATAAATTTTAAGAAATTGACTGATCTCAATCGTGTTTAAGCATCCAAGCCTGTTGTAAATAAATTTAAGCTCGTACACAGTTACTGGCGCTGTGAGTCCTAATGGATCGAATATACGAGCTATATCCAATAACACCGTCCTTATCGTGTTTCGTCTTCTATAGTCCTTTACTTGGATATTAAAAGGAGAGACGTCCGATGACGGCTGTCAATACATCCCAAGTGTATTGATGTATACCCACAGATGCTTTATGTATTGGTACATTATTTCCACGGTGCGTTCCTGCGTGCCTAGATTATTCGTAATTTGTGTCTTTTGTGTCGCTGATTTTTGAACACTTTTAGTTGCAAGGTACGAAGGGCTTGCTATGTCGAAGGTTAACAAGTTACTGATGATATATTTTATAAATACGTGCACTGAACACTTAATCGTAGGCCCTGAATCTGGTCAGAATAGAAAGCAAGTCTTCTGCAACGCAGGTCCCAGCATAAGAATAATTCAAACCTTACCAAGATGCCACTTGCCTTAGCTTCGTATTTTATAGTATCCACAAATGTTCGTGCAATCTTCCCACGGTGATCATCGGGCAACTAACTCACTACGTTATTTATGATGTGTTAGGCTAAAACAAGGCTGGAACTGGACCGGGTTAGGACGTTAATCGTACCCTCCTGAGAACTAACCAAAATAATAGCTCATTATAAAAATGCTCAGTCTTTAACGGTGCATCCGGACACCTGGCACGGATCTCTGCACACATAGGACCAAAATATTGATGGAACTAATAATTCAAATAAAAAAGAATCTAACGCCATTAAAAACCCGGAAACTAATGCTGGTGGGATTTTGTCGTCTTTGAGGTATGGTCTCCAAGGCATAGCTAACCAACGTGGGACTTTGATCATTAAGATTGGTTTGCAAGACCATGAAGAAAACGACAACAACATAGGACTTTGGTCATTATTCCTGGGACCCTATTCTTAAAAACTGTGGAAATTTCCACATTCGGAAAATAATTTGCGGCTCCTTTAATCATTTTTTCAAATTTGTTTGCAAGTTTTCTATTCCGCATCGATTTACCCACTCGGAGTTTTCCCCTTAGTATAGGGAAATAAATAATACAAAACTTTCAAGCAAATTTGAAAAAATGATTAAAGTAGCCGCAAATTATTTTCCGAATGCGGAAATTTCCACCGATTTCAAGAATAGGGCCACTGGTCTTCAAGACGTACCGATGAAACAGGACACAGGCACGAGCAAGGCTGATTCCTCGAATGCAATCTCTAGGGACCTGATCACAAGCAGTAATGGTTCCCATACCTCATATCAAATAGCAAAACTAGGAAAAAGACCAGGAAAACTCTAGTAAAGCGTAAACAGTTTCCGTTGGCAGAGTGAACGGATAAAGATAGGAAAACGTTCTCACTGGCTAAAAACATAACAGAAATGAAGCAAAAAGGTGCGTCTGAAGACTCTAGAATAGGTATAGTCTAGAACACTACAAACACCAATGTCACCATTTAACAATTTTTACAATTTTCTGGGCCCATGAACTTGGCGATATATACCATAAATAGCCCTCTGCTTAAGGCATCAGCTTGGAGATGTTGACTTCTTATCTGAATATTTTGGTGGCCAATATACGTAAATCAAGAATACACCACACTGAATCTGTTAATAAAGAATTTAATTGTTAAGCTGAAATTGTACTCTCCACTTAGATTCAGAAAACCAATAGGGAGTAATATTGTTGCAAATTTAATTTAGCATTTTGTTGATCTTAAATATTAAATGTATTCATAATATTTACAAAAAACGAGAAAGCGGTAATGGCAGCTGTTATTTCCGGTTCGCGTTTGACTTTCATATCGCATTTTTTGGACTATAAATAAATAAATATAATTAATAGTGACCGGTTTTGGTCTATAAAAAAATTACGCGGACGGTTAAATTTCACCTCTATCAGTAACTTCGCCTGTGCGAAGCTCCTATAAAAACTCCTATGGAAGCTGCTTCTTCCGGTGGACTGATTTTGTAGAAAAATTATTGGGATTGCAAGTTATGGAAAAAGCTTAAGTATGAAGTTTCACCTTGTTCAATTAGTCCGCCTGAACTCTAGAGATGCCTAGTTTTGGTAAAATAGTTTTTTTTATTAAACTTCGTAATTTTTTCTAAAATTTAAGAAAATGATGAAAATGACTCTGCACCATCATTTAACACCGTGAAAATTTTGGCGGCTGTATTTAAACGTGGTCGTTCCAGCTTGCATCACGATGAACGTTCGGGATGACCAAAAACTGCAACCACTGACGATAACATCGCTCAAACTCACCAAAAGGTGCTAGACAAACGTAGAAGTAAAGTTTGTCACATATTGAATCAATATTTAGACATGAGAAAGTTATCCGAGTACTGGGTGCCACATTTACATACTTTGAACCAGAAACGTGTTCGAATGAACATTTCCAACGCTCCCAAACGACTTTTTTTGTTCCCTGATGAGTTTTGTCTCCAATTCAAATTGGAGTTAACAATATCATAACAATGATCATTAAATAGATCCTCCACCACTAGAAGAATAAAATGAGGGAGTAACTCATATCATTCATTCATATCAGTGCTGCCCCTAATTGTGTGATGTGAATTTGCATTACTTCCCTGGATAACTCCCATGTGGAAGGTAAGCTAATATAAGCCAAAGATTTTAACCAGTTAGCAGTTTATATTTAAAGTTTAGCAGTTTATATTTAGGAGTGCTAAGCTCAAGTACCCGGTCACCATTAACCCGAGTTTCTTGATCTAAATGAGTATTCCCTCTGCTCTTAGAGTGAGCATGAATGCGGTCTAGGCGGCCTCGAAGTGATGGAAGTAATCTGCAGAAACCTCAACATTAGGTTTGCTCTTTTACTTTAACTTCCACCACAGTTATACCAGAGTCCTCTTCTGACTGTGATTCCACAAATTAATCCCATCGAAGTGACAATCTCCATCACTGTAGAGAGATTTTGTACCTCCTTACCCATAACCTTGATGTTTAGGTCTGAGGCTTCAACCGATATTGACGCCCTCAAGATTTCACCTTCATCTTTCTTATAAATTTTGAGTTTTACTGTGCTTAAACCATAGCTTAATTAAACGATGAGTTCTCGCCAGCGACACTCCATTTAATATGGTTATAGTTGAACTATATAATCAGCCTTTACTTCTTTTAACTTAACCGCTCTCCAGTCGGGATCTAAGCTCACTCAGATCTCTAGCGACTACTTCTAACCTAGCACCAAGCCAGATTTTACCTAAGCTCTTTACTACTACCTCTCTGTACAGGATCCATGACCGTTTTTCGTCACAAAATGTCAAATTGACACGATTCTAGTGCCACCCTCCGCGGCTTCATAATTTTTAGGGAAGTACCGGTTATGAATTTCTCCGCCTTCCTCCAATTACTGGACGACATATAGTATATCCGTCTTCGTGGGCTCTATCAATGACAACCATCACTAAGTGCTCTTTAGCACTTCATCGAAAGGCATAGTTACAGTTTCCTGTATTTCAGTTTTCTTAGCATTATTACATGATTAATCCTCCGAGGTTTGCCTTTTGTGTCGAGAATTCAGACGGATCTTCCCATTTCAATTAAATAATCTTTTTAGCTCAAGAGAGCATTTGCATTTCCCTGTACAGTCTCTCCGACAACGGAATCTTGTTGAACTTTGCTAGAGTTTTCTCCTCTTTTTTTTTTATTTCTTTTATTTTTTATTCTTTGCAATCTTTTCTGGGGCCGAAGCACTCCTAACTCTTTCCCAGTTCGCTTATTTACGTCCTTACCTTACGCAGTTGTCTGCTAAATCGAGGACGTATGGATATAGGTCCGATTTGTTACCATCTGCATATTGCATTGCTCTATGCCAGCCTATACTGGCATGGAAGATGGGTCGGCCCATGAGTTCTGCACTCCAACAGGGGGTCATAGATGTGTTCCATTTCATCACAAATCGTAATTTGATGATGAAAATTCCCTTTGCATCCTGCCCCTATCGGGATTCGAACCCGGTACCTCCCGATCCAAACGCCAAAGCTTTAACCACTATTCCATTTGGTCGGTAGTTTTCTCCTCTTTTCCTGGTTTTGTAAGTTGATACGAGGGTAAAGGAACCATCCTTGCTTGTCCTCATAGCATGCACCACAAAATTTGTATCCAAAGTTTTCAAAGTTTTGTATCCAAAAAGTAATGTTCAATGAATTGAACAAATTGTGTTAATTCCTTTATTATGGATATGTGGATGTTTCTAATTTGGGATGCTCAAGATGTTAAATATCTCAGAGACTAAAAGTAAATTTCTAAAAGTTCTAATTCACAAGCATCGTAGAATAAATACTTTGTTCAAAATCTGAAAATTTATTCCGAAATGAAACCTCCAAGACGTTTTTTGATATTTGTTTTTGTTACTAAAAACCTCATAAATGTCACGTAAATATTCCAAGAAATGTAATAAATTGTCAACGATTATATTTGAGATAACCATAAAATGTGCTTACACTTAACACCTACACTTAATGATTATGGAAATTTTATTTAGTTTTGATAAAATTCCAAAAAATTTAACAAATCGGCTAAATCAAAATTCCAATCGGCAGATGAACGCGCCACTATATGACAACGAAGAAGATGCGGCGTTCTGATTGTGAGATGACCAAAGTACACAAATTTATTATTCAAATTTGTTACAGATTTTGAAAGGTGTGTAAGAATTATATACCACGGTAATGATGACTATATTATGTGAATTAACTATATCATCATCATTATAATTCTTGATTTGTTGACCACGCGTGAGGTTGAACATCGTCAGAATTAGGTGAGGTCAATAATAACTTAATTTAAATTCTTGATATGAACATTAAATGAACAACCAATTTACGAGTATAATATTGTTGTCCAAATATAGATTCCGATGCTACAGACGTGCGCGTTCATTATGATGTTAAAATTGATCGACGAAGCAACGACGCGGGGGGAGGATTAATCAACAATTTAATGGCTCCATTGTGGTCAACATCAAACACATATTTAGGTAGAGTTTATTATAGACGCAAAAATTTCTAGCAGATATTCAAGATACATAATAAGACACCACACCCCGTGCTCGCGACTCGTTATATAACGCGGTAGATATTTCGATTAATGATTCAATTTGTTCTATGATACATCGACCAAAATAAATAAACAACAAATAAAAAATTAATTTAAAATTTTAATCCAAAAGATTAATCGTAAATCAATCGAAAATTATGAATTTGAGAAGATGAAATGGAATTGATTAAGACTTCAAAGTGATTTGGTGTCTCTGTATATACATAATGTATCTGTATGTAATTGAAGGTGTGGTGAAAGTATCTCGTCTTGAATAGTCTTTTAAAATTTGATCGATCGTATGTATAATGGATAAATTTTGACCGTAATGATATGAAAGTTGGTGTGAGAAAATGCACACTCAGAAATTTTGCGGCGCTTCACGATGTAGCCCTTGCAACGAGTCTTATACGAAAGAATCGTGTAACACATTTAGAAGCAGAGCAGGCATGGAAAATATTTACATTGCAGCTGAGTTTAAAACTAATGTAATACATGCGTCGAAAAGAAATATTTCTATATAACCTGGGGTTAACTATTGTTTAGCGAATTTATAATAATTCGCTAATGCATTGTGTATATACTTTCAATATAAGCTTGAACTATTTTTCATATATTTGCAGTTTGGTGAGCACAGTCTGACGTGACAAGTGATTTTTTATATAGGGATTTTAAAATCTCATGAGTATAAAATATAATTCAACGGGTTTTATTTATAACAAACTTCGTAAATGTCTTTTAGTTAATTTTAAATCATTTTTACAGTAGAAGATTGCAAATTCTAACTCGAAAAACAGCTGCTTCACATTTCTGTTTTCAATGTAATTAGTATCAAAATAATTTACGACACATTTTGTATGCATTGAATTTCACTCACATTACCCCAATAGTTTAGTTACCCTGATTACTGCAGGAAAGATAACTGATAACTGAAGACGCTTCTGGTAGAAAGAGAAAAATTTCGATCTATTCTGCATCGACCGAAGGAATGGACTAGCTTATTAGAGATTACGGAGAGAATAGCCTCAGTCAATTTTAGTTTTCTCGGAACGCGGTTACAGAACGTAAGCAATTTGGATTAAAATTAATTTTGTCAAGCTCTATTTCCTGTAGCGTCGTAATGTTGTCTAAAATTTAGAGTACTATCATATACGATACCTATAAATCACAGATGAATAACACACGGAAAACTGTAGGAGAGAATCTCCGTTTGTGAGCACCCCTGCATAACGCAAACTCGCGTTTTCGAGTTAATATCGAAGTGGACAGACGAGCTTGTTCATTAGCTGCGAAGTGTGATAAATCAAAGTGAATAATCTCAAACAGGTGAATGTTATCAATATGTTACAGTATTTTCGTTGCGATTTGGGATGCCACATCGATTTATATCAAAATCATGACGCATCAGAAATTGTCAGATATCATCGTTTATGCTGGCATAACATATCCATTAACATTTTAACGTAGTTTAATACACTTTTAGCCTTGATAACACTGAAGAAGTTAACTGAATCAGATTCAATTGCTGCAAGTTAAAAAACATATTAAATCGACTGCACGAACCTATGGAATTGCGCGGAGCAGTTTGCAACGCTACTTGCATAAAACGGAAGAGATGTTTGGCGCCCTGTCATCTGTGGAAGCTGCTGTATTGTTGGATTTCGTTCGTGAATGCAACCAACGGACACCAGAAAATATGGTGAGTTTATGTTTACTCTTCCTCTCCTTCTTTGAAAATCATTTTGTGCTCGATTGGAATGTTTATTATAGGTTTTCAAGCCGATCCACGATAGAGACCTTGGCCAATATATTTTGAAGTTGAATATCCGGCAATTTGGAATGACGACGAGAAAGCGAGCAAACTTTGGATGGATGAACATCACTTCGAAGCACCGAATATCTACAACATGGATGAAAGCGGCTTTTCAACGGTCTCGACAAATATTGGCAAGGTGATTGCCATGAAGGGTATGCGACGTGTCGGAAAACTTGAAGTCCCTGAAAGAGGAACGATGGTGATAATGCATTTAACCGTAAGCGCTGCTGGCACCAGTGTATCACCATTCTTTCTTTTCCCGAAAAAAATGCAGACCATCTTCTTCGACAACGTTTCTGATAGGAGTGCCGGTTATGCATACGGTTCTGGCTGGATGTGCCAACAAGAGCAATTTCATTGCTTCTCGACAACTATGCTTCGCATCTATCAATTGAAGCCATAAGAAACAATATGCTCAATGGAGAGCATATTGTTTCTTTTCGTCGCACTGTAGTCACAAGCCACTGGATTTTCGAACTGATAAAGACCTATTACAAGGAACACTGTTCTGCATGGCAAAAAAGTAATGCCAACAAGATAGGACTTTGGAACATTCAACCTTGCTCTCTCGATCTGAAATTTTTAATTCTCATCTCGTTGTTTTAAGTAATTGATTGATTGATTGATTGATTTTGAATGTACGACCAAGTTCTTACGCTTGAGTTCCCGGATGACGCCGGGTCCACCGTACACCCTTTTTTACACATAACAAAACCGAAGGATTGGATAGGTTAGTTAAGTGGGACAGAATCGGCCCGGTTACAGACACCTAGGTATAGCCGATAGTTAGTAACACAAAGACAACACAATTCTAATCTACTAGATGAAGGATAAAGGCTTAATAGGTTAATGGATAACGATGGTATTGGTCTTCAACAATTGCTTCTTTAAAACGGCAACCTAAGAAAAAATATTATTATTTCACATGCATCTGGAATTTTCCTGAAATTTAATTCTAAATTCATATTTTCCGGCTTCCTAAATAATTGAAACATTTATTAATTTAAACATTCTGCAACTCCGCAACTTACAGTAGAATTTCCTGAAACCAAAGTTATTTGAACTATATTCAAAATAACTCTAAAATTCATTAGTATATTTAGGACAATATATATACAATATAATAAAACTATACTTGAATAAAATAAATGTAAAGTAACGATTAGTATTAACTAAATTAATTTAGTTCTCATAAAACAAATAAAATAAATCGAATCCAGGAAAGGCACGCACGGCCTTCCTAACTTCTAGGTCTGTTGATTTGATGGATTTATTTATAAAAAAATATTTATGAAAGTCACTTGTCCTTGTCATCCCTAATCTAATACAAATATGTTTATTTATAAAAATAGAAAATGACCAAACGAAAACTGGTTCCAAAAACAGCTAATCTGGAATCTGTAAGGTAATGTATTAATAATGAATGTTTTTCACAGCATTAGAATCCCCAATACCTAAACAAATTCAACCAAAATTAAATAAAACTGATTAAGTAATCAGGAATCTGTAAGATAACAGAATTAATAATAAGTAGCTAGCACATCTGTAGGATCCATGATAATCAAATAACCCAATTATATGGTTCAATGCTTTAATTATAAAATAAATAAATCAGAAAAAAATTACATACATACATATATATATACATACACACACACATACACACACATATACATACACACACACATATATATATATATCTACAACAGCATTAAATAAATTATATAATCGACATACGTCGATAATTATTTGTCCAACCTAGAACAAGTTAACCAAAACCTTTACCAATTTACAGTCTTCCAAATAATCTAGAAAAAAATTTAATTAAAAAGTGCATGATCCCGAAAAACTATCTTACATATAGCAAATTTGACTGCATTTCAAATGTACTCCGTAGCTTCCATGTAATTCCAAATATTCAAATATTCGCAGAAATAGCAAAGTTATAAAGTTAAGCCAACAATTCCAATTCGATCACAGCCGCCTACCTCTACATGTCCTAAACTAGAGTTCCAAAATTCGTTAAATTATTATTTTCACGTTCAAAACAAGAATAATAAGAAATTTAAGAAATTTAATTTAATTTTACACTAAAACCTAAAATTCAAATAAATAAATTATTAATTTATACTTCTACAAAGATCTGTATATATGAATGCGATAATACGTTTTCCGCGGAACCAATCTACCGTGTAAATCGGAGGATGGGTGTATATGAATGAATGAATTCATCTGTCAAGGAGAAAACGAAAAGTACAGAATAACCACGATCATGCTTGTTTAGTTTCTATCCAATTTCGTCATATATTTATCCCCTCAAAATTTTGTTTTATATATTTTATTTGTCTATTTCCTGTTTATTCTTATTTAGTTGAAACTTGGAAGGGATAAATTATAAAACACTAAGCATGATCATAATATCTATTCTCAGTTCTCACTCACGCAACAAGCGCAAAAACAAAAAATAGAAATGTATGTATATATTTAAATACTAAACCAAAACATATAAATGAAATGGTATTTCATTTTACGCTCCTCTCTTAACACGTTTACGCAAATAGAAACAGTTAAATACATATTTTATATAATTAAAATTTATTTCGGAAAAATATGAATTAAAATAATGAAAAACACTTATCTTAGGCATCCATTGGAATCAAAAAAGTCATACATATTGAAGATTTACATACACTGCGTACGTTGCGTTCAAGCAACGGTATCAAAATATGTACATATAAACGAAAATTGTTATGTACATATTCTATACCATCACAAGCGCACCGTACACAGTTAAAATAAATATACAAAACGTACAACTATTCACTTCATTTATTAAATTCACGCAAATTATTATTGAAATTATTATTTATTAAAATTATCAACTATATCAATATTATACTTTTTATTAGTTAATTAAAATACATTTAAAATAAATTATTTATTTATTTAAAGGAGAGACAAAAACACGTCCTTCCTCTACGACGATCAATCGCCGACCCTCATCTCGTTGTTTTAAGTAATAGAGATTTATTATATTGCAGGCCTTATCTGTAAGACTCTTGATCTGGCATTGACGCCCAAAGTCATTAAATCCGGCTCCAGAGCATCCGTAATTCATACATACGACCCAGACATCTATTTTGACGTTGATTTTATTCAAGCAGTCGAGCGGAATGTGAGACAAGGGGCCTCGAGGATAGCATTGATAAGGAGGACCAGCATCGAATCGGCTTCCTTGGGACAGATTTTACACATGAAGTGGAAGTGGTCATCACACCAAACCCTTCCACATCTACAGTATCTTCAGCGAGCCGCTTATCAGTCTTGGACAAAATTGGTCCCCCGTAAGCAGCTCCACCAAAACAGCCTTCAAATCGTGGTCATAAACCGATGCAAAGCACCATGCTTACTTCTCCAGGAAGCGTTGCTGCTTTAAAAGAGAAAGCCGCTAAGCGAACACCCGTCTCCCATCCGAAGAAGAGTAAATAAGAAGGGAACTAAAAAAAAAACTCTTCACCATCTGATGATGATATAGACATCTGAATCATCTGTTTGAAGTTCCTGCCATCGAAGTTGACCGCTGTAAATTCCCTCAAGTGCAACACGTGTGATCGGCCCGTGCATTTGAAGTGCGCTGACATGTGTTCCAGCTATTTTACATGCAAATATTGTGTTTCTGAGTTGGAACGTGAGAAAGACGATACATAAATTGGAAAAACCCTTTTCTGTTATTTTTGTCACTGAAGACCTTTAAAATTAATAAACCTCGAAATTCTTTCGAATTAGGTGCGTTTTCCTTCAACTATTCCCATTTTCAGCGAATTTTCGAAGGATGTCCACAACCGAGTACGATTTTTTTTTGCCAAAAAAGATGACTTCACAAACTTGGAGCAAGTTTAGCGATTGCTCTATAGTTTGAAATATCCAACATGCAGTCCTCCTTAAGGGCTATCCTTTGGATAGTGATTTTTGATACAGCATGGTGAGCGGTTCAGATCCTGGCAATACACTTTTTTAAAATAGTAGCTGTCATCCAATTGGATGGAAATAATAGTCATCGTTTAATTTATTGGTATTATCGATAATGTCTTAGTAAAGCATTTGGATACACAAGGTTTTTGGTAATTCCATTTGGTGAGAAAATGAACAAATAGATTTTAGCGGTCCTACTCTGGAGCTGACAATTTACTAGAATTTCATTTTCAATACATTGACAATTTACTAGAATTTCAAGATTCAAAGCCTTTTACAACAAACATCTTGGCAAAGCGATTAAACTTTATCTGAAGTACTTGATATTTTAAAAAGGAAAGAAATGAACGAGGAACAAAGTGCTAGAATTTTACACAAAGTTAGACCAAGCATCTGCTGTAATAATGGCATCTGGAAACAAAAAAACTGCAACACAAAATACTTTAGATAGTTTTATTCAAAGGTTCACCAGAGAAAAGCAATTATAGTTCGATGATGAGCGATTTGAACGAGATTCAGACTAAAGCCTAAGACTAAGTAGTGATGCAACAGACGGTACTTTCATTGGATTTTTCTGTTGTCATAAAGATCATAGATTTTTGAATATTTTACGCTGAATGCTGAAAATATATTCAATTTTTTTGACATAACAATTCAATATGCGTCATTTTCAAGCTGTATCGCATTTATCTGGAACGCAATAGTGGTCTATAAATAATGATGAAATTCAGTGAGAGCTCCCCGGTCCACTAATGAAATACAAATCTATCGAGGCGGTTATTGATGAGAATCAGGTATCAATTACCAAAAGAGTATCTTAATTCTTTGGAGCCATCTGGAATTCCAACACACATAATATTTTTGATAGAGGTTTCATTCAGGATACTACTAGAAATCCATTCGTTTTAAATGGTCAAATTTATGTTGCTTGCTGCAAAATCAATTTACTAGAATTTCAAGATTCAAAGTCTATTATCACCCATTTCCATTACCTATTCAGTTGGCATACTTAAATCGACATATTGCATAATTTCATCGACACCGGCGTTACCCAAGCCCTCGAACTTGACTCCTTCGCTAAATTATTAATTTAACCAGAGGATTTTAATCAACTTTTACTGCAGTAGTAAACTTTATTTTTTATGTAAAATAAAGTAGACACTTATGAATGAAGTTTCACCATTATTAACCAATCCGCCTATGCTGTATAGATACCGAATTTTTGTTGATAAACAGTTTGCCGCCAAACATCATCATTTCCGCTTAAAATTTGAAAAAACACTTTTGAAAAAAACTGATATAGACAGAAATTGTTGTCAATTTAATTGCAGCAAACATATTGTCGCCGCCATTCACAGGAGCAAAAATTGTACCTTCGCAAAGCCAATCATGGTTTTTGCGAGGTTGTTTGAAATGTTTGAAAAAACTTTAATTACAACGTCCTCCATTCGGTGAAAGGAAGGCTGCGAACATAATCCTGTATAATATGCACCTCGCGATATTTTACAGTTCCTGGTGTTCTATTCTCGCTCGTATAATAATTGCTGATTCACCACGAGGTTTTCCGTAAGGATGTTGTATGTCGTACCACGTGTTTTATTTAGATTTTAGAATATTTTACGCTGTATGCTGAAAAATATTTAAAATTTTTGACGTATCAATTTATTATGCGTTATCGAACACATTAGCGACGAATTCCGCGATCTTCGTGTACAGAAATGATGAAAAATTTAGTCCTCAAGATTTTTGCAGATTTAGTTTTGAAAAATTTCTATGTGTACGGTGCGAGCATGCGTACGGTGCTCAGTGCTGAGCAAATGTCTGCTGGCACTCTACATATATAAGCTTCTTTCAAGAATCGAGACCGGAAGTGGTAGCTTTATCTGTTTTTTTGGTTCTTGCAAAGATTTTGAGAAATGTATCATTTACAAGAAAAACGATTATACGAACCAAAAGATTCCAACTTAAATTGGCATCAATACCGGGCCTGCTTGGGTTTGCAAAATTTTAGTGGAAATTACGATTTTTGACAAAATACTTTTTTAACAAAATTTTCGATGAAAATTCAAACTTTAGCTTTTATATTAAATTTGGTGGTCCGAATGATGTTTGGTGAAAATCGGTTTATCAGAAATTTCAGCTTCAACACGGATTTAGATCACTTTCCAAAATTTAAGCGCAAATCACAATTTTTAACATAAGACTGTTTTCCAGGAAACAGCCCAGATTGAAACACCTAAACACAACCTAACAAAGATACAAGATATTTTGTCTTTAAATTTATTTTTATTTCTCTACTCTATAGTCTCGTTCTAAGTTCATCTTTTCAACCCGTCGAAATAGTACTCGGCGTCTTTCTCCGCAAAATAGTTGTTTACGAAAAAGATGGCCTCCTCATTCTATGAAAATCTTAGTCACTGGTTTATACTAGTAAACCAGCACCAATCGACGCCTTGGAGGCCAGCATTGTTCGAGTTATTCGTGACATACGAGTACGACCAGCAGTGTTCGAAAAGGTGGCCCAAAATTGGACGTCCAGAATGCGTTTCGTCAAGAACAGCCGCAATATCCATATGGCCGAAATCACTTTCAAATATTAATGCTATGTATTGATCTTCCGAATAAAAATAAATAAACTATTGGGCTTAAAAAACACTCGTTATATCAAAACTAATTTAGAAATAGAAATAAACATTAGTTTAAAACTATTATTTTCCATTTTATCGTATTTGATATTAACTAAAAATTTCGACCAATTGGAAACAGCAAATATGGGTCATAGTAATGGTTCGACCTAGCCTCCTCCAAATATTTGTCGGACATGATTTTTTTTTGTTTTGAAGAAGAATCCTGAATGAACTTCATTACGGAAGTTCATTAAGGATTGTTCTTCAATACAAAATTAAATTCATGGCCGACAAATACTTGAAGAGGCCAGGTCGAACCGTTAGTACTACCGTCTGACCCATACAATTGCGCTGAAATTTATCTATGAAATTCATCAAAGATTCTATTTCAATAAAATTCAATTTCATGTCTGAAAAATGTTTGGAAGAGGCTTCAAGTTTGATCATCAAGTTTGATCAAATGTTTTATTTTACTTATTTTTTATCAGCCTTTTCGTTTTTTGACCAATTAATTATTGAAAATTTGTTCGTGCTATCTTGTACAAAAAATGCAATATTCAAGATTCAAACCAATAGTGTTACCATCGCAAATATCGTGCTAACTTTACGTGCAAGCTTCACAGACATCACGGCTACCGTTATCGATTTCATAATCGATTGTATAGTGGAGAAATTTGATACCCCGACGACATTTATTGGTGGAGGTGATTTATGTTTTGGTTAAGCTGGTTGCTGTTCTAGAGCTAGTTGTTTCTTGATGATTAACAGGTTTCTAGGAACCTCTTTTGAAGTTGATGGTAAAGTTACTGCCACTTCAGGTGAGTGTTGCGTTTTCCTTTTCTTACTTGGTCTTTTATTCCGGTTCAACATCCAATTTGTTTCGCATTCTAATTCTTCTTCATCCGTATGGAATAGATTAATGTCATCATCGATTGCAGGGCTAGGTGTCGTTCCTAGTTCTGCCCGTGTTTCAACTGCTTTTTTGAGTTCTTCATTCTCTTTCTTTAAAATTGTAAATTCATCTTTCAATTTATGATCTTGATAATTTGAAACTTCGTCCAAATGGGTTAAACAATGATTGGCCCACCCCAGAATTTGTTTGACCTGCCTCCGAAGAGTGTGGATTTGGCAGCATATTTGCTGCTGTCCCACCTGGGGTATTACATTCGATATAACGAATGATAAATATGCCAAAATCTCGAGGTCAAATTTTTTCATGATAACTTAACGTTTAACGCTAACGGTTGCGGTTACGTTAGGGTTCTGGTCCCTGAAAAGTATAGGCAGTGACCAGCATCGAATGCGCTTCTTCCTCGCTGACCCCCATGTGTGACGACCACCTTTACCACCCGGACTATCAAATATTATTTCGTCGGTCCGTTGAATGAAGTAATATTTGTTATACTTTCTTCGAATAACACCCACAACTAAATTACACAAAAATATAATTCCAGTAATTACACAATCAAAACAGTTCTCAAACAATTAACCAAAATGTATTCAAATTGAATTAATCATTTATCTAATTTAATTTAATTATATTCTTTTAAATTAATTTAATGTGATTCGATCGTTAAATTTTAAGATCATAAAAATGAAAAGAAACATAATCAATTTACTGTTGTCTCTTCGTCTTTCGTACACACTTGATACACGTAAACGTCTTTAATAAAAATGATTGGCCTTAAGTTAAAAACTCTTTAAACAAAAAATCTTAACGTTTTTTCAACAACAGTTTGTCTGAGTGCCACCTAAGATGAAAGGATTTGTAATTGCTCTGCTTATCTTAATATTTTAATGAAAAATAAAATCTTGACATATTTTCCTGTTTAGATAGGCACCGCACCACGACCAGTAGCGACTAAGATTTATGAGTATTTTAAAACGATTTTATTTTGCACGTACTTTTCTAAATGATTTTGATAAGATATCGCGCTGCAACTTGCATATAAATCATAATAAAATCGTATAAGAATGCTAGCAAAGATCTGTGTAGTATATGATGGTGTCATTAATTTGATGAGATAACGATCGTGGCTCTCGAAAAATTATATATTGTATAATCGTTATGTTGCTGCAACACCATCACCGTTCCTGTTTCGTAATTTATTTTTGTTTTGTAGAAATTTGTAATTTTTCGAGTACAGAAAGGAAATTGATACGGGGGCTTAAGACCTGAGATTATAATAATCAAATTCAATTAACAATTTTTTTTGTTCTTGTACAATGTATTTTGTTATTTTATATTGAGACCAGTAGGTATCAATTTACCAACATCCTTTCACTATGTGGACGCAAGAAAAAATTCTCACCTGCGCGAGACAAAATCAAAAAGCAAAACAACATTAAGATTATTTTGTTTTGCCGGTCTTAATACGTTAAAATAAACGTACGATATATATCTTGATTTTGTGTTGCTGTAATATATGTGGCATCGTCATGTTTCCCGGTCAAACGGAAATAACGTTAAGAACCGACGCGAATTTACGGTACAAATATACAAAATTATGTACGTTCACAATGTTATTTCGTATATAATTTAATTAAATGTTACTAAATAAATAATTGACCAGGTAAGATAACGATAATTATAAGATTTTCTCACACATAGAGTTTCTTGTGTCGTTGGGTGCGCGCTTACCGGTCGTATGACCGACCGTAATTTTTTTACGACATTTGTGTAATTTATATTAGTGAAGTACATACATAAGTAGTGTGTAGTGTAGAGTGAAATTAACTGACCATCATCTTCTCGTTTTATGGACGTAAGAGCGACATTATTAACAATTAGTTGATATGATTTTGTTGTCAAACGAGATAAGAAAATCAACAAACCTGTAATAATGGATTAAACTTAATTTTTAATTGATTATAGATGTCTTTTCGTTAAGTTTAGTTCAAATTTGTAGACATTAATAAGAGTTTAATGCAGTTAAAATGGTATAACTAATTAGACCACCATGAATTTTGTCTGCTGCATCGATTAATATACGTTGATGATCGGATTTGTTTGAAATATTATGGGATACATGTTTATGGTTCTTGTAAATGAAATCCAAACCACCAACATTTAAATTTGAAAAATAAAATACAATAATGAGTTCATATTAATTTTATGGTTTCTGCGCAATGGCAAGTCACTACGATGGGATAAGCACTTATAACGTAAATATGGGTGTTCAAACCTGTAATGGAGGAACCGTGGGCACTTCCATCAAAATGGACGTATCGAAATGGCAATTTTACAAAATTCTTAAATCTTTCGTTGCGGATAAACGCTTTCGAGGCGGAAGTGAACTTTTAAATGAAAAGTGTAGCTACACAAATTAACCTTTACTAAAACAAATCATCAAAAACGTATTTTGAATGCAGATGTTGAGATCACATAGTTGATAACTTTGCTTAAGATTCAGTAATCCGCTCCTTCATCGTTTCGGTGGACATTCATTATGTAAATTGTTTGCATTTTTCTAGTTTATCGACGAAAACGCATACACCAGGGCGAGCAATACCACCGGTAAAGCCCAATTGTAATTTGCGATGACAAGCTTCAAAAAAATTATTTGTTCTATCGCTAGTTACCATTAGTGATCGTTGGTAAACTAACCAAATGTCGTATGGAAATATTGCTACACCTCTGGGGCCATTATTCCACAGGCGTCTGACATATATATTAGTAAACCACGCTAAAATTGGTTCTAATTCCTCCGGTAAATAATATTCCAGGTATGTTATGGTATGGATAATATCGTCCTCAGGAACAAATACAATACACGTGTTCATTTCGCCATGCAATGTGAAATCGACATCTGCATTATATCTTTCTAGAAGATGAAAAGATGCCAAGTGTTTTCGTAGATTTTTCACTAGGTGAAATAGGCAAGGAGTTGACCATCGCCGAGTTGATCGTCGCCGAGTTGACCGTCGCCGAGTTGGTCGTCGCCGAATTGACCATCGCCGAGTTGGTTTCGCCGAGTAGACCATCGCCGAATTGACCTGTCTCGTGCCAATACTATGTCCGATTCCACGAATTTCAGAGATATTACCAAGTGTGAACTAATAGTGAACGAAATGAGCGGTTAAAAACAGTAAACCACAATAAAATTAAAAGATTTTTGGGTGGTCGGCCCCACACAAGTTTTAAGGCGGCTAATTTTTAAAAATACAAATGTTTGTCAAAATACCTGCTGAATACGTGATTCCAGGAATCTCATAGAAGTGACCAAGTGTGAGTATAAATCGCTTAGTTGTTTGGAATAGTTAACCACATAAAAATAAAAATATTTGTAGTAGTTCCACACAGTTTATGAATGCATGTGAAGTTTGACCGATAAATTTATGAATGCATGTGAACTTATTTTAGGACAGGTTTAGCACAAATTTCACACGCTTGTAGACGCGTTTGAAGTTAGAACTAAATTAATCCTAAACCAACAAAAGTAAAAAATGTGTAGATGTATTAGAAAAATTAGCAAACAATGACATTTAGGCGAATTAACAATTGGCAATTTAGGTAACACTTAGCAAGTTTATTTAGAATTTTCTTAAAAAGTTTAATATTCGAAAACGTTTGAATTTGGCCTCAACTATTCCAAAAGAATTTAACAGAGCTCGAAGAGGATTTGATGTAATAATTTTTTGGAAGGCTACTGAATTTCGTACCAATCTTTTAAGGCAGGACCAGTAGTAGTTTTTGATGCTACATTGCGCGATTACAATATGCATGAGTGAGAGATATTTTGCTTTTCAACAAATTTTAAAAACTTTTGTTACATCTTTTATCAAAATATATGGAATAGCGAATGTCAGTTATAACGTTCATAATTTACGCCACATTATAGATGATGTCAGAAAAAATGGTCCTTTGCACAAAACTAGGGCATTTTGTTACGAAAACCGACTACAATTTATAAAACGGTTAATTCGATCTGGAAACAAACCTTTAGAGCAAGATACCCCGATACTGGGGAAAGAATAGATAGCAACGATATGTACACTTGCCTAATTATAATCGAATATTTAATAAGAAATAGTTTTTGAAACATTTGTTTTAAGCACAACGAATAAAGACCAATATTTTTTGACTAATTCAAACAAATAGTATGTTTTAAATTTGCAACATATGTGGAAAATATTTCTATGATTTACGGTGAACGTTTTGAATCAAAAACCGACCTGTACGAACTTCCATTCAAATCTTGCTTCCTGGATATATACAAATCCAGTGAAAAAAACTATTGCAAGACTATGGAATATCGACGACGTTCTCTGTAAATTGTTTCGCATCAAAATAAACGACGAAGAAGCAGCATCATCGACGATAGTACATTCAAAACATGGCTAAAAGCTGCAAATTAAATAAAAAATAAAAATAAAATCATAAAACACTACAATAAGACGAAAAAGAGTTGTAAAATGTACTGATGTACTGTATTGTAGAAAGTTGAGGATGGAGAAAAGAATTTCACGGCAGGGCAAGATACTGCAACGGACCCCGAAAACTAACAGAATGTGTTACCCACTTAGAGGCTTCGAGGCGGTCATCTCGGCTCCGGCTAGAGCTCAGGGTAATGGGAGTGGGTGTTCCCGAAGCATAAGTGGGTCTTGCTAGACCGCAATGGACAGTAGGAAAATTTAGGATAAAAGAATTAGGAAAGGAAACTAGGAGCGGAAAATACACCAGGCAATGATATACCCACCAACCTTCACTTACCCGTTCCTGTCACATCCTCCCAGCATGTTCCCGATTTATCTCATTTTACATTTCACTACAACACTGTTCAATCACTTTTGACAAGAGAGAAGAAGCAAAAACGACAACCGAAAATGCTTTCGATTGACTGAAAATTGACTTAGATTAGTTTACTAATTCTTAAGAACTAACAATAAGAAAATTTAGAAATTTTTAGAACTATAAAAATATTAACTTAATTAAATGGAATTGAAAGGAGTTTATTATTCGTAGTATTTCAATTTTATGATTATTATTAACGTCGCAGTTATTTTAGATGGTCGAGCATTTAGTTTCAAAAAAAAAAATTATATAATAACCTGTGCTAGCATTTATCCTTGCGATGAATTAATTTCAGGAACTTGCGGTTTTCCTTGACGTTGACACATCATGTACATGATTTTTATACGCGCATGCTTTATACACAGGTTATTTTTAGTTTTAATATAATGATTTGTAGTTTAAATGATTGAATTCAAAAATTGTATATTTGTTTAATTAGGTTTTTATAAAATAGTTACTAAACACTTTAATAATTCAGTGTAGTATCCAATTAGCACACATGTCCTCTGTCCATGCCATTTCGACTACCGTTTCGTAGATCACACTGTAATCATTCACCACTAATTTAGTTTTTGGTGCGTTTCAATATCACAACACCGTATTGTCTCTTTCCCGTACGAATTTAATTTGGGCACTCACACAACACTATGCATATTATTAATGGCTATATGCACGCCTCTAATGACCCAATCACAAGCAAAGATTTTATTTTTGTGATCTGGAGATTTATTTTGTATTAATTACAAAATCTTTCTTATAATCTAAAAAAAATAATCTAGTTCGTAATTTCACTGAGGTGTAGCTAAATTATCACTTGGATATTTATTTTCCACTAGATTAGTTATGAGGTTTTATTTGCCTTCACTTAACAGATTACCTCCACAGTTATTTTTTTTCTCTTAATCTAAAGCACATTTTGTCTTTTACAATATAATAATAAAATGCCCGTAAAAATTTATATGATACAGTAGATTAGTTAAGTATTAAACAATTTATTTAATTAACCGATAAAAGTGGTTAAGTTTTTTAGTTATAGTTTAGGTTTTAACTATTTATATTCTGATATTAGATAGTAGTTTATGTATTTATATGATGAATTTTAAATTAATTAATATTAAGTTTAGGGAACCAATTTTATATTTTAATAATTTTTCTATGATCAACAATAATAACTTTTTCTTTTTATATGATAATCAACAATTCAAAACTCAAAACTCAACTCCCCGCCTCGTAGCGAATTTATCTTTTTATATCCACCGACAAACCCCGTTATCCCTTATTTCTCTCTTGTTGGAGATAAGCGATCCTCATAAAACCCATACACGTTTATATAAACCGCAAAACGATCGATACAATACCAGCAATCAGTGCTGGGTAAACTATTTAGAAATTGGAGCGAAAAGATTCGTTACAAATCGTGGGGACGACCTGCCATTGAGATGAGTCTTAGCCGGGCCTACTAACTAATTAAGCAGTAAGAAGTGTTGATTTTATTGTTCTAAAAAAATAATTTGAGGCTAAGCAAGGACAATTAAGTTTTAATATCTTTTAAATGATAAATACCCATACATCGTCCATTGGCATCAGTTAGTTCACATGATACGTTCCCTATTAACTTAGACACAGTTCCTTTAATATATTTAGGGGCTAGTTTTGCGGCAAAATTTTCACCAGCTTTACTTTGAGGGAAGTTGCGCACGTACACAGTTTGCCCCACACTTATGTTTGGCAATCGACTTCGAAGGTCATACAGGGTTTTCGCTTGACGGTAAGCACTGCGCAAGTGGTACCCCACCTTCCGATATATTTGATGTAAGATTTCAGGTTTGTCCGTGAATTGCAGACAATTTCCAGTCAATTCTTGGGTGGTCTTTAAAATGTCATACAGTGATCCGTGCAGAACAGCATGCTGCCCGAATATAACAAAATGAGGTGAAAATCCCGTCGAATCGTGCACCGAATTCCTTAAGGCGTGCGTAATGGCGGCTAAATGTACGTCCCATATCTTTTGATCCGATGTTATGTATGATCGCAGAGTAGCTAAAAGAGTGCGATCCACTCGCTCCGACGCGTTTGCTTGGGGTGCATATTTAGCGGTGAATAAGTGTCTAACTCAATCCTTTTTACATAAATTCCCTAAAAGAATCGAGTCAAACTGACGCCCATTGTCAGTTACAGTTTCCTCCGGAACCCCAAATCTAATGTTTGGGGTCAGGTAATACCTGAGTTTCAAGGAACCTTACCACCTCTTCCGCAGTAGCTTGCCGAACGGCTTTAGTCAGGACAAATTTAGATAAATCATCAAGAACAATTAAAATAGATGTATTTCCGTTGCGGGTTCGAGGATACGGTCCCAAAAAATCCAAATACAGCCTTTGCCAGGGCCTAGAGGTAACAGGAAGTGTAGCTAACGGGGGTCGTGTGCATTGATTAGAGGATTTATTTGACTTACACACCTCACATGACGATACAAATGTTTTAACGTCATTAGCCACGGTGGGCCAATAGAAATATCTTTTTAGAATTTCAGTCGTTTTCTTGACTCCTAAATGAGCGGACGGCGGTGGATTGTGAGATGATTCAACTAAGTGTACTCGAAGTTCTTCGGGAACCACAAGTTTCCAACAGGCAAGATCACGTCCGGAATCGGCCGCGAACTGAGGTTTTAAATTTATGTAAATTTTTCCATCCACAGTTTTCGTATTGTTTTTTCGAGAATTATTTTCCAAGGCCAGAATAAGGGCAGTGTATTTATCAGATTTAAAAGCAACGGAATCGAGATCAATATTGAGCGGTCGGTCCGATAAGGAAAACTCGACCATCTAAAATAACTGCGACGTTAATAATAATCATAAAATTGAAATACTACGAATTATAAACTCCTTTCAATTCCATTTAATTAAGTTAATATTTGTATAGTTCTAAAAATTTCTAAATTTTCTTATTGTTAGTTCTTAAGAATTAGTAAACTAATCTAAGTCAATTTTTTTATCCTTTGATTGGTTTTGTTATTGTATTTATTATCGGGAATCGGATAATAATTCTATTCTTAGATTAATTTTCTATAATATCCTTTAGCTTAGTATTACTAACCCATTTACTACATTTCTATTTCTTTTTATTATTTTTTTTTCTCTCAATGTGTGAATTCCATGTTTAATAAAAAGAAAAATTTATTAGTTTATTATTTGATGGTTCAAAATTCAAAATTTTTCAATTTTCTACTATTCGCATGCTTTTGGTTGTCGTTTTTGTTTCTTCTCTCTTGTCAAAAGTGATTGAACAGTGTTGTAGTGAAATTTAAAATGGAATAAATCGGGAACATGCTGGGAGGATGTGACAGGGACGGGTAAGTGAAGGTTGGTGGGTATATCATTGCCTGGTGTATTTTCCACTCCTAGTTTCCTTTCCTAATTCTTTTATCCTAAATTTTCCTACTGTCCCTTGCGGTCTAGCAAGACCCACTTATGCTTCGGGAACACCCACTCCCATTACCCTAAGCTCAAGCCGGAGCCAAGATGACCGCCTCGAAGCCTCTAAGTGGGTAACACATTCTGTTAACACCCCGGTAGTTTATCGGGGTCCGTTACAATACCACTATCTAGGTTGAAATGCCTTTCGATAGAGAACATTTTCCGGTATAAGGTTTTTCCTAGCGGATAAAATGTAACTTTGTTAATAGCAATATTCCACCGTAAATTTAGAGTATTTTATCAATCTGGGCCAATAATCTAATCTCTGGAAGTAGCTTGTTATTGGCCCAGATTAAAAAAATACTCAAAATTTACGGTGGAAAATTGCTATTAACAAGGTTACATTTTCTCCGCTAGGAAAAACCTTATATCGGAAAATGTTCTTTAGAGAAAGGCCACTTCAACCTATATAGTGGTATCTTGCCCTATTCTCTGGAAGTGGCTTGTTATTGGCCGAGATTGATAAAATACTCAATATTTTGAGTGAAAATTTTCAATTAACATATTTGATATTTTTTTAATTATGAATTTATTTAATATAATAATAATTTTTAATAAAAATTTTGGAATCTATTTTAATCCAATAATAATTATGTTTCCGCCATGTTTTCCAACTGGAACAGTATACGTATACGTGTTATTTTTTGTTAGAAACTTCACGGGCTCTCCAAAGTATTGAGAAAATCAAAAGAATTTTATACGCTACTTGACCTGGAAAGACGGATGGTTAATGATCATGATCTACTATACCACGTAAACATACAGCGACAACCACCATATTACCACCAACTTGACAACTCTAGAAAATAGATGCGGATTGCTAAAAACTACTTTTATTGGTAATCTCCTACTAGGCCTAATCGACACACCGAATGTGCTAAAGTCAATTAAAATCAAGATTCGTGGTAGACAACGAGAGATCATGACTTTCTCCACTTAGATAGGCACAGAAGCAGCTAAGGTTTCAATAGAATTAACTATTTACTTTACTTTACTTTTATATTTCAAATTTTCAAATCCAACGCGGATTTATTTTATTTTGTATTTTTTTCCAGTCAGGTTTGTAGACTTATTTCAATCTAAACAAACCAATAAATAAATAAAATCATTATATTATGTCGGAGGCAGAAATGTAATAATGTGGGCAAACAATAGTAAGACTTTGTTCATAATTTTAAAATTCTTTATTTATTTCTCCAAATCTATTTCGTTCCCTTGAGGGTAATCCCCCCGGCCTCAATACACTTGTGCCAACGTTTTTCTCAATCCTCGAAACAGTTGTTAAAGTCAATTTTCGGAATAGCCTCCAATGCGCGTAGCGATTCACGTTTATTGTCTTCAATTGACTCAAAACGGTGGTTGCGGAACGATATGGGTGGAATTTTGGGCGAAAAAAACACGTGAAACCAATGCAGTATGAGAAGGTGCATTATCGTGGTGCAAAAACCAAGAGTTGTCGACCCATAATTCCGGCCTCTGTTTACGAATAGCTTCGCACAAACGACGCATAACACTCAAATAGTATTCCTTGTTGACAGTTTGGCCGGTCGGAAGGAATTCGGAGTGCACCACACCTCGATAATCGAAGAAAACTGTCAACATCACCTTAATTTTTGACTTGCTTTGACGTGGTTTTTTCGGCTTCGGCTCACCTTTAGCACGATATTCGGCCGATTGATCGTCTGTTTCCGGGTCGTAAGCACAGATCCAAGACTCATCGCCAGTTATAATACGTTTCATGACATCCAGGTAGTCGGACAGCATTGTTTCACAGACGTCAACGCGCCGCTGTTTTTCCAAAAAATTGAGTGATTTTGGAACCAATGATCTTTCAAAATGGTTTTCACTGATCCTTCCGATATTTCAACGATGTCAGTAAGATCTATGTCTGTTAATCGTCGATTCTCGAGCACCAATTCCTTGATAGTATTAATGTGAATTTATAACTAAACCAAAATTTAAAAATTGCGTCACGAAACCAATCAAGTAACTTGGTACCAAAAACCACTGGACGTGTGTGCAAATAATTAGAGCGTACCACTATTCAATTAATTTGCAATCATATTCATTGAACAAAACAAGACGAAATCGTAATGAAAAAATCGTTCAACCTGAACACAGCACAGCGTCGTATTCGTTCTTTCCTCTTCGCGTTATAGTTTCGTCTTAATGATTTTATTATTACCATTATTATTGTTATTATTTCCTTCTTAGAGTCACGACTTGCCCTAAAGATAAAACGTATTTCCGATTCTTAATTTTTTGTTGTTTTTGCTTTTTTGTGTAAGTTTTATTCATAAACAACAAAAAATATAAATTGAATGAAATTTTCTTATTCCTTCCATACACGTTGGTGTATCCACCACTTCTAAGACATTATTATGTACTAATTAAACCGTGGTAATATTTCTTTATACCATAAGAGATGCTGATGATGATGATGGTGAAGATTTTTTGTGTACATACTCGATTTTTAGTTAAGATGAAAAAATATTAAGAAACATACGGGGTAAGACAATGTTTGGATTGATGAAATTATCTTTTGTGTAACAATTCAATGCTTAGCATTCAACGTACTTTGCGCAAAAAAAAACGTTTTTATTTTCGATGGTACTAACTCTAGACGTAGATGGTGGATTTTTTTTTCGAGAGATAATTATGATAAATTATTAGCAATTTAACTTTTTTTTTTGTTTAATTCAGCCATTTAGAAATGGTGAATTAATTTATTGGAACTCTGTAATTTTAGATATTATGGACATTTGCATTATGTATACACAGAAGACAATGTACGATGTAAATTGATTGCAACGGAAATAGGCATCAATTTTGAAGCCAATTCGATTATCTACGGTGATAATATCTCAGCTAATTTACTCCAATTGGCCGGAAATGCCGAAACCTAAAATCCTACTGGCAATTGTTCGCTAATAACCCCATAATAAAGGGTGGGGCTGTTGGCATAAAATCATATTTAACTGAATTAAGGCGGAGACGTAATCATCCATGAGCGACTGGTGGGAATCACATCACTTGACATGTCATCTTCGAAAATACGTTAAACATATTATCACTCGCAACTAACGATCTTCATCGAAATTGTTGTAGGCAAGCCTGCAACTCCACAACTTACAATAGAATTTCCTGAAACCATATAGTTATTTAAATTATATTTAAAAAAAATATTACTCTAAAATCCATTAGTATTTAACCTTTGAATTGGGCAACCCACAAAATACACTCTTTCATAAAGTTGCAAAATATAAGTGAGGCATCCCAAAGGCAATGATTCCTTGAAAACTATTAATGTTATTCAATCCTAGATTAACTATCGGATTGAATATTTCAAATAAATTTAGCTTATTTCGTAAAAAAATGCCTTACCAATTTGGTCACCAAAGAATATGTGATTAGTTACCAAGTGTAATTATACTGCATAGGACATATTTATGCCATGCTCAATGGAACTTACCGTTCCTCAACCAATCATCGTCAAACTGGAACTGGCGGTGTTTGGTTGAGGAATGGCAAAGGGACGAGACCATCTCTCAACAAATAATGGCCAACTACCGTGTGCGTAGCTGAATTTGAACGAAATTTTAGGATTCGGCCATAATGAATGGAACCAGACCGTTTCCCAACCGATAATTCTTCAATTTAGTTTGTACAGCTAGGATTCTAATAAATTAAGGTCAACTTGTATTGGGATTTTAACGTGTCTTTTTAATGAAGTTCTACAATTCGACCATTCTGAATGGAACCCGGCCATACCCCAACCAAATATTGTCAAATCATGTATACATAACCGGGTGGGGATTTAAAAATGGATTTTAAAGAAGTTCTGAAATTTGATTTTAATTAAATAAATTATAAACCAATTAAATAAACATTAAAAGCAGTTAATAATAAATAATAACGCCTTAATGTCATTAATCATAACAATCGAACCGAAATTATTTCACGCCTCAATTCGTCTCGGAAAGCAAGAAGTGGGGTCGAAAGCGTAACCCCTAAAGCAATACTAAAAAATTTAAATTTCGCAACAAACTTATTACTTGATAAGTTCTAATCCAAGTTTAGAACTAACTATCAAGCACGTTTTGGTTTACGTGCACATTAGAGACATCTATCAATAACTGGTATGAACTAACCAAAATATAGAAGCTGGGCTCTGAAGTTGGTTGCATTAAAATATACTTGAACGCATCCACATCGATTATTGTTCCCAGAACGGCCTGTAATAAAATTCAAAAACTTTTTCTAGGCGCCAAGTGTCACGACCGTCCTCGTGGTCTTCAGATTATTTCACATACAGTGGTTTGTCTTAGCAATTTTGTTCAAGGAGTTATTAAATACCTTGTATTATTGATAATCAGGATCTTTTAGTGATAGTTTAAACATACGAATGGTTTTGTGGATTCTATCTTAGGTAGTGAATATCATCATACTCATAGTTCAAATCCGGTCCAAACACTTACACCAATATCGTAATACTACACAACAATAAATAAGTTCTACAATTATCACGCGTACCAAATCTCCAAAATAACTAACTCAATGTGTTAGTTGCACTCGTATCTCTATACCACGCTGAATATTCGAAATCTTTCGGAGACTTTCGGTTTTGTTCCATACTAATTCTGCTGTAATCTGCAATACCACAAAATTGTTATAAAACTATCTCTAATGCTACTGCTTAAACCTAGATATCACACAAATGGCAATAGGCGCCTTTTGGTTTGATGGACAATTAATTCAACATGGGTGAGGCATTTATTCAACAAAAATTGCTCATTTTCTAAACTTCAAAATTAATGCTTTATTTGTAAGATTAGTGACATCTAAGTTTAAGTAGTAGCACTATAACAGTTTTTGTGTACGAGTTTACAACAGTAACAATTGGTGACACCGTCACAGTGATGGGATGGTGACTGTTAGAAGTTTGGCGTGTTAAGGATTTAACGGTTACGAAGTTAAAATTCCATGTATGTTAATTCACCGACGGTGGCAAATATGAATTAATATTGCGACTACGTGAAGCCATGGAAATGCAAGGAATATACCCGAATCATTGTGAGTTCGAAGAGGTAATAGAGGAAAAACTGAATGATAAACGTTAGGTGGTGGAATCAGTTGTCTAGCCAACTGCAACTTTCAATATGACGTAATTAACAAAGTAAATAAATAATACAGGATTTGACCAAAGAAATGAATCCAAAATTTGATGAACCAAGAGGCAACAAATATTCCAAGATTTGAAACAAGGATTGAAAGAAATCAAGAGAGACATAATATTTGAAAAAGGGATGTTGACGTGAAAGTCCAGAAAGTCGATCATTTAGAAAACGATCGCTAGCAGATGTTGAAAATGACTATTGGTAATAAGGTGGAAACGGATAATAAAGCTTATGGAGTAGGTACCATTGGTCTGGAGGAACCAATGAGCTTTGTGGAATTGAGTGGTGGCGAGGAGATGGCAGATATAGAGAATCAGCTGAGCCAGCTCAGAAATTATGAACAATTCAACCGGGATATTGCTATAGTTCAAGAAGAAAGAAACGAACTACTCGGAATTTTGGATGGTCAACCGGATTCGGAGTCGACATCTCATTCTGAGCCATTTCATAATCATGAAGAACCAGGAGAGTTGGTGTCCGTAATAAATAGCGATGATGGTGGATCACATAGTGGGGGTAGTTCGACGATTTTGATGCAGGGATTGGTTGTATAACCAAGAACGGCAGTAACCCTGGGTTGTGCGGCAAACTTAATGAAAGTGATAATGCTGATGCTGGAGATTTTGAGGTTAACGCGAAAAACAAAACGGATTGCATCGCATGGATCGGTAAGTATTACTTACAGAATATGTGGATGATGCCGAAGAGCAATTGTGGCAGCTACGTTTGGGCGAGATAATCAGCTATAATATGAATGAAAACCAACCAGAACAAATTGAGACTAGTGTAGTGATTCATTTAGGATCGGATTGGAGTCTGTTGGATAGGACATTGAAAAATATCTGAAGGTTATACCGGCTAAGATAAGTTTAGATTGCAGATAGTTCAACAATTGTGACTGTTAGGCTGTCCAGCATCGGCCGTAAGTTATTTGTGGCGGTCTATGGATGAAAGGGAGATGCATGTGACACATTTTCCAGAAAGGTTGCAAGAACTGATGGAACGTAAGAACAAGCAAGAGCCATATGGTGCACGATCGGGATGAAAGTCGGCATATGGAAGAGGTGCACAAATGGCCAGGAATTGTAAGGTACGATAGTGATATTAGATTGAACGGGGCTGTTCACCAAGAAAATGCTGGTCGAAAAGGGCATTGGAAATTTGGGGTTGGCTATTTGCAAGGATGACAGTATGAATGAAAGGATAGGAGCAGGTTAATTTAACATGGTCGGAACATTTTTCAGCGAAAATTGATCATTTAAAGTTTAGAAAATTACTAACATTTTTTTGTCAGATCAGTAGTAGCATTAGAGTAGTCTTATTACAGTTTTTAGTAAATACAGGGACAATGACACATTCACTTTGGAGATTCGGTACGCGATAGAAAAAAAGCAAAAGTGAGTAGAAAGAAAATAATAAGTGGTAAATTTAAAATAATGGTGTATTACGAGTAAGTGTATTGCTGCCCATTTTCCATAGTCGTGTAACTTCATGTGTAGCCGACAATAGCCAAGTCACGTCACATGCACATTGATAACCTTGAAGTCGATTCAAGCAACGCGGGTTAAATTCCGATAAAGGAGCTTTTTACGTCGCACGAGAAAGTTGAAATCAGGTAAGTGACGAAAGGGATCGAAATGACAAACCTAGTGCAAGGAAAACCTATTCCAATGAATCATGACCTGCGAAAACTAACGAATTATGACCTTGGAAACTCTATATGAATAATCCAGCCTATTTATCTAAATATTTATTTTGAAATGCTTCGAGATAGCCTTTCTCTCAAAAATTAACCCTATTAACCATTGAAAACCCTCTTTAATAGTGTTTAATTATGCCCTAGTGATGTGCATGGATACATGGAGCAGAAATAATTGTTTTAATTGATCGGGAAACAATTACTTCCAAGCTCAAGATGGAAGATGCAGCAGTTGCATCATACCTGAACAAACGAAACCCAATAATTATTTCACCGACCTTATTATGCTAAATTCTAACCAGATTATAGTCTTATTCCCAGCCTTAACTTAAGTTCTTGTTAAACTTGAGACAAAGTAATCCAGACGCTTTTCGGAAACGCAATTTTCTGTTTTTTGCATATCCGATCATTGGCTGATAAATTGCTGCTTTACTATCGTAGGTAATAAGAACATAATTTCTGACCAGTCCGCTACCGCCACTAACTTCTTTGGTTTCCGTTCGTACACCATTACGGAAAACAATGTGACTAGAGTAAAAAGGCTGCATTTTGTAGGATTCAATTTGTACCCGGCGGCCTTGACTAAGCACTTCAAATCTCGTAGTATTTGCTTTACTTATAGTGACTCGAATGTGTATAAAATTAGAAAGTAGTACCAGCCGTTTCGGTTTTACAACAGTCAACTCATAATCTGGTTGAATCGTTCATTTTCTGAACAAACACTACGATGTAACTCCATTGGCTCTTTTTCAATCACTTCATCTCGTTCCATTTTCCTGAAAGGCTTTTTATGACTTTTGACCAGTGGTAAACATCTTGGCGCTTGTCAGATCGGAATGGCATCTCATCATATCACCATCGTTAAATGCTAACACATCTGTCAATCCATCTAATCACTGCTGTTTTGATTGTGATGTTGACAGATGATCACATAGTGAACGACGGATGATTCATTTTTGCACTAAGGACTTTATTTCTGACATTGACAACTTGCTATATAATTGACTGATTACGTACACGATCGGGATTATATTCATTACTCGCACTCGAATCTTCGGTTGGAATTTTACCAAGGCTCTATAGCACAATATACATACTATTCATATTATGCTAGTTTGCTCGACTATTCTCATTTTGCTGCTCTCAAGGTCACTGTCGGTTTTTGGCGTAAATCACTTTCTTGCATTCCACTGGTACTTCTACCGTGTCTGAGGTGATAATCTACAACGCACCTTACTGGCCTTTATTCATTGTATTGGTACCATTTCATTTTTGTGCCATTTTTGGGCTCATTCCAAATGTTACTGGAAGAGTACATTCTCTTTTGACTGTACCAGTTTTCTCACCTTAATAGAGTTGGTGTAGCCATGCGCCGTTTTGTGGAATAGTTTAGACCGGTTTCAGTATTTTAAACCATTTTCCGAGCCAACATGATAAACCATTTTCCAAGCCAACATAAGCATTGAAATTTCCAAATAATACTAGACCGACTTTGGCCATCGGTCAATGATCGACAGAAATATTGAATAAATTTTTCAAGTACGTAGTCGGTGTCATTGGGATGTTTGAGGTGATATTGCAACTAGCAGAATTTTGCCAAAATCCAGAATACTTCCATACACAGCAAATATGCAAAAAAAATTTTGTTTGATTCGTTTAGCTTTTTAATCTTAAGTTGCCTATTCATCAGTAATCCCACACCCCTTCGATTGTCTTTGTTTTATTAATAAGGTACCAGGTATGGTTATCAGTTAACGATTATATTTATTAACGTAAATTCTTCTCTTGCACGATATCGGTAAATATTTCCCGATTTCAGCTTGTTGTGTACATACAGCTCCCCGTGCAATATTTAAAGCGTTGAAGCGTATGAATTCCTGTTCAAAATCTGGATTTTTTGGAAGGGGTGAGTTGATTAATTAGCTTTTATTGTTGAGAAAGCTGATTCACACTCTTCTGTCCATTCAAAACGTCTATACTTCCTTAGCAGATTGTTTAGTGGTTTTGCGATTTTTGTGTTGTGAATAAATTCACGACACAAAACACATTTACAGTAGTTACAGAAAGCTAAAAAAGTCTTGCCTCTTACCAGTATATATCATCTGGTGTTACTAGATAGACTACTTGTGTTCTCAGGAAATTGCATTTAGTATGGTTCAATGTATTCTCTTAGTTTTTTGAAGCCTTTGGTTAGATTTAAATTATGATAATTACTAGATCCAAATCTGTTTATGTCATCAACATATACGAGGGTTGCCTTTTATATTTCGAGATTAGAGAACCAAAACAAATATTTATTTATCAAAAATGGCTTAATTGTTTTTTAAAATATTCTCCGTGAAGATGAATACACTTTTGCATGCGTTTGAACCAATTTTCGGAATCCACTCCGATTGAGGTACTCCGAAACATTTTGAACGCATCAACCGAAAAATGTTGACCTCACAATTTATTTTTGATTTGCGCGAATAAAAAGAAGCCATTGGGTGCCAAATAAGGACTTCGATGTTTTGACCGCTTAAATAATCAGTTGCCTGTGCCGAGGTGTGAGAGTCGCTTAGTTGTAGTGGAGAATGATCCGTCGTCGGCGGTTGGGTTTCCTTATTTCGCCGAAGACTTCCGCCAAGCAAATAATTCTGTACCATTCAGAATTATCCGTTCTACATTGCAGCAATGGTACGGTTGCGACATGTTCAGTTTTCCAAGAAAAGCAGGCGACCATTTGCTTCGAAGTGCTTTGTGTGCGAACATATTTTGTTGGATTTGGCTCGTATTGGAACCAGGACCAATTGACACGAATCTTTTTTAATTACGTGAGATTCAGCGCGAATAAATCTTTCTGCGTCAAAATGTGCATGCAATATTGAAGGTATGCTGGTTCCACTAATATCCAAGGGTGTCTCAACAAGTAACAGACCAATTTGCAATATCAGTTTATGCAAAGCATGAATGGTTTTCAGCACAACAATCGATTTTGGACGACCTCCACGAAACTCATTGGTGAGCGAACTGCGGCCACGATTGAATTCTGTAAACCATCAATAAAGGAAATTAGGTTATCAATGCACTGTTGTTGAGTTAACCCACGTCAAAAGTTATAAAAAATTATCGCAAACTATATCGACAACTTCTTGTCGCCGAAGAGGACTGGGAGTTTTATCGAATTCTGTGACTAGAATATGCAAGCTTTTCTATCTAATAGTGAACAGTTTGTGACATTGGTAACACTTTTGCATTATTTTAAAAGTTATTTGGGACATGGAAGCTTTATCATAGTGAACACTTTTCCAAAAATCGTAAAGATTTGTATAACTAACTGCCCTCTAACCCACGGATAGATATTCGCGTATAACTTTAATATATTCTCACTTCAATTCAGGATCCCGTTTCCCTTTATATTAAAGGTTAAAAATCCGTTTCCAACAACACTACACATTTTCCACTATCTTGCCGTAAATTGGGTTTGAAGTGTTCTTCAATCTTGTTTTCTTAATTCGAAAGAGATTTTACGGCAAGCATTTCTTCCATTTCCCAAAATTTCCTAAGGAATTCATCTACGCTAATTTCATTATGATAATTTAAATTGGTTGAGCTGGGTTTGCCATCGTTATCCATTTCTTCGCCTGATAAATTCACCAAATTAACGTCGATCAAATTATTGCTTAAATTTTTTAAACGGGCTTCTCTCAATATTTCAAAAAAACGGTCGGCTCCTATAATAATGTCCACTGTCGATTTAGATAGATTTAGAATAAACTAATCGATTAACGTGTAATTTCATCGTGTCAGGATCGAAATCAAAGATGCAATAACGTTAGATCTATATCTCTAACGTTATGAAATGATTTTCCTATAGTTATTTCATTTTCAGGTGTATAAGACCTTTTATAAATATCTTCGCACTATCGGCGTCTAGTTACTGTCGTTGGAGTACGAAGAAACTCACGTGGGCGTAAGGTGCGTTGTGGAGCATAAATAACGGGTGTCCGCCGGGAAGGTATACTACTTTGTTTTGCCGCCATTTAGGCGAATATTAGTATTGACAGTTCATGCTTGACAGTGGTGAAGTAGACACGTGGCAAATTCTTCCACAAGACCATTTACGCCGCCGTACATATGCTAATAGGATGTTACAGCTCGCCCATGACAACCCCGATTTTCATGAAAAAATCATAATGAGTGACGAGGCACATTTTCATTTAAATGGATATGTGAATAAACAGAATAGTCTTTTCTGGGCAATGGAAAACCCTCACATTATTCATCAGTCACCTTTACATCCATTAAAAGTGACAGTCTGGTGTGCAATTTGGTCAGGAGGAATCATTGGATCTTACTTCTTTGAAAATGAAAACGGCGTAACGGTCACTGTGAATGGGGAGCGATATCGTGATATGATTGAAAACTTTTTAACGCCACAACTGCATACTTTGGGCTTGATTAGCATGTGGTATCAACAAGACGGTGCCACATCGCATACAGCCAGGATTAAAATGGAATTACTGCGAGAACTCTTTCCACAACAAGTTATTTCAAAAAATGGTGATGTTGATTGGCCTCCACGGTCGCCTGATTTGACTACTCCGGATTTCTTTTTGTGAGGATATCTAAAAAGCAAGGCTTATGCAAACAAACCAGAAACGCTTGAGCAACTCTATTTTGTTTGAGTCGTGATGAAATTTATGAAATACCGCGTGAAATGTGTGAGAATGTAATGAAAAATGTGCTCAAAAGGGCTCGCATTTGTGAGGCTAACAGAGGCGGACATTTATCTGATATTGTATTCCATACATAATTGCCAACATTAAATAAAACATTTATCAATATAAGATCCATTCTCTTTCATTTAATCAAAAATCATAAACAAACAAATTAGTATACCTTCCCGGCGGACACCCTGTATTAAGAGTGAAAGTATGTCAGCACAATCAACTTTACCACAAATAATATCACGTGCAAAGGTAGCATTCGTACATATACGTCTAGAAGCCAGTGTTTGAAGGCCCAGGAAACGACAACGGTCAAGGTAAGGTGGTAATTTTTGAGAACAAATAACAGATACTGCTTTACTCTCAATTCTCTTAGAGTGACAGTCATAGAACGGAGACCATATGACATTTGCATATTCAAGCTGAGAACGAACGAAAGAACTTAAAAGTCGGTGAGCCGTGAAAATCTTTAGAATGTCGCTTAATAAATCTCAACATTGAATAGGCTTTATTAACAATCATCGATGAGATTGTGCGAGTTAAACGTTAAATCCGATCTAAAAATAAAAACCCAAATCGTCAATCGTATTAACTCTATTCAAAATACAGTCGTTTGGTTTCAAAATTATATTGGGAGTACAAATTAATTCGGTCCGTATTTTAATTTTAAAAATGCATTTATTTTAAAATAAAATGAATGAACAGATTAATTAAAATACTGTCCATTGCTGCTTACGGCTTTTTCCCACCTCTCAGGCAATTTTTGAATCTCATACCGGAAAAACGTTTCGTCTTTTGAGGCGATCCAAGTTTGAAGCTAATTTTCAATTTCTTCGAAAGAAGTGAACCGGTGATCTGCCAAATCGTGTTGCGTTCGTCGGAACAATCACTATCACTTGAGCGTTTCAAAATACTTCTTACGACTTTTGCAACGTGAGCTCAAACGAATTAATTGAAGTCATTGTAGCAGCTTGTAGTAGTACACAACGCCTCGTTGGTACCACCACATACACAGTATAACCTTCAAACCATGAATGTTCATCTTTGGTGTTGATGTTGAGATCGATCTCAACGATTGTCCGGTAAAGCGTAGTATTTTTCCCTATTGGGGCTATTTTAAAAGATCCACTTCTCGTCACCAGTCACTATCCGATGTAAAAACCCCTTTCTTGTTCGCCTTTGAGGCATAGCTGCTCGCAAGAAAGAAATCGCCTTTCCACGTCTCTTGGTTTCAATTCTTCAAACCAACTGCCATGCTATTGAGTCATGCCCATAGTTTTCAATCGTACTGTTTGTTTCCGTCGGATTTTGAGGCGTCGAAGCCATTATCTACATGTTTTATCGGGTAGAGCATTGTCACCGTAAACTTCCACAAGCATTCGATGTGCTTCAGCTGCACTTTTTTCCAAATAAAACAAAACATTAACACTTCCCGCAACTACTGTTTAGTTATCACAAAATCCGAGATATTCAACACCGTAAAAAACGCGTTTGGTATGAAACTCAAAGCAAACTGAATGTTAACGGCAGATGTCTAATCTGTCAGAAACAACGGAAATCAGCTGTCACTATAAAAAATTAAATACAGTCAGAGGCAATTTTGAAAACGGACCGAATTAATTTGTATTACCAATAACTTTTCAGGAGAACTTTTTTCCAAAAAATATCAGTGCGTGAGACTAACTTTCCCATTCCTCATTTGTACAACCCATATACATTTTGTGGCTCTTGGTTTATAACTGAATCTTTCTGAAAATATGGTCCACTTCGATTGCTTCCAATTCTGGCCAAAATAAAAAATTAGAAAAAAATATCAATAAGTCAAACTAAACCGCGGCACCGTACCCATAAACTTCCATTTTTAAAAATGGGGGCTGCGTTCTGTGAGAAATTTAAAGTCTAATCCTATACCTTGGTAGAGGAGACATAAACAATAATTTAGACTTACCTGTTGTACAGATTTCATGCACGTGTACGTGAAGAGCATAATTTAATAAATTATGTACTCGTATGTTATGATAATGCGATTTAATGAAAAGTATGTTTTATAAATCATAACAGATGGTTGATACTCGTCTATGTTGTGCAAGACACACTTCATAATTTTGTTAAAATTTATTATTACTATTTTTGTTGTTGTTGTTGAATTACTTAAAAAAATTATTAAGATACGTGATTAGGTTACTGATTAGTGTTAAATGATCCGCTCTATAGATACTTTAAAAATGAGGTAGCTCTAGACTTGATATGTTGTTTATTGCTGGTCAATTTTAGTCACACAGAGAGATAATTTATTAGATATGTCTTGTTTATTTTTACAAATGAGCCGATCAGGTAGACAGCAACATTAAATCAGAGTTCAAACTTGGGGCCACCACTTCAGCAATGAATCGACTCATCTCCAATTCGGTAGACGTATATTGAAAATGCGGTCAACTGAAACAGATCAGTATTTCCAGATTTGTAAAACAATCATAAGTATTCAAATATTATTGAATTACAACGCGTCGTCTCAGTACAATGAACGGTTTATGCAGCAGTTTGTAGTGATCTTAATCTCACGCATTAAAACGTATCAATTGAATAACTCAATATGTATTCAAAAATGTTACTGTTACCAAACTATCGATAGATATTTCACACACCGCCGATACGTAATCAAAATTATCATCAAATTTATTGTGATAAACGAAAACTAACAGAAAATTTGTCTGTTTCAACGTCTTCGAAAAATTCACACGGTCATTTGCATTTTAAGAAATCGAGACAAAATATGTGTTGTAGCTTTATATTAAACCGAGCAAATGAAAGATGTTTCATATAATAAAAAGATCATATGGATTTTATGTACATAAGACGCAGGCAGGCAGGCAGGCAAATTTAAAAAGAAAGAAAAGCTAAACAAGTTACTTAACATCTTTGTCAAGATTTGATTCTTCTTCTTCTTCTTCTGGTTTGTTGTTTATTTATTCTATACGGTGAATACCTCGTCCACGTTGATTACAAAGTACAGGTGAAATGGTCTAAAGAATAAGATTTTTATTATTTTATATTGAATTAAGAATAAAATGAATACAACAACACCAACAAAATATTTAAGCTGAAATGTATAATGTACGCGACGTAATGACTGTGAATACACATGAGTGTAATGTAATGTACGAGAGTATATAAGAGAGAAGTTCAATGATGAAAATTTATAATCTGCACGTTGCGGACTGGGAACAAAAACAAATTATGTTACCTGATCTGGGGATTAAAATAATTGGAATTCTTTTTGAGTGCGACATCATTTTAGCTTGGCTGTCATCAATTTTTGTTGAGTGTCGAATTTTGAAATTTTGTGCTTAACATTGTTTTAAAAATTTAACCAGAAATTAAATTAGCACAGAGCTATGCCAAATGTTATAAAAATTACTAATATTCTCTAGAAAATAAGCAACTAAACTCATCTCAAGCCTTATTGAGAATCTGGAATCATTTCATTCTAGAGATTTTCAGGTGACACAATAAGCTGAATGCTCAACCAATTACGCCTCTTGGCTTAAAAAATATTTTAAATTTACATAAATTAGTTTGTGGGTCACAAATGCACAGAGAACTCGAACTAATTGTGTTCACTCATGCACCCTACCAAATAAAGGATTTTTAATTCGTCTATATTTGTTAACATAGTGGTTTTCACATTAGTCCTGTAATTAATCACCGTCTATGTTCTAATCGAAACCATGCTACTGAAGATAGCAGAAAAAATCAGCAGGAAAAAACTGCATTATCGACCTTATAAGTTATAGTTAACAGTATTTAGTTCAAATTTTAATAATTTTCTTTATTAATTCTTTAGCTTTCGGAACCTTTTCGGTTCCATTCTCAAAAGAATAATAAAATAATTTTACCAAAAAATATTTTCTATACCAAATAAAAACGAAATCAAGGCTATCTAAAATGTAGCTATTTTTCACCCTATTAAAGTTAGCCGAAACTTTCCAGCCGAAAGATGATAATGCAGATTGCATCTTTGCTATCCCAGGCGAAAAAATATTTTATAGCCGCTAGAAATATTACTTGATATACCTAGTTCTACTATCACCCCCAAATAACCAGAATACAGCCAAAATCGGTCTGAAAATAAATAATTTTACAAAAGTGGACCAAATCCTATGAAATGTTAATTACAATAAATTTAAAAAGTATCGAACAAAATAATTAAAACTTTCTGTATTTTCTATGTTATCCACTTTTCCATCGATCCTACTATGGCCATTAGATACTGAATTCAATGAACTATATCTCGAATACTAAACATACAAAAATTCTCAAAAAATTATTTCAAATACGTTAAACGTTCCTCTATCACCTTATGTAACCCACTGTATGTTTATATGCATGTATGTATGTATGCATGTATGCATGTATGCATGTATGCATAAGGTTTGCATAAGGTGATAGAGTTTAACGTATTTGAAATAATTTTTTGAGAATTTTTGTATGTTTAGTATTCGAGATATAGTCCATTGAACTCAGAAGTTATTCTCTGGTCGGACTAGTGGGTTACATAAGATGATAGAGAAACGTTTACAAAACGTATGTATATTTATTGTTATTCACATTTCCAGAATTTTTTTTGCTGTATTCTGGTTATTTGGAAATGATAATAGGACTAAGTTTATTAGGTAATATATCTTTTGGCTATAAAATATTTTTTCGGCTGGGATAGCAAAAACAATATCTGCATTATCATCTTTCGGCTGGGACAGTAAAGACACTATCTGCATTACCTTTCGGCTGGAAACTTTCGGCTAACTTTAATAGTATCTATTTTTCTGTATATATCGTTAGCTATTAGAAAAAATATATTTTTATTTTAGCTAGGCAACAAATTGTGATATCGTATCTACAGAAAAAACACTTTACAAAATAAAATTTGACTTTAAAAAACGTAAATTCCCAATATGCAATGCCGACGGATTTCCGTTTACATTCGCGTGGAAAACCCACACTCTTTCTATGGAAAGAACTATGTAAAGTACGCGGATCCATACTACTCGCCAAAGAAAAGTGTTACAAAAATTCCAGTGTGGGTGTGAATTCCGACTAAAAAGAGAAAAAAATCAAATTGGAAAGAAGATGGAATTTCGTCGGAAACTCGGATGTTTTCCATATATTTTTCCATACTAATTGCACACATTTTCTGCATTTTACTAGACCAGATTTCCATCGTTCTTTTACGTAAATTAAAGAAATTGTTTATGCATTTTTTTGTATTGTAAAATTTATTTATATTTAATTTTTAATGCCGCCTATGTATTTACATCTCTCTAGGCATCCATTTTTTAAAAAATAAATCGTCATCGTAAATTTGTACATGATGGTCGAAATTCAATTTTTTGACCTATTTAGTCCAATATTGTTGATCGCGGTGATGGCGAAACACGACCATAATTACACTTAATTAATAAAATTTTACTTTAATACTTAAAACACATTTTAAAAAATAAAACAAAAAATTTATAAATAAAGAAATCTAAAACTGCGTACATGTTCATTCGTCGACATGTCTCACGTAACTGACTGAAGATATAAAACCAATCTAATAAAACATCCAAAACAATTGCAAACCAGAAAGGGAAAGAAATTTTTTTTTACTCAAAAACGAATGTTATGTGTCTTTGATAATTTGTAGTACGGAATTTAGTGTGGAATTGGAGCTGACAATTGCACAGTAAAAGCAAAAATTAATTATAAAAAAAGATCGAATGAATTGCCAATATAAGCGTAATCGTTAATTTTGTTAATAGAATTTGAACTGGATGTAGCATTTCCAAAATAGATCTTTTCCTGAAATTTGGTTGTTTTTCTAAAATGTTTACATCTTCTAAAATAATGTTATGGTTGTCAATAATGTTATTGTCATGTCAAAATTATTTTAAGTTTGGGTATTAAATTTTGTCCTCCTTCAATTGGTGATTCATTGCCGTACTTCAAAATTATTTCTGATGTTGAAAGTGCAATTTTTCATTTGAACGATAATGATCGTTATACTATTCGGAACCGTTTTGTAAAAATGTTGACAAATTTTAAATATAAATCGAATTGAAGTATATTAACTCCTTTTGAAAATCGTATTTTAAGTTATGTTAAACAATCAAAATCTTTTTTAAAAGCTAATCCAAATATTGTGGTAACTCGAGCGGACAAAGGCAACGTAATCGGTTTCAATTCTCTGGATTTTCAACCTTTATTTCGTTATGTAGACGATATTATTACAGTTATACCTGTAGACAAAATTGAAATGTTTCTGGATGTTTTTAACATTTTAGATACTAGAATCAAATTTACTGTTGAAAACGAAATTTATCAGCAAATTCCAGTTTTAGATTTACTTTTAATTCGTGAACCGGATGGGAAAATTTCTTTTGACTGGTACCATAAAAATATTTGGTCTGGTCGTTATCTAAATTTTACTTCTTGGCTTCCTATTTCTTACAAAATTAATACAATAAAAATTTTAACTCAAAAAATTCTAAAATTGTCCGATACTAAATTTCATTACAATAACTTCAAACTTTTGGAAAACACTTTGATAAATAATCATTATCCTAAAAAATTAATAAATAAAATGATTTGGAAACAGAGAAATTATTACCAAAATTGTAGAATAAATCCTGAAATTGAAAGTACCAATTATTTATTACCTTACATAAAAAATCTTTTCGAAAAATTAAAATATTTATTTAAAAATTATAATTTCAAAATTATTGGTCGTTCAGCTACCAATTTAAATGATATTTTGTTTTCAAAATTAAAAGATCCGATCCCATTAAAGAAAGAGTCCAATCTCGTCTATCAAGTAAAATGTAATGGTTGTAACGTAATTTCGAACAAAACAATTTCACGAGAACGTTTTTTCCAACATATTCGTGGTGCCACGGGAAGTTCGAATCAAATAAGTGCACTTTCGGAACATATTAGAGATAATGCTGTATAAGATAGCGGAAATTTCTCAGCGGAAAATAAGAGATTTCGCTACTCGCCACAAGTGGCAGCACAATCACAAAAGAGAATTTATTTTGTTATATAATTACCAGCGGAAATTTTTTATTCATTTTGTGTCTCTTTTTTCACTAAATAAAACATCCCAGCGGAATAAAATATTAAAAGTGATCCTTGAAATGACAAATTGATTGATCTCCGAAGTAAAGGAACTCGGTAAATCAAATCTTGAAATTTAACAATATTCCGTCTTTCCGCCATTCTAAAAGAATGACGATGAAATTTAGATAAAAGTATTGATCAGGGGTCGAAAACTTAGGAAAAAATTCTAGGATCTGTTCATGCTGGACTAAACTAGATGCTGTATAAGATAGCGGAAATTTCTCAGCGGAAAATAAGAGATTTCGCTACTCGCCGCAAGTGGCAGCACAATCACAAAAGAGAATTTTTTATCCAAATTTCATCGTCATTCGTTTAGTATGGCGGAAAGACGGAATATTGTGAAATTTCAAGATTTGATCTACCGAGTTCCTTTACTTCGGAGATCAATCAATTTGTCATTTTAAGGATCACTTTTAATATTTTATTCCGCTGGGGCGTTTTATTTAGTGAAAAAAGAGACACAAAATGAATAATAAATTTCCGCTGGTAATTATATAACAAAAAAATTATATTTTGTGATTGTGCTGCCACTTGCGGCGAGTAGCGAAATCTTTTATTTTCCGCTGAGAAATTTCAGCTATTTTATACAGCATGTTTTCGGCCGAAATTAGAGTAAATTTCAATTGTTTACTATACAAATGCATTCACATAAGCACAATAACTGTTTTAATAATAAATTAGAAGTAGCCGCAGAAACATTTTCCAACCTTAGAGTTTAAAAGGTCCGCATATTTGTTGATTTAGATAAGTCCTGAACTCTATAGCTATCTACCGAGCGAGTATGACGACCCGTTGATCGTGGGAATCCCCGCTATTTAATTTTGAGTGCGCTTTTTATGATATTTTACGAATTTGAACAACGAAAATTAGTCTGGGAAGGTGCACATTTACTTCAAACTGTTCACGTTTTACAGCTAGAATGGCACTGTTCACAGTTAAACTACAACTGTGTGTTGCGTTTCTAATTGCTCGCGCTTATACGCTTGTGCATCACTGTTCGAGACTTGTAAAAATGTCCAAGTCACCACTATAAATCAATGTGGTGTTAATTTAAACAATTCGTTTGTTTTTTAAAATAAAGGTCGGTTATTAAATATCGCTTATTAAGACTGTATGGTATTGTATGCTACTGAAAAACAAATTTCTTTTTAGTATCAATATTTAAATGCCCCTAAATGTAGGTACTGGTTCGTTTCTTTAATAAGTTTGTGTACCATAATTTCGTATAATTTGTTTACTTAACTTTACTTATATTGTTTATATGTGTAAAATTAATTAATAAATTTATTACTTTTCATTATTGCTGATATAAACATTGCATATTATAGTAAATTAATAACCACTTATCTTGGACACACTTTTTATTTCGAAATTTGCCAGCTAGCGATAATAAATATTCTATAAATAATCTTCATTGCGGCGTAAAAACAAATAACTTATCGTCCATTTCAAGATTAACATTGATAATAATGTATTAATCAATCAATTATACATCTTGTTCATGTTAAAGAAAGAATTAGGTCGATTGGTAATATTTTATGGTCAAAAACTGATTTTTACTAAACATCGTTTTTTACAATTTGAGTACGATACAGATATGCAGCCTTAATTGAATGTCGAACGGTTGAATTTGTCGATGATTGTAGTATCAATTATTTTCTGAACAATTGAGTTACTACACACTATTCTATTATAGTTAGTATCTGCCGATGTATGCGATTGTGGTTGTTGTAGACTTATTTTGAATCGATACTTTAGATGCGCATCCTAAATGATGGCTTGGGCTTGCAAATTCATTCCACAGATATAAATCATTCATATAGTGAAACATAGAAATTCTAGCTCAGGAAGTGGAAAAATTTGTGTCAAGTTTTGTCGTCGCAACATCAAAGTTGAAGTGATGCAAAGAAAATTTAAAAATAAAAAACATCTTAAGGCATCTGACTGTGGCTTTCAATCAAACAACGCTATTTACATCAACGAGACTCTAAGCCTCAAATTGCGGGAATTACATTTTTTTACGGTACGGAATGCGAAGATATTCATGGGGAAAATTGATGGGAGTGATAGACTGGAAATCAGAGGCAGGAAGACCTTCATAAATTATAAATTTTATTTTTGTTAACTTTTTTTCTTTTAGATGTCTAATGTAAGTTATGATGGCCATACTCAAATGTTAAATCGCTCATCAACGAATATTTGATCTACTTCCAAAGATGAAAACTCCTTAGGTATATATAATTCACCAAAATTCTCGTAGTTTACGAAAAAATCGTGATAAAATCTTTGCACATCTCAGTTCCTATACCACCTTGCCTGTTTTTTTTCAGAGGCTTGGATTGGTAGTAATGAAGTTTCTACATAGTTATAGCATTCCTAATTTTAACTTGGTTGACGGCTGTAACAATAGTTACTCAGCCGGAAGTATTCTAGCATATGTGAGGTTAGGTTTAAGTTTCAATTTTGTTACAAAACCGCTAAAATTTATTCATTCTAGTTCAGTGCTAGAATTTATTGAAGAATTTAAAGTTTATCTACGTCGTATTAAAACCAAAAATTGAATTGGTGATCTAAATATTGATGTTTCGGATTCAAATTCTGTGAATCAAAATGTCAATAAATGTCTTCATTTGGATTGATCTCTCTAATTCAAGATTTTACTAGAGTTACTGATACTTCTTCGAGTACTATTGACCACATTTTTTTAAGATTAAATAATAATTCAAAACTAATTAGTTTTTAGCGAATGCGGAAGTTTTAGATTATAATTTATCTGACCATCGTATGTTATCTCTTGAAATCACAAAGCATAACTTTAAGCCATTGAATAGGTCAATTAAATTTTTTCCTAGGTTTTGAGTCTAGAGAATTGGATTCACGTGTTTACTGAACAAGATCCAAATCAAGCATTCAATAAATTTCTCGACACCTTTTCAGCTCTTACTACCGAATGCACTATAATCCAGAATAAAAACAGGAGTACCTGAAACATGAAGTTTGGTTAATATTTAATTATAGTAAATTAATTTAATTATGCTTATCTTGATTCCATAATGTAAACATTTAGCCTAAATCGTATTGTTAAAAATTAACGTCAAACTATAGGGTGTGTTTGTAAGTCTATAATTTGTTCCAAGTTCGAAAAGACACTGCACTGTAAATACTATTATTGTATTGGAATGGTGTCTATTCGAGCTTCCATAAAACTTTAGGTATGTCAGTTTTGTAATATAGAAATTATTCATCATTCACTATAAATTCAGCCAGGAATCGAATTAAAAGGTGAAATTTTAAAACGAAGGCGATTGCAATTCGATACAACGCGCGCTAATAAACCAGCCACCATTTGCCGCATGCTGATTTTAATTCTCCAGTTGAGCACGAGTACAGGATTAAAATCAGGTGAGCCGTTTCCATATTATTTAAGTAAATTGACCCCTAACCTCAATTTATATTAAAAATATACATACAGTCGAATTTTATAATTATATTTCGAGTGATTCTTTGCCATTTTCCGTGTGCTCGCGCTGTGCTTATATAATTAATACTTTCGATAAGTTATCGACCAATCTAATTATATTTCAACCTTGTGTTAAAATGGAAGCATTACCTAAGCGTAAAAGTGTGATCAAGGGTCAGTTAACGAAGATTGCTAATTTTGTGAATACGAAAGGTGAAAACGCCACTTATGACGAATTGTCAATTCGTTTATCTAAAGTGAATGATATGTATAATCAATTTGTTTCACTTGAGGATCAAATATTTAATTTGGATGCAGAAGCGAATTCGGATATGGATATTTTCGACAAAGCGTATTACACAATCGTTGCAAAATTGCAAGTTCTTATACGACAACTCTCGACTAAGTCCGCAATACCGACTCCTCGCGATGGTGCCGATGTATTTTTGAATGCCATCCAGATTAATTTTCGATCTGATTTCAAATTACCTAGACTGAGTCTCCCAACTTTCGATGGCAATCTAAAACAATGGCAATCATTTTATGATATTTACATATCCATGGTCCACGAGAACAGAAACCTATTATCCGACCAGAAGTTCAAATATCTCCTGAGCCAGTTACGTGGAGCCGCATATACAACTGTTTATCATTTCCGTGTAGATGTTGCAAGTTATTATGAAGCGTTAAAATGATTGGTGAAAAATTATGATAGAAAACGGACTATAGTGGAAGGTTACATTCGCGAATTCCTTTTGTCGCCAAAGTTTAGTAAACCGTCATCCGTGAATATCACTAATATTCATGATACGTTAGATGAAACCATTCGAGGTCTAAAGTGGTTAATCCTCTTAGCAGCCGAAAAATTGGACGATGATACAAGACAGCGATGGAAATACGAGTCAGCTGAAACCGATTATCCAACTATTGATGAATTCTTAGAATTTCTATCTAAGAGAATGAATTCACTAGCTACTATTGCTGCACCCAAATCACCAACACCGATTAATTATGAAGCGCATAGATTGTACGAGTGTCCTAAATTTCGTACAATGGACATCGTTCCACGCCGCGATTTCATATCCAAATAAACCGTTGGTTTAACTGCCTTACTGATCGTCACCTAATCACGAGCTGTAAAAGTAGAAAGAATTGCCAAAAATGTCCCAAACGGCACAATACTTTGTTGCATTACGTCCATACCCCACAAATAACCGAGGGTTCACCGAATAATAAAGGATCACCGAATACGTATGTGAACGTTAATCAAAATACCGTTCAGCCCACTTCCACTCGTAATACCGAATCAGCTACCACGATGTTAGCAGTACCGATGTGTCGATACCTAGAGAAAACAATGCCAATTAAGGATCCCGTAGAAGATACCCGTTCGATTAAACGTAATAACCCTATTTTACCTACCGCAAAATTGAACCTACCTACCGCAACATTGCAACGAATTCTGCATAAAGACCTTGGTATGACATCGTATAAAGTTCAATTGGTTCAGGAATTGAAGCAAAGATACCACCCATTGCGTTTTTGGTTCGCTGAGTGGGTTTGCGATCGACTTGAAGAAGATACCGATTTTGGCAAAAAAAATCATCTTTTCGGATGAGGCGCATTTCCATCTTGGCGGCTATGTAAACAAGCAGAATTGTCGCTTTTGGGGCACGGAGAACCCGCACGTGATCGTAGAGAAGCCGATGCATCCTCAACGAGTAACTGTTGTCCGGTGGCATTTTGCATGATAAACGATTTTTTGTTCCCGGCACTTGAAGAAGAGGACATAGCCAACATTTGGTTTCAACAAGACGGCGTTCCGTGCCACACAGCACACGTTTCAATTGATCTCTTGCGCATTGTCTTCGAAGATCGAATTATCAGCCGAAATGCTGATGTGATTTGGCCGCCTCAGAGCTGTGATTTGACGCCGTTGGTCTATTATCTTTGGGGTGCCGTCAAAGATAAGTGTTACGCCGATAAACCAGCAACGTTTGACGCTCTCAAGAACAATATTCGCATTGCCATTGAAGACATAATGCCACATACTATCGAAAATGTGCTCAAAAATTGGGCCGACCGTATGAGGTACGTCAAGGCCAGCCGAGGCAGTCATTTGAATGAAATAGTATTCCATAATTAATCGGAAGAATTGTTCTTTACAATGAAAAAATAAATTTGAAAAAAAAATTACTTGGCCTACCCTATATACGTCTATCGGCGTTCGCGTAGTCCGATTGAGATCTAGCAGCTACTCGTGGATGCTGTTAACTATTTATCAGATAATAAAAACATCCCAGATAAAACTTCTAGTTCTAAAGGATTTCGATCTTCTTAAATTACGTGGCTCAAACTATAACGATTTTTCCAATAACCGCGCTCTCCATCGACAACCTAATGGTAGTTTCTTGCTAAACATGTTATTACCATTACCGCTAATCGTTTTGAACCGGAAATTCAACAACAGATTTTTTCCAATTTTTCGCGAAAATTCCTGATGGTTGTTAGCCTTAGTCATTTTGGATGGATAAAATTTATTGTCAAAAATTCCATATGTTTCGGTTATTTTGAGTTGGTTATGGAATTTTGAGTAAAGCTGAGTTTAAGTTGTTGCAATATGTCGTGTTAATTGCCTGCAATCCAGGTTCGCTTACAAAATGTGACCGAATTTCAAAATACGATTTTTCCAATAACCGTGCTTTCCATTGGCAACCTACCATTAGTTTCGTGCTGAACATGTTATTACCATTAACTCTAATCATTTTGAATTCAACAAATTTTTTTTAATTTTTTTGTTTAAAATCCCTGATGGTTATGATTTTGGACAGATAAAATTTATTGTCACAGAATTTTGAGTTAGTCCTAGTTAGGTAGCCCTACCTTAGAAGCTTCGAATCTCTACAGCAATGTTGTCGTGGTTCAACCAAAATTTTCTTCTATCTTTGCTATGGTTGCAGTATATTTGCTGTACCTCTTGAACCATTATGCTGCATTTCCTATAGAAACTCCACCCTAAAGTCTGAGAATGGAGTTTTATAATCAAAAGTTGGAGCTTCTGAAACTTGTTTCGAGATTGGAGCAACATCATATTTTACAGTATGCTGATCTCCATCATCGAGGTGTAACAAATTGCTCTCAATACAGGCATCAACTTACTTAATTTGAAACTGAAATCTTTAAACTCTTGCCCTCTCGTTCCACTCAGCTTGGTCTAGTTGCTCACACTACACGTTTATTTGTTTATGCAGCTCGGCAAATTAAACTCATTGCTCCGGCAGTTGGTTAAAGCTGGTTAATTTAATACTTTTCTGATTCAATTTAACATTTATTCCCTCCAACTGAAGCAACGGATCCGATTTCAATCGGAGCAGCCAATCGGTAATCATGTCTGACGTCTACGTGTTGCAGACTGATTAGGACTGAACAAGAACTGAATAAAAAACAAATTTTCTCTCAACGGCCTTCTCTCACCTGGGTGGTGCCGGAAAACAATATGATTATATATCAATTATATGATAGTTTTGGTTGCTTTACCATATTATAGAACTTATTACTGCTATTTTTACAAATAAAAATAATAAATCCCTCAAATTCAAACGGTGATTGTATGTAAGTTTTATGTACACGGTACTTCCTTACAATTATTATGTATACGTAAAATTGAAAATTGGGAACATCAGAATCATAATATTAGCATCCGGTTACGAAAAATTATCTAATTTTAAGCAAACGCTAATAATTTTATACATTCTACATAAAATCTAACATTTTCATTTTAAAAATTACAACTCCACCTATACATTTAAATTATCACTACAAATAGCCAACATTTAAGCGAAACAAACCTTTTCACTTTATTTAAATCGAGTGACATCTGTTTTCAAAACAATATGTAATTGAAAACATTGTGTCTCGGCTGGATGCCCTCTATCGATAGATTAATTCTCTTTACTAGATGGCACGCACATTAGTGAAAGGAAATTATGTGTCACGACTATTATACCGCATTCTATTGATAAATTATTATATGGTTTTAGTTTATGATAAATTATGTCTCTGCTTTTTGCTGCACTCTAGCGGTTTATTTCAATCAAGATTACAATTTTTTTCACTAGATGAAACGCCATTCACTTAAATGAAAACTAATTTAAATTTGTGCCACAAGTAATTTTAAATTACAAAACACATTTATTTTTTACAAAAAATAATTTTATTTCATAAAATACAATAATTAAGTAAACTTTTTTTTACAATTCGATACAAGTAACGAATTATAGAAAATCCAAATGAGACTCATTAGATCACATTTCTTCTTCATAATAAGCGGTATGATGTCTTAAAACTAGGTCTTACAAAACTAAACAGCTTCATATTGTATTAAGAGGTTAAATATGGTGGGTGTTCGAGCAATTTATATATTCCAAACATTTGATTTAGAATTTTCAATAAAATTTTGAAATATTTTGTAAATCAAACCAAATTATAAATTAATGTTAAATACTGAATTTAATAAATATAATAATTTTTTATATAATAGTTAACAATAATATTGATAAAATTCTTCATTTTCTTGTTGCTTATAAATTATTTATAATTTTGTTGTTTTTTAAAGGAACATTGTTAATTAAAATTAAAAAAATAATTTATGTAAATAAAATTTAACAAGTGTTTTTGTGTACGTTAAAACAGAGATACGCTAATTTTTAAATTAATTTATAATTTAATATCTCACTCACTATAATTTAGTTAAAAATTAAAAATAAATATTAATCTAAATTTACTTTTTTTAAAAACTTTTGTCTTTTCCTATCTTAATTAAAATGTATAATTAAAAAAATTCTAGTCTCTAATTTATGTTTGTTTATTGGTTTCATATGTTGATCACACACGTAATTAAAAAAATGTATTTGTTGTTTTGTAAAAAAAAATATTAAGGTAGATTCACATTAGGTAACTTAATTAAATTAAGCTTTATACATATATGTATACAGAGCTGCATTGGCAAGACCAGATTTATAAATATTAATTATTATTTACACCAAGTCTTTAAATTTGTTTTTTTAGTGGGCACCTCCACCGTTTCCGCTCACAATTTCCACTAAACTTGTGTACGAGCCCGTAAGGAAACCAATTAATCCGAAACACATGAGGAACAAGTTTTTCAATAAACGCCATTTAAATCGTCCCATGCCCGGCCGTTCCCAATAGACGACCGTTTCAATGATGGCTGGGAATATAAGACCTAGAGTACTTAGGCAAACGGCGCCAATTAATCCGATGAGTGGACCAAGATTTGGTACAGCAATCGCGATCGCAACTGTCGCAGTCTGTAAAAGAAGAAAAGAAAATTAGTTTTTAACGATCCATATTAGTGTTTTAAATAATTTTACTTTTTAATATTAGCGCCATTTACCGATGCCTAAGAGGCTCAAAATAAACACAAATTATTTCATTGTTTTGTCACACAAGAGATGACTACCCTTGAAATATCAAGCAAGCAAATTATCTAGACAAATTTTAAGCTTTTCAAAAAGCACATAGACAGGGCTTCAGTTATATATTTAAATACTTTTCTATACAAAGAGAAATTTTAACGCAAAAACGCCTGCAAAACGAAAAATCGTCTATAATTTAACACTTTGGCTTTCATCAAGCAATCTAACCGTACCATTCTATCGTTGGTGTCAGTCAATTGCGGGACCCTCTTTAGCTGTGAATAGTCCAAGACGATAATAGTAATCAAAATCACAAAAGTAGAGAGATTTTCAAGATGAAAAACTTTCGAGTAGCCTCTTCCACAGGTCCAACTTTAAACTATCCCATGGATTTGTATTGCTCCTTGATCCTTGATTCCTATACTTTTGGGCATTTTATTGCTATTTTTGTCCAAAAACAACCCATTGGCTACTACACGGGTTTAAACGCAGACGTTTCAAAAAGCATGGTTGAAATAGCGTGTAGGGTAAAAAAATCATTCCCTAGTTTGGCGTATTCCTTCAGTGTTGAAGTTCGCGGGGAAGCTTTTTTCAAATATTTCTTGATTTTTAAAGCGGGTAGTCCATTGTTACTGACTAACACAATACCATCTATATAACAGCGATATAGGTCATGTAACCAGCTAACAGAGCTTGCTCTACTTCAAACATAAGCCCTGCTACGGAACTGATGCATTTTTCTTCTTGTTAATCAACAGTACGCCAAATAGGCAGTGGGATGCCCCAATAGCGCTCGCGGCTTAAGTTTTAATCTACTGGGTTTTCTAGCCAATTGCCAAACCTTCCCTTCCCAACAGAGGCTGGTTTCCATTGAATGGTGTTATTTAATTCTACCAATAATTCTTTGTATAGGGTGGTTTTAATAAACCAAAAATCCAAGGATAATAAAGAATGGGTTTATTGGTTCGCCAATAGTGGTGATAGTTGTGCGCGTATTTCTCTACTTTAAAAGCTTTATTTAGTTGTTTTGACTAAGTTGCCATTAATATATTTACTGCTGGCAAATTTGTATCACTTTTGTACTCCTTTTTTACATACCATCCAGAAAAATCGGTAATTTCGGCAACAAACATCCTTAGTTTATCAACAGTTGGCACCATTTCCCCCTTCGGGATTTGGTATGTGGTAATCGTCCGCACCAAATATAGGGGTAATGTGTGCACTCTGCAACCACTTTAAAAGCCTCACCTTTGGGTGACATATATGGTAAGAGCTGCTCATAACGTGCACCTACTAATGTTGTACCTGTGTAGATAATTTCCTAAGGTAGAGCAGCATGATTTTCTTGATTAGTTGATTTGTATTTGTCAAAATTTGTTTGAGCTCCTGTAAAAAAACGTTCTATCCTACAGCTAGTGGTCCATGCTAGAAAATTCTCATTTTCTTTTCCTCCTCGTTTAAACTGTGCAACAATGGAAATAACATTTACAGGCTTGTGACAGCCTAGTTGGTACAACTCATATGAGGTTAAACTTGTTCCTGCAACAGGTGTGTAAGGTTGTACCGAATAACGATAAAGCTAATTTTTTCGTTATCCCTAATTTTTAGTATACACTAAAGCAACTTTAAGATAGTTGCCGAATTAAATTGTATCCGAACTTCGCCGCCATTACTAATTACGAGCCGTCTCATTTTGAAAATACAATTTGTTCTGAGATAATGCTGCATATGGTCAGTTCACAGTATAAAATGTCAACATCTATTCAGGATGAATTATGAAGTTAAAATTTGGGAAGTCTAGTCTTCTATCAAGTCACACACGCATTAGGTACAATACCTGGCCAACACAACTAGTAGTGAGATATGACTTACAGAGTTAAGCAGCCCTTGGCCACCCAAGTCGGACTACTAAAACTACAATGGCCCAGTCGTTTTCCAACATACAAGCTCAACCACACTTTGTATGTGGATGACCTAAAATCTGGGTTGCGCCATATTGTTTACATCGCGAAAATAATAAAGATTTTTCACGGGTAGATAATGTAAGTAGAAAATTAAAAAATACCGATGTTTACAGCAAGTAGATAATAAATCTAAAGTGTCTAGACTGTCCAGGTTAACGAAAAACCACTTTGAAAGTTAAGAACATTAAGAACTAGGAATTAATAACAGTGATAATCGAATGCAGCGGAAAGCTAATAAAGCAATTCAGAGCAATGAATTTGTGGTGTCAAACGCTCTAACTTCACTGTAGCGGAAATATGGAATACTTGGAGAATTTCGTAGAAATTGAAATAAGGCTTAACCATCATAAGAATCCCAAAGAAAGAAGGACAGTAAAACACATTCCATAATCATGATTGGGAGAGGGTAAGGGCGTCGGTCTACCAACCCAAATGTCAACCTCATCTGTGCATGGTGCTCCAACCAACGAAGTTCTGGCGACCGAGAAACGACGGGATAATCGAACATCGAGAAGCTAGTAAATGATGTTGGTTAGATTTGTAGCTGCTTCCAGTCCTTAAAGCAATGAGTTTACAACAAAAAGGAATTTTTACCTCCAGGTGGTACCATAACTGCTCAGTTGAATAATCCACCATCTAACGGGCCTGCTCAATAGATTCTGGGGTGAGCTAACCATTGCATTGCCCATTCAAAGGAAGTTCGAAATTATCCAGATCACCACCTAGACAAACACGTCCACGACACAGCAGGAAAACTAAAATGCTAAACTATGCAGAAAACTTAATGAAAGAAAAAAGTGGCCTCTCAACATAGCAATGAAATCTCTAAGTTAAATAAAGAAAGCGAGAGCTGAAGAACACCAGACTGATAGAAGTTCTCGAAATTCCTCTTACTGGCTATAACGAAATCAACACACTTGATTGTACAAACGCTGAGTTCCATACCAAAGATGAGGAACTTGCAAGAGAAACTGATTGGATGTACAAACAAAAGAAAGGCAAGAAGAAAACGCCAGAAGATGGAGAGCACTATCAAGCAAAAGTTCATAAAACTCTGTGTCTCAACAACATCAGCAACCAGAACAACGAAAGGTTGCAATGAATTCTAAGGCACCACTGCCAATTAATATGATACTGGCTTTACGGAGTTTGCGAATATCCAAGCCCTAATGGTATCGGTGTCCGAATATAGAGCTTTAACCACAAAGCTCACTGAAGAAGGTAAGCGAGATGAACCAGAAAAGAATAGAAGTTATCAAAGAAATGTAGCAGAATGCTGAAAACAGAGTTCAATATTACTCTCAAAAAATCAGTTCCAAAATCAACATTATCAAGATGGAAATCATGGGACTAAACTATCACAATATTTCAAGAGGGCTGGACATATTTGTTGACGGCTAGGTGCCGAGTGCTTCTTGGAGGTAGAGGTAAAAACTTAAACTAACCACAATCTTCATCCTTTCTATCTGCTTCATAGTGCCAAAGTAATAATTTTTGCCGTTAGTACGTGTTTTCCCAATCATACCGAAAGATTCGTTTATGGTCCCGATTCACAAAAAGAGTCTTCGTCAGACTTTGCAAAGTATACGCCTAACGCTAGCAAACCAAAAACACAGAGATCGAAGGAGGAATCACAGGAGAATGCAAAGAATACTACAATGCAGGAAATTATAAATAGGCCAATGAGGTGGTAAAAGGGCTCTTCTTAGTGGCTGCCAGTGACCGAATTCACGAAGACGGTTGTAAATGACTGAAACTTTTGTGGAAGCTAGACTTATCCAAAATGGCGGACGATTTGGATGCGTTCATGTATATTTTGATGCAACCAACTTCAGAGCCGAGTTTCTACTTGCACATCTAATATATCGTCTAGCTATTAGAGAAAGGTGAAAAAACCCTTAGCCAACACTTTCAAAAAAATTATGAGTGAGAACTCTAGACCCACTCCTGCTTGTCCGGACGGTGAGGCCCCTCTCCTGGAATCGTGTCAAATTGACATTTTGTGCCGACCAAAAGGCTGTAGAGAGCCTAGGTGAAGTCTAACATGGTATTAGACTAGAAATAGTCGCCAGTCAGAATATTCCTAGGAGACATAGAGCAAGAGCTTGGATCCCAGCGGAAGACGGTGGCTCAAAAGAAAATTTAGAAATGCTACAAATTAACAATGCTGAGTGGTTAAGTTGGTAAAACCAAAGGCTGACTATATTAAATAGAAAGTCGTTGGCTGCGCTGGCAAGAACTAATGATTTAATTAGCTATGGATTCAGTGGAGCATCATGGAAATGGGTGAGGAGGTAGAAACAGTCTTCACAAAATCGAAGATGTCCACTCCGATGGAATTACTTTTCCCTTCAGGAATCACAGTGAGAGCAGGACTATTGGAGGTTAAAGAAAATGAGCAAACCTAATGTTGAGGTTCCTGTAGATTAACCGTCATCGCTCCAAAGCAGCTTCGTTTGCACTTATGCTCAAACTAAGAGCGGACGAGATAGACATTGTCCTAGTCCAAGAACCTTGCGTCAATGGTGACCGGGTACTAAGGACTGCTAAATATAAATTGCTATACGCGAGGAAGGTAAATAAAATTCGTTCCTGCGCTCTTGCTAAAAATAATCTGAATTTTTCTCTGTTATGAAATTACAATAATTCAGATGTGGTCACAACAAGCATTGAGATGGATGGTCAAAATATCTGGCTAATATCAGCTTACTTTCCACAAGATGGGGAACATATCCCACCTGTCATTATAGGAAGCTCAATAAAGGAGGATCAAAAAGAAGAACGAGAATTTGAGGATTACTGATACGATTGAGCGAGGTGAGTAACTCCTTAACTATATTCTAAATACTAACCTATGTAGATGCAATATTGGCTGTAAATCAACGTTTGTAACTTGAAATAGACAAAACTAAAACCCCTGATCCAACATGTAGAGCTTAACATCCTAGTGAATCAGCTATCCGGTGCCTTTGAGCTAACCTCGACCACCAGGGTGATCGAAATGACTTAAAAACACCCGTACAAAATTCCGGAGGCTCTTTAGAAGACCCTAGAAAACTAAAGATACAAAGGTCTGAGACTGCTACAATAAGGAAGAATTCAAAACATACAAATATGAAATAAGAAATACTAAAACAAATGCCTGGAGGCTGTAGTAAAGTACTATCTTTAAGTCCCACCTATCCGATGGAACCGGATGGTTCTTGAACCGTAACTAGTGCAGAATCGTTGGACCTACTACTGGAAACTCACTTTCCATGTACCTCTGAATCTGCGCTCCAAAGGCCTAGGGCAAACCGAGTCGCAGGCATTGTAAGCCAGGTTATAAGCAGACCTAGCTTATAATAGCTTTAAGACTTATAAGTTGGCAGGATCCTATGGCATTATACCGGCTGATGTCCAACAAATGACTGACATAACTTTACCCTAGTTGGAAGTTATATTTAAAGGCAACCTAAATGTAATATTTATACCTAAGGCGAGAAAAAGCTCTCTCAAATACCGATAAGTTTCGCTTTTTCTCTACTAAAAATTATTCAATATCAGATAGGAGCTTGCATTAGGCGTTCGATGGAGCCAAACAGACTTCAAATTCACAACATAAGAATACCCCTGCGTATCTGTAAGTAGGAAAGCCACTCAGGGATTGGGTACATCAAATGCTTAAACGTAAGTCTTCCAATAGCAGATTTGTGAGTAGAGGCATACCACAAGATGGGGTATCATCTTCTCTTCTTTGGAAATTGGTCATAAATGACCTGTTATTAGACCTGGAAGGGTGTGGCTTTATGGTAATAAAATATTCTTCCATCTAACCGTTGCGGGTTAAAAGTGAATCCACACAAAACTGAGTTGGGCCTTTTGTCCAGGAAATTCAAACTTCCTCAGATTGACCCCACTAGCATAAATGGTATAGGATTGGCCTTCACTGAAAAAGCGGAGTATCTGGATCTCATTCTGACAGCAACAATAGCGCTTTACTCCTGTAAAAACTCCATTGAAAAAAGATCCCACCCCCCCAGAGGTGGTTCAAAGATGGATGAGAAGGTGGGGGTGGGGTTTTAAGGTGGTTTTTCTGTAAGGAATTAAATGTAATGCAAGGGATATTCGAATTTTTACGGACAGTCAGGCTTCAATTAAGACGCGCAAATCATAATTGTTGACGTCGAAAATAGCCCAAAATTGTTTCTCATCTCTTAACGAGATGGAAGATCAGTTCAACAGCCACCTGATATGGGTGCCATGGCATTTAAATATTAGGGGGAATAAAAAGAGCCACACAGGTGTCATCGCTATGGCGGCGGCATGTCAGAGTGGTGGTATTAAGGAACTATATAACGCAAGCAGAATGGGAGTCTTCTCACATAATAACTGTCGTAGTTGCAAAGATGGGGACGAGGAAAAAATTGTTCTCTATCTTCTTTGCACCTGCACCTGACCTTCGTCTAGCGCTTAGCAGACTGAAATTTCTGGCAGCACCCCTCCTAAATGACTTGACGGACCTCAGATTGTCTCTATGTCCGTACTTTAGGACAACCACCCTAACCTAAATGGGACTACACAAATTTCGTCCAATTCACCTACTTTAGTAGCGTATTACTTATATTGCTCATATATGAAAAATAGATGGCGACACTAAACAAAAATTCAAATTTAATCGCCATTGCGGCGTGAAAACAATAAAATTGTGGTTTGACGTTGCGTAAATACGTTAGTATAATTTCAGCTCTTAGTACAAGTTTAAAAACCAGAACTAAAGAGAAAGCTAGTTCTGAAGCTTCTATTTATTATAATATTTAAATACCAATACAACACTTACCACCAAAATCACACGCAATGAATATTCGGCCGCGCTTTTATGTTCACTGAAATTTCCTTTGACATTCTTCCAGATAATCTCCATCGGCACATAGAATTGCAATGAAAACGTCAAAAACACCGCAACTGCGATCATCAACTTAACAGATTGAGCCAACCTTTAACAAATAGAATATAAAGTTGATAAATGGATACATTGTCCATTTTTTTAATTTGTAAATACTTACACTTCATGAATAGGTAAATTTAATGTAATACTGCCCTCGGTTTCCGGACCAAATTTGAGGTAGCCCAAGAATCCAATCAACGCATATAATGTCACCACAAATCCCATACCAATATTTAATACACTTGGGCATCCAATAAAATGTGTCGGGTTCTTCATGTTATTCTCTAAGGGCATAACTACACCAATACCTTCTAACGCAAAGATGACCGTACCGAAGAACAATGGCATATGCGAAAAGTGAGCAATCGCCGGCCGTGCTGAAGTCGGTGGCAAATCTGTCGCAATATAATACGTTGTTATGCCCATTCCGACCACAATTAATATATTCGCAATCATCGAAAACGGTGTCAACCATTTCAATTTACGAATTAAATTCATAAACACCAACGGCAGCCACAGTGTTAACATATACAATCGTACATCAATATTGACATTGCCATAATAATCAACAACTTGTTTCATATTCCCGGCGACGAATACTACATACACGCAGCAACAACCTAGCAAATCGATTACCAAAAACAAATCAACTAAAAATCGTGCTAATCGTGAGTATTTGTGCACTGGCTCGGGTCCCGCCAAAAAAGCGGTTTCCGCCACATCGGCAAAACCGAGCGATGGTATTTGTGCACGGCGACACAAAATATGGGCACATTTAACAATAACATGAACACAGTAGGTACATATAAAACCGATGATGAACGTGGCGACTAAACCAAACCATAGTCCAGCGCTTAGGAATGCGAGAGGCATGGCCAATATACCGGAACCCAGCGATCCTTTTAATAAATGTATAAAGGTTTCCATGTCCCTGTCGAAAAAAAAAAATATTAGTAGTAAGTATACCTAAATTATACTACAGTGGATGATGTAACACTCACGTTGTTGGATGTGACACTTTACGGTTCTCGAACGGATCATAATCACCAGCCTCCTCATCGCGCGGCAATTCAACCAACGGTAATGTTGAACCAGCGACAGTTTGTACGGGTACGTCATTCATATCTGATTTGTATTTCGCATACATAAAATCAGATAAATCTGTGCGCACGGACTGTTTTATCGGATCATAACTGGTTATGACCGGCTGGATCTTCTGCAAAATAAAAATAGAAAATTTCATTATCAGAACGTAATATATTATGGATTTGATGACGCATTTTGTGACGTCACATAACTACCATGAACGCAGCTTATTTAAATTTATACATTGATTCGCTCCGGTATAGTGAATTTAACCAGCCATTGGGTTAATATGCGAGTAAACATAAATTCGTAAATAAAATTATATTTTTAGATATTTTTTACAGAAACGGTCAGCTTTACTTATTTTAACAACAACAACAACAGCAGCACCACTTGATGGGTATTTATAAAAATTCGTTTGGCCGAAAACGTGAAAATATTGTAAATATTTTGGTTCACCAAAATATTGTATACATCTGTGTGATGCGTTCTCATAATGATACAAAATTTTACATTCTGTATCGAAAATGATCTCATCTCGTTCTTCCGCATAATCGATTATTATGTAATCCTTGATCTAGATTAAGCATATGGAATTTAGATGAATCGATCGAAAAACAGATTCATCGTTAAATTTATTATAAACAACCGTTGCTCGCGTAAGTCACTCGGAATTTTCATCTGTTAATGGAATGTCTGTGATCATCCCTGTTAGTGAAACTCGGGTGCATGTTTTTAAAAAACAAAAGATTGTTATATTCAACAATCGAAAGGCTACTTTGTCAAAGCATGCGACGACGTGTTATATTTTGTTTATTAACTAGACAATTCTGGTTTTTACGGTTTTCTTTTATTGTCATATTTTAATTTAAAATGTTAAGTCGTACTTCAGAAACGGAAATATTTACAAATCCAATAAACTGTTTATTATTATTAAAAGTACAACAATACAAATGGTTTGAAAATATGGTAGTGCCGTTTCTGACAATTAACAAACATAAATATGTATTAGTAAGTACACTGTTAAAGTATTTCTTATAAGAATTTTGAGTGAAATAAAAATAAAACTCATGAGAACAAAAAATTGGTTTCCTTATGATAATTAAATGAAGCACAGCGTCCATTTCTTACTATCTACGTTTCTAACATCTATCAAACTAAGATTAAATTAATCAATTTAAAAGAAACTAAAAAATAAAAAAATAAAAATATCTACACTATAATCAACAAATCGTAAAGTAAAACTACCAGTAGTTTACATTTAAAAGCCAATAACAAGACATCGCAGAGTTTGTACCAAAAAGCCACTATTACTGGATGATTTATTAAGGCTTAACCTTGCAAATCAAATAGGTTCGATTCCAAATGGATTGGTCGCGATAGATTTTTTTGAGTAAAACTGGTTCATGGAATTCGTTGAGTGGCCCACGTTGAATGACCAATAACAGGACATCGTAGAGTTTGTACCAAAATTTCATTATTTACTGATGACACCTATGGACTTAACCTTTCTAATGATATCAGTGACATTCCAAAACGGATTGACATCGGACGATTTTTGAGTAGAATTTCTTCAGTGCATTCATGGAGTCTGAGTGGAATAGGTTTAACGTCCAATAACAAGACATCGCAGAGTTTGTACCAAAATTTCATTATATACTGATGACACCTATGGACTTAACCTTTCAAATGATATCAGTGACATTCCAAAACGGATTGACGTCGGACGATTTTTGAGTAGAATTTCTTCAGTGCATTCATGGAGTCTGAGTGGAATAGGTTTAACGTCCAATAACAAGACATCACAGAGTTTGTACCAAAATTTCATTACATACTGATGACACCTATGGGCTTAACCTTTCAAATGATATCAGTGACATTCCAAAACGGATTGACGTCGGACGGTTTTTGAGTAGAATTTCTTCAGTGCATTCATGGAGTCGGCAAATCGCCACTTTAACCTTTTTTTAGAGCATCGGTGAGACCATGCGTTTTATAGAATTTGAAGGCCTTTAGTCCAAGATGATCTTTCAATATGTGCTGCATCCGTTCGAGCAAAATGTTCGCCTCACGAGCCATTTTTCCAGCCAAATATAGAGCAAACACACTATTACGCTTGAATTCCATTGCGGATAACTTTTTTTCTGAATATTTCACACTAAAATTCTTTTGTACGCTTGTAAACAATGGAATGAACTGTCATTAGTGTAAATTTGAGCGCTCTTTCGTCACTGGTTTGACAGCAATGACAGTCTGAAGTTGGTAACATTTCGTGTCAGCCCCCCTCTTCTTCCCGTATACATAGGAGTACGTCATTGCCATTCTAAAACTTAGGTTCGAATTTTTTTAATGTGAGGTAGAAATGAAGCCAAAGCAAAGCCTAATAAAGGAATTCAGCAAAATATGCTTATTGCTTACAGAAATAATAATTTTCGACATAGAAACTCTATATGTGTAGAATATTAATTATCTACCCGGTGTAGACAATACTGCACAATGCTGATGGTAAGAGTGTATCCACTAAGGCTAAACACACTTTTATGAAATTAAAACTGACAATGGCAATGCTTAAGGCTTATTTTGGCATAGCAAAATTATTAGTGCTAACTCTCCTGCGTGCCCATTTTATAGAATTTGAATATATCTGTGGCACTATTCTGGTAATTTCCTGAGAATAAGGAACTGGAGCAAGAATTTATATGTAATCTTTTTATTTAAATTTCCTGACATACTGAGGTAAAACGTTAGTATTAATTTTGTTTAAAACAAAATTAATTCGGGAATAATTTTCCCTGCCAATTTAAGTATGGAAAAATTATTCCGAATTTATGAATATTTAAATCAATGTTTACTCCTTAGTAGGCTGGGAAAGAACAGAAATTACATATAAATTATTTCCCCAGTTCCCTATTCCCGGGGAATTACCAGAATAGTGCAACTGACATATTTTTAATTCAACCCGAGCAGGCCAGTGCGCTGTCAAAAAATATGCGTTTTTTTACCCAACCTGAGTAATTTTACTCTGCACACTACGTTTTTATTTGTGAACTGTGCTAAGTAGAAAATAATTTATTACTCTATGCACACCGGATCATTCGGCACTGTTCCATCTTTGCTCGGTGTATAATATCCAAGGTCATGGGCTAGTTATATAGACGAAACGACACGGAAAGGCGAAAGAGACATGGTTATATAGACGAATTGGTGAAAACGTTTTTGACATTTTCACATTTGTTTTTAATTTTGTATTATTTGAAGTTTACTTCTTGCGTGATATAAAGTTTTACTTATTAGTGTTATTGCTAATTATAAAAATTAGAAAAAACAAATATCGGCGTGTACGGCGTTGGGGAGTTCGGCCTATAAATCAATCCGAAGATAAAATGGGTTTTTTGTAAATAATTTTTCTAAAAATGAAAAAGGATGATCCGGAGCAATTTTTTAAGTATACTCGCACATCGGCCGATACGTTCGATCTTTATTGTATGAAATAAAACAATTTAATTTCAGGTGATGCGGCCTTTCCTCTAATGGAAAATTTATTGAGGCCATTTCCAGGCAATTTTTTATCAAACGATAAACTGATATTTACACCCTTATTCCCCTAGTCGCATCACTTCATGCGATGTGACTCCTCATCTTCTTGGTTACTAAATTATTAAATCGAAACTTACAAAATAATTATTTACAAAACTCGTTGCGGCTGTTTTTTAAATCTTAGTATGTTGCTTTATAAATATTTTCTTGTGACTTTTATCCCTTCAAACGACAATTTCCATCACTTGAAATTTTGATGCGACAAATAAATGAATTATTTTTTCAAACTAAGGCAGCGAACTAAGATTTAAAAAATATTCACTGCGAGTTTTGTACGAAATTATTCAGCATATTTCGATTTTACCAACTAGTAACCAAGAAGATCCATAGTCACGTCGCATGAAGTGATACGCCTAAGGGAATGGAGGCCTTAATCATCGCCTTTCAAGAGCTCGAAGAACAATAGAGAATGTCTTCGGAATGTTGGTTGCAAGAGGGAGAGTTCTTTAGACAACCATCCATTTACGCCCATAAAATGGGACTCGCATTGTAATGGCCACCGCCTGTCTTCATAATTTTATTAAATCACACGAGACAAAGCGGCCGTTGGCACAATACTGTCCTGTAAATTATGGCGATGTGACATTAGTAAATGGTGAAGTGCTGGAAGGCCAATGGAGGGATGAAATAAATCAAACTTTAGCTTCGGTTAGACCACTAGGGCAAAATCGATCACCGAAAGTTGCCTACAAACTTCGAAACGATTTAAAAGAATATTTTAATGGAGTCGGAGCTGTACCATGGCAAACTAATATTTTAATTAAATAAACAAATAAATATTAAACCAATATAAGACGTAAATTTTAAAGTTATTTTATTTATTTCGAAGATTCATATTTTTAGTAACAAGATAATGTCGCACTCGGAATATCAATTTAATCTCGTTTTAATCTAATTAAAATATAAAATATTTTGACAAGTTGACATAAGTTCTTGTAACGATAACAAAAAAAAACATAACCGATAGTGTATAACCGCAAAGGCGAAACGAGAGCAAATTTAATTGAATCAATTTCTCCATTCGTTTTCATTTCGTTTCGTCTATATAACTGGTATAGTAGGTTTTCTTGTATTCAATTCGTTCGTTTCATTTCAGTCCGTTTCGTTTCCGTCTATATAACTAGCCCATTGTTATTCTCTCTACCAGAGTTATTCTCTCTACTTGAATAGACAGCATCAGTCAAAGGTCCAGTCCAGCGACTTGACTCGTACCAATGTGAAAGACGAATACGAGCAGGTTTCGAACACGGCTCTCATAGATGTTCTTCATAAGAGTGAAAAACAAGTTGCGTTGCCAATTTTTAATTGATTTAGACAGTGTGCCAAAACAACGAGTTCATAATTTTTTTTTTAAATTTCTAAATACCATGAGTCAGTATTATCAGTTGCAGTATTTCCAACAATTCAACAACTAAACCATTTTTCGACAAAATTAATATTTCGCCAAAGGTTGTCAACACTTTATGTAATGGTGTTGGGCATATACACACCAATAAATTATGTAAATAATCAAAATATAGAAACGCCTTATCATCATCTTCATCACCAGATGATTATCATACTGAATGAAATGATAATGTGACAAATCTAATCATCCTATAATATTTCAAGCTCGTGTTTACGTTATTTTTAGAGAATTTATTTTCTCGTGTCTGTCTATAAATCTCTTAGATGCTGTCGGTAAGCGCGATTGAACGAAAACAGCAAGTGGAAATCAAAGCAACAAATTTTTTATTTTCTTGTATAAAATGCGATCTGTTCGCGAAGCTCGATGAGTGTAAAGGGGACGTTCACAAATTTTAAAGAAAATTGAATATTTTCTATATAATTCCGCCGTAAATCACCCCCAGATTTAATTATAGAATTTCATGATGTTTTCATTGTACGAAAATAAAAATTGTTTGTTATGAATGGATGATGTGATTAGACGAGAATATATAGAGGCGGTTAATGTTGTATTTACAAAACATTATGTTTATAAATAATTTGCACATTACAGTATGACCTTGTCAAGGAAAAATCTTATTTATAAATTTTCATGCAACGGCGGAAACATAAATAATTTTAATGTATTCAGACACTTGTTTGTGTTTCTTTTAAGGTGATTCCCATATTTGTTGCCAAAATCGATTCTTTTATGGTCGTGTATCGCGGACTCTATCACGAAAAATTCTTTGTACGTTTGCCAAAATTATAATATGCGAGATATTTGGAACGCGCGTAATTGAAATCTTTTTGGTCATAACTCACATTCTCGTGCGCGAAACGCTATTTATAGTGATTTCTAGGTAGCATGATTTAAATCTGTTTTGAGATTACATCTCATTATAAAGTATTTTAGCAATTACTAGTTTTACTACATCTATCGCGTAATGGATGATTGTAGTATATTTTGGAGTTACTTGTATAAAACGACTATTTCTGTTTTCTGTAATCTTCTTTACCAGGCAGCAGCGCTGTGCAACTTATTTAAATCTATAACCGAAATTTGAAAATGTTTGGTGGCATTGAGTGTTGCTCAGAGATGGGCGAGGTAGAATACGTAATGTAATCTACGTGGTTGTCGGCACGTAGTCTATTAAGTGGATTACATTGCGAATTTAAAGTCCCTGACGTCGGCAATATAGACAACATCGGCAACCTAGGAAACGTTAATAAAATCTAAATTTTCTAATTACTTTCTCTTTGTTTTACGTGTGCTAGACTGATAAAATTGCGGTCTGTCTAATTATTCTAGGAGCCAAATAAGTTTAAATGTTAAGTATACAATTTAGGATTAGTATTGCAGTTAAAAGATATTGTATGGAAGTACTATGTGTATGTAAAAGGTGGCCCATCTAACGTTTGCAATTTAATTTGTCTCTAATTTAGAAACAGATAGATTTATTAGAAAGAGTATTCATTGCCATTAAGTATGGAACACAATTTCATTCAAATGACTACCACGGCTGGCTTTGCTGTACCCCATTCTGTCTCCGGATTGATAGCGTAATATCTATTCTTAAGGCTCTCTGCAAAAAAAAAAGTCCAACGGAGTCAAATCGCAGCTGCGTGGTTTCCAATTGACATCTTTATTACGGCTGATTATTCGATTCCCGAAGACAGTATGCAAACGACCTATTGTTGCGTTTGCTGTATGACAAGTTGCGCCGTCTTGTTGAAACCAAATGTCGTGTGTGTCCATCTCTTGAGTTCTGGGTAACAAAAACTCTTTTATCATGGCTCGGTAACGCTCCTCATTTTCATTTTCTTCTCATTTTCAAAAAAAATGAACCAATGATGTGAATTACGTTTTCTGAACCCCAAATGCGACAATTTTGCTTGTTGACGTAGCGTCCGGGTGAAAATGAACTTCGTCGGAAAAGATGATTTTTCGCCCAATTAGCAAACCGTTTGGGTAGAAGACTTATCACATCGAAAGTAAGTTTTCAATATTTTCCAATTTTGTCCAAGCATAACGCGACCCATTTCGTAAATGTTAAACATTAAACTAATTTTCTGTCGTAACATAATTAATGTAAGTGTTGCCACACTCGAAATAACCGATCATCAACCCATATTTGAGATCCACAAATCTCTGGAGCGCCATTAAAATTTGAGAAGACTTCTTTGATAGATATCATAAACTGCGTGAAGTCAGTCTCAGTCGGTAAGTTATCTTTCTTCTTGTGCCATGGTTACCAGTTTTCCTTCTCATCGAATTAAGAAACAAATACTAATATTTTTTCGTCCAATATTTGACCATACGATCTGAAGTACAAATGTCCGGTTATTTGGTTCGTGGTAACACTCCACGTTTAGTAAGCTTACAATACATCAACTAAATTGGTCGGTAATACAAAAAATGACAGCGGAGACAGTAGATATAGAAAAACAACGCAAAACATTTTGGGATATTGGGTTAATATTTACTGATTGTTGTTTGCAGCGAGAGCTTTGTTAAGATAACTCATAGAAGGTCCCTTACGCCATCAATTTCCTTGACCCTGCAGAAGCCATAGTATCGTCCCTCTTGGAACTAAATCAGCTGGGTTGTCACCTGGCGATATATGATTCCAGCTATTACATAGACATTACGTACATAGACCACAACCCTTTTCTTTTTTATAATGTACACTCATCTTGGAATAGCTGTTTTTGTAGATCAATCAGGATGCACTATATACCGCTATCCACTGTTCCAGATAGCCCTCCTCTCCTCGGCTTCATTTAATACAACTCATTTCGTTGATGTTACATTACTTTGCAAATGAATAGCAAATGTAGATGTACCATTGTCTTCCGCCCCCAGCAACTACAACTTCTTTACTATATTGGTCTGATCGGTGATATCTACATACACCTGTGACATCATCTGATCCGGTTCAGTTCATGTTTCGTGAAACAACACAAAGACGCTTACTAGATTTCAAATCAAAATTTATTATCTGAAACAAAATTTGGAACAAGTTTTTCAAACTTCCAAACTTGGTATCATGAAATACGGCTTTCATTATCTCACCTAGGGTAGCCCACTAGTCATTAAATCATCTACGTAAATGTTCCTACGTAAATGTCAATCTCATCGTAGCTATAAGAATGGTGCCGGTTTGGTGTTTCGTTTAACTACTTTGCCAACTAATCTTTGGCCGACACATCGAGTATTACTCTAATCTTTCGTTGACCATCGGAACCTTTCAAGATGCCATGATATTCTTTATGTGGTAATTCACAAATATTGCCCAATTCAATATTTTCGTTCATGAATTCCTTGGACAACTCTTTGAAATCTGGTTCCTCCGTAAATCGTCGTTCTATTGAGTACAATCTTAATATTGCTTGATTTCCGAATTTTTTCCTGCCGTTTTCTAGAACACTGACTCACTGAGTTTTGCTTCTACAATCAGACATAGTCCATCTGGTATTGCTTTTGTTTCCCACATTGATTGCATATGTTTGTTTCAATATCAGCATGTGCTGTTAAACTTACTGCATGATGATTTTGCATCTGTATTGATTGATTTCCAGCAATAATCTATATTTTGTATTTTGTACTACCATGGTTCTGTTTTTCAAAAGGTTGAAAAAATAAACGGCTCCAAACAGTTCATATATTTTACCCGGCACATTAAATGACGGATCTGCTAACCGAATATTTTTTAAATATTTCTAATTCTCAAGACTAAATCTCACTTGCGGAAGCTTCAAAGTGACCTTCGGTAGACTATTCGCTTCTAGAATAAGAATGGACTCCTTGAATTCATTCATCAAGTTTACTTGCTCCTAGTGCGCAACCAATAATTTCCTTTTTGTCATGAGTATCTTAAATCGTCGAATAAACGCTTTTGACACATATGAAAAATGGGATTCACATTCCAAAAAATTTTACAACTTCCCTCAATTTTATGGACGAATTGTTTCAATTTGTGCAGTGGCCACTATCGCTGATGAATCGTCTAAGTCAACAGTAGGATTGTAATTAATTTTGGATGGAATAATGTATGATGCTTTCTTCCGCATCTGCTTTGAATCAAGCATCGAAACACGGGTCATTGATATTGAGGCTATTAAAACACTGTTGTTGATCTTGGATAAGTTTATGGAGATCGCTAGCATTCAATTACTTGAATTTGCTGTGCATTCAGCTATCTTATGACCTTCCTAGTGTCTGATACATGCGCACGAATTGTGGGACATTTTCGACTTGATGTTCTTTCTTGATTCAGCCCATCTCTCAGTATGATATGTAGTACAGGTCAGTAAACGATTATTTAGCGTCGCACTCACCTTGAACTGTACAATTATTTTCAAAATATCCGTTCATATCACGCCCGCTCGCGGCCCCTTATGTGGGCAGCACTGCCCTACTGTTTTACAAATTTATTACGATTGTGTAATTATAGTGACAGACATAGGATATTTATTGCGATTACAATCAGTAATATAATCTGTTGCGGTTTTACCATATTCTAGCGAAATCCAGTATTTGGATTTCCGATTCCAGCAAATCAAACAACAACAAATAACAAGAAAATAATGCAAACTAAAATTGCATTTTATGTAATTCACGTGCTTTTGTGGTTAGTGCTGGTGTTAGATTTGGTGATGTAAGTATATTTGCTAATTTTACTATTTTGTTAAACTTGGCCACAACTGAATCAATTTATAACGTCAAAATTAAATAAATTTATAACGTTAATAGTGATCTCATTAGGCTTAAGTGTCTGTAATTTAGATTCTATTGAATAGATTAATGCAATTGAATGCAAAATAATGTTGGATACGCCAAATTAATTTTATCCGGATGCATATTTTTGCTTACTTCTACGAACTCGCATGGCACGCCTACGAGATTTGAAGATACGAAGATACTTTTAAGAAATGAACACCCCGTGCTTTTAACTCGCAGAAAATAAAATAGAAGGATTATCTAATCTAAATAAAATTAGTTCACATATGTTTGGGAATTTCAAATAATATCTAGCACTGAAACATTAAAAACAAACGATGAACGTTGTTCTTTCATATAATTCAAATGAGTGATGCAGCTTTATTTTGATAGATGTTTTGCAAAATTATAATAATTCGCTAAGTCAATGGGTTTTTATTTTAATATTTGGATAGAGTTTTTGCCGTTTCTTTACAGTTTGGTTACAGTGCCGCGTGATGAAGTGATCGAATCTTTTAACTTAATTATTCAAAAATCTTATTAGGTCGAAACCAAAGCTCTTGTTATTTTTGGCTAATTTAATAAAATCACAAATGTACAATTTAAAATATAAATATCTAATATTTAATTAAAATAACAATATTCAAGAAAATATTTTGTATAATATCTTTAGAAATGTATGCAAAACATCGAAAAATTTAACTTTAAAATTAAAACTAAACTTACTTTTGGGGTTACCTGTCTGTCGTATAAATCTACTTTCAGTTTCGAGCGATTCCCTTGAGACGTTTGGTCGTCCCTAAAGCGGAACTACGTAACCGGATTTTTTGTTTTGTCTATGTAAAGGGTGTCCCAATAAGGATTTCAAAAACGGATTAATATAGTTCCAAATATATTTTTTTGTAATTTTCCTGATTATTTGCCCAATAATGCCACCACGCCACAAGCCGCACTAAACAATAACACGCAATGGATGCATTGGCTTCTCCACATATCGTTGTGGATTTTTCGATCCCCAAATGCGACAATTTTGTTTGTTTACGAACCCACCGAGATGGAAATGCGCCTCATCCGAAAAGATGATTTATTGAGCAAAATCCTCATCAATTTCAAGTTTGTCGATATCGAAGCAGATGGTCACGGGGCTTCAATTGCTGGCGCACATTTTCGGCCACCGCGGCGATATTTTCGGCTAAACGAACACAACGAGGGACTCACACCCAACGACCGTTAGGTGTGAGTCCCGTGTTTTGACCAAATTTTGTTTGACCAAAGTCCTGCAATCCAAACTAGGATGACGTATTTTTTACTCTATAGGACCGATTAGTATATTTGATTACATGAATTTGTTAACCGTCTAAATTATACTGAAGTGCTAAATTTTGATTTTGCTTGGTGAAAGGTGACCGAAAACTCGAAATTCAGCTTATAGAGTTAGTTGAAGATTATAAAATAAATTCTATGTTTTAACCCAACGAAATGGAGCTCCGTAAAGTTCTTCAATTTGACTAAGCAGAATGAAAAAATTAACCATTTTTATCAAGCTTTAGGTGTACTGAAAAGAACTCAGTCAATTCTTAACTGATGACTATTCACCCAATAAGATTAGGTGCAATTTCAGAATTAAATGGTTATGTATCCGATTGCGATCACTAAATTGAAGCGTAAAATTGTGATTAATAAAGACGTCAATGATGTCATTGATTTCAATATTGATTTGTTAAACGTCAGATATTGATTTCAATCTGAGAACGTTTTAAAGAACCATTATCTAATTATATTTTTCTATGACGTTGATTGGTTGAACGGTTGAGCACTCGAGAGATATTTTATTTCACTTTTCTCCATTATACTTAAAAACACGTAAAGTCAAAAAAAAAATTACTTTGTTACTCGTCAAAATTTAAACATAAACTGAATTATCTATTGAAAAAATATTAATTACGGCATCATAAATGCACAAAATCCAAATAAAACACAAACACCTGTGAGTAAAAAGTCCCGTACGAAGTATGCATAGAGCAAAAAAACAAACAATTATCACTTTTACAGTTACTCTCTCTTGTTACTCAACATTTACATTTACCCCGGGGGTATTTGTGGTGTTGATTAAGGATTTTTAATTAGCGACAAGGTGAAGATTAATTCTTGAGTTAACTGTATTTTGTAAGCCTTTAAATGAAGATCTTTGTGTAAAATATTAAACAAAGTTGTTGGTTTGATGTTTAATTGCGGCGAACGACGACGAATTTATGTATTTGACTCTTCAGCAGCACTCGTACTAACAGCTGCAATATTTTCACTTAAACAACCAATACTTTGATAAAGTCTGCTTCTCTGATCTTGAACTGAACCAGTTTCTTCAAATTTATCAATGATAATGAAATTTTCTTCCAACTTCTGAATAACTTTCACCATATTTAAAATAAGTTTTAATAATAAAAGCACGTTGTCCAATCGAATCTCTAATGCAAAAAATATAAATGGCGGAATATTTAAAAAGATACCTCAAATTTAAACACCCTTTATAATAAGCGAAGTAATACCGTAGAACTAGTGCATTATGTAAGAAAGAAATTATTTAAATTTCAAATCTTAAATTGTATTTCGACATGAAACAGTTATAGTTCAAAGTTATCTAAAACAGGAATTTAATTTTGGCACAATTGCCAAAATCAAATTTAACTCTCGATTGTGATTTTGGTACTCCTCGTGCAACTATAAAAATACAACAAAGTTGATTTTACAAAGAAATAGCGAAAATTTAAATTCTGTTTGGTGGTTTGATAATTTTCTCGGAAAATTTGGCGCCTCCATTATTATCTAGCGGGTATATCGCGAATAATTTAATGAACTTATGCCAATAAAAATTTGTCTTATAAAATTATTATTGCTAAATTTAAAAATAAACCAATTCAGTATCTGTAAACAATTAGTTTAGCCATGGATTATTACACCCTGACTAATTACTTCGACACATTGAGGCAAAGTAATTAAATTGTAACTGTTTTGTCAACTGCGGACACCGAGAAAAGTGAAATTATTTAGTGTGCGTCACACAGAAAATTATTTTTTCACTCTCGTGCGACGATGCCAGAAACAAAATTTTCTTCATCTTACGTACACAATTTATTAATATTGTTGTCTAAATATTCCGTCACGTGCTTGGTGCCGGATTATATAAAACTCGCAGGCATTTTATTTTATTTATTATTATTTTTGTTTAAATCAGCTTAAAAGTTTTTCATACAAAATGTTATTTATAAAATTTGTTTGTACTCGTAAATCACAGAAGACGATTGTCAGAATTGTTATTCAAATTTATAAATTGCATTCGAGATTTATTTATGAAAAAAATATTCGTATAGCACTTGAAATGGCTTAATTTTATTGTTCCAGTTGAATGATTTAAGGTTGTTACGTTTTTCAAATTGGTTAGTGTCACGATTCACTGAATCGAGTTTCAAGGTGCGCATACCCTAACAATGAACCGTGACCACGCGAATTTTACTATACGAAATATTTATAGTTTTGTCGTATACGATTGACGTCAACATATTTAAAGTCGTCACTAAACAACTGTTCATATTACTGAACTTGATTTTTAATATCAAATTAACGGCTGCGTGTGCGTATTTTTATGATGCAGGAAAACAGAATTGGCTGATTTGTGAAATCGGGGAATTTCTTAGGGAAATCAGGGCCTAGTATTTTAGATCGATCATCGAACAAAATAAAAACTTTCCTACTCAATTCAAAAACGCTTGTATTTGAACAGAGATGTTTTCATTTATTTAATACTAAACCTTAGATGTTGGTCTGAATTCAAACTGATTCACGTCTAATTATATCAGTCAATTGTGTTCAGTGATGAATATTTCAGTTTATAACGGAATCAACAGAAAATTAATTCTTACTTGACAGGCTCTTACTAAAGACTAATTTTTCAGTCAGCTGATATTTAGCGCTTGGCAACTCATGACAAGCAATTCACTACTGCAAAAAAAAATAATCGCGACAGTATTTCACCGGACGTTAGTAACTTATGTAGCTTATAATTAATAAATACTTTAATCAAATTGATAAGGGTATGACACTATCACTGAAAAAATAAAAACATTCACCAGCAAGTTGATTCTGGCTTTCCGAATTTTTTTACGTTTTTGTAGCAGTTTCGTGTTTCCAAAATGTTTATTCTGACGAAACGGAGTAGGAATTTTATTTTTTCCTAATTACAGCAATTTTATCATTTAAATTTTCGTTCCTATTTGAGATATGTAATTAAATTCCTTTTCAATACGCGATATTAAAAGGTACTAAAATGGTGGCGCTGTTGGTTATTGCAGTATTGAAATGTCCACACAGTCAAATTTACATGGCGAGCGAACGTTTAATTTATAAATTAATTAATTCAAAATACTTAAACTTCGAAAATTTGTCAAGAAGTAAGTAGTTTCTCTTTGCTTGTTGCAAGAGTTTAGCGAGATAAAATTTAAATAAGTAATTTTAAGTTTTAAATAATAGTGAGATTTGAGTTTTGGCAAAATTAATTAATAATTAAACTAAGTATTACAAAATATGTAATTATTAAAAAATTAAAACATAAAACTTGAAGTTTACTAAAATATTATTGAAGAAGCCAAGAGTTTCTTAAGCTCTTTCTTAAATGCCGCCTTTACTAAAAATACTTAGATATGGAAAAATACTTAGCTCACGGTGTAAGTAGAACCCTAATATTCTACAAATAGTCAGGGATTTAAAATTTATACAGTCTTCTATAACGGTTCTACCTATTTCTTGGTTGCTATCATTGTTGTTGTATCCTTCTAAAGGGTGTCCACCCGAAAGGTTTACGTCTTTCTTTGCCTAAATTTTTTTTTTAAATATAAAAATCTAGATTTAATGTTTACAGAACGGTTATTTAATGTTTGGAATTACGTATGAAAATCAATGTCTGCCAAACGTCTGGCTCTATTGGCGTTACACATGCGGGCTTCTTTGATTACATTTTTCATCACCTTTTCACACATTTCACCCTGTATCATGTTAATTTCTTCTATAATGTTCCTTTTAAGTTGTTCAGTATTATCTGATTTATTTACATAAACCTTACTTTTAAGATAACCCCATAAAAAAGTCGGGGGCTGTCAAATCGGGTGGCTGTGGACTCCATTTCACCTCTCCTGATTTCGAAATTAACTGTTGTGGAAACATTTTTCATAACAATTCCATGGTTTCTCTAGTAGTATGGCATGTGGCACCGTCCTCCAGGCCAAATTGCACACCATACCGTCATTTTCAATGGATGTAATGATGATTGATGAATTATTTGTGGATTCTATCCGCTTTAGTGAAAATGAACGTCGTCACTCATAATTAATTTTTCTAAAAATCCGGATTGTCATTATCACGAAACAGCACCTTATTTGCATACGTATGCCGCAAATGATCTCTTTATAGCAACTCTTATGTTAATTGAATTTTATACGGGAATAAATTCAAGTCTTCTGCAAAATATTGGTTAGTGTTGATCTTCGAAGACCAAGTTCTTGCGCACGGTGTCTGATTGATATCGTTGGATTATCTCGTACACTTTCACGTACAGCAATAATATTTTCTGATATTCTGTGTACTTCACGACTGTCAAGTATGAATTGTCAATGTTAATATTCGCCTAAATGGCGGTAAAAATTGTAAACCTTCGGATGTGTAAAATTACGTGTAACGTTTTTTCTACTTTTAACTGGTATTGCTGCTGAGTACTAACACAAAAAATAAAATTTCGAACTCCTAGCCTAATACGGCTACCATTATCAACCTGCAGACAGTTCTAATTTCATCCAATCTACGAATTTATATAATCACTAAATCAAATTAAATATTTATAAAACTATTTCTTGGTTAATATTGATATTTGAAAGATAAAATTAAGCATTCACAACAGCTGATGTTAAGAGACATCATACCAAATCAAAGTGATAAGTTAAATCTTCAGGCCCTCTGTGAGCCCTATTAGTGAAATCGGCGGTAATTTCTTCATAGGCATTTGTTTTATTTGTTTTATTTTTCTCTGTGTTACCAGAGCCATCTATGATTTAAAGAGCCGTAATATTGTAATATGTCAGTATGTAATGCTCTTTCAAATTGGTTTGAATAAAAATTGGAAAAACTGTTTTACTGATCTGACACCGTTGATATTTTGACAATGTATACGCGAACAGATTCACCCTTCGCCCGATGGAAGTGCCTTCTTTTTCAAAATTATCGTTCCAAATTTAATAAACAATACTACGGGTATTTAGGCGAAGGTGCAGCAATTATGTCAGTAGACCATTATAGGTTCCATTTACAAATCGAATTTTAATCGTATGAAAGTTTTGAAAAATGTTTAATTTCGCACAGTTACAAACTTGGAATCAAATGTTTTAAATGTGAGGAAAGAATGAGGCTCTCCATTTTGAAATATGGTTCTATTAACAAAGAAATCATAGAATTTAGCTAACTGCTACTAAAAAATAAAATTTTCGACATTGTTTACATTCTCTAAATTATCGACACCATTTTTTTAATTGCCTACATACATTGTATACACATGTAGAATATTTAATAGCTACGCGATGTAGACAATACGGCACAACACTAAAAACAATATGATTATTTCAAAATATTGTCTTATCCATAGAACAAATGCACCAGGAAGAAACGTCGTTAAACTTATGTCGACAGTTTCTTTTCCGAACTTTAGATGGCAGTGATGTTCGTAAAATTTCTAGGTTTAATTTAATAAATGCTAAGAATTAAACTCATAAAATTTAAATTGTTTTCTTTTCAAGTGTGGTTTTGCTTATACAGGGTGTGCCTATATATGTTGCGATTTTTTCGTTTAAAATAAAAAATGTATATGAAAAATAAAAAACAAATACAAGTAGTCGTGGTTTGTTAAAATTTAAATAGTATTTAAAGAAAAATGACCCAAGTGAATTATTGATGCATACATTTTTTTAAAAATATTTATATTGGAGAACATCATGTAAAGTTTATGGCTAGAACCAGAGCACCTAGATAATAATGGCCTCGTTGCTTTAAAAATTTTGCTATATGACGTCATTTTTTAGGTTACAATTTTACTATATGACGACGGTTCCAATGTTTGGCTATAGATGGAAGAATACTTGTTGTATATTATTTTTCGTGAATCGTTAGTCGCGGTGAAAAATTCCACAATGATATCAGTTAAAAATTATTTGAATTAATTATTCCGTTAAACCGCTAAATTACACGTTTCTTTTAATAAACTGTAGACATAAATTTTATAGCGTATCCAGCAGTACTGCCGACACTCTAGGTACAAAGCTAGAACAATCTATACTTGTTTCTGTTTTATCTTTACATACACGGATCCACATAGAGATATTATTCCATACACTTATCATAAATAAAGTAATTGATTTTTAAAATATGCTGTTCCTGAATATTGAATTAATTATTGAAATTGAAAATTGAAACTGCGCATTTAAGTTTTCATTTACAAAAATATATTTCAACACACTTAAGAGAAAGAAAGAAATTTCTTTATTTAATGCTTACGATAAGAAATGGTGGAATCTTATGACTCTTATATATAGGCGGCTCTGGTATTATTTCAATTTTTCGGTGCCTACTTTAATTATTTTTCAAATTTGTTTGTGATTATTCCCCTACTAAGAGTGTTTTCCAAACTCCGACTTATTACAGACTTATTCACTATTTGACGCCATCTTGCATAATTTGGCCAAGTCATTCCAATTCATTGTACCGACTTATTTGTGACGTAATAACAAAAAACAAAATGCAATTTCTATTATATGGAAGAAAAAAAAATTCTTCACATGTTGGTCGCTGCTACTAGATTTAAAAATCAAAACGCAATTTTGGAGACATTTATGTATAGACGTACTTATTAAAATAAATTTCCTCGCGAGGTAACTTATTTGAATAAGTCGGTGTCCACCAATAAGTAGGTGTCTGGAAAACAGCCTAAGGGAGTATTATCGAATTGATTTAGCAAGTCGAAATTTTTCCCATACGGCTAGTATGCAGCTGACGTGAAATAAAATTTTTGCTGGTCTCCAAAATTAACCAGATAAATTATTCTATGAAAAAGTAGTTGGTCGATTTTATAACTTCATGTCAAAATTATTTTAATGTGAGTTTGTAAAACTCACAGAGACATCTATACTCTAATATGAAAAATACCAATCTCACCACCTAAACTGAGTACCGCACAATAAAATTCAGTGGTGACATTTTCGTTTTCGTTTTTATTTGTGTCATTTTGATATGTAAAATTTAATGACACATCAGCTGCGTACTAAGCATTGGTATGGAAACAAATATGAAGAATTGTTAAATAAATCTTATTGGATCTATTTTTTAATTCAACCCGAGCAAGCAGGGTTACCCTAGGTATTGTTCACCGAGCAAAGTTTGTGCAGGACCAAATGATCCGATGTGTTTAGAATGATAAATTGTTTTTTACTTTGCACACTCTTCATACACTGGCTTTCATGTCAGGGTAAAATTTGATAAACCGAGTATACACGATGTAACCACAGTTCACAAATAAAAACGCAGTGTACAGAGTCAAATTACTCAGTTTGAATAATAAAACACTGAATACCTTTTGACAGCGCGCTGTCAGGTCGGGTTGAATTAGAAAATAGATCCATAGCCTTACCAACCCAATCATTCCTAAAAATGTGTACTGTACCGGTTGACATAAATAATAACATACACTGTACACTTCTACAAAGAAATTTTTAAATCGGGTTTTTCTACTGCCACAAATATTTTGGGAAGTCTGTCTCATAAACGTCTAGGTTTTGAGTCCTATTCGAAAGATGACATCTTAATCGACAGAACTAAAAAAAAATATATTTAAAACATTTAAACTAATATATATTCTAATCGTTCACTTTTAACTGTGGAAAAATTCTTAGCTTTAGCTACGCCAAGCAAACATTGGTTGGGTTAGTACAAATTTCTATGGCCGCATGGGAATAGTGCAGAAAAACTAGTGAAATGCAAGGAAAGGAGAAAATCCTAACAACAAACAATGTTGATGGGATTTTGTATTTTGAATGGAAATGGGATTCTAAAACAGTTTTTGGACGAAGTTCTTGAATGTGGTCATCTGGGACGGAACTCAGTAATTGCTTAGCCGATTATGATGGGATTTGATATGTTGGATGGAAATGGAATTCTAGAATGATTTTTAGAAGAAGTTCTGGAATATTGTCGCCTGGGACGGAACTCGTTAATTTATTAACCAATTATGATGGGATTGAGTATGTTGAATGGAAATGGGATACTCAAGTGGTTTTTGGAAAAAGTTCTGGGATATGGCCACCTGAGGCGGAATTCGGTAATTTCTAAAACGATTTTGTTGGGATTGGGTATGTTGGATGGAAATGGGATTCTTAAATGATTTTTGGAAGGAGTTCTTGAATTTGGCCATCTGGGAAGGAACGTAGTCATTTCCTAACCAATTATGATGAGATTGGGTGGGTATGTTGGATGAAAATAGGATTCTAGAATGATTTTTGAAACAAGTTCTCGAATATGGCCAGCTTACCACTGATCCCCGACGAAATCAAGAAATGGCTGAATTAGTATTATCGAAATGTTCGCAGTTAACATGATTATAGTGCCGCGATATGCCTCGTGAGCGCCTCTGATTTGAACAATTAAATCATCCAGTAATATTTTGACGCCATATTGTATTTTGCTCACGATTACATGATGTTGTTTGTAGAAAGCATGCTTGATTTAATCGAGTTTATCTTCACTTGGGGCTTGGATATTGACAAACGAAATGCCAAAGTGACGCCCAAGAAACCTGAGTACGAAAATATGATCGCTAACAGGTATGAAGTTAATAACGAATTAATGATGTTAGTGATGAGTAACCGAACTCCAAATTCGGGCTTGTTCGCTATTGCTTCCACAAAGTGCGTTCCATCTGTTTCCGGTTATAATCGACGAAGCTATTGCCAATTTTTCTTCTACTGACAAAATATCAAGTTCTCATTGAAATACTTACCTCATCCGAATTATACATTTACAAATTGTTTGCAGAACCGTTTGAGATTTTGAGCGATTAGAGTGTTCAAGATCATGCACAATTAACTGTCGGTATATCTATTTTTCATGGGAATGTCATTTTGTGAGAAACTGCTGTATTCTCATTTTCAGCAGTATCTTATGGTTTTAATTCCTGAGGATTATTCAACAGTCACTAAATTTCAGAAATCGGGAATGATTAAAACTACAGAATTTGAATGATTGCTGCACTGGGCACATAATGAATGACTTTAGGTCAGACAGGAACGGTGTTACAAACAAAAATTGACTAACTGTAGTGAGATCTTAAAGAATGAAAATCATGACAAACATTTCAGAGCTTAATACACATAGTTCTACAAAAATGTTAGCGGTGCAATATGCAAAAGTACTTACATATTATGTGTCGATAAGAAATTAAACGCAAATTTATTAAAAACTATTGAAGTAAATATTTGTAGTTCTATATTTTAAAGTGGTGAATGTGAAATGCCTTTCCAAAAGCATAACATTTTTTGCTAAAGGAAAGTCTTACACCACCACTTACTCGTACTAACCAAAAGGTTCGATCATTTCACGGTTTCAAATTAAACTGAATATGCATTTTTCTACTATGCGGTGAGTAAATTACTTTGAAATTTGTTCTGGCAGCTGTGTTTGCACGTCCAAGATGCAATTATAAATCATACTCGATGCAATACAGATGATGCATTGCGGTTATGTCACCATATCAATCGCACTCATCAACCACATACGTATTGCTTGTTTAAACAAATAGAATTTCTATGGAAATTAATTTATTTGAATTGCATTTCAATTATTTTCTATTTTATTTAAAGTTCTAATATAGTTTATACAATTGTTCACACTATTTGATTTACATTTACAAATTGAATAAATAAATAATAATCTAAAGGGTGCCCCACTAAAATGTTTTGCTTACATTACGGTTACTGTTTGTTTAGAATGTGCGGTTTAGAAAATTCTAAAAATTAGCAAGCACTTTTGATTGTGTCACCCTATATATAATTATACTACCTCAAACGGAATAGTTTCAGATCACGTGTAACTAATTATTTTCTATTCGTTTCCTCTTTTAAACAGCATTGAAATTTGTATTTAATTACAAATTAGTTAAATGTAATCACATAATATGTAATAGAAGGAATATTGTCGTATGACCTAAGCACCATAAAGTAAAATCGGACACATTTTTCATTTTTTGTATAAATTCAAACCCACCCCCGGTACAACATTAACTGCCAATACCGACCGCATTTACCATAAATTTTCTTTATGGTTTAATCGATTTATTAATTATTGCAACTAATAAAAATAATATTCTTGGAACTTGAAAGCGTAATGTTAAGGAAATCTACCACACGGTTTATTTTCCACACGCATGCACATACTCGTATTAAATCTGCGACCTACACAACACTCGCATAACGAGTGAGACCTGTAAAATACCATATTTACACTGAACACATGAAATACGGAGAAAAACGTCATTAAACCACTTTTGCTAATTTCCGGAAATTTCTTATCCATATTTATATAGTTTAGTGTAATTGGGTAAATTAATTCCAAGGTAAATATTTAAATTACGATTTGAATTGCATACGAGTACGCGATACGCGAGATACAAAATGTGCGATTGCAACAACTCCAACTAGCGCTATGCGATGAAAATTGTTTTACGTTGATTGAATTATACCTTTTTGAATACAGAGTCATTATCACGGGGAATTTGTATTGTGCGAATTAATGACGGACGCCCTTTTTAATTCTAATTATAGAAAATAATTGGGTTTGTAATTTTTTTCTATTTATAAAGAAGTTTGTAAAATTGTTAACTGGAATTCGAAAATAAGATTGAAAAATTCTGAAGGTACTTTGCTTTAAACAATTAGAACGTAAATCGAAAAATTTCTGAGTCATTTTTAATTTTTGTACAATTACTACCTCGAAACAGTTTAGCACTCGGCCTGGGACCTTGAACCTGAAAACCTGTATAACAATGTTGACTATTTCTTCATTTTAGTCCTTTATAGATTTCAAATTTGAGGCCATATGTCATTCTTGTCATTTATTGTGCTCAATCCATGCTCATATGGAAATGACAAAAACTTGAAAAGGTTAATGTAATATTTGTTTCTTATATATGTTGCCCTAAAATTATGTAAAAAATAAAAATTTCGAAATAAATACAAGCATACAAAAATAATGGGACCGGCTCAAAATCTCGTATTTTGTCAAAATCTCGTAAGAATATCGTGTATTACCCAGCCATGAAAAAACTAGTTGGATGAAAATGGGGTTTTAAAATGATTTTTAGAAGAAGTTCAGGAGTATGGTATGCTCCATTATAGTAATTTTCACATAAATTACATATTTTTCAAAGTATTTGCGGAAAACGAAAAAGCTCTGATAGAAGCTGACACTTCCGGAAAACCGATTTCGGCCAAAATTCACTAGACTTCGAATTTGGTTCCCCTCAGAGTAGTACAGGGCCGAATTTTTGTTGAAAAACAGTTTTTTTTGTCTATACTCTTCAAAATATTTACTAAACACGAAAAACCTCATTAATGAAACAAGCTTAAGTATGAAGTTTCATCCTAATCAGATAAACTGGCTGGACTATAGATCGCTAACAGACATTTAGGCACGGAATCACACATAGATGTAGTGGTTTTTACACTACTTCGGCGATATAGCGGATGGTAAATCTGCAAAAAATTTCGAGGTCGAAATTTATGTATAGAAGCCGAATTTTATTACAATCAATTAAAAATTGAAGGATGTATATGATGTGGAGTTGTTATGCATCACATAACTTTATTTTACCATAAATCTCAAATACTCCCCAGAATATTGGTAAAAACTGTCTTGTTTAACCAAAAATCTTTATTTTGCTTAAATTTCAGAAAACCTTCAATGACAACCTTCTGGAAAATTTAATTTTTAAATTTATTAAAAAATAATAATTCTTGGTCGGTTTCCGTAAATTCTTTACTTTTTTTCAAAAACATCTCAAAAATTAGAATCCTGCCACTTCAGGCTCACTGATTTTCCTGAATTTTACAAGAACCTCCCAAATTATGGAAAAACTTACGTTTAAAGTTTAATGCCGATCAGTGGACTGTCATAATCCAAATTCATATAATAGGCCGTAGTTTAACCGAGTATAGCATTACTTCCACCGATTTTAGCGGCGAATTTTATCCATCACATTTCCACCCAACAAACCCAATCCCATCAATGGCTGATTTCTGTCCATTTCGGTGGACATTTCCAGAACTTCGTTCACAAAATATTTTAACACCCCATTTCAATACAACATGCCTAATTTCTTTATAATTGGCTAAGAAATGACACACGTACTCAACATTACGGGATTTTGAAAGCGCGATTTCAATCCCAACACAAAACTAACTCATAAACAAACTCATGCATTTCATTAGTTCGAAATCAAACTTCCAAAGGCGCGTGGTAATCTCACTTCGATGTTAGTATGAAATGTGCAATTGAATAGAAGCGACAATAAAATTTATAAATTGATAATTACTTTGTCAATATTGCAGAGGCAGATTGGAGTAGTACGCTCGTATTGCTTCTATTGATAGTTCCACCACAGATGATATTATGGGAATCTTGAATTAGTCGGAAACGTTCTACATTTTTCTAAAAATGTTTGAAAGTAATTGTTTGTGTAAATTTTCCTGTTTGAAACGATGTTTGTGTAGGTAGGTATCCGACCATCCCAAGAGACCATTGAACGTGGGCCACATCATCGTAAGAACAGTTAATCGTAAGGCCGGGTATTCGTATTTAAATATCTGTAAAACAATACATGTTGTAGGTAATCCAACCGCTATTAAGGGATGATTAGCTAAATTATAATATAAGTGGCGAGAATGGGCAGAACTCTGCCTGTGCGTTTATACTTGCGTAAATTAGTGCGGCACTAATATATCGCTCTCGCTCCGCAAGTATGAATATATATACCTGCTGGAGTGAGTGCGATGTATTATTGTCGCACTATTTTTCGCAAGTATCAACACACAGTGAAGGGTTCCGCGACTTTTACAGACATTATCGGCCATCTGAGACCGGCTTACATGCTAAGCCTTCAAGTAGTCAACAGAATACCAAGGAACCGCTGATAACCTACTTAGTCCAGAGTTTCAATGAAGATCATGATCATGGTGAAAAAACAAAACTACCGAGGAGGCCACCTAGATTTAACTTCAATCCTCTAAAATCTTACGATCTGTCACCAACATGGTACTACTGATGGTTTATCAATTGAAAGTTGTATTTTTCATTTCAGAATACCATAAAATAAGTAGTGCCTAGAACTTTCAACCATCTAGACAGGACTAGCCTTAAATTGGTAGAAGAATGGATTTATCGAACGATTCTAAAATCGAAGAACCGATCTAGATATCAGACACCTGATATATGCAAGTTATATAATGAAACACAAGCAATGGCATTGCAATATCGTATTCCACCCTCAGATACAAAAATTCTTCATAAACTTCGAAGAAATATGAGCGCTGGTTTGCAAAATTCACTCGCAGATCGCAATATTTAAACTCATAGTGATTTGGTCCGACGTTGTTTCACTCTTGTAGACTCTTAGATAAGAATCAATTACGAGCTGGAAATGCTTGATACTCGAAAAATTATCAGTGAAGTTCACTGATCAAACAGAGAATTATCTAACCATTTTCGTAACAAAATATCGGCTTTATCGCTAACATCAAGAACTAACGCTAAGCAAATAAAAGCTCCGCAGTAGAGAAATGGTAATTATAATTAATTAGTGTGCTGGAATTGTCGTGACATTGGTCATACCAATTTTACTGCCACAAACCCATAATAAAAATTTTCTGTTTGTAACATTTTCCGATATGTAAAAACCCCAATTGTTTTAGATGCCATGGAAACGGGAATCCGAGGCATTAGAGCTCTGGGAATGCGTTGCTTCGAACAAGAGTAGAATCCAGAGTCACTATTAACTCGGATTTGCCTTAACACTTTTTTCATTTCTACTTCCTAATCAAAATTTCGAGACAAACGTAAACAAAAGATTTCGCTTTCGTTACTGACACATTTGATTATCCATACATCAAAGTTACAACTGATGGCATCATCATCGTGAATTGATGACGCATCCATTACGGCATTTGGTAGCGGAAGTCAAATATTTCTTGAAAATCCTAACTACAAAGTTAGACATTTTACCTCATTAATTAGAACCGCTAGTGGCAACTCCGAGCGTAGAACATATTACACAATCCCTTCAGTCTGACTTGGATTCGAACTGTCACGCCTTATCCAATAGCCAAGACCTTGAAGTTTCCAATGCGGTCAACGAATTCAAAAATTAGACCTCGATAAAATTAAATTGCTTTCACATAGGATAGATGTTGAAACGGCTGCTCCAATGAAGCAATGGCGCTATCATGTATCGACCTACACAAATTCAACTTTATGGTTAAATAGATTGAATTCTGTCGCTGAGTGTGATACAAAAGTCGATAAGTGCTTGGAATAGGCAAAACGAGAGGCAAAGTGTCATTATGTTTAGATGCTCGTCCGGGAACCGTATCCACTGCCAATAATCGACGGACTTCTGAGTCAATTGGATCAGATCATAAGTGCATCTCGAGTATCTACATGAAAAATTAATTAATTAACCAGGTCCCTTTAGTTCATGAGTCTCGAGGTAAAATAACGTTTACCGTCCCAAGCCATCTCTTCTAACACTCACAGTGATGCCGTTCGGGTTCTGCAACGCTCCGCAGACCATATGCCGAGTGAGGCACCGGGTGATTCCACCAACTGCAAGATCAAGTTTTCGTGTACTTGGATGATGGCCTCCTCATCACTAGTGACACATTCACTGCACACATCGAATATTTAAAACTGGTTCTCCAGACTCTCAAAAACAGCTGGCTTAACAGTTTATCTCAAAAAAAGTCGATTACTACAAAAAAAATATTCCGTTAAAAAACACGAATCTTCATGGGAATGGCGAGGTGGTACCGGCGCTTTATTCCGAAATATGCAGCCATATCCACTCCGTTAACAGACTTATTGAAGAAGAGCACTAAATTTATTTGTGACCACGCGAAACAAGTGTACTAATGTACTTCTCGATAACCGAGCTTAAAAGCTGTACTGCAGTTATCAGCATTAAAACGTTTTGGGCGTATCTGGAAGGATGTACTTTTACAATTCTGACAGACCAAGCAAGCTTAAAATGGCTGATGGGTCAGAAAGTCCTAACAGACAGATTGGCGAGATGGGGTTTAAAGCGTCAACAATTTTATTTCCACATTGAGGATAGGAAAGTTTCCCAAAATGTCGTCTTTCTCGAGCCTTTGTAGAAGAATGTGTTCAAACTTCTTCCTTCGGTGTTCCACATATTACTTTATCTGATCCGGCGTTTCAGACTACGCAAGAAATCCAAAAAGCATCGATCCCTATTTTAAAAAAATCGGTTTTAGATTGGAAAATTTACATAAACCAATCTGGTAACCATTGCTAAAAAGAGGCAGATATGCCAAATTGGAAATTATACGTTCCTTAGAACCCTTAGAGAAATTACAAAGATACTATTATTGACCTCGAATGGCAAACGACGTACAAATGTATATCAACCAATGTCGTGTTTGTAAGCAACCAAATCCATTAAATGCTACACTACAATTTCCTAAGGGCTGAATGAATTTTATTGGGCCTTATCCGCGATTAAAACTTTGGGATTGCTTCATGTTTATTACTCAGTAAGTATGTTTCTCTGAAATCTATGAGGCAAGGTTTTTAGACAGATGTTGCAATATTCTTGAAATTGAAATTTTTAAATGTTATTCGGTTCCAGAAACGATAGTTTTGGGCTATGGTCCGCAATTTAATTCGAAGGTTTTACAGCTTCTTTTAGAAAACTACGAGGTAAACTATATGCATACGTCAAAGTACTCTTCACAGACGAACGCATCGGAGACAGTAAACTGGTCCATCATCTGTGCTACTCAGGCTTATATTTCTGACAAACATCGTAATTGTGGTATGCATATTTCAGATGTAACATGTGCTTTTCGCAACGAAGTACATTCTTCCACTAACGTTACGTGATCATATGCTATACAGCATATGATCACGTACGAAACAGACTTTGTAAGAGCAATGCATCGCCCAATTTTTTGGCTGAGCTAGCCCCAAAATTTGTAAAAGCAAAAGTAGTTCGAAAAATTGGAACTGTAGTTTTGGAGCTTGCGTTCGAAAAGATATCCGTTCTTATAATCGAGTGTACGGTTCCTGTCGCCCCTTTATTTATATTCTAATATTTTTCACTGATTTTAATATTGCCCGGGATAATGAGACACTCAGGAATTTAGTGGGTACGTCCGCAAGACCTTAATAATTTTTGAATAATTGTTACTGGGGTGTTACTATATTTCGTAATATCATGAAAATTATTTAACAAAATACGTCATAATACCATATTATTGTTTATGTATAGTTCGACTTCTCTTCCAACTCAAACTAGATTTGGCTTGCATTTGTGGTTGCATCACAACCAGACTTACAAGTAAACCCGTTTCCAGTTCAAAATTTGGTTACGCTGGGTTGATTTATTTTTATTAAGTTAAGTTGACAAGTTGATTGACCTCCGAAGTAAAGAAACTTGGTATATAAAATTTTGAAATTTTACAATGTTCTTTCCTTCTTCGCCATTTCTTAACGAATTTTGATGAAATTTGTTTTCTAATTTGGTTCTATATTTAAATTTTTAATTTAATTTAATTTTCTAACGTGTATCTTGAACAAAGTGCTCAGTCAATGATCGGCGCGTCTCGTTCACTTGCATTTGAATTTTGAATTGCAAACTTACGAATCTAATAAGAAAATTAAGGGAGATTATCGTTTAGAATTCTTTAAGTAATGTTTAGATATTTTTCAGGCAAATAATTACGATTCAGTTTATCACTATATATCTCAAAAACTCCCACGGGTAACCAATAAGTGCGTTAATTTTTCTAATAGCTGAGGGATAATACTCAGTAATACTCAGATCGATTATGCTGAGGAAATTTAGTGAAAATTTATCGGTGAATGAGGTATATTCAGTTTCTGGACAATATCTTGAAAACGCCCACAAATAATCAATACTTTCGGTTGTTTTTCTAATATTTAAGATCATACTAAGAAGAAATGGGAACTTGGGAACATAGTCTCAGTATGACCTTAGCTATTAGAAAAAAAGTGTTGGTTACATGTGGTAGTTTTTGATATTGGACAGAAACTGAAAAGAACTTAAAAAATGTAAGTACCAATTTTAACCGTAAAATTTTCCCTAAATGTCCCATTTATTCTCAGCATGGTCTATTGGTGGGAGTTTTTGGGATATTAGCGATAATCTGAATCGAAATTATTTACCCGCAAAAAATCAAAATATACTTAGAGAATTCGGACTAAACGATAATCTCCATTAATTTTCTTATTAGATACGTAAGTTTGCAATTCAAAATTCAAATGCAACCCTGCACAAATATTTTTATATTTACTTGTAAAGAAGTGGACGCGAGGCTTCTATCATTGACTCTTAGCAGAACCAGTTAAATCCATTTTAATCGAGTGGAATGGACAGGCACCAGAACTTCTCTTAAATTTATGTTTCAATTCAAAATCAATCTAGACGTAAAATTTTATGAAGATTGAACAGATCCTACGATTTTGTCCAAAACTCACTCTAGAATCCCAAGCTAATACTACTAACCAAATTTTATTATAATCTCTCTAATGGTCTGTCATTTTTTTCGTTCGACCTCGAATACGACGTTTAAGATGGTCCCATAAGTGCTCGACCAGATTCAGATCGGGACTGAACGATGACCAATTCCATCCTCCAAATTCCATTGAATTCTAAATATTCAGTGACAGTCCTAGCGGAATGATCAGATCCATCTTGCGTTAAGATGTAATCGTTGCCTCTACCTACAGTTATGGAGCCGTTACGCGAATGAAAATTCGCGCTACACCATAACTGAACCACCACCAAAAGGAACTCATGGTTGCACGGTTACTTGTCAGTAGCGCTCGTTTCGTTTTCTCCAAACTCGCACGCGTCCGTCAGTCGAGTGCAAATAAAATTTGGACTCATCCGTAAGTAAAGTGTTCCTGGGCGAATATATTTCCTGCGATTTTATGAAGCCTTGTTAACGGTTTAAGTTTTTTGGGAACTCTAAGACCTTAACTTCGCCTTTTTGGAACACTTTACTCTGAAATGAGTACTCCAGTCAAGCACAGTAGAAATTTGATGAACTTCCCAGTTTGTGAAACCGCTATGGTATGCGCAACGTGATTAGGTGTATGCCCTTTAGTAGCATAGCATATGGTATGAGCATAGCAATAGTCCGTGAAGCCACAATATCACTTAAATATCTTCGGGGCGTTCTTTTGCACTTATGATTTCAAATATTTCTTAAATTAACGGGATTAACTTAACGAATCGACGGACACTTAGTTTATCGTGTGTATTCATATACAAAATGTAAAACCTTTTTAAAGTGAAATTATTTTAAAAATAAACCTTGTAACTTTATTTTTTTGACGAGTGTATATAAAAATTAATTTCTGTCTGTCGGACTGTTTGTTCGACCGTCATGAAATTTTTACTTTTTTACCGTGGGGTCCATCCTCTGGATCAATGGAACCCTATTTATAAGTTTCCACACCATTCATCCAATCGAATTCAAACTTAGCAGAGGAAATTTATATCAAAATGAGCATTCTTAATATTTTTGAAAAGGACGGCTCCCTGGGTCTAGGTGCTTCTATAATTTTTTGCCAGAAATATCTGTTTGTTCCGAATGGGTATTTTAGCCGTTCAACCGATCGTCTTGAAGTGTTTACCATGTATAAGTCTCATGTCTGGAACCAACCTTACAATATATTTAAAGAAACTGAACCCCGAGGTCTAAAGGCCCCGGTACAATATTTTTTGTTAAATTATTGTATTTTTTTTTAAACTTTTCATCAAGTGGATCAAGGAGGCCCTTTTTATAAGTTTCCACACCATTCATTAAATCGGATTCACACTGTGCATATCAAAATAAGCAGGTGTTCATAGTATTTTTGAAACGGTCGGTCATCTGGGTCTAGGTTCTTCCACACAATTCACAATTAATCAAAGGTATCAAGAAATTGTATTTTACAATAATTTGATTGTTCGTTGCTTCACTTCTCTCTAAGATATATGGAGTCCATATACACAAAGAGAGTGGATCAATCGATTTATTTCTATAGGGATGTAATCGTCAGCAATCGTCTGAACAGAACAGAATACTGTCGAATAAGAAATATTTTACGAGACGAATTGCGTTAACGTCTTCTTCTATAGCTGGTGAAAATAATGAACAAAATGAGACACGGCTGGAAAACAATCGCTTACCTATAGTCGATCAATAGAAAAACTCAAAGCTGATATAAAGTAAGCATCATGCAATTACGATAAAGTTATGATTATAGCATGGACTCCAATGTTTCAATTGTGTCGTTTGAAAAGAAAGATCAATTTCCCTCCTCCAAGTAATCCACTTGACCATCTTCTAGTGTACGTTCCCGGAACTCCTGAGTTGCCAAGGCAATTTACACAACTCATGCTTTCAAGTGACATCTTTTGGAGGAACACAAATTGTTAACGATGGAGGTTGGATGTCCACATTTAAAGTACAAGGACAAGTTTACCATAAAGTGAGATCACTTCTTCGCCTTCTTCATCCTAAGAACGACTCCAGTTTTTACAAATCTTTTTACGAGCACCGACGAGAAGGATACTAATCAACGTTGTACTATTAGTCCCGGAACAAAACGTGAAATAACATCGAGCCTTCAGATTTTATTCCATGAACGCAATCATCTGGTAAATTTATTCAAAACTCCATTGGAGCAAATGCCATCTGATGATCACAGAGTTGTGATTCGAGCAAACAAAATACTCTTCTGCTGATCATGAGCCCAATAATTAATTCACATCTTAAGTGACGACGCTAATAATGTACGCTAAAATCGAAAGTGAAAGACTTTTTTTTATGGAAAAATTATTGTAAAAGAAAATAAAGTAAAAAGAACCGACCAAATGGCACAGTGGTTAAAGCTTTGGCATTTGGATCGGGAGGTACCGGGTTCGAATCCCGATAGGGGCAGGATGCAAAAGGAAATTTTCATCAACAGATTACGATCTTGTAATTAAAAGGAACACACAACTACGACCCCAATCGGCGTGCAAAACTCATGGACCGACCCGTCTTCCATGTCCAGTACTATAGGCTGGCAAGGAGCTATAGCCGTACGTCTTCCATTTGGCAGGAATTGCGTAAAGTAAGATGGGAAAATCAACCGCGAAAGAGCAGGGAGTGCTTCGGCCCCAGAAAAGATTGCATGGATTAAAACAAACAAAAAACAAAACAAAACAAAAGTAAAAAGAAAGAAAAAGTTGTAAAAAATTAATAATGAATATTTGTAAGAAGGGAATATAAATATTTTAAAATGGGTAAGAAGTGCCCCAAAAGTAATGAAATTATCCCCACAAATATGACGTCAAATAATATCATTAGGGATTGTTCTATAATATTAAAGGCCGTTATCTTCAAAAAAAATATGAACAAGGCCTTTCCTTCCCTGCAATAATGGGAAGGTGATGCTTCCGTTACTGAATTCACCACCTTATGGATTCCTTTATGGTCATATATGACTGCAACTACAGCGACGAAATCGGCTATAATAAATTTTAATCGTGATTTAAAAAATGTAAAATGGGTTTCAAAATCGTAACAGTTGAGTTTGAAATCAAATGTAATCAGATCAGATTAGTTTAGTTTGATAACGCTCAGAAAATAATCCGATTGCTGTTCAATAAGATTAAATTTAAGTCAATTATAACCGTTAAGTGTACAAGTTAATTATAGAAGTTATCTAATGGGCACTTAACTAAACAACTTGTGGGTTTAATGACGTAAAGAAAATACTGCACTCTAAATGATAACATATAGCATATGTATCCTGTTTTATGATAAGCGGAAGCATAATATGATGCAATGGAAATTTTGAATTACATTACACTCAAAGCACGTGTATCCAACAACTCGATTAGGTAAAATACGAAAAGACAAGTTTTACGATTTGACCCTTTTAATAATAAAAACTGGTTCACGCTTTTGTATATTCAAAAAATATAAAGGGTTTGCAAATATTACCCTAAAGTGGTAGTGGTAAATCAAATTTAATTAAATCAGTTACTAACACTAATCGCACATATTACAGTGTAAAATATATCAAAAGATAAGATAAAATATGATTTATTGATTTTCCGGAGCGGTACGCGTATAATAACGCTGATATTATGAGACAAGGTCGTCGTCTATCTTATTAAAACTAATTTTTTTTTATTTGTTATAATTTTTCCATTCCACCATATACAGTTGGTAATTTTCAAATCGGCACCGCATCGTAATAATTTTTTTTTTTTTTTTGTAATGGAAAATTTTTCACTTTCTCTTTTTGCTGAGTGTGCGGCAACGAAATATTGTCTGCTATACATTTTTGCGGCGCATGCAATTTGAATCAAATACCGCGCGCGATTTGTTTTATGATGTACGAACGAACTACAAAAAAAATTCTTAAATATGTTGCATACTCAGCCTAAATATTATGTTTTACTTAATGTGTATGGAATGTACTAAATTCGGTACATAATAACAACAAACTATTTAATATTTGAATACACGCAGCGTTGTTCGTTTGCCAAGAAAAATCAAAATACCATGTTACGTCCTTTACCTTGATTTCGAATTGTCTTCTCTATTTTCGTTTTCCTCACATATATATACACATTCAGACATGTGTATGAACAGTACATAGTTGCATATGATGATACATAGGCGTAAAAAACTATCAATCATTCGACGCCGCCGTCGAAAACTATTAAATTTGTTTGGCACACAGAAATTGGCTCGGTTATTTATGAGGAAATTTTTTTTTTTTCACATTTTCGAATGTCACGATCAATGCGATCCGCATGTTTTACGTATTTATGGGTTAGTAAACCCTGGCGAAAATTTTTTGTGAACTATTCGCTTTGATATGCAAATTTAATAGTTTGAATTATATGTAATTATGCGAAATGTGACTTGTTCATGATCTGATTTATATATTGCACGAATTTGTGTGATCTGCTATTGGAAAAATCTCTAATGTGGGGTATAGAAAACAAAACACGATCATTAATATTGCAGATATGTAAACAATGCAAAAGCCCACATGCCGCACATAAAAATAAAAATATTTTTAAACTCATAGCATCCGTTAAAACTACTTGTTACAAAAATGTATAAAATTTCCATGGAAAAATTAAAAACAAAAATTCAAAATTTAGATAACGATCAAGGGGGGCCCGATAATATAAACACATTAACAAATTAAATCGATTAAACGTATAAAACACTTACCGAATAATCTTTTGGTGCCAAAGGCACTTGAGACGAATTTCTATGCAATTTATCCATTTTTATAATTTTTTTATTTTCTTTTAATAAATTAAATTCTTTTTCTTTTTTTCATAAAAATTTCGTATTATAAAATATTTTCTTATGTTAAATCCTTAATATTATTTTTAATTAAAACTTATTTCTTTTTTTTTAAATTTAAACAAAAAAAATTTTGCGAATATAAAAGTTCGCGACACAATTATATTTTCACTGTAACCGATTAAAAATTGAATTTTCACTGTTTTCGTAATAAAATGTTTTTTTTTTTCCTTAAAATTAACTCATCAATAAAAATATTTTGTTTTTGTAAATTTTAACACTGAATTGAAACACTTCGAAATTTGAAATATTTTTTGTGGCGCTTTTTTATGTAAGTACGTGTACTTGTTTTACAGTACAAGCGAACCGTCAACGACAAAATTCTAATATCGAATGAAACTTAAATGTTAGGAAATTTTTATTTTTATTTATAAATAATAATAATGAAAAAAGGCAACAACAACAATAGCACACCAAGTCAAAATGAAAATATGTATAAATAAGAATAGAATTTGTTCAAATTGAGAATTTGCTGTTTTACTGTATATGTGTGTGTGTGTATGTTTACGACGTATGGCAGACGCGATTAAACCGTGAATTTTTGTATTCGCGACTTTTTTCTTTATTTAAACTTTAAGCGTATTAATTTGTCACAACCTTTTTATGTACTGTATGTGTACACGCATACATTACTTGACATGCGTTCGCTCAATTGTTTTAGTTTAAAACCAAATGTAATAAAAAAGTTTACACGCAATTTATCATAAGATTCGGAAAATATGTTTGGCCTTGACAAAGAAGAAATTTTGTTCATTGTTTTTCGCACTCTGCTCTATATTGTGTTTCTGTCATAGATTATTAATTTACTATCCACCCGCGCCGCACACACAATCACAATCGCAGTCAATCATCACACACGCAAAATATGTTTTTTATGGTTTACGAAAATGCAAAGGTCATATGTGTTTATATAGATGTGCGGAGGTTTAAAATTCAATATTTCGATACACGTATATTTTCCAATTTGGGATAGACATATAATCACTAGTTTATTTATTTTTTCTTGTTTCGCAAAAATTGGGGGTAAGGTCTAGAAGGTCCTATATGCCAACCCAAATGTCAATCTCACCCGCACGTGGTGCCCGTGTGGGCGGCATAACTGAACACCGAGAACCTAGCAATTGATGTTCTCTTCACTGACTCACCACCAATCTGACTGGTTAGGTCGGTAGCTGCTGCAATAACCAGTCGTTAAAGCACCGTTGTGAAACTACAGTTAGCACGATTTTTGTAAAATTGTACGTATGGCAATATTTTTTATCACAGGGATGGGTCAGACGGTAGTAGTAATGGATCGACCTGGCTCCTTCCAAGTATTTGTCGGACACAAATTTCAAAGCAATCGTATGGGTCAGACGATAGTACTAATGGTTCGAGCTGGCCTCTACCAAGCATTTACCGAACATGAATTAAATTTTTTATTGTAGAAGAATCCTTGACGAATTTCTAAGACAAATTTCAACGCAATCGTATGGGTCAGACGATAGTACTAATGGTTCGAGCTGGCCTCTTTCAAGCATTTGTCGGACATGAATTATATTTTTTATTGTAGGAGAATCCTTGACGAATTTCTAAGACAAATTTCAACGCAATCGTATGCGCAATCGAGCTGGCCTCTTCCAAACATTTGTCTGACATGCGTTTAATTTTTATTGTAGAAGAATCCTTGACGAATTTCTAAGATTAATTTCAAAGCAATCGTATGGGTCAGACGATAGTACTAATGGTTCGAGCTGGCCTCTTTCAAGCATTTATCGGACATGAATTAAATTTTTTATTGTAGAAGAATCCTTGACGAATTTCTAAGACAAATTTCAACGCAATCGTATGGGTCAGACGATAGTACAATGGTTCGAGCTGGCCTCTTTCAAGCATTTGTCGGACATGAATTAAATTTTTTATTGTAGGAGAATCCTTGACGAATTTCTAAGACAAATTTCAACGCAATCGTATGCGCAATCGAGCTGGCCTCTTGCAAACATTTGTCGGACATGAATTACATTTTTTATTGTAGGAGAATCCTTGACGAATTTCTAAGATAAATTTCAACGCAATCGTATGGGTCAGACGATAGTACTAATGATTCGAGCTGGCCTCTTTCAAGCATTTGTCGGACATGCGTTTAATTTTGTATTGTAGAAGAACCCTTAACGAATTTCTAAGACAAATTTCAAAGCAATCGTATGGGTCAGACAGTATACTAATGGTTCGAGCTCGCCTCTTTCAAGCATTTGTCGGACATGAATTACATTTTTTATTGTAGGAGAATCCTTGACGAATTTCTAACACAAATTTCAACGCAATCGTATGGGTCAGACGATAGTACTTATGGTTCGAGCTGGCCTCTTCCAAACATTTGTCGGACATGCGTTTAATTTTTATTGTAGAAGAATCGTTTACGAATTTCTAAGACAAATTTCAACGCAATCGTATGGGTCAGACGATAGTACTGATGGTTCGAGCTGGCCCCTTTCCAGCATTTGTCGGACATGAATTAAATTTTTTATTGTAGGAGAATCCTTGACGAATTTCTAAGACAAATTTCAAAGCGGTTCGAGCGAGCTCGCCTCTTTCAAGCATTTGTCGGACATCAATTTTTTTCTTTTTGTAGAAGAATCCTTGACGAATTTCTAAGACAAATTTCAAAGCAATCGTATGAGTCAGACGATAGTACTAATGGTTCGAGCTGGCCTCTTTCAAGCATTTGTCGGACATGAATTATATTTTTTATTGTAGGAGAATCCTTGACGAATTTCTAAGACAAATTTCAACGCAATCGTATGCGCAATCGAGCTGGCCTCTTGCAAACATTTGTCGGACATGCGTTTAATTTTTATTGTAGAAGAATCCTTGACGAATTTCTAAGACAAATTTCAAAGCAATCGTATGGGTCAGACAGTAGACTAATGGTTCGAGCTCGCCTCTTTCAAGCATTTGTCGGACATGAATTGAATTTTTTATTGCAGAAGAATCCTTGACGAATTTCTAAGACAAATTTCAAAGCAATCGTATGGGTCAGACGATAGTACTAATGGTTCGAGCTGGCCTCTACCAATCAGTTGTTGGACATGAATTGATTTTTTGATTGTAGAAGAGTCCTTAACAAACCTTAAGAGGATCTCGACAAACTGCCGACAAATTACACGATTTGATTGGCACACGAATTCAAAATTTCAGTTCGTTTAATTATGACATACACACGCCAATTACAAAAAATTTCCATCTCGAGAATATGCTCGAACAAATTAACGATAGAATAATTAGGCAAGAAAATTTTTCACGCGCACAGCGACATCCTTCGTGTTTACAATCGCCCTGGAGACGCCCCCCCCCCCCCCTTCCCCTTATAAATCGCAATCTCCATCAATACAGGGAAATTTCATTCGAAAAATCAACCATCAAACGCCAACAGACCAATTTCCACACAACTGTAATAGGCGCTCATTTAAGCGTCATGTCGTATCACAAATATTCACGCTACGGAATAAATTGCAATTCCGATTTAGTTCTGTTAGCTGCAAATAGTGCCACAATAAACACTTTTGGAACCAAAGTACTCAACGTTATTGGACTAAGACGTTCTTTCAAACACGCATTTATTCTTGCCAATGTTAACCACCCCATTATCGGTGCGATTTCCTAACCAAATTCCGATCTGAAAAATCGTAAATTGATTGAACCATCCACTAAGCTTACTATCAACGCAACATCAGCAGTAGTTGATACACCATTACCATTATTTTACATAATCAACAAATAAATTTCATTCTTTAACACAACTCTCCCGTAAGGCATAATGTAGTACACCACATCGTGACTACAGGCCATTTACAATTTGCGAGGCCACGTAGGCTTGATCCAATTCGGCACAAAGCAGCATTCCTAGAATTCCAACACATGGTGGAACTAGGAATCTGACGACCTCCGACTGGAGATCGTGTGGGGACTACAGGAGGCTTAACGCGGTCACAATTCCTGGCCGTTACCCTATTCCCCACATCCAAAACTTTTCCATGCAATTACATGGATGCTCAATTTTCTCAATTTCTCTTTCAAAAATTATCAAATTATGGCGTCAATAATAACACAGCAAAATGTGTTTTTGGGACAAGTAATCTTGACTTTCTTAGCAATAAAACTCTACTACTCCTAATGGCATTCTGCCGTCCGAAGCACCGCAAAGCGTTAACCAAATTTAACAATTTATCGTTATGGTAAACTACTACCACCGATTCATCCCAAAACTCGCAAAGATTTTTGCCTCAAATCACACATAATTGGCAACACTTCTCAAAAAACCCAAAACGAGTAAAAATTTGTCTAGGCCTGAATAATGCCAAAATGCATTCCTTCAGTTCAATAACAGCTTAGAAAATATTGCTCTTTTAACGCATCCGCTAAATGCAACAAAATATGGAACCTCTTGGGAACCTCTTGGATTTTTATCTAAGAAATTATCAGATGCCGAAAGAAAATATCCCGCATTTGATAGAGAATTGCTTGCAATTAACTAAGCAATTAAGCATTTTCGTTACTTGGTCAAAAGTCGGGAACCACTATTTTCACCGACTACAAACCGCTTACTAAAGTAATTATCTCTAAAGCGGAGCGAAGCCCAAAAGGCAACCACGCCATTTAGCTAGATTATGTCTCTCAATTTACCATAGACATACAGCACATACAAGGCAAAGACAATGTGGTCGTCGACATACTTTCTCGGACATCCGACCACGAGCTTGTCTCCACAGCAACTCGATACGACATCACAAGAACTATAAGACTTACTGTCTAGTTCTAGAAATCAGCGCTCTTTCAAATGGAAATTAGGCAATTTTCGGCCATTACATCGAATAATTTTCGACACTCAGCATAGAATTTCACATCCAAGTGTACGAGCAACTCGCATACTCGTCACTTCAAGGTACTTTTGGCCTAGTATGGACAAAGATGTAACACAATGGGCGGAATCTTCTTTATCCGGCCAAAAATGTAAAATGCAACGTCACACTAAATCGCCAAATGGGAATTTCGAAATTCCACCAGGTATAATTGAGCACGTCCATTTAGTTATTGTTGGACCACTTCCACCATCATATGGATTTTCATACATTCCGAACGAATCCGAGCAACAGTCAAAGATGACCTAAAATGTTCAACCGCAGAACAGGAATTCTCTTTGAAACAGCCACTTACACCCCCTCCCCCATACAATCACTGATACAGAGATTGATCAATTGGGATCCACGATGAACAGACTCAATCCAACGGACACTTCCAAAACCAATCAAAGTGTCATATTCGTACCCAAGTCACTGCGAACTTGTGATTACATTTTTGTACGAATAGATAAAGTGCACACAGGCCTCATAACACCAAACGAAGTCCCATACAAAGTAATACGACGATTTCGTAAACACTTTGTATTTTGTATTGCCAATCAGAGACAAGCAACAATCTGTCTCTATTGACAGACTCAAACGAGACTATGGAATACTGAGTTCACCCGATCAAATATTAGGAGTGAAGAAAACTGTCCGCATTTTCGGTTAACACATACTTCACCCAACTCAAAAGTTACAACCACAATTGCTGGACATGAACAATTTATATTTCCTTTCACTGAGGAGGGAGTGATGTAGCGTCCCATTTCTTCAATTACAAGAAACACCGCATAATATACTTAATCACTAACGGATAATTCTCCGTAGACTGAATAATTTATTAACGGACAATTCTCCGTATAAATAATCATATTCTAAAAGAATATACAACTTCAGCCTTTTTCTATAAAATCGGTACATATCGGTACATAAAATTAGAAAAATTTAATTAACTTAAAGTGATCAGCTTCACTTCGTTAAAGATTGGTAGAAATCTAGAAGTAATTTCTATTATTATCTGTTGGTGAGATCGGTTAACAGGGGCTTGGTAAGTCGATTTCTTATGCTGCCCCTTCTGTGACAAATGTGACCTGTATTCCCGAATTTACTATTTGAAACTGTTAGAATGTACCTGCGATACCAATCTGTTTCGTGTAATTTCCATGAAAATGTGAGAATTCTATTCGTGTTAGCCAAATTTCAATTGGTTTCATTTTCCATTATTCTCACAATGTTGGTAGTTTTAAATGTTGTCTGAATTTGTACAGTTCACTTTGCAGAAATTCAGAGTTTAATTCGGCTCTTGATGTCGTAGATGATTCATTGTGAGTAGGTTTGGTAATTGATGCAATTCGTCTATATTTTTTGAACAGCGTTCCCAAACCGTTTGCCTATCTCCGATTTTTTTGACATCATCAACGTACTCGTTGAATGCTGTTCAACTTTCAAACTTATGGTTGTCGTGTGTGGCGCCTTCTTGTTGCGAATCGAAAAGAGAAGGGAAGGGCCAAACTCATATAATCAAATAAATTACTACAACTAAATTTCAGTGCATTAAGTTTAAATCTTTATTAAAATCACAAATACAACAAGTAAAATACACACAAATCTTTTTTAAACTGTTTTTAAAAACAACGTGCAAATTTACGAACCATTGTTAAAAGTCTGTCCAAAACGCGGCTACCAAATGCTTCAAATGCGAAAACTAAAATGCTAACACTCCAACCAATTAATAAAATCACGATCGCAATATAAAAAAAATCCGCGAAATTTATCGATTCGTCCACTGTGTAGTTTCGGATAGCAATCGGATATGCTTTGTACAGAAATAGTTCGTGCTGTACTCGCGTTTTCCAGTATTGCTCTAAACCACCCTCGAACACTTGATCCATGAGATAACTGAATATTGCAGTCAACTTAAGCTCTTCCAAAAAACAAAATTCCCTCGGCATAATCAATGCAGTTTCAGCCAGTTTATAGTATAAAGTTTGCCGCCCTCGGTTATTATACTCGGACACAAGAAAATCATTGGCCAATTCTTCTTCCATAAGAAAAGCGTGGTCTGTAAAATTATCATAGTTTACAAATTTGTAAATATTATAGGGACGCGGAAAATCTTTGTGATCCGATATATTACGAAACAAGGGATTATTAGATTTAATGAATTCAAGCAAGTTTAATTGCGTATTTGCAACGATTTTTAAATTGGTTTTTTCCAGTTCAGCAATCGTATCAATCTTTGGCTCATACATTGGCGTTACTAAATTTGTAATCATGAAAGTTCCATAACCACTGTAAAATGCGAAGCTGCTCCATAGCAAAATAGTTACGATCATTTTCTCGAATCTATCCTGAAATTGCTGATTGATCGATAACATTATGGTTACGTTGAAAAGATCAAACCCCATTAGAACGATAGACGAGCGCATATGATTTCGCCGTTTGTAAATATACCACAACATTCCGACGATTAGCAAAAACCCTACATATAGTACAATGGTATCACCATTAAATGATTGAAATGAATTTAGAAAGCTTATGGTTTTGCCTTGGTATGGCACGACGATGACTAATTTTAATAGTGTTCTTCTATATGCAACGGCAATACCAGCTGTATTTTTGAAATAATTCGACGATTGTAAATTCAAACTAAAGCCAATTTGCTTATGGAACATGGCTGTTGCACCGAGAGTGGTTTCATCGATATCCGTCTTATTCGTCTTCGATCCAATATTACGTAAGAGCATATAGGCTATTTTATACTTCTCACAAAGTGTTTTCAGCAACCACCCATTTAGCCCTAATATTTGGTAGTTCATGGTGAACACAAATGGTGGTTCCTCATTTAAAAAAATTGTCAAGTAGCGGTGTTGGGGTTGTTCCCGCGCCAACTCTTTCATCGATTTTATATGGGTTAAATTGATCGGCATTATTAATTCCGGAAAGTGCTTCTGAACCATAGCACCATATTGTTGTAGAACTAAATATCTGCCTTTGTATTTCAGCCTAAATCTACGATTAAATATTTTATTACTCGTAGAATTCACGATATCCATAACCACCATTAAAATTAGCGATTTCACGCGATAGCCATCCCACAACGGTTTCAAATGTATAAATTCTTCTTGGTAGAAAAATGCAAATATGTACGTTGGACCTTTACGAACCGTGGGATTAAACTCAATTAGGTTGTTGAAATCGGTTACAAAAACGCATATCGTGCCATTAATTGCTTTTAAAATATTTCCAATCGTTTCGTCGATTTCAGGTCGTTGTGATATTTTTACGAAATACAAACTATTAAATTCCGTTTGTGGTGGATCGGCTAACATGAGCTGAGAAATTTCACTGGCTAAATGACCTTCTGGCTGATTTATCGGTAAAATAGCGCTAAAGGCAGAGCCAGTAACAATAACACACAACAAAACTAATTTTGACCACATTTCGTGAATGCCTCTTGCAGGCGTAAAGAGAACTTGTAAAATGATGTGTTTTCCAATTTTACCAGTAAATTGGATAATTATGTGTTACAAGGCATGGAGACCGATTCGATTTTATCTATGAATAATTTTAAATTTCATCAGATTAGATATGAAACACAATAATTTAAAATATTTTTCATAACAAAGCGGTTGATTATAGCTTTTATGGAAAATCGATTGAAAATGCTGATTATACCTCCCTGCATATAATATACAAAATACAGGTTGTCAAGCTCAAAAGGTGCACGATACTTTGCATCCATAATTTGTTTGTTAACCGTTTTAATCAAAGGACAAAAGGCTCTCACCCAATTATTATTTTAGATTCTGCCGAAATTATTTATTTCATTTTGTTGTTTATTATTTGAACCCCGTTGAATCGGGAAAGAGAACCAAACCAAAGACCATAAACTTATATGTTGATAATTTTCGACCAAACGCACCTTAAATTATGTTTAGCCCAAGGATGTTGATTATTTAACCGGAAATCACTGCCTCCACCTTGTCATTTCCCCGCCATTTCAGTAGTTTACAACGAGATCACAACTCTAGTCAAACCTCGGCGAAAATCACTACAATATTCGTTTACAAATGCAACACGGGGGCGCCGCAGTTAAAATGTAAGATAAATAAATAAATACAAAATTCTGGCCAATGAATCGCCTTCTAAATCTTCTGGAAAGTTGACACTATGATAAGACAGACCTTATTTGAGAACAGCTTTTCGAATTATTATTGTTTGAATAGGTTATACAACAATTTATTGTAAAACAAATTCCCAAAACTCAATTCATAAAAAATACCGAAAATAGTGTTGCGGCATAATATCAAAATCGTCATCGAACAAGAGCAGTCACAGATCTAAAAAGGTCACTATCAGCTAACTCAAATACTCCATGGAACCAGACGAATGTTCGACAATGAACTCGTCGCAATTGGGAGCTCAAAGTGAATTCAAATTACCAAGAATCAATTTTGGGGTGATTATAGAGAGTGACAGAGCTATTTCGACCTCTTTAATAGTATGGTGCACGAAAATCAATCACTTCCAGCAGTGAGGAAATTTCAGTATTTAAAGGGACCACTCAAAGGCGAGGCCAGCAATCTTTTGAAACATTTATCAGTAACCGAAGCGAATTATATAGAGGCGTTCCAGAAACTGTGTGAAAGATACGACAGAAGAGGTATAATTGCAAACTCCTATATCAGACTATTTATGGAACAACAATAAGAAAAGTATTGGACACATCAGATGAAGCCACTCGTGGGTTGAGGGCATTGGGAGCTGAAGCAGAATCAAGGGCAACGTGGTTACTATATATATTAATAAGTAAGTTAGATGACGAATCTAAGCAACTATGGATGAGACAAACAAGTGGTCAGGAATTTCCATCCATACGATCATTCTACGAATTTCTGACAAGCAGAGCAGATTCACTTGAAGGGTTAAGCCTAACCAATAAAGGTCACCAATCCAAACCGGCTACTTCCGTCAAGGGTTTCCATGTAAAGACTGATATCACGTGTCCGGCTTGTAGCAATACCGACCACCAACTATTTGAATGGGGGATGATAAGAGGGATATGATAAGAACTGATGGACGATGGTTTAATTGCCTAAAGAACCACCACAGCGTGTATAACTGCCGATCAACGAAAAGGCGCTGTATTTGTTCGAAGAGACATCATACGCTGCTACATTTAGAAGAATTGTCGAAAAGAGTATCCGCTACGAGCAATGTACTATCACCAGAAAATCCAGAGAAATCTAAGAAGCAATCACAAGTGCAGGCTCAGACAGCAGAGATTACACGTACCAGACAGCTAGAGGATAGTCAAAATCACAAGATAACTACAAATCATTCTCAAAGCACCGTCAATTAAACTCTTCTACCAACAGCAATTATACAAATAAGAGACAGATTCGGAGAATAGAAATTATGTCGGGCTCTGCTGGATTCTGGTTCTCAAGTATCGTTTGTGAGTGAGAACCTGGTCCAACAACTACAACTATCGAGATCAAACGCACGTATATGCATTAGCGGTATTGGTCAGACAACAGCAGGAACTACAAGGGGCAAAGTCACAGTATGCATATCATCACGCTTCGAACCAAGAGAAATGAGATATTTAATAAATTAGAAAACTTATCCCTGGCGGATCCCTCATTCAACCGGTCCAATAAACTCGATGTTCTGTTGGGAAGCTACCATTTCTTCAGGTTAATGAAAGAAGGCATCGTGCATTTAAGTAGTAACTAGTAGTAGTTTAAGTGGACTAACAGCGCAAAATACCACTTTTGGGTGGGTTATTGCCGGATCAATGGGTAACAAGAACATTAACCAACAAGTGAAGAATCTCAATAGTCTACATTGTGATCTAAATGTAGACAAACTACTTCAAAAATTTTGGGAAATAGAAGAAACGTCACCTTCGAGACCTTCATCAAATTATCCAGAAGAAGAGAAGGGGATGGACGATTCGTAGTCAAACTTCCATTCAAACCATCATTTACGCCACCGGGTTTAGGAAATACAACTCGTGGAGCATTGAAAAGACTTGAAGCAATGGAGAGGAAATTCCGAAAAGATGCACAATTTAGAACATTTGACGTATGATGTTCTGTTTATGGAAGAATTCGCGGAACTGAGCCACATGGAAGAAGTACCTGCAGCTGAGTTAAACCAAACCAATGGAGTATACTATCTTCCTCATCATGGAGTACTTCGAGAATCCAGTTCTACAACAAAATTGAGAGTTGTTTTTGACGCATCATTCAAGTCATCAAATGGAGCTTCACTTAACGATTTGTTGATGGTCGGGCCAACTGAATATGCGCCACTTACATCTATTCTCATGCGATTCCGCATTTATCAGTTCGTATTTACAGCAGATGTCGAGAAAATGTTCCGACAAACAGTATTACACCCGGAGCATAGAGATTATCACAGGATACTATGGCGGTGTGTTCCAAATCATCCACCAAAACATTACCGGCTTACGACGGTTACCTATGGAACAGCATCAGCACCATATCTTGCTTCACGGTGTTTACAAGAGATTGGAAATAGTTTATTAACCAAGAAGCCAACGATCGCAAAGATATGATTGCACGACTTTTACGTAAATGATTTTATGTCAAGTTGTCAAGGAGGCTTACGAAATCCAGGAATCCATTACCGCCTACCTCAAGTCCTATGGATTTGATTTACGTAAATGGTCATCAAACTACACCCCTTTAAACAATCCCGGCAGAAGATAAAGAGAACGTTACGCTAAACATAGAACAAGGAGAAGCACACATACATCAAATTGCTTGGTATTCAATGGAACCCAATTAATGACCAGTTCCAGTTCAAGGTTTCAGTTAGAAACGAATTTGTTGGAACGAAGCGAGAAGTACTATCGCAATCGGCACGAATTTTTGATACAATGGGTTGGTTGGCTCCAGTTGTCGTGACCATTAAGATCCTGTTTCAAAGCTTGTGGTTATTAAATCTGAACAGGGATGATCCATTACCATCAGTTGTAGCAAAGCAGTGGCGAATCCAGAAGTCGAGAGAATAAGAATTTCCAGATGGTACGGAACGAGAGAGGACCAATTTGAGCTACATATCGTTGATTGTAGATGTGTGGATCAGAACGGCTAAATAAGAGTTAATCTAATGACATCTAAAACTAAGGTGGCCCCGATAAATCTAATTTCAATTCCACGGCTTGAACTATGTGCTGCATCATTATTAGCTACAGTAATCAAATCCGCTAAAGAAGCATTAGGAGATTCAGACCTAAAGACGACATTATGGACCTACTCTACTATAGTTCTAGGATGGTTATCTGCACCACCAAGAAGATGGAAAACATTTATAGCAAATCGAACAGCAGACATACTAACTAAGACATCGAGAGAATCGTGGAATCACGTCGATTCACAGAACAACCCAGCCGATTGCGCATCTCATGGGGTGTTACCATCTTAACTAGTAGCACATCAATTATGGTGGCATGGGCCTCATTGGTTAAGTTTATCACGAGAACACTGGCCAAACCGAGGTATAAAACATGATGAATTCGAACTGATGAAAGAAGAAAGGAAAGCTAAGGCATCAGTACTGACTGCAATACCACTTAAGGGCAACACTATATTACACAATCTGCTCGACAATATATCATCTATCAATAAAATTATACGAGTACTAGCCTGGGCCTACAAATACTTAGAGAAACTAAAATCAAGGTCTGACTCGAAAAACTTGAGTGAATCCGTGCTGACAGTAAATGAACTCAAAGGAAGTCAAACAAGAATGTTTACGTGGATTCAAGAAGAGTTTTTCATCTCCGAGATAAACGACATCAGATCAAGACGCCAGCAATCAAAAAAAGCAAGATTCACTGTCTAAATCCTTTCATCGACAACCAAAATTTATTGAGGATAGGAGGTCGCATCGAAAACGCAGCTGCGGACTATGATACCATACATCCTATAATATTGCCGAACTGCGATTTCACCAAAATGATGATACGAGATTTACACGGAAGACACCAGCATGCCGGAGCTACATTGCTAACCAGTAGCATACGACAACGATATCATATATTGAATTGCAGACAGCTTGTGAAAGAAGTGATTAGGCTATGCAATAGATGCCGGACATTTAATACAAAACCGAATTACCAGTTACGAGACTCCTTTTTTAAAGATTGGTGTCGACTACGCAGGACCATTGCAACTGAGGCAGATTTACGGCAGGTCAAACCAAAGATGGAAGGCATACCTTGCAATAATCGTTTGCATGGCAACCAAAGCTATTCATATTGAAGTTGTTTCAAATCTAACAACGGCAAATTCCATAGCAGCGTTACAAAGATTTGTGTCACGTCGCGGAGTGTGTAGCGACATCTATTCCGATAACGGTTCAAACGCAAATAACGAACTACGCGAGATCGGCGAATTTTTAAAAACAAATTCTAATCATATTCATTCAGTTATCGCTTCAGAAACCATAAATTGGCATTTCATTCCTAGTGCGGCACCTACCTTTGGAGGGTTATGGGAAGCAGGTGTCAAATCATTGAAATACCACCTTAAACGTGTAATGGGTAATACGGTGTTCACGTTTGAAGAACTCAGCACCATAGCAACTCAAACCGAAGCAGTTTTGAATTCACGTCTATTATCTTTGCTATCGGATGATCAAATAAATGCACTAACACCTGAGCATTTATTAATTGGAAGGCCAATCAATCAAATACCAAAACCGCAATTAACCGAAGTCAAGATGTCACATCTCTCTCGTTGGCAACTCATGCAGAAAATGATACAACATTTTGGTAACCGATGGAAAATGAAGTACCTGACTTCATTACCAGGCGAATCAATTAAAATCGGAGAAGTTGTACTAATTCGAGAAGAAAATCTTCCACCGACCAAATGGTTATTAGGGCGAATTGAAGAAGTTCATCCAGGGCGTGACGGTACTAGATACAAGGGTAGTGACCATAAAAACGCCAACCGGAAACTTGAAAAGACCAGTTAAGAAACTGACAAAGCTAGCAACGAAGTGAATTAAATCAATTGATTCAAGGCGGGCGGTATGTTGCGGCATAATATCAATATCGTCATCGAACAAGAGCAAACACAAATCTAAAAGATCCAAATGTAATTAGAAAATAATTCATTTATTTAATTAATTTATTGAATCGTTAATTTATACAGATTTATTGAACGTTAGTTGTTATTGTATAAATATAATTTATTATCATTATAATGCCATCTACTTAAAGTATTTTGAACCTCAGTTGAACGCTAGCACTGCTTTAAATATGGAGTAAATTTATACCATTTATTGTGTCTACTAAAATTAAGCCGATGTACTGGAAGTAACTTATGGTGCAAATACTAGTTTGTATAAAATAAAATATTAGTCTTGTTCAGGCCGTTATTTGATAACTTTATTCATCCTTTAACATTATACAGTGCTGGGGGAAAAAAATTGGACAAACATATTTAATTGCAAATTGGAGTCTGTTTTTGCTAAAATTACAAAACTTTTGAAAGGAATTGGCTCGTTGTTTCATTTTAACTACACATGTATGACGTAATTTTTTGAAAAAAAAAATTACCTGCAATTTAGGGACAAATACGGTGATTGGAATTAAAGTAATGGAATAAATTAAACACCTATTTTTTAATTTTTGTTTTGCTTCTTATTGATTTATAGAATTCTAGCTTTAATATTAATATTTTGTTGGACCGCCATTTGCTTTTATTACACCGGTACAACCCCGCAACTGATGTGCAAAAAAATTGGTCAAGCAATTATTTTATTTTACGCCTACCATCCTTGGCCGTCATTAGGGTGCAGATGTTGTATTGCCTGTAATTTTTTTTTTCAATATAAATAATGCATATTTTGTAAGATTAAGTTATTCTGTAAGTGATCCTAGTCAAATAAAGAATAAAATGCAACTTTAGTTAAAAAAAAATGGGGAAAGTTAGTGTGCGGTGTAAAAGCAATATGTTGATTTTGGCGCGAGAAAATTTAACCACGCGTGAAATAGCAGAAAGATTAAACATTCCTAAAAGTACTGTGGCGTGGAATATTAAAAAAATGCGAGAGATGGGCAGTACACAAAGAAAGAAAGGCTCTGAAAGGGCCTGAAAGACAACGCCAGTGGAAGATCGTTTCATAATATTACAATGTCGTCGGAAACGTTTTTAAACTTCATCGGATATAAGACGGAATGTTGAGCGAGCAACGGGAAACAAATTTCAGCTAGCTTGGTGAGAAAAAGACTAGTTAAAGCTGGTTTGAGAGCACATAAACCAGCCCAGAAGCCTGAGTTCACATTACTAGTGGAAAAAAAAACGTTTGATATGGGCCCAGGAGCATGTTTCTTGGACTCCAGAGATGTGGAATGATGTGATTTTCTCCGACGAATCAAAATTCAAGCTGCATATTGGAGATAGAAGAATTCTCGTAAGAAGAAAACCTGGCGAGAGGCTTAGCAACGAATGTCTTTTAAGACTTCCACCGAAAAATGAATTAGTTATGGTCTGGGGATGCTTTTCTGGAAATGAAACCGGTTGATTGTGCTTCCTTAGTTCCAGCATTACAGCAGCTGTTTATCTACAGGTCCTACACAACGAATTTGAGCCTTCTGTGTTAAAGCTTAATGGCGAGACTTGCAAATTTATTTTTCAACCGGATAACGCTCCGTGCCATACCGCCAAAGTAGTGAGTTATTAATTTTGAATTGTAGATAGAACATTTGCCTTTCAGATAAACATAAATAATTTATTAAAAGCTTGGTTTTTTTCTTATCTCTTCTTTTAAAGATAAAAAAGTACTTCGAAGAAAGAAGTATCGATGTGTTGAGCCTGGCCCCCGAATAGTCCAGACTTAAATCCCATTGAAAATAGTTGGTCTATAATGAAGTTAGAAGTAGCAAGAAAGCGCCCAGAATCGATTCAAGCTTTAAAATGTTTGTTGATGACGATTTGGGAATTCATACCTCCTACGACTTTGCAAAATTTATCAAATTCAATGAATCGGAGGTGTATCGCTGTATTAAAAGTAAATGGAGGTGCAACAAAATATTAATAATAAAGATAGAACATCTATAGATCAATAAAAAACAAAAAAAAATGAAAAATTGGTCTTTAATTTATTCCATTACTTTAACTCCAATCACCGTATTTGTCCCTAAATTGCAGGTAATTTTTTTTTTTCAAAAAATTACGCCAAACATGTAGTTAAAATGAAACAACGAGCCAATTGCTTTCAAAAGTTTTATAATTTTAGCAAAAAAAGACTCCAATTTGCAATAAAATATGTTTGCCCAATTTTTTTTCCAGCACTGTATACTCGTACTATACCTTAAATTAAAACTATCAATTGTTAGTAATTAACTGTTAGTAACTATACTGTTGTTTTATTTAATATTAAATGTGAAGTATAAAGTTTATACATGAACATAAAAAATAAACAGTAAAGTGTAGTGTCGTATTGATCAGTGAAAATGTTCAGTCCTCTTATCCGATAAATCCATCGATATCAAGCTTCATTTGTGTCAACTGTGTCTCGATCGTGGAAACATAACATGTTGGCACATCATACAAATGGTAATTTACCTAAAACTGTCACTCATCGCAGAAACTACAATTTAGCGAAAAACAGTTCCCAGAAAATAGTGGGTCTACTTTTAAAGAAACAACCAAGGGACCCATTTTGGTTATTTTGGTGTAAGGCCTTAGGACATACTATTAGGCCTAAAGTTGAGTGAGGGTGGTACCAATTCAGCTGGTAACAGTATGCTAAAGTATTTTCTTGAATTTGATCTTTACGTTTAATCACGTGATTGTACTATATAAACTATAAATTTATAACACCAGTTAATATATCGCTTCATCATTAAACCTTCTCAAAACAACCGGCCATAGTGATCACAAAACATCGTTAGAGGATAAATAACTCAACTAGAGAGCAATTACAACAAAGATGGACCATCTCGAAAGACGAGAAAATATTTGGAAACGAAGATAGAACAATCGAACACTCTATACTCTATACAACCGTATTCCACCAATCAGTAAAGATCATCCATATACCAGCCAAAGAGCTACAATGGTGTCAACCTACAACATTCCAGTGCTATAGATTGGCAAGCGTACACACAAAAATTGACAGCTAGGTGTAAAGTTTCTTTTTCATTTGTTAAATAGTTAATTTAAGTGGTTTTGGGTTTTCATTAAGTTCAAATAGTTTTATAGTGGTGTAAGAACAATTTTATGTTATTAAAAAAGGTGGTGGACGCAAATATATAGTGTTTTACGTGGATGATTCTTTATATTTAAGCGGCGTGATTTTAGAGAGTAAGTAAAGTCAGGTGTGGGCAAAAGAAAAGCTTCGACCCTTAAAAGGGGCGATGTTTGAAAGCCCAAATAGATTCGCACCGTTGAGGATGTTGGGAAATAATACTCAACCCTCCAAAAGGAAAAAGTCGAAGAAATGCGAACAAAGAGATTAGGATTCGGTGGCTGTGCAGATATAATGAATTGCAATGGAGTGAATGAAAAATGTCTAATAATTAAGCACGAGCAGGAAGGACAAAACCTGTCAAATTTTCACCTTTTGGAATACAAAAAGCGCTAGATATGATAACCAAAGATACCATTAAAACGCAACGCTCGAGAGCTGCAGAATTGTTGGTTCTGACAAAAAATCAGGCAGCGACGGATGCATTACTGATGGCAACATATTTGGGGCAATTGGCCAAAATAAAAGTGACGGAACACCCCATATTAAACAGTTCCAAAGGTATCATTTTCTGTCACTCCCTAAAAAGTTTAACTGAGGAGGAAATCAAAGAAGGGCTTAAGGACCGGCATGGCGACAAAGGCGTCATTTAGTTATATAAAACAAAGAAATGGGCGGAAAACAAATTAACGGACACAGCAGCAATTATCCTGACTTTTAATTCACCAGTATTACCGGAATATGTGAGGGCAGGCTTTATACAACTAAGCATTCGATTGTATAGGACATTTCAACAGGACTCGGCGCCGAGTCATAAAGCGCGCGTCAATCAAGATTGGCTGAGAAACAACGTTCCGCGGTTCATTTCCACTGCCCAATGGCCACCAAATTCACCGGATACAAATCCGCTAGATTTTTCGGTTTGGGGTATTTTGAAGAGCAAGGCTGGCACAAAACAATACCAAAGTGCCAATTATCTCAAGCAAGCGCTTCGCCGGGAATGGGCCAAAATACCGCAGAGCCACTTTCGTGCTGCATGCAATAGCTTTGTCGGCCATAACCGTTTGAAGGACATAATCGCGGCTGAGGGTGGCGAAATCGAAAACTGCTAATGCAATTCGAAAATTTAGATATTTGTCAACATTTTTTACTTTGGTTCAATAAAATTCATCCAAAAATAAAAATTCTGTGGCGTTTTGTTTCGGTAACACTTCGTGTCAGCCACCCTGTACATTTAGCGCAAAGTGGATGAAGCATAAGGTAGAAATTTCTATAATGAAACAATGAAGCAGCTAATAATTCCTCGATGGATCGAAAAAATCATCAATAGAGCTCCATTAATTTTCCGACGCATTCGACTCAGCCTCTGCTGGAGTAGTATATCGTCGAACAATATTGGCCACGTTAGAACACATTTTACATAAATTACCCATCCCACGACTAGAGCTAATCAGCGCTGCAACTTGCAAAACTTATAGAGCATACTCAAGGTACCATGAAACTCAGTGGCATCATAACTTATGTTTGGACTGACACATTCATTACAATATGTTGGGTCAGAGGGAAACCAAGCTGATTCAGAACGTTTCTGCAATAAGAAATATTCCACAAACAACTACATGACATCATGTAATTTCAAATCAGAATCCAGCCTCCTCTCGCTAACAGCAATTTACGGTGGAAGGGCCAAAATTTTCTAGAGGGGCTATTAAAAGATGACTGAATAGTCAATTTGATTGGGGCCAAGGTCAACTCATTTTTAAAATTATTTGCCTGAGAGTGAATGAATGGCTACAAAATTGAAATCGTATACACCTGCCAGCCGTAAACTCATAATCTTGGACAAATATAACATAATGGCGGTGAGGATTATCGAAAATGACCAACATAGTATGTTGCACGGTGGCATCCAATTGTCATTAGCATATTTAAGGAACAGCTAATGAGAACATTACCAGATGCCGGCCTCATCTAATTGAGAACAACTAAAGTAAGAGACGCAAGGCCTACCAAGGATATATAGCTCTATTTGTATGTATGGTAACCAAGGTGGTCCATATCGAAAAATTAAGCTGCCTTACATTGGCATCTTTCATTGCTCCCCACAAACGATTTGTTTGCGGGCGAGGCTTGTGTCCCTATATTTTCTCGGACAATGGAACTGTCTTTGTCGGAACAAAAGCTGTATTGAAAAATAACTAACACACAATCATAACACCATTACCAAGTGACATTGCATCTATTGATGGAACTGGTATTTCATACCACCACACACTCCCCATTTCAGAAGTTTCTGCGAGGCAAGAATAAAACCAGTGAAATTTTATTGGTGAATCAACTCTAACATCTGAGGAAATGTATACGATTAAAACTCAAATTAAAGCATTTTAAGCTCAATTAAAACACCTCAGATTCTCGAACTTAGCCGCAATAACCGCAACAAGATGGCATATGACACAAAGACCCAGCCAAACTTGATGGTAAACGACTGAGTATTAATAAAGAAAGATCAGCTATCTGTCACCATATGGTGGAAGTTGGGACAGGTTCTTGAGACTCACGCATGAAAGCTACCGGTCGAAGAAGCCATTACTTACCAAATCTAATGATAAATAAGCAAACCATGTACAGAGAGAATAAACGAAGTCGCACTGTTACCACTGTAAATCGGAAAACGCGCTTCCAGTACATAATGTAGTCATAAATTCCTCGTTAACATGACATTGTAAGTCTCATATATCAAATCCCATCAAATGTAATCAGTTCACAGGGATACACAGGTCTTACTAACAAGAAAAGATTCGAACGATTCGCAAATCAATGTCAAGTATTCCAGTATGTGCAGCTCCATTGTTAAATATCACAAATTATCAACACTCCAATCAATGACACACAATGTAAGGTAGCGATCCTGTCACGCAAGAATAAACCGGCGAAAGTGGGTTGCCAATTCTGGGGTGCAAACAATGCAGAGCTCATGAATTCACAATTTTACTTTTATGAGTGATTCAGAGGTAAGATAAGTCAAGCTGTATGAATAAGGATTTAAACGTTAAGATAAGATCAGAATTAAAACGTGAACAAATGTTATGAAATGTGTAATAGGTTTAGGGCCTGATATTGATATAAATATGCGGTAACATGACGCAACTTTGAAAAACAATGGAAAATTTTCGAATACTAATTTAATTAACCGAGCACCAGTTGTTTGAACTTTGTAATAAAGTTTTCTATTACTCATATACACATTTGTAATTCCCAGAATGCGAAAAGATAAAAATATTTGCTTTAGTATTTAGCATCGCAAGCCTCTCCACATATTTTAAATTCCGATTATTCGTTTTACTTTCGTAGCTTGTAAATTTTTCACGCAAGTAATCAAATTAATTTATAATGAAAAAATAAACAAAAATTTTTCCAAAATTTCCATAAAGTTGTCAAAATATAATTTTGAAAATTTGCCAACAAATTTTTATAATTTACGAGTACCACCACATCTGTATTTTTTAGAACTTACATTTGTTTACTATTTACTGTCTTACATATAGATATAGGAGTCTACACCGCGTAGATAATGAATACGCTACCCATGTAGAGAATTTATGTAGACAATTCGAAAAATTGCGTCGACAATTAGAGAATGTAGACAATGCCAAACATTTTTTTTTGTTTGTTAACTATGTAATCTGTTCTGGGGCGCTTCACGGTTCGCTTTTAACGTCGTACCTTGCGCAGTAGCCAAATAGAAGAGGTACGGCTGTTGGTCCGATTTTCGTAGAACCTATGACAGCCTATGAGTTCTCTCACTCCAACAAATGTGTTCATTTACACTAAAGGTCGTTTCTGTTTGGAATCACCATAATTCTATATTTTCCTCACTGTTGAAAAATTCGAACCCAAATTGTTGACGGGTGTGAAGTGTGTCCTACATGTGTCATACTATTAAAGTTAGCCGATAGTTTCCAGTCGAAAGTTAAAAAAAATCGATAATGCAGATAGTGTCTTTGCTATCTCAGCCGAAAATACAATATGTTATGTCAAATATTAATATGCATCAGCCACTATTTCTCAGCCGATATTTTTCAGCCGAAAGTGTTTTTTATACCAAAAATATTTGTTTTCTACAACAACAAAAAATTCAAACCGTTAAAAATAAAAATAAATAAACATAAAAATACAAAATTTTAATATCTCTAAATATTTATCGTTGGTTGGAAATAGATTCAAATGAAAGGTCTTAATGATGCTCGCACCTGCAAAAAATTTCAGGTCAATTTTCTTGTGGGGAGTCCGGGAAAACTCAATTGAATATATCGCACACACAAAATTTGAAAATTTCTAAATATTGATCGTTTAAAGTGTCATGGTTGAAAATAGAATCAAATGAAAGGTCTTTATGAGGTTCCGGGAAAACTCGATTTACAAATTTTCAAATTTTGTGTATGCGATATATTCGATCGAGTTTTCCCGGACTCCCCACATGAAAATTGACCTGAAATTTTTTCCAGGTGCGAGCATCATTAAGACCTTTCATTTGAATCTATTTCCAACCATGACACTTTAAACGGTAAATATTTAAAAATATTCTAGTTTTGTATTTTTATGTTTATTTGCAGTTTCCCCTTTAGTAAAATGAATTTTTTCGAACAACTAAAAATTATTAAAAATATTGTTTAGTGTTTTATTTTTAATCGTTTCAGTTGATTTTTTTTTGTTGTGGAAAACAAATATTTTTGGTATGAAAACACTTTCGGCTGAAAAATATCGGCTGAGAAAAGTCGGCTGATGCATATTAATATTTGACATGTCATATTGTATTTTCGGCTGAGATAGCAAAGACACTATCTGCAATATCGATTTTTTTACTTTCGGCTGGAAAGTATCGGCTAACTTTAACAGGGTGTGTAAATGACGATTTTTGACATAATCGGTATGAAAATTTGGGTTATTCTGTTTAATAGCCAAATAGTGTTTATACATCAAGGTGAGGTGAAATTCGATATTACGAAGGGGTTGGCAATTGCGTACCGAATCATTAAAATTCGCTAAGGTATTGTGATTATGTTTTGAATGTAAGTTCAAAGTATTTTCAATATTTTTGTAGTTTTGTCACCGCAGTCTGATGAGACTACCGAATTTTATAATATAACGAATTCAATGTTTCGTCGTGATTAATCAGGACATTAAACTTCATCAAATAGGAAGATCAAAGTCATTTTTCACCAAGATCAGTCCACCGGAAATGTCAGCTTCTCTTATTATTTTGATAAGAATATAGAATTTACGAAAAAACGGTTAAAACAATCAATTTTAAATTACTTTTCAAACAAAATTAGTAGTAGTAGTTTTTAGTAGTTTTTACATTTTACAAAGAAATTCAGCAGCTCGGAATGAAACTGCTATGAAACTTCATGTCTAAACTTATTCCATTAGTTAGGAGACCCTGAATTTGTTAGAAATCTACTTCTGTGGGAACTTTTTCAAATTTAAGCAGGAATAACCATTTTTGATTATACGAAACAGTTTTACCAAAATTCCTGTAAGTTTAATTTTTCCCATTAGAAATCCCATTAGAAAGGGTGGTATATTCGAGATGCATGTACATTCGTGCAGGTAAAAGAAAGTCGGGTGTAGACCACAATGTATTCACCCCTCTATGTTTAAGCTATGTTGGCTCTACGTAAAAGAAAGATAAAAAGTTTATTGTCAAACATCGACCTTTCCGCTTAAATTTCGGAAAATTGATTTGGCCTGATATTTTTGCAAGTTTTTGAAAAATTATATAGACCACTACTGTTGTAAATTTAATTTAGAATGTTTTAGTTTACAATTGTCGTCGTAAATTGTCTAAAAACGAAAAAATCACTGGAACTCAGAATTAATGAAAAAAGCTTAGTTTTCATCCAGATCCAGAGATTTTTTTAAAAACCACTTTTGTTCGCCGAAGGGCGATATAGCCGAAGATAAATCAGCAAAATTTTCGAGGTCGAAAATTTTCATGATCACTATACTTCATTTTACTATGTTCTAATATACTTACAGCTAATTCTATTCAGGCGACATCTTCAAACTCCATATCGACTTAAGTTATTTAAAATAACATTACTTGGCGGTATATTTTTCCATTTATTTTGAGACGTTGCGAGCAGGTGGGCCATCTGTTAATCCTTTCTTCATTTGTAAATAAAACACACATTTTGGGATGAAAAGTCAAAAAATCTTATTGATAAGGTACGAGTAAGGTGGTTCTATGCCGTTTATGTATTAAAAACAGTATCGTTCATATGCCCACCATGGTTTCAACTTCAAGCCTGCATCCGAACATAAAAATTTTCAATTTTGGAATCAATAACCTCAATTTCAGCTCGAATGTTGTTTTTAAGTTGTCGAATTGTTTGTGAATGATTGGCATACACCTTACGTTTCAAATAACCCCACAGACATAATCAAGTGGTGTTAAATCCGGGCTTCTTGGTGGCTAAGGAACTTCACAATTTCTTGAAATTATGCGATCAGCAAATTTTGTTGACAATATTTGGATTGTTGCAGGACTTGCCATACGCAAGAAAAACGACCCAATGATGCCACCAGTTCATAAACCATACAAAACAGGGACTCTTGGAGGATGAGCTTCTGCTTCGTGAATAACATGAGGATTCCCTGCTCCCCAAATTCTACCATTTTGCTTATTGACGTACCCATTAAGATGAAAATGAACTTCATCGCAAAAGATGATTTGTGATGAAACACCTTCATTTCGCTCAAGCATCCAATTAATAAAACGACGACGATTTAAATGATCTGGTGGCTTCAAATTTTGAGTTAGTTCAATTTTTTATGGATGCGTGGTTGATGTGCTTGGTTCATTACGAACACTTTCACTAACAGCTGCCACTGCATAAGGGGTACGAACTGGAACCAGTTTCTTTAAAACGATCAATAATTTTGCCTATTGCATGCTCATTAGGACGTCCATGCCGACAAAAAATCGTTGAACGATTATTTTCATAATAAATTTGGACAATAAAAATGCGTTGTTGTGTTGTTAACGATTCCATGATGATAAATGGCGTATTTTTGACTTTTCATACGTCAAAGAATTTTTTTAGAACAGATGACATTAAGTACTAAAATTGATCGATTGAAAAAAGGACCAACAGATGGCTCACCCTATATAAAATTAAATTTGTCTATGATTTCACGTTTGCAGCCCATAAAATCGAACGCAGCACCGGTTCAAAGCACTGTTTCCAATTTAGGGTTCAGTTTAAATTTAATAACGAGCAAATAAACTGTTTTAAAATAGATTTATATTTATTTATTGATTGATTGATTAATAATATTTCGTTTTTTTTTTATTGTTGTTGCCAAATTTATTTTTATACACAGATCTTTATGTTCGAGTAGTTTTGGATGTGAATGAAATTTAATTTTTATATATTTTAAATTAATTTTAATTGTGTCGTATTGTTAACAGTACGATGCGAATTTTAAAGTATATGTTTCTGCTTGATATATTGATGGTCCGCCATAAATTAAGTCAAAACTGTTAACCGAATGAATTAGATGTGCACAAAATTAATTGAAACATTTTATTCAAATTACGTACAAAACTATTTTGTGTATGTGCAGAACATAATGCATGCTTAAACATAAGGTTGCGGAACCATGTCATAATTTTAAATTTATAATTATAAAGAGTAAATGGTGCATTAATGCAGCAAATTGAATACCGAACCATTTATTTACCATAGTTAATAGTTTTAATAGAACTTGCATCTATATTCACGTGGCTTTGAACACATTGGATTACGGTCTTACGCGAGTACACCGTGAAATTTACCACGAAAAGTTTATTACCGCATGAATCGTGTATTTCGCACGAGAAGCTCAATTAGAACAATTAACTTTGAGGTTAATTTAAGAAAAAAAACGGCTAACAAGTTTTAACTGGAAATTTTCTAAAAAAAATTGATTAAGTTTTAAAATACATACAACACTTGGTTAATAAAATATAACATAAAAATTTATTTCATTTAACAATTGTTTCGCGAATAAAAATTTAATTTGATTTAATTTATTTATAATACTACGAACTACACTACGAGTATAACAAAATATCTGGAGGTCAGTTTGGACTTTGAAATGAAGGTCTAGTTCGCATTTTATGGATTCGCTCAACTATAAAATGTACATCGGGCTTAGGTAACTTACCTGTTTAGGTTCATTTAGAACCGAGAGTTGTTTTTTTGGCAACCGTTTTGACAGCTGACATTTGATTTGCCATTTCATATGAATAGACTTACGCCAGAGCAACGCTGCAAATTGTTGAAATTTTTTCTCAAAATAATGGTTCTGTTCGTCAAGCTCATCGTACATTATTTCCATTTTACGGTCGTCATAATCGTCCATCAGAGCGAGTAATTCAGTTAACTATGGATCGTTTTCGTACCACGTATACTCTAAATGATAATACGCATCCGTAAGACGTTAAACAGTGTGTATCGAACAAGCGATAGACGATGTACAGCGTAGCATTGAGGAAGACCCAAATCGATCAATTCGACGTTGTTCTAAGCAACTGAGTGCTTACATAATTCAAATTGTGCAGGAATTAAAGCCATCCAACCATCGCATACGCCGCAAATTCGGCCAATGGGATGAAGCACAAATGAAGCGATGAAGGTCACTTTTAATTGAATGGGTACGTTAATAAACAGAATTGTTGGATTTGGAGTGAAGGATTATGGATTATGCCTTTTCCGAAACACCATTACATCTAGAAAAAATCACTGTTTCGTGCGCTTTATACAATTAATTTACTCAAAGAAACATTTGATGAATGACTTATTTTACGTAATCGTCCTGTTAATTGGCCACCGAGATCGTGTGATCTAACTCCATTAGATTATTTTCTTTGGGGATATGTTAAGTCACTTGGATCACAACATTCGGCGAGTTATTAGCTAGATACGGCCGCAATTGCTGCGAAGAGTGATCGTAAATTGAACCTCCAGATTACTCCATGTACGCGCCAGCCGCGGAGGCTAAATTATATTCAAGCATTAATGGCATAAACTTATCTATCCAATAAAGCTAGTTTCACTATTACACAATTTCGAATGTAATGACACCTACGTAGTCTTTCTTAAGGAAATTTAGGCTTGTTAAAATGTGCATCTACATGATAGTTTAAATGTTTCTGATTCCGTTCCCGATCTGAGAATTGAAAAAATGGAAGAGTTTGAGGATTGCATCATAGTTGATGTAGGCTGTTAAAGTACTGAACCCTGTCTCCTTTAAAGCACAATATCGTCAAGCCGAGAGCAGTGGTTGTCGCATAACTAGCTGGGGAATCCCTGGCAGCACATCCCGAGTACTGCAATTTGTGTGCAGAGCTCCCATAATTTCATATCAAATCATTCTCTGTATATTACCTTGCAATTGTGATCATACGTTAAGGGATGCATGCACTTTCAGTTCAAGAAGGCTTATTACCCAAAAATTCATCCAAACACTTCCTGTTAAGAGCTGTGCCTATAAATTTACTCTTTATGAATAGCCCCTTGTTTTCTTGCCTGTAATTGGGAATGGGAGTGTGGAGTGCCTAGCTCTAACGACGAAATAATTTAAAAACGGTGTACGACAGGCTTTTACTTTCGTTCAAGGTCATGGTATGTATCCTAAAACATATACGAGCTTTGAAGCTAATATAATATAAAGCTAATCATCCTCTTTTTCTCTTACAAGTTTATATATGTACGCAATTTTTGATCTTCAATTTGTGTACCGCTCGGATTCTTAAATTCTATAGGGTGTTTCAACAGGTGCGCTTTAACTTTTTTCCGATAGGGACGGCGAACGACGCCATATTTTTTATTAATCTTTTGTCATTTGGAAACTTCATTAGTATACATTTCATCATGGAACGCTACACACGCGAACAGCGATTACAAATCGTGCAAATTTTTTATCAAAATAATCGTTCTGTTGCTGCTACTTTAAGAGCATTATGGCCATTTTACGGTCCATTTAACAAGCCAGCCCGTTCGACAATCGACCGTATAGTGGCAAAATTTGAGTCTACGTTTTTGCTACATAATGTTCCGGTGCCCTCGAGAGCAAGAAGTGCTCGAAGTATTGAAAACATCGCAGCCGCCAGGGCTTCAGTTCAAGAAGTCGCGAATGTGTCGCTCACACGACGTTCGCAACAATTGGGCCTTTCTGTGACATCATTGTGGCGAATTTTACGTAAAGATCTTGGCCTACATCCGTATAAGATCAAGCTGACACAACAACTAAAGCCGTTTGACCATATGAAGCGACGCCGATTCGTGAATTGGGCTCAAGAGCAAATCGAAAATGATGCAGATTTTCACCGAAAAATCATCTTCAGTGATGAGGCTCACTTTTGGCTAAATGGATTTGTCAACAAGCAAAATATGCGTTACTGGGCAGGAAGCAACCCACACGTGATTCATGAGGCACTGTTGCATCCCGAAAAAGTCACTGTTTGGTGCGGATTACATGCCGGCGGCGTCATTGGGCCATATTTTTTCATCGACGATAACGATCGCCACGTTACTGTTAATGGAAATCGATACCGCGATATGATAAACGATTTTTTTTTGGCCGCAATTGAATGGAATGGACTTGGACGACATGTGGTTTCAACAGGACGGGCCACATGCCACACAGCACACGATACAATCGCGTTATTGAAGACTAAGTTCGATGAGCGTGTTATTTCGCGAAATGGGCCCGTCCAGTGGCCGCCGCGCTCGTGTGATTTGACACCTCTAGATTATTTTCTTTGGGCTTATGTGAAGTCATTGGTCTATGCCAATAAGCCGGCGACGTTGCAAGAGCTCAGAGCCAATATAGATCGTGAAATTGCTGGAATTTCGGCCGATTTATGCGAAAGAGTGGTCGAAAATTGGGTTCAAAGATTGGACTTCGTAAAACGTGCACGCGGTGGTCATGCAAAAGAAATCGAGTTTCATACTTAAATGTATATGTTCAAATTGGATGATCAGAGACATCCAGACATGTGGACTATTTCAAATATTGTTCCATATAAAGTGTGACTCATAAGTAACGTTATAATTAAATTAGTGAATAAACTTTTTATTTACGTACTTTTTTTCGTTTTTTTTTCAGAATTAATTTTGAAAAATTTGGGAAATTTATGATGGAAAGACTCCCAGAACAATGAACCAAAGTTGTTAAATTTTATTTTGAAAGTCGGCTTTCGATATTCATATACAAAGATCATGTTGATATTGCTTTCATCTACGAAATGCACCTAGAGCTCCAACAATTTACCGATTGGTTCGGCGTTTTCGGCATCAAGGGGCTGTCTGTGTTTTTCCGCATGCTGGACGCATCGTGCACGTGCAAGCAAGTATTGAGAAAACAAACTCGAGGCTAACTTTCACCTCAATGGTCACGTGAATAAACAAAATTGCAAAATATGGGGCACCCAAAATCCGAGAAGAATTGTTGAAGGTCAAAAAATGCATCCACCTAGATGCACAGTATGGTGTGGTATAACTTCAGAAAAGATGATTAGAACATATTTTATCGAAAGCGACGAACAAGTCAAGTATTCAATACCGAGCAATGATTGAACATTTTTTAAGGGGTCAGAGCTAGAGAACAATCCAGAATTGTGGTTCCAACGAGATGGAACCACAGCTCACACAGCTCGCTCAACTATGGTTCTCCTGTGCAAAATTTTTGGCAATCGAATAATATCACGTTTACCGATATTCGCCCGATTCAACGGCTCCCGATTTTTTTCTATAGAGCTACCTTACGGGTAAGGTGTATGCCAATAAGCCAAGAACCATCCAACAGCTTAAGGCCAATAAACGAGAAGAAGTGAGGTTGCTGGGTATTACAATTCTAAGAAAAGTTATGGAAAATGCTCTGGAAAGAGCACGTCAGGTCGAAGCAAACAATGGGCACAATTTGAAAAATATTATCTTCAAAACATAGTGTGAACATATTTCCAAATCTAAAATTTAATAAATGCCAACGTTAAATAAAATGAGAAACAAAAAAGTTATTCATTAAATACATCATAACGTTACTTATGCGCCACCCTATACTTGCAAGTAATAATAACAGTTTGAAAAATTTAATTTTAAAAATTTGATCTCTAGCACTGTCGGCACTGGACAGCCGTTTTTGAGCTATTACCACATTCGCAATCAGAGAGACCGAATGTATTCATTGGCAACTTTAATCTGAAGCCTATCTGCTATATTGGGTAAGTAACTATGTATAAGTAGTTCTGTCTTCACCGATTGGTTTATCTTGACAAGTTGCAATGGACGCTTCCCTTTTGAGTTTACTCAAGAAATTCGGCCATAATTGACTGGTTAAAATTTGAACATTTCTGTATCTAACATCTTGTCATTTTCTTATTTGTAGCAATGCCAATCGGTTACTCCCCAACATATCGATTAGCATGATTGACGGTAGCCGATTCGATTGAGACTGTAATATACGCTTTAGTAATACCAAGGAGAATTGGAATTATTAGTGTTCTTCGGTGGTGAAAGTTTACTCTATCCGCCCACCCGGCATATAGCTTGTCATGAATGCAATCCTTAAGCCTTCGTATATTTTAGTGAAGGTATTTTATTTCAAACCCCACCTTTCTTTAGCTGACTTTTCAACATAAAGATAATTTTATTATTACTCTCTGCAACTCTTTAGAAGTGCGAAGTTACACCTAGCCTTTCATAAAAATCAACCCTTGACCACTTTACCGATAACACCATCTTTATTCTCCTTCCATCGACGGCCACCAAAGGTGGATTCCTAATAACAAGGGAACTTTTAAGTTGATTCATAAGGTCTTTGGTCAGCCATATGTCTCTGATCATCGTAGCTCCATCTTACTATTGTACCAATTAACCTTCCTGACTATGGCGTCCTACGCTTTCTCCAGAATATTCAGTTTTAAATAATCGGTTAAAAGCATAACCTTGTCGTGAGCAAATGCTGCTTCTTAAACATCATTTTGCATAAATTACTATGCCATTGAAGCTCAGACTGGTTGCTTTTACTCAAAATTGTTTGAACGTATATTTTGAACTGCGCGAATAAAATTCTTAAAACTCAGTTGGGGTCAGATTACTCTAAATATGTGAACATCTATAACAATTTTAAGGATTTATCTCAAGAACTGTATAATTATTACATCAAACAAATGCAAACCGAAATTATCTTAGATCCTAAGCGTTTCTGGGGACTTCATTAATTCTAAGCAGTTAGCGTCGGATCCCGACTGTGATTGGAAAAATTAGAAACTTAAAAGAAGATATTTCATGCAGTTTGTCGTTCATCATTTTTAAAAAATACAGTGTTCGTCTAGCTTAGCCACTTACGGTTCTTTTTCAAAAATCAATCGGCAAATAGAAATGTTTCTCTCCATCGTTCTGGAAGGATTTTTTAAGTGGTCCTATTCATAAAAAGGCTGCAAATCTTACATTAGTAATTATAGGCCAATTGCAAAGTTATCCTGCACTCCAAAATTATTCGAATGCATCGTTTATGAGTCACTGTATTATTGACAATCTTTACTTTCTCTTTTTCAACATATGGTTTCCACGAAGGTCGTTACACGATCACTACCATCACTAAGTTTACTTTAAGCACATTGAATGGCATGGGAGCAGGGAACGAATTAGACGCAGTTACCTCAGATTGTAGTAAGTAATTCAACCGGATTTCTCACAAATTTGTTATATTTAAGCTCCGAGTCCTTGGGTTTTCTTTGCAACTTCTTGAGTATGTGGACTCATATCTGAGAGACAGCAAGTAACAGGTGATTTCAGGTAATCAATATCATCTGTTGTCACAGCCACATCTGGGGTGTCCCAGGGTAACAATTTGAGACCCATTCTCTTCATTATATCTATAAACGACGCTTGGTGTTATTACGAATTTATACATCTCCGTATACGCCGAATGATGCACTGATTTTTAGAGATCCCACTGAGAAAGCACCGAATTGTTGCTGGCATTGTGTTTGCCCATCAATTGCTAACTGGCGGTATCGATTCGTCTTTCCCGCTTGGTAAGATAAGCGAAATTAATCAAAACTTTGTGTTTTGACTTTAACATTAGTAAATTGTATCTGAAAAAACTCCTGTACACTACTTAAGCGGCGATCTCTGCCAACTTTAATTCATTAACGTTTTGATTTTTTTTTTAATTGTTAATTGTTTAATTTTAACTTTTGTTTTTAAAATTATGAATTTTGAATTTTTACTTATTTATTGTTTTTTGTTTTAGTTTTTCCACTATTGACGTTTTTCATTTGACAATCTGCTTGCAGACCCAACTGACAATTTTCTCCCATCTTGTGTCTGCGGGGTATCAGTCATGCTGAACTATTTTTTTATTCATTTTATTTTAAAGTTCATCGTTATTCTGAAATTTTCAGGTAATTGTTTAATTCAGCAGCTATTTAAGCTCTAAAAAGTGATAATAATGCAGATGGTGACTCGCCGCGTGCGGTCAAGGAGGAGTAATTGGTCGACTATATTCCAGAGGTCAATCTTGGGTCCGATTGAACCTTCGATAACCTTTGTGTACACTCTTAGAAAGTGGGTCGTGGTTTGACACAACGATTACTGATCTGCCAGAGAAGTAGCTGTTAATGTTCGAATAAAAATTAAATGAACAATCCATTCTCCCGAGCTGGAACGATATGTGCGGTGTTATATTTATACACGCCGTTTCGCTTTTATACAATTATATTTTACAATTAATTTTAATGATAAAAAGATTTATTCGTGCGCGAGTGATCACTTGATGATAACAGATGTAAGAGAGAGAAAAATATTTTTTATTTTTTTTATTTTGACAGTTTTCGAACAAAAATCAACCTCCGGGTTGATTTCGTCAATGCCAGTATATGTGGCCAATTATGAAAGTCGCGCGCTGTCGGTTTGATGTTGGTTATTAAATATTAATCGCTTATTAATTGAATGTCGCTTATTAATATGTTGAATGTGTTGATGATTGTAGTTTCAATTATTTTGCGAATAATTGAGTTGCTACAAACTTTTTCATTTCGGCGCCACAGATTATTAAAAGCCTCAGATACCTACTTTCTCTGAAACGGAACTTTTTAAGTGATTTGCCTACGATTAACAGCTGCCTGTTTGGTATATTTTTAGATCGGTGTGGTCTCGACCACCGCTTTTTGGAAAAATTCAATTTTTCAGGACATGCATTCAGGAAACTAATAATTAGTGATTGACCAAATTATTTGATTACCTCAACCTCGATGTTATCTAAGCCTAGCGCTTTATTTATTTTCATAGACATGATAGCAATCCTCATGACAGGTTTCCTCACTATTAAAGTGTCCCACCCGATTTGTGTTTGGTTCAACAGAACATTGAACAGGAATGATTGATTGCTCCCTTGTAACTGTTTCCTCTGTAATCCTCAAGAGAGTATTCAGTAGACATTTAGCAGTATCTTCCCTATCTATCTTCCCTATCCTATTTAAGCTTCACAGTGTTAAATTTGTACACAAAGCCCGGCGGTTTGCATATCTAGGTTCCGTAATGAATGTCTCATGAAGCTGATTTGGCTTGATAAATTAATGCTTTTAATTCATTACGGCACAGCATGGAACAAATGGTTTGTTGCTCTTTGATCAAACTTTCAGAGCTTATGAAGTCTAGCTCGTTTGATGGTAAGATCGCTCTACCACCACCTAGTTGCGTGTTTAAGTGATTACCTTGGAATCTTACCGCTTATCTCACCTGCGAATTGTGAGGAAGCTGCCTCAACAGTAACAGGTTAATTATTTCCCGTAACTTATTCCTCACTTCGTTATTGTTAGCAAAGGTAGACTCCATGCCAACTACTGTTTTTACAGTGAAAACACTTGGCGGTTGCCACGGGTGCTTTGGAAATGTTATTAACACTTGTTTTGGTTTACTTGCGACTAGTTTGTGTTTTACAATTGGATGGCGCCCAACTATCTCTTTGCGTTCATTTGGACGTCTTTTAAGATAGGCTAGCTCTAAACATATCGTGTGGCCAGCGTCACGTTTTGAACTCAAACACTCATATCTTTTATTATACTCTGAGACAATTATTTTGATTAGATAACTTCAATATTTGGACACCATTGATCACAATCAATGTGGACACCGTTGTCTCGTCATCGCTTTCAATGTGCATTCGTTTTTTCGGATTATTCTTCGGATATAGAAACCCTGACCTGGGGGCCATTTTACCCCGTCCCTCACTACGTATGTTCCTGCACCATTTTTAGTCGTGCAGAGGATTTTTATTTCACCTTATAGATGGAACCAATACTTCGTTGTCTCTTCTCAACCTGGTAGAAGTACACAGTTGACATACAGAAACAATGCCTGTATTGTAGTTGGGTATTCCCAACTTTTAATGATTGCCAATGACCCCTCGATATTTTGAAAGTAATAAGGAAGGCAGGCTTAAAGTGCAAAGGACGTGCATATGGATAGAACACACATGACGTGTCAATGATATAACGCGAATATTCTTAAATTCAAATCTGCCGAGGAAAGTGAACGTAGGAGGAGAATTGAAATAGCTTGGTAACATATGGTATGGTGACTAAAAGCAATAGCACCGAATAAAGTGAGATGGCCCTATCTAGTAGACATTATATATGCTTCAAAGTCACATTCATAAATTACCAACCAAATAGCACAGTGGTTAAAGCTTTGGCGTTTGGGTCGAAAGGTAAAATTAACACAATTACGTCGTCCTGTTGGAGTGTAGAATTCATGGGCCGACCCATCTTCCATGCTAGTATACAATAGGCTGCCATTGAGTTATACAATGTGCAGATGGTTCTATACGAAAAACGATAAGTGCGTAAGGCAAGTGCGTAAGGTACAAACGAAAAGCGAACCGCAAATGAGTCGGGAGTACTTCGGTCCCCGAACAGAATGCAAAGAATAAAAACTAATAAAAAATAATATTCATAAATTTATTTGTAATCTTTTAAGTATGCAGTATATTCTCAGATTCGTATAAACTTAAATAAAAATTTTAACGACGAAACAATTAAATAATTAGTTACTATACATAAACTGAAAATTTCAATAAATCCACTGGAATAATTATAGCTACTCCGATGCAAAGACAATGAGTAATTACCTGAAATTTAATTACCTGTTTACTCGTGTGTTTGCAAAATAAATTCAACACGTAATTCGAGTGATTAAATCATTCACGTGCGCGCTTAACCAAACCAAACCAAAAGTAAATAACGATCGCTCCTATACATACGTAATCCAATGTTTATTGTTATCGCATACATGCACAACAATTAATACACACATATTTTGACAAGTGCCAATTCGCAAATGTTTGCATTACTGTTCTGCGATTTTCTTTTAAAAACGTAAAAGAATCAGCATAACATTCCAAAGTGCATGTGAATTTTATGCTTTTTTTATGTTGAGCGTGCAGAACTTCGTCGTATGAATTAAATAGGCTTAAATTACAGCAATTCGATTGAATTGTACGGTGAAACTGTGACGCGAACTCTTAACTATTCGTTGGTGATGACAAAATATTTTCACTTGATAATAATTTCATGTAAATATGTGATCGTTGATAAGAATTAATCTTGATTGTGGTACAAGGTAATTGCAATTTAAAACTCGTGAGAATGTTATGATAAAGTGGCGTTTCATTGTCAAAGTTATCGCGCGACTCATATTTATGTGGAAAATTTAGAGTTTGCTGTCCCCTTATCAGTGTAAATATTTTTAGCATCGCGTATCGCGTATTTTATGTACGATATATGGGAAATTTTTAATTTCACGCAACCTTATCTGTTTGAATCTAATAAGAACAAAATTGAATTGAACATACAATCACAGATATTTAGACGTAAGAGTGATATTAATTTTTACGGTGTTTTAATCTGCAATCAAATTGGCGCCAAATTTGCACAATTAAATCTACACCGCAAATACTTAAACATTTTGATGTATAGTTTTTGAGGTCAGGCCGGTTCTTGGCAGGAATTTATTATAAATTAGTTTTGCTTCATTGAATAATTATGGGCCATACCTATGATATCGCTAACCCGAAAAATTCACAAGAAATTAGGAAACATCGCAAATCTCCAGTAAGAAAATTGGTCGAAAAATAACCAGAGATGGACGTTTTCGCGTCATCTACTAATATGTACGTGATCGCATCGACAACGGCGATAATGTCGACTACTCGTAGACAACGTCGACTAATCGTAAACAGTAGTGATTGAATGATCTACATACTCGTATTCTGAACTTTTGTCGCAAAACCTGTCTAAGGTGGCCACAAAAAAATAGTTTCTTAGTCAACTTACGGAGGAAGAGAAAGGAGACCGCACCATGGCATGGTGTGATGTAGAAATTGTACTTAGCACGAATATATTCCTACACTTCATAAAAGGGGTGCCAATTTGGGGTTCATTTTTAAATTTTTAATGAAACATGTAAACTGTTTGATAAGTATCTAAATTTTTATTTCAAATGATAGTACAAAAAGAACTGACTTCCTGGTGATGCACGGCAAGCTACCTTTCTTATAGCAAATTTGTCGTTGACATTCTGACATTTTTTCTCCACCAACCCAAAAACCACATCAGACAATCACTTTCTTTGTTTGTTTTCAAATCCACTCAGTTGAAAATTTCCTTCATCTCTAAAGATGTTTGTGTTGAAAAAATTTCGCATTTTCGCGCCATACAGGCTCAATTAGTGAATTGGCGAGATCCCAAGTCTCATGGCTTTATTTGTTCTGAATCTGGTTAGCCTTCAAATTAAGAACTTTTTGCAAAATTCTGAACAAAGTGGTCGGTCGAATTTACAGTAGCAATTAGAACGGTAATATTTTTTCTGAACGACCACTATAATTGCACATTTTGCTTTTTTCATCCTTTACCGAACTACTTTCCACAAATTTTCCAACAATTTTTCGGATAGTCACAATAGACGGACAATTTTCCCTTCCATATTACATACGAAATTACATAAATTTCACCATACCGACCAAACGGCACAGAGGTTAAAGCTTTGGCGTTTGAATCGGGAAGTACCGAGTTCGAATCCCGACAGGGCAGGATGCAAAAGAGAATTTTCATCAACAGATTACAATCTGTGATGAAATGGAACACAACAATGGGGGGTCATACGCCCAGTCGGAGTGCAAAACTCATGGGCCGACCCAGTATGTACAATCCATACGTACAATAAATACGCGTTGTTCAATTTTAAATCTCTCCATTTTTAATAATCCGAGTGGTATAATTGTCGTCTGTCAATTAACAATTGGCACCCTAGTGCAATATAAAATATAAATGGCGACAAATTTAAAAATTAACCTCGAATTGGAACGAAAACCCTTTATTTTATAATCCCAGTTTGCATATTTTAACACGATATTCCGGATAAATAAACTTCCATTGGCAAGATTATTTAAACACTATACAAAAGCAAAACGTAAAAACGTGCGCTGTGGTGGTTCAAAAATCTTCGATATAAAACTAGGTCTATTTGATAAGAGATGGCGCGCAAAACAAATAATTTGTTAATATTTGTATTTATCAGGGATAATAGCTGTGTTTCTTGATGCTTGACCTGATCCGGTTCAGTTCGTGATTCATGAAACTACACAAAGGCGCTTACTCGATTTCAAATCAAAATTTATGCTCTGAAACAAAATTTGGATTAGGTTTCCCATATAAAATTTGAACTGATCCGGTTCAATGATATCATGAAATACGGCAAATATTGGCAGGAAACCAAAAGTACTGAATTTTTTAGGAACAGAGTTCTGAATTCAGTCTGAAAGTACTTTTTGCGCCTCTACCTGCTTCACTAATATTTCAACAACTTTACAAACGAATTTGAATGCAAATAAATTTATGGCTCATAAGGGGAAACGTATATTAAAATTTCAAAAGCAAATGCTTCGAATCCTCGGTCGCTCCGACTGAGTGGTGTAGCTTGGGGTGATTAATTTAATGGCAAACTATAAATAAACTGTTGTAATGGAATATCATCATCTCATCATCTCTATATCTGAAAATTATTACTCGGCTATCGCAACTAGGATTGGGATTGAAAACTCTTAGGTCAAGTAAAATTTTTCATTGTTTTGAATTTTCTGAGAAATTTTAATTTAACGTTAAATCTAAAATAATTCAAACATATTCAAAAATTCTGTTTGTTCAGGGATTACTAGAAAAGAGGAGATAGTTTGTGATCTTCCTATGTAATCCTACTGTGGGTGGATCCTACTGTCTAGGAGCCAAAATAATAAATTTCTTAAACATAAAACTTTGGTTTGGGCAGACACTTTTAGAGTGTCTCCTTATTCCAACAACAACAATTTTAATCAGATTTTTAGGATTTTGAGATTTTTGAACACCTGCTTTTCAAAAATTTTCAAAAGGTTTCATTTCAATTTTCAAAAGGTCGACCACCTGTTGTGAATTTCCAGAATTTACAAAATGCCAAATATTTTATACCTTTCACAGTAATTTTTTTTTGCAAATCTATCGTTTCAGACTTTTGAATAAATAAATTTTCAATGCAAACATTGGATGCTTTGTATTTACATAGCAATTAGTACAAAAATACTGATTTTATTGACGGTAAAAGAAAAATTAATTATTGACGCTAAATAATTTTTTCAACTTTTGCAGGATGATTCGTAAGCAAAAAGGTGTAAAATTGATTTGACTAATCTTTAGAGCCCATTGGCGATATTTCAAAAATGAAATTACGCGATGAGTAATTTTTACCGTTTTCTTATATGCATGTAAGAATGGGGCAGGGAACGATCCAGAAAATTTTGTAGGAGGCGATTTAACCCTTACTAAACGGCAAAATAAAGAAAATATTACAGACGGCAGAGTCCCCCGGGTGATGTGTATGGCCGTAAAGAGAGTGGGAGAAAATTATAAACGAAAAAGCATTATAACGGCAAATTGTGTTGCCAAACATGTTTGTGTGTGTTTATATGATAGATTGTGTTTTGTTTTCTTTCGTTGCGAAACATAACATTATTGAATGAGGTCGTGAGAGATGCATAGTGAGGACGAGTTTTTGCATTAGCATTTAAATTTTATCGAACAAATAGTGGGTGTTTTATTAAAAAAATGTCAAAGAGAAATCATTCGGCGACGGAAGCAAGTAGTGTGAATGAGCCATCCGGTAGTAATGTTGTAAGTATTAGTGAAACAATATCTGGTCAGGATTTGCCCTTCAACAGGCAAGGATTATTGGATTTGACAAGGTTTGTGTATACTATATTTGGTTTTATTTAGAATGTTTTTTGCAATATACTTTTGTTGATTACTAGGAAGACTGATGACGATTTGGAAATGTTGTACGTTGATGATGATGGTGGTACCATTGAAAGTGATACCGACGATGATGATTGGGTGCCGAATGGCCATGCATCCGATGAAGAACTGGAAGACTATGCAGTAGAATACAATGCCACTGTTGAGGACGACGCGAATATTGAAGAGGATGCAGATGTGGATTCTGATACTGCTTAAGATTTATCACTGACTGCAAATTATATGGTCCCACGCTTGAACGAATTAGCGCGAATTACATTTTAGACACCACGCCAAGTTGAGAACACCAAACTCCACACCTTGTTAAAGTTAGCCGAAAGTTGCCAGTCGAAAGTGAAAAAATCGATAATGCAGATAGTGTCTTGACTACTTGAGCCAAAAGTTAAATAAATTATATATTAAATTGAAATATCGTAGTCGAAAATGACTAATCTACTTAACCAGCCGCAAACATATGTATCGACATAATTTAAACGATATTAACTTATAGTTTCATGTGTTTATTATAGCAGCATATGGCCAACTTTCAAAAATTTATTTTATATAGATGTTATAGATTTAACCAGATAGAAACCAATATGACTAGACAGATTCGATAGCCCATGACCAAAGGTAGATTTTGATTATAGCTTAGGGGTTAGTCTGATCGGGTTATGGGGGTGAAACTTTTATGTTTCCTTTAATTTGACGATAAAATCGTTCATCATTCCAGATTTTGGCACATGGACACCAATCTGACTATGCTGATTCGATAGCCCATGACCATAGGTAGATTTTGATTAAAGGTTAGGGGTAAGCCTGATGGGGTTATAGGTTTCAAATGCCATATTTGTTTTATGCAGCCGAAAAATGTCGATAAAGCAGTTTAATGATCTTAAATCTGACTATGCCGATTCGATAGCCCATGAACATAGGTAGATTTCGATTATAGGTTAGGTCTGACGATAAAATCGTTCATAATTCCAGATTTTGCAACAAAGACCCCAATCTGACTAGGCCAATTCGATAGCCCATGACGAAAGGTAGATTTTGATTATAGGTTAGAGGTAAGTCTGATGGGATTGTAGCGGTTAAATTTTTTTGTTTCTCTTCTTCTGACGATAAAACCGTCCATCATTCCAGATTTTGCAACATGGACACCAATCTGGCTATGCCCATTCGATAGCTTATGACCAGAGGTAGATTTTGGTTGTAGGTTCGGGGTCAGTCTGATGGGGTTATAGGGGTGAAATTTTTATTGTTCCCTTCTTCAGACGATAAAATTGTCCATCATTCAAGATTTTGCAACATGGACTCCAATCTGACTATGCCGATTCGATAGCCCATCGATAGGTAGATTTTGATTGTAGATTAAGGGTAAGTCTGATGGGGTTGTAGGGGTGAAATTTTTATGTTTCTCTTCTTCTGACGATAAAACCGACCATCATTCGAGATTTTGCAACATGGACATCAATCTGGCTATGCCGATTCGATAGCTTATGACCAGAGGTAGAGTTCACCCCTATAACCCCATCAGACTTACTCCTAACCTATAATCAAAATCTACCTATGGCCATGGGCTATAGAATCAGCATAGCCAGATTGGTGTCCATGTGCCAAAATCTGGAATGATGAACGATTTTATCGTCAAATTAAAGGAAAAATAAAAATTTCACCCCTATAACCCCATCAGACTTACTCCTAACATATAATCAAAATCTACCTATGGTCATGGGCTATCGAATCAGCATAGCCAGATTGGTGTCCATGTGCCAAAATCTGGAATGATGAACGATTTTATCGTGCAATTAAAGGAAAAATAAAAATTTTACCCCTATAACCCCATCAGACTTACCCCTAACCTTTAATCAAAATCTACCTATGGTCATGGGCTATCGAATCAGCATAGTCATATTGGTGTCTATCTGGTTAAACCTAATCGTTCACTTAAATGAGACTTTTCCAAACTTTCGCCTGAAGTAGTCAAGATACTCTTTGTATTATCGATTTTTTCATTTTCGGATGGCAACTTTCGGCTTTTTTCTATATACTCGTATGTCTGTTATTGACATTTTTTCTTTTAAAAAATTGATGTATTATTTGTTACTTTAAAATCTGAATTGGCGGGATTTTTCGATTGAATATTGAAATTAAACACAATCTGCATTATGGACATATTACGGCATTTTAACTTGGGGTGGAAATATCATAACTGCATTACCACCTTTCGGCTGGGTTATCAAAGACACTATCTGCATTACCATCGTTCGGCTGGAAACTTTCGGCTAACTTTAACAGTATAAACTTCACACTCGTGTAGCGCCATATTGCCAATCACAACATGCAAATTGTCTTGAAATTTTTTGTACACCACACCAAGTTGAGAACACTAAATTCCACACTCGGCACTCATTGTTCCGATGATTTCTTGAATTAAAAAGACTTTAAAATAATATTTTATAAAAAAAGGTATTACTAAAAATTATTATTGTATTGATTCTCAATATTTTTGTTTATTTTTAATAATTTTAATTAAACCACGCATTTCGAATTCCAAACTTTTTTCTTTTGCAGCTACACTTTTTGATAATTTGTGTATCTACACTCTTTGAGTCTACACTTTTCGTTAAAATGTGTAGCTACACTTTTCATTAACGTTAAGTACTTCACATCGGTTATCATCTTCACTTTCTGAAGATTTTTCTGCATTTCTCTGCATCGTTTTTTCTTCATTTAGATTTTGCGCACCTTCTGCAATATTTAAAAAATCTGTAGGTAATCTTGCTTTGTTTCTGTGTCCTTATAAGGCCGTTGTAAATTTGATGGAATGGTGATAAGCATTTTTGCAGTTCCCTTTTGAATTTTCGACTTCTTTCAGTGGAAGGGACGAAAAACGATTTTAACTTTCCGGCTAAGCTTAAACCTTAAAAAATCCTGAATGTCTTTATTAGCCATATCCACAAAACCTTCTCCTCCGACCGATCTAGCAAATTCTAATATGCAACCAATTTCATTTTCTGCTGAATCATGCACGTTTTCTATTTTAACTGATGCAGGCCATATCTATTTCCAACATGCGTTAAATGTTGTAATTATCAGGTCTTTTAGCGATAACGATATGATTTCGATAGCATGCTAAATTGAAAACTACTTCTTTGCTTCAGTTACATCAATAGATTTTGAATCAGTTGTGTCGATAATCCATTGCAATGATCTTCTGATGTAATCAGTTTTAAAGGTATAAATAATACCTTGGTCCAATGGCTGAAGCAATGAAGTAGTGTTAGGAGGTAGAAACACTATTTGAACGTTAGGATAACTCAAGTCTTGTGGATGACCTGGCCTGGAAATTTGGGTATTCCCACAATTATATTTGATAGCAAAGAAACTACACCATTGACGATTTAATAGTTTTGTACGCCCATTTTATTTTTTCACAGATTTATTTTATTACGATGGGTAGTGCAATAAACTATAATAGAGAAAATATAATTTGAGATGTCTGGTACTTGGTATTTCCCCAATTGAATTTTGTCAATTTGTATGTAGGTACATATTATATATATAACAGTAAAACCGTATTGCAAGATACCGTGTTATAGGAGGGTTACCTGTATACAAGGTGATAAATAAAAAAACAGGATTTTTTGGCAGCGTACTGCTTGCCCAAGTTCAAGTATAAAACAGACCCATTAAGCAAATTGAGAAAATATTTAATAATTCGCTAGTTCAATGTGTTGTTACTTTATGCATACCCACAGTCTGCGTACACTTCCCTGTTTCAAGAATATTATTTAACGAAAAATTGATGCTGTATCAATGTCAGTTTAAATTCGTACCCGTGCCATGCACCCGTGAATATATAGATGGAGGTGTGTCGATTTCTAAAAATAAATTTTAATTTGTTTACAAAAATTTTGCTTTGAATCTGTTACTTATAGATTTATGTTTATCAAAGTGTATAAATTATGAAATTAAGCCAACGCAAGTAGCAAAAATATTTATTATAGTAGCGGATAAGTTAAATTGACTCGTGTGTCACGTCACAATAGTTCCCCAATTCGCACATTCATAAAGCATAATGCGTACCAAAAAATTTAGGTAAATTTAATAAATTTTCAATTTTGACGTCAATTTATTTCAATAATATACGACGCTATATTGCTCCTATGTGAACGCGCGTGTAGCGGCGAAGATTTTTTTTCGTGTGTCATCAAACACAAAAATTAAATTTAATTATCTTATGAAATGTTGACGCCATATCAATCACAAACGTAAAAAGATTTAATAAGTTAAGATCGCAAAATGTAAATGTGGACCAATCATAAATTATCCGTGCGACGTAATGATCGTCTGCAACCCGCAAATCATGAACGTGACGATACGAAAGTTTTTTTATTACCCAAGTTTAATTTAAAACAATTTAGTTAATCAAATTGAATTCAATCCTAATGTAGATTGATACGTACATTTACAAATTAAGCATGTCTACTTTATAGTATCATGCATGATGACGGTAAAGATCACATTGTGAAATGAATTTTCATTTTCAATGGCAATAAAATATAAAAAATTTTTTTAAAGCATTCGAAGGTGAATTTTCTTAACGGTTAAATAAATTGCTACAATGTTTGCACTACAAAATTTTTTCATGTGAAAAGGTGAATAACCAGGGCGGCGATCTAGAAAATTGAGGGCCAATGTCGTTTACTTTGCCTCGGAACTGAAAACTAATCTTAATTGATTGATGAATGACGGTATGCTCATTCTGAGTGCACACGTGCTCAGCAATGAATAAATGTGATAGTTAATAGTGTACACAATTTTGTTTTAATTAATTGTTAAATTATAAATAGTAAAACTATACAAACGATTCAAATATTTATGATTCGCTAATTAATGTATTACGTCTAATTGAATGCCAATCGATTTTGTATATGGCATATGGAGTAATTAAAAAGCAGGTGTTAAACAATTAACGATACCCAAGCATATGCCCAAGCATCAACTTTTTAACTAAACCTCGTCTACCGAAGCTGAAAGTAGTCTAAAATTATGACTTAATAAAAATTTTATGGCATTGTTAATTAATTCCTTGATGAATAAACCAATTGCCAATAATTCATAATCAAAGTCAATTAATACAAAACTTTATGACGTTTTTATATTCAACTTCCTGCATCAAATTATTTCATTGGTAATGGCAATTAAAGCGGCCAACGTATCATGACACGATTTATATCTAAAGTTGTTGAACTTAATCTATAAATACGCAATCCTTTCGATTCGCCTTCATCGACTATTATATCAAATCTCACTCAATTTTGACCAATATTTCAGCATACAAGCGAATTGAAACCATAGCGCTTCGGCTTACTGTCGCATTACGAAGTTTAGAGGTGATGGAAATGAGCAGGTCCTAAATAGAAAAATGGAGGAATGAATATGTTGTGGCCAACACCCGACTTCCTTTTACCACGAATGTAACGGGTTATCCAATTCGAGGTTGATAAAGTAGAAATCTGTATACCGACATCTGTCAAAGATAAACGTCAAGTACGCTGTCATTTATTTAGTTGACATTCTGCCATTTAACAATCGACCAACGCGTTAAAATTATTAAATCTTATTATAAAAATAGTGATTCTGCCGTATCCACATTTCGCGCTTTACGAGCAGATTATGGTCGTCATAATCGTCCTACAAAGCAAACCATATTGAATACAGTGAATAAATTTGAACAAACTGGATCTGTTACTGATATTGTAAGGTCTGTGCATCATCGAAACATTCGCAATGCTGAAAATATCGCTTCTGTAGCTGAAAGTGTGGAAGAAGATCCAAATTTGTCAATTCCTCGTCGAGCTCAACATTTAGGCCTATCTTATGGCTCATTATGGCGCATTTTGCATCTGGATTTGCATCTTCATCCGTATAAAGTCCATTTGACACAAGAGCTAATGCCTGCTGACCATGGACAACGAAGAACATACGCAAATTGGGTGTTGGAAAAACAGGCCGTCGATGCTGATTTTTCGAACAAAATTTTCTTCAGTGATGAAGCTCATTTTTCGCTTGGTGGATACGTTAATAAGCAAAACTGTAGAATTTGGGGCTCAGAAAATCCACAATTGATTGTAGAGAAGCCATTACACCCGGAAAAAGTCACTGTTTGGTGCGCATTGTGGTCTGGTGGTGTGATTGGGCCGTATTTTTTTGAGAACAACCATGGACGAACCGTTACCGTCAATTCTGAGCGCTATGGCCGCATGTTAACCGATTATTTTTTTACGAAAATCGAAGATTATGATCTTGACGATATGTGGTTCCAGCAGGATGGAGCAACCACTCACGTAACACGAGCAAATCGAGATCTTTTGCAAGAGAAATTTCCTGGACGTTTGATTTCGCGATTGGCTGATGTCAATTGGCCTCCAAGATCCTGTGATTTAACGCCTTTGGATTTCTTTTTGTGGGGCTACGCGATAGATCGTGTTTACGCAAACAATCCTCAAACTCTTGACGAATTGAAAACTAATATTCGTAAGGTAATGGCCGAGATACCGCCCGAAATGTGCCGAAAAGTCATTGAAAATTACCGCAAAAGAATCAAGGCCTGTAAGAAGTCCCGTGGAGGACATTTGAATGATATCTTGTTTAACTAAAAATGGCAAGGATCAATCTGTAAAATGAAATAAAAATTACAATACATTCCGAATATTTTGTGTGTTTTTTTAAGTTTACTTTATCAAGCTTGAATTGGATAACCTTGTATATACATAGATTTCGAATACGCCACACTTGATTTCAAAAGTGAAAAATTTTAGTTTCTGGACTTTTGGTAAAGCTGTTTTGTATAATCAAAACACATTATCCTTGTTGAAACTTTAATCTTTAAATTTATTTGAATCTTTTAATTCTTTGTCGTTTTTTATAAATGCTAAACTTTTAAACATCAATGCAAAAATTTAAACAGCTACCATTGAAGCGGCTACTTCCGGTACACAGATTTCCACCAAATTTCGCAAGGATCTCTAAATTAATATAAAAAGTTAAACTTTGAAGTTTTATTCAAAATAGTCAATCCGCCTGGGCTGTAGAGATGCCGAATTTTGTTGAAATAAAGTTGTTTCCGGTAAATTTCCGGTAAAATACAAGAAATGATCTGAACTAATTTTGTTTGAAATTTAATTTACAATCTGTTTGTTGTTAATCGTGCTTTCGTAAATGCTACTCGTCATTTTCACTTAAATTTTAGAAAATTGATGTGGACCAATATTGTTGCAAATTTAATTGAGAAACTTTTAGTTCATAGTAGATTTTCACATAATTGATATACTTTTCAAAATATTTGCTAACGAATCGAATTTTTCACTTCCGAAGCACCGTTTTTGACCAAATATCACTGAGATCTTCATTCCGAACAATCAAACCGGCTAGGCTGTACAGGGGCCGAAGTTTTTTGAAAAGCAGTTTTTTTTTGTCTGTTAGCGGATTGTCGTTTTTCTTCTAAATGATATACTCGTACGTTTCAAAATATTTGCTAACATGATAACGCTCCTACGGACTCTGCCACTTCCTGTGGGCGGATTTCGACCAAAAATTAGAGGAATCAAAAGGCTTAAAATGAAGTTTCGCTCCGATCAGTCAATCCGTCTGGGCTGTCTAAAGGATACAGTTGTTTATCCTGCACGGACATACACTCAGATTTTTTTAAAAACCACTTTTTTACTTCGGCGCCATAGCGAACGGTAAATCTGCAAAAATCTTGAGGTTCAAATTTGTCATGGTTACTATGCTTTAATTTACTACGCTAAAGAAGTAATATGAAAAGGCTTATAGTTTCAAGGTCACATTTGTGGGGATTGTCCAACCTTCTTTGTAAATTATTACAAATTTTGGCTATTTGCAATTTTAAATTGTTGGTTTCATTTTCACGTATGATAACTCAATCAAAAGTCATTCAGCCCGAAAAGGCTTTTATATTTAGTGTCTAAAAATAATTCCTAAACATTACATAAAATGTATACGAATAAATATTAAAGTTAAAATTGCTTTTATAGAATTTTCGCAAATATTTTTGCTACTCATATTTACATATTTCTTGTGGCGATCCTATCAATGTCTATGAAAAATACTTCTTGGCTTAATATACTAATTAGTGAGTTCGGACAAATAACGAACCAACGACTATTCGAATATCACGGGGGTATGGTAGAGAAGAAGAATTTTATTATTCTACCTGTTGCAAATTCAGCCAATAATCGGTTAATTTGAAAGTTTGTTGCACCGATCTTAAAAATGTCTATGGCAAATGGGTAGTGGTTTCAGGCTTCTGAATCAAAAGGAAATTAGATAGCAAAATTTCAACACGGTATGACGGGGATGGTAGCACGAAAATTCACCCAAAACCAATTCACTGAAAACGACAATTTATTGAAAAGCAAATCGCCGAAATAACAATTAATTGACAACGACAGTTTATCGAAAACAAAAATTCATCAAAACCAACAATTCACTAAAAGCGACAATTCACCGTAAACGACAATTCACTGCAAAGGACAATTCACCGAAAAAACATTTCAACCGTTCAACATTTTTATAATTTACCGAAAGCGACTATTCCTTTATACAATCATCCGGTTGTTCCTTCAAAAGGCGAAATTTAACTAATTTGAAACAATAAATTCAAACAGAAAAAATAATTTTTATTATTAAAAATTAATCTCTTTACTGAAATTGTACTGAAAAACCGACACCTTAAATCCCGGAAAAAAAAAAATCCAAAAAATCCTGAAACAAATAATTCGCAAAATATTGAAACAAAGAATACTGTAACGGGAAATCTCGAAATTTAAAATAATTGAATTCCTTTACAACAGCTGAAATCTTGAAGTCTGAACTGAAATCTCCCCATTAGTGAATTTGGTTTCCCTTTTATAAGTGGCAACAAAGCCAATTCTATATACCCGCCATGTTTATAGATCTCTACCCCTTCGTCCCTGAAAATGAATTAAAAAGCCGAGAGAGATCGGAGGGTTATGCGGGAGGGAGTGCAGCAACGTAATCTACGTAAACTCATGTTCTGTTTATGCGAATTGCAATTTGAAAAACTATATCAAACTGCTTCTGGTGTTTTGAACGATATTTTTAGCCTTAGTCGAAAGATGAATTGTTTTTATGTGTTACAGTTCATAACCTATTATTTTAACCATTTTAAATTGTAATATTGTTAAAAATATTTTTAACTATTTTGAATTTCAAAGTTTTAAAGCTTTTGAATATTTTCGATAAATTGTCATTTTCGATGAATTTTCGTTCTCGTTGAATTGCCGTTTTCGGTTAATTGTTTTTCGGTGAATTGTGTTTTCGGTGAATTGTCTTTATCGGTGAATTATCGTTTTCGTTGAATTCTTTTTCAGTCAATTTTCGTTGAACTAATGCAAATTACTGGTACAAATAATTTATTGAATCATTCTGCCGCTTGCGCATTATGATTTAATACGAAATTATGTAATCTTTTAATTTTCCAGCACCGATCTCAGAAATGTCTACGCCAAATGTGTAGAAGTTTCAGACACCTGAAGCACTAGGAAATTAGACAGGAAAATGTCAATACGACATGATGGGCCAGGCCTACTGTCGAATTCTGTCGAATTTTAGTAGTTTTGGAATATTCCGTTTTGTCTGTGGTCAGGCTCATGAATTATTAATTAATTAAACAACTAAGTGTTGTTGAGAAGATACTCCAAAAATATTTATGTTGCAAAATTCCAAATTTACAGAAATTTATAATCCAGAAGAAAGAATTTCTGGAACTGGTGAGCTTGGGTGAGAGGGAACTCACCATCCATCTCGAGAGATTTCTGAATTTAATAAACACTGTCTTCAGTTACGCAACCATAAGTGCAATTTTTGAGTCTGGACCGTAGCCATCTTGAATTCTAGACCGACGTTTCGGATATCGTAGAACAACAACACAAAAAACTATGGGATCGTCATATAAGGTATAGATATTTTGTTCTCAATAGAGTACCCCTGCTTGCAATTCATTGCCGGTAGCCACGAGTAATAAACATCGATTATATCCTTCATTATCATCCAACGTGTCACACACTCCTCTTATTTTTCAGTTGCTTATGCAATACTTTTCAGGGAGAGTTGTGGGGGGAGGGGTAGGCAAAGTCCTAGATTTAGACCTTCTCTGCATATATTGCAAAACCAATTCAAAATCAGCGTTTGTTCTCCAGATTAGTGCGGCGGATAAGGCGGGCCTCTGTCTTGCAGCAAGCAACTACATCAACCAGTGGGATGAGTGGTGGGCCAACTACCTACTATCACAAAAAACTTCAAGATATGAACCTCACGCAAAGGCCTCGAATTAATTTATCGGATTCATCACTACAACGACCTCGGAAAATGTACACGAACTCTTCAGTCTAGGTCTTAATAGGCTTAATACGTTCTATGTTCCTATTTTTATAGCGTTCTCCATGTACATTTTCCGAGGTTGTTTGTTGTGATGAATCCAGAATCTTTCCAACCAAGCGGAAATCTACACATTGTACGTACTTGCACTCCAAGCTTAGATACTGTGATGATCAGAAGGAAGGAGAATTTTCAGTCGGTTGCGTCATACATGCAGATATGCACGATTAGACTTGGCACAAAAAAATTCAGTATCACGATTGACAATGCTCATGCGCCCACCGATGACAAAGCAGATAAAGTGAAAAATTTATTCGTTGCTGAGCTGGAAGACATCATCAGTAACATTCCGCACCATGATTCCAACTGGAAAAATAGAAACGAAATTGATCACGTCTCACACAGACTATTTCCGCGCCAGGAAAGATGAGACCAAATACCTCCGGAAAATTAAGCGCAAATATATGAGGACCTGAATCGAAAATATCAGCTTCCAAGTGGAAAACTCAAGAGACTGCTTTGTCAATGCCAGAAATCTTACTAAGGACTTCCATCCAAGATCCACAGCCATCAAAGACATGAATGGAGTCTTAAGGGCAAACGTGTCTGATGTTCTCTCAGTGTGGCTCCTACGTCCAAACTTTACTAAATCGGAACGATGAAGTAATCCTTATTCGAGTTATTAACCCATCGGGCAAGGAAGTACTTGTCGAGTATCACACAGTCGATAAAGTAAATGCACGTTAAAAAGTGGAAAGTTATCTTTCTGGGACCAGGAGGAGCATCCCAAGGAAACACCATATATTTAAGGTGCTTGCTAATGTTGTATACTTGCCCGAATCATTACCCTTGCCAGAAATATCATTGGCGACTATCAATGTAGTTTTCGCCCCAACCGATCAACCGCTGACCAATGTTTCACCTTGAGGATGATCCTGGAAAAATGTTGGGAACACAACATAACCATTCACTAGCTCTATATAGACTTTCAACATTCATACGACAGCTTCAACCGAGAAAACCTTTCTGCTGCGCTCATACGTCTCGGAATTCTAGAGAAGCTTGTCTCTCTGTAAGCTAACAAAATCTGACTCGCTATGTAGAATTTTAATGGAAGGGATGGTGTCTGATCGCTTCGAGTTAATATTAGGTGTGCGACAAGGAGATGTGCCCGCGCCTGTGCGGCTTAATATGACACTAATCCGATTTTCGATTTACCGTAAACCTTGGAACGGGCAACCATAACTTTGACAACGTGAACGACTTCAAATATCTCAGGTCAATTATTACATCAACAAATGATGTTCAGGCAGATACTAAAGCCCACATAGCAGCCAGACATCTAGTATTCTACGCGCAGTCAAGGTAGTTTCGATCGAAATATATTTCGCAGTTATGTAAGCTCGCACTTTACGAAGCACTTATAACACTTGTGCAAAGTTTTGGAAGATAAAGTTGGACCTTGACCACTAACGATTGCAGAATATTATCTACCTTTGAAAAGAAGGAAAGTCATTCGCTCCATTTATGGTCCAGTTGTGATGTTATCGGATTCGTTAAATTCAAATGATTTAGATGGCTGGGCCACGATGAACGATCTCCATCACTCCGAATGACAAGGAAAGTCTCCATCAATATCCAATTGGTGTACCGGAAAGACCTAGACTAGGCTGGCGCGACTACGTCGAACAAAACCCCCGAACTATAGGATGACGATTCTGGAGGGAGAGTGTGATGAACCGAGATAGTTGTAGGACCACCGTCGATAATACTTTGCGGCATCGAGCCACGTTCCCGTCACATATAGCAATTTGCTGTGTTGGAAGTTTCATTTCATTAAAAAAATATCCTTAGAAGGAAGAAAAACTTCTTTAACTATGGAAATATGGCGATACGATAGGAGTGACGTGCAATAATGTTATTTGCCATGCCAGCTGCATCAGCAGTTTCAATAACTGATACCTATACTGATGTTTTGATAAATTCGCCAATGTTTTATAAAAAAAATACCGAAATCAAAAATTTTTCCAAACCAAAAATAAAATATCACTAAATCAATCATGGAACCTTAACGATAATCACTACATAGCATTAACAATTTCATAAATTCATATACCGAAGACATTTCACTATCGTCAATGATCTCATCGTCAACTATTACGCTTATTTTGGTATTAAACAGAATTTGCATTCGTTCTGCAGGAGAAGCCATCATAATCGGAGCCCTATAAGGCGTTGGCCAAACGTACAGTAAAATCGTGTACTACATATCGGGAAATGCAACTCAGGGTTGTTCAGAAGTATCTTTTCAACATGTGCATTGATCGCTCGATTCTCTGATATGCAGCTGGTGGTAGATTTTGGTTTTTTTTTCAATAAGAGAGTTAGTTGGAGAATCATTAACGATGAGTATGTTGCATGCATTGTAGATATTACAATCTGAACTTTGTAGTTTTCAGGAGGGCGTGAAATAATATCTAATGCTTTTAACTGGAAAACATATTCAGCATCTTGACTAACTTGCAAAATCTTGAACAAGAGACCTTTTATCATTCAAAATTTACAAAGTTCGAAAATACTCCCCATAAAACTCTCCATAATACGAAATTCGGCGTTGATGCATGTTGTAGAATGGTCAAGGAAGACTAATGACCAACTGAAAAAATCTTGAACGCGAAACCATTTTATCATTAAAAATTGAGAAAATTCGAAAGTACACCCTAAATTTTGCATAAATCCATGTTGCGTAGAATGGTCTTTCTATTGGTTTTAAGCAAATATTTCCTCTCCACCCACAGAACTTCGAATAGTCACGGTTACATTGATGACCAACTGGCAAAATCTAAAACGCGGGATCATTCTAGCAATAAAAATGGGAAAATTAGAAATTACACAGTTTAAAACTTTTCAGGAGTGTGTCCATAAACTCTATATTGTAACCATATTGTTAACAATGACAGTTCCAAAATGTTCATAAACCTCCATTGTATCAACAGCCACGTGTTTATTGTTGTTCATGAATCCTACAATATTTACCCTCATTTTGATAAAAATCATTCTCAACTCTACTCGAGGCTGTCTTTCTGATAGATGATAGGCACCGACACAACCAATACAAATGTTCCTTTACATTCATCCGGTACATAAAGGGTGTTTTTTTAAGAGGTTGCCGATTTTTTTTTTGAATAAAACACATATAAAATTATGAAATGACCAAAATTTTTTTTTATTTGGTAGATAATTTTTTGGCATTTAACATTTAAACACAATTTCTGGCATATGGCTACCACGACTATTTTTCACAAATGTCATTCTGGAGGTCCAATTTTCCAGCACTTTTTCAAGCATTTGAGGGCGTATGTCAGCAATGACACGTTGAATATTGGTTTCCAAAGCGTCAATCGATTGAGGTTTATCCACATAAACCAATGACTTCACGTATCCCCACAAAAAGTAATCGAGTGGCGTCAAATCGCACGAACGCGGAGGCCAATTCACCGGACCATTTCTCGAAATAATGTTGTCGTTGAAAGTTTCTTTCAATAAGTCGATTGTTTCACGTGCTGTATGGCAAGTGGCACCATCTTGTTGAAACCACATTTCATTCATATCCATATCTTCAAGATTTGACAACAAAAACTCATTTAACATGGTTCTGTATCGATTTCCATTCACGGTAACGCGTCGTCCTTCCTCATTTTTAAAGAAATATGGACCGATGATCCCACCAGCCCATAGACCGCACCAAACAGTACATTTATCAGGATGCATTGGTAATTCTAGAACGGCGTGTGGATTATCTTTGCTCCAAATGCGACAATTTTGTTTGTTGACGTATCCATTTAACCAAAAATGCGCCTCATCACTGAAGAGAATTTTACGGTAAAAAAATGGATCTTCGTTCAATTGATTTAACGACCAATCACTGAATTCACGGCGCAAACGATGGTCGTGTGGCTTTAATTCTTGCACCAATTGAATTTTGTATGGCACCAAACCCAAATCTTTACGTAAAATTTTCCATAAAGTCGATGGACAAAGTCCAATTTGCTGAGCACGACGACGAATCGATAAATTGTCGTTTTCTTCGACACTGGCCTCAACGACAGCAATATTTTCTTCTGTACGAACTCTTCTCATTCTTGTCGGTGGCTTGGCATCCAAAAGAGTGAATGTAGACCGAAATTTGGTAATTACGTTCTTTATGGTGGTCTCTGACGGACGATTATGTGCACCATAAAATTCACGAAGTGCTCTATAAACATTTTTAATTGAACACTGATTTTGAAAATAAATTTCCACGATTTGAAAACGTTGTTCTGGAGTTAACCTATTCATAATGATTTGCCAAACAATACTGAGTAGAAATGCCACTTTGAGCTGTCAAAACAACTGTCATAAAATAAAACGACATCTATCGGAAAAACAAACCTCCTAAAAAAACACCCGTATTATTTTCATCGCCGGCGAAACGATGTTGCCGAACTGTTTTTTATGTATTTAAGCTGGTAACGCCCCAACGTCATGTGCCAAAAACATAAAAGATAAACAATTTTTATAATTTTGAAATTTTTATTATTCGAGTATGCTAACTTTTAGAATCCATTTTGTGTGATTATGTCGCTTGTGGTTGGTTTTTATCACCATTCGCTGACGCTCTCTTTTTATTAGCTACAGCGATATCGCGGCGATATTTTTGATTGATTCGTCGACGCTCGTCGTTGTCGCTCTTGTTCTGTTTCGAGTGTAATTGTCTGAAAGCTCATAAGGATTTCTATGATACTGTGATTGAGAAATTTTTTAGGCTGCTGCAAGACCATAAGTTTTTACCCGCATTCACAGTCTGAAATTAGTAACTAATAGTTTTTGGCGATTTCTTCGTCCTATTGAAAGTTTTGTCATTGGGTGTTTTTATTATCATTGAAAGCCTTGCGTACTTTTATTTATATTTATAACAATTATTCTATAAATGTTAAATTCTAATCCGGAAAGTGGCAAGTTAAATTTTTCAAACACTTTAAATGTCAAAACATTTATTTGTTTCAAATAATTTTTGTGTCCTACGATGGAGATCCCTGTATTACTCGAGCTGCAGAAACACGAAGATACCAAAGCGGGCCCGTTAAGAGTGACATCGCAAATCCCGAACGGGATATTCTGTAAAAATTTGTACAGTACCGAAGTTGGTCTAGTCTACAAACCAAACACAAAAAAATATAGAATGACAAATATTTGCCATAAAATAGACAAAAGGTTGCACATTTACTTTTTTTAAGCAACAGTTTTTCTATCTGTAGGGTGGTCGACTGCGGAATGAGAAGCGCAAAGATGAAAATATTTTTAGCAGTGGAATTTTAATTTGGATAAAATGAAGGATAAAAAATTGTTAATTTCCCCTCGCACTCGTGCAGTCGGTTTTATAGTTTTTTAATACGCAATCGATTCGCTCACGCGGATCCTATAATCGACGTGGTTATTTTCGATTTGTAACATGTTCGAATTCATTCAAGCATATCTATGCTTTACATCATTATTGTCGAGTCTGTGCAGAAATAGCAAAAGTGAAAGGTTTTCTTGATGACGAAATAAATGTTTCAAAATGTTATCCCTGATTTCATAAATCCTCATTTCGTATTGCGATACCACCTTCAACTTGTTTTATTGCGTGATAATGCAGCAACAGATGCAACTTGTTCGTAAGCTATTTTAACCTTAATTTTAGATTTATTGATTATTAAAATATTTATTATATATTTCACCATATTTTCTGGTCATTGGCACTTCATTCATATTTCTATTCTCAATATAAACAAATACATGAATGAAAAGCTCAAGGTTTTCTGTTTCTACAATTTATCGTATCAACTGCAAAGTATATGATATAATATATACCTTTGAACTTCAGAAATACTTCCTTCCCCACCTCCCAATATTTTAATTCAAAATATACGAAAAATATATTTAAAACACTTAACGTGGGCATTGAAAATCAATCAAGAATGAGACCGACCGATATAAACGTCGGTTGAAAAATTTTCCACTCCATTCATGGAATTTTATTTTATTGATTGTATATGGCTTACAGATTCATGGCCAAAAATTTTAATAATTTTATGATTTCAATTATTAGTTTTTGATTTGTGGGAAGCGGGAACCAAACACCGGATGCAATGGCATCTAGTATTATTGTAGGTACGTTGTTTCTATACGAGCATAAAGAAGGATATTTGGGATTTTATTCTGAGAGAACACATAAAATATCCAAGGTGTTTTTGATATTGGTGTTAATTAAAACACACATAAAATAAATTAGTGCTCCGATACGGTTTATTAAATTTAATATCACAGGTAAATTGCTCGATGAAGTGGATAGTCTTAGATAGTTTTATAATGCAGCATTTCTTAAACTAAGGATGGGTTGGACCAGAGGGCATAAGCAAAATATTCAAGGTATTCTTGTTGCGTCAGCCACTAACATTCGGATTCATCAAGTAAAGTTGAAATTTTAGACCTAGAAATAATCAAAAACCACTTTGAGATTGACCCAATTGGAAAACACGTAAGTTTAGGTGTTCAGTGCTCTCACACGTGATTTTATGAGGTATATACCTGACCAATGAGATCAAAGGAAATAGTAATTTTGTGGTAATTGTAAGGAATACTATTGTGTTCTAGCAGAAATCGTAACGTCTAAAACCGCCTTTCTTAATGTTTGCAAATGCATTAGAAACTATTTAAGGTTACGAATTAAATGCAATTCAACGAATTATGTAGGTTAGCGCTTTTATCAAGGTTTATGGTTAACATTCCGAATCATTATGAGCAGAACACAACTTGTTTGGCTGTATCCTCTTTACTCAAAACCAACTTCATCATTAAAATAAATGTACAGGTCCTAATAAGGCGGGACTTCTTAAATGCTGTTTTTGAACAGAGAGGCTAATATGTGTGTACGTGTTAGGAGTTGGATTACACCAATTATTGGAGCACACAAATTTTAACGGATACCTTTCCTAATACTAGTATACTATTAAAGTTAGCCGAAATTATCCAACCGAAAATATCGGGAAGGTAGATTGTTTCTAAGAACCGTATTTAGCCAATTGATCAGTGTCGATAATGCAGATGTAAATGATCATTTTAGACACCCGACAAATTTTGGTAATGCCGATTTGGCTGACCTACAACATCTCAAGCCAACCGACAAATGTCAAATTATCATCAAATATAATATAATCGCCGACACAAATCGGTAGAGAAGATTTGTATCAATAAATAGCCGAAACATTTATTGGTAATGCAGATTCAACTGAAATGATGCATATTAAAAACGTGAAATAGCTTAAACTTACCAAGGAAAAATAACAACACAAATTTAGTAGTAAGTTGATTAGATGCTGTATGAGATAGCGGAAATTTCCCGAAAATAAGAGATTTCGCTACTCGCCACAAGTGGCAGCACAATCACAAAAGAGAATTAATTTTGTTCGGAAATTTTTTATTCATTTTGTATCTCTTTGTTCACTAAATAAAACATCCCAGAGGAATGAAATATTAAGTGATCCTTAAAATGACAAATTGATTGCTCTCCGAAGTAATGGAACTCGGTAAATGAAATCTTGAAATTTAACGATGACGATGAAACTTGGATAGTAGATTAATACTACGGTATTTTAAAGTAAGTTTTGGACAAAATTCTAGGATCTGTTCATGCTGGACTAAACTTGGCCAGTTCATAACCAATACTTTAAAAAATTTAATTTTTTTAAATTTATTTATTTTCAGTTTTTGGTCAATATATCAGAAACTTTCTTCTTTCGTGTTGGTTACTAACACTTCCGGTTATTTTTCTAATAGCTTAGATCATACTGAGACTACAAGACAAATTTGGGGAAAATTTATGGATTAGAATTTTCACCATTTTATTTTTTTGTTTTCTTCAGCCATGTAATTTTAATAACAAAATAACTTCTCTTTTGTAATTGTGCTGCCACTTGTGGCGAGTAGCGTAATCTCTTATTTTCCGCTGTCACATTTCCACTATCTTATACAGCATGCTGATTAGTTTGATTGGGCGAGGTCTGGATTATGTTCATAAACTCTACATTGTTACAACTGTCGTTGACGCATGTGCTTAATAACTAATTTGTTATTTGTCAATTTTATGTAAAATATTAAAATGATTGTCCACATAAAAACGTTACGTAAAAACATATTAGAAATAGACTTTAAATTTATTTCAACGAAAAAATCGTCGTCGCCAGCGTATTGCATGATTTCGATGTTTAGTAATATGGCAGGCAATTTTGCTCGCCGCCTTTCTGTTTTGAGCTTTAGTAAAAATGATTTGTATGGAAATCAATGCAAATTTTCAAGGCTACTTTGGTATATTGGTTGTGTGAATGACTCCGTCCTTTCCTAATAGGTGTCGTTACTAGTAGTGCTTACGTGTAATATAAATTGGCGATATTGGTATGCTATAGTACTCGATGTCGGCTGTCAAACGCAGTATGCGACATTTGGTTGAAGTGTAAACAACTAGTATTTTTAACTCTTTGAAAATGTCGAATTTTATTCGACAAATACTTCGTTTGAAATACTGCTTAAAAGACAACAAATTCTTGCATCGAATAGTTACTGATGGAGATGAAAAATGGATTTATTATGACAATCCCAAACACAAAAAATCTTGAGTGAAGCTGGTTCATTGCAACCAAAGCAAAATATTCATTGCAATACGGATATGCTCTGTATCTGGTGAGATTAGAATGGTGTGGTACATTATGAACTACTGGAATCAGGTGAAACGACGACAACTAATACCTTTGAAGCGATCTATAGAGGAAAAACGACCAGAATGGGTTAATAGACACAACAAATTAATTTTTCAGCAAGACAATGCAAAACCACATGTTGCAAACCTTGTACAAAATTATTTAAAAGGACAGGACCGGGAAGTTCTACCCCACCCGCCGTATTCGCTTCAGGTCTCGCGCAGAGATCGAATTGGCTTAATGATTGGATCGCCTCCAAAGACCAGGATTTCTTCAGAGAGGGAATCCGTTAATCGCCTGAAAGATAGAGAGAAAAGTAGTAGCTGCAAATGGAGCATACTTTCAATAAATAATTCTTTCATTTTTTAAACAAGCAAATGTGTTTTATTTTAATAAAAAAAAGGGCGGAGTCATATTCACACATCCAATATATCAATATACATAGTGTTCCATTTTTTTATATGCATTTTCCGATCCGCATTCCATTTGCTTCCAGCACTTGTAGCCCACAACAATAAAAATAGTACTAAAATAGACAGATAGAAATTTGTTTACAGTAGCTGGCCCGAAAATCATCCTGAAAAGTATTTTAATAAAATTGCTTGAGTCCTCGCTTAATAAAAAAACCTCTCAGCTCGAAAAATAATAAAAAAAATTGAATCCATCCTTTTTCCAAAAATTTTCACTTCCATTCTTTAATTAAAAAACATTCTTGTATCGACCAATGTATCACACTCCACAGAGGTTTGCAGATATATCGGTATCTGCCATTTACTTGATAAAGTTGGGATAACATTGGGATAACGATCATATACAAGCCGTTTGCTATCCAATGGTTTCGACTGAGGGATTTATGAAAATGGCCATCAATATAACTCATCCGCAAGACCATTACCGTACCACGAGGATAAGATCATCAATCTAAGAAACACTTTTAAAATTGTATTCTTTCTTTAAAATTTCTCTTTTGTGATAGTACTACTGCTTGAGGCGAGTAATTTCTTAGTTTCCGTTGGTAAATGTCTGCTATCTTATACAGTATCGCTTTTATAGTCGTCTCGGATGTTACATTATATCTCAAGCACCCTAAGCCCTCTCCCAATGCAATAATTTCAGCTTGGAATACGCTGATCCGAAAGACGCAAAGAGCTATTTAAACTCAATGCACCACAGAACACCCCTACCCAACCGTATCATTCATCTTTAAATCATCCGTGAGAAGTTAACACCTTCAGGATCAGAATACCTTCATCACCCATTTCTCTATATTAGTTATATCAGTTCTAAACCTGTTCTCAACGGATGATACTATACAGAATAATTTAAACATCATCTCTGTTTCTTAAAATAGATTTGTGCCCATGCTTGTCCACTTCCAGAAGGCGTTAAGCCTGACAGGCAATTGAAGTAATTTGCTAATTTAAAATATACAAAAATGTGAGATGAAAGAGACTTGTCGGTGCTTGAGTGGGTATGTCTCTGAGTGTCTTACTAATGCACAGTTGTACGTTGTACTTTCATTTAACCAAAAAGTAATCCCAAAAAATTAAATGAGCCTAGTAATTAAAGTGCTATAGTGGCCTTTTACCAGTGTTAGGTTAATAACCAACCATCCAGACATCGTACCATTCCAGGTTCAGTAACTAGATTCCACCTTACAGTGTTACAATACAGGTTACCTGAGTGACTCGCTCTCATCCAGACTTGTGAGTACCAGAACACTTGTCAGAAAGGTTATCATGGAAAAGTCCATGCGTGGTTAATGAATTCCTCTATAAGGCAAAGAAAGCGTGGGCAGCAGTGTCCACAGATTTGCCCTTACAACACTCGTTTCGGCAGCACATTCGGCTCGATCGAGCATTTGATGTGAACTTTTTCATCTTTACATTGATAACTTTGCTCCGCCCCTCTCTCCATCTTAATTATAACCAGTTCATTTCTAGGAATGTGACTAAGTTCCAGGCTGCCCATGAATATGGCTCCGTGGCAACGCAAAGTAAGTGGTCTGTTGCACATCCACGTGTATGACTACCAAGTTCCACTAACTTTATTATTTGACTAACGAAGTTCGGGATTCTAATGATTCTTGAACCTTATGTAACCGCGAATTCAAAGTAGTTGGAAAGTGAGTTTTCAATCATTAGAAACCACCGAAGACGATTGCCTATTATCACAGTACAGCTTGAAGGCGTTGGTTCTGGGACTTCTAAGTTCGTATTTGTACTTTCTGAGGACTTGCTTGTAGGAGTCCCAGTTTTCAGCAGTTCCTTTATGATTTTTTTTCAAGAACGTCCTGCATTTTTGGCTGGTAGGAGACGTTCCGACCAACAAAGTCGAGGCTTACTCAGTGGTATACTAAGATGACACGAACCTACAATAACTTTATAATAAGCATCAGACAGTTTGTCTACTAGGCCATCCAGCTTTTGTATTGGTACGTGGGGTTTTGGAAATTATAAAGGGAGTGAATTCAATCAAATATATTAACCACTTTATATTCGAGATAAAATATTCCTCGGAACCCCATTTCTTTGTACTATCATTTAGAAAATCAGCGACCACCGTAATATCTAAAACTCATTGCCTATTGCTGGTTTCAAACGTTGGTTTACAGCCAATGTTACATACCCATAGGTTAGCACTAAAAATGAAATATAGCAATGATCCAGCTCTTCGTAGTTCCCAGGATAAAATCAGCCAGGATAAAATCAATAATGGGCGTTTCGCTAGTGAGCTTACATTGCAGCAAACCTAGAAGTAGATTATCTTTTGCAGACCTACCAATTTTTAAAATGAGCTTTTTGGTGATATAAATCAGCCAGATACCCAGTTATTTTGCTCTATGCTATTTGTGGTCTACTATTGAAAATAATTGGGGAATTTTGCAACAGACAACGACATACATTGTCAATTAGAGCAAAATTTATAGTTATAGCAAGCAACACTTTCCTGCAACAAATCGATACATTGGAATGTGTACAATTTAAACGCAGCCTTCGAAACAGATGCACGATTTTTTTTAAATTGTACATATGGCAATATTTTTTTTTAATTTGTCCCAACAAAAATCCCGTGTACATATTCAAATCCAATAAGAAATTTTAATACTGGACATAAATTGAGAGGAGCAAAAAAAATATTATAATAGAAAGAGATGGCAGCAATAGAAGTAGTTGAGAAATAATCTTTACAATACAAAATAAAATACATTAAGTAATTTATTTGGGTTGAATAAATTAAAATAAATTCTGGATATCACAGAGTTGGTCGGAAAATTCTACGATATGGAAATGTTAGCCTTAGGTTAACACAATCAAATGAGTCAAAAGCCATTTCGAAAAGGAGAGTAAGTGTAATTTTAATTTAAATAAATTCTCAAAAAAGGATAAATGTCCCATCCTATTGGAATATGGCTCTTAACTCATTTGATTATGTCAACCTAAGGATAATTTTCAGTACGACATAAAGAATTTTATTTTACGTTACTTGTAGCATCGAGACTACATAATCGTCGATGTAATCCACTTCGAGTATAGTAAAGGAACCCAGAAAATCACTGGCGTCATCAGTGACGTATTTAATGAGTTTTTCTGAATCAAGCGCTGCATTAAACAAAATAGAAATTTCAATTCTAATCGGAATCGAGATCATCAAGATGTATTTTGCCACAACCGTCAGGCTGAGTCGACTATTCGACGTTTGGCGACCAAGTTCAAATCAACCGGTTCGTGTGTAACCGAAACACAAGGACTGGAAACCCTGAGACAATTAATTTCTCGTCGAACTTAGCCTTTCTGCGACTTCAACTTGGCGAATTTTGTGTCTTTGATCTGCACCCATACAAAATCCAACTGACCCAGAAACTTAAGGTAAACGATCATAGACAATGCTGTGTGTTCGCTGATTAGGTTCTGCAGTTGGAATGTAACCCAAATTTCTGCAAAATTAATCTTCAGCGGAAACCCCATTTTTGGATGTATGGATTGTGATCATTCAAAATTGTGTCGGATTGGGACGATACCAAGACACTTTTCGTTGCGGATTTGGATCTGTCCGAATCATCGGTCCGTACTGCTACCAAAAGGAAACTGGCATTGCATAACCGCCAACGGCGAGCGCTATAGATTGATGAGATGCAACTTATTGTGGTCTAAACTGGATGATATAGATGCCGATGACATGTGGTTCGAACAGGATGGTGCTACGGGCCACACAGCGCATGCCACGATGGATATTCTGCACGCGAATAAAACGCAAACAATTGGTGCCCTCAAAGTCAAGAAAACGAACGCCATTCAGCAAATTCAGCCAGATTTACGTGATAGCGCCATCGAAAATTGAACCTCCCGAATAAGTGATACCAAGCAAAGCCGCGGCGGACATTTGAACGACGTTATGTTCCATACTTAACGCCATAAAATATTTTTTCAAATAGAAAAAGATTGAGTGGATATCTCACATGCAACTTGTTTTATTTACATTTAAAAATCGAGCGTCCTTATTGAAAGACTGTTTATTACACAAGTTCAAGCGACAATTTATTGCGTGGTGATGTTTTTGTTCATTAATGTACCGTGCCTCGAAGTAGTTTATTTGAAAGCTATATAGAATAAAAATTGACCTCGTGTATCGTTTTCGCACCGTTTTCGTGTATAAAGTTCAAATTTTTAACATAGGTTTTTGAATTTTTCGAATATTTTAAAATCGTAGTAACACAGCTAAGGTATACCATGCCGCAAGCAATATCCACATTTTCTTATCATTTCCGAGGAGTATGTCATTGCCATATAAAAACTTGAGTTCTAATTTTCCAAATGTGAGGTAGATAGAAGGCTCCGATATAAATCCATCAATAATTCATAGAATTTTGCTGATTGCTAGCAGAAACAATAACTTTCAACATTATCTACATTGTCGACGTCTTTTTCTTAATTGTCTACATAAATTCTCGACACAGAAAGAAGAATATTAATTATCTACGCGGTGTATGCAATACGGCACAACGCTGCTTCCCCGACAAATTTCAAAAAAATCGTATGGGGTAAGCGAGTTTTCTAAAGGTTCGAGCTTGCCTATTCCTAGCAATTGTAGGACATCAATTTTAGTTTTAATTGTAGTGGAATCCTTGATGAACATCTTAGACAAATTTCAAAACAATCATGTGGGTTAGACGATAGTACTAATGGTTCGAGCTGGCCTTTTGTAAACATTTATCGGAAAAGAATTTATTTCTTTTATTGAAGTAGAATCCTTAATAAACTTCTTATATTCTGCTAAAATAAAAAATTTAATTAATTTCCGACAAATGCTCGAAAGAATTAGCATTTCTACATATTTCATTTGAAAACGTTATATTAAATTTGACCAAACCTTTTACGTATATGAAGTTGGCCCTAAAAATATATATCAAGGTTTGCTCCGGATCTCAAAAATTTGATCTTTTAATTTTCAAACTCACATACCAATAATTGCTATAACTAACTTCAAAATAAAACACCTTCATGTTTCAACAAATGTATTTCAGCCCACATTGCCAAGACTAGCAGTAAAACTCATCCGTAAGGCCATCACCATGCGAAAAATACACATATCAAAAATGTGTATCTCTGTCACAGAGGTTTGCAAATATAACGGAATATGTTCTTTACTTGATAAAGCCAACAATAAAACTCATCCGCAATAAGGGTCATATACAAGCCATTTGCTATCCAATGATTTAACTGTGCGATATATGACGTAACGTAAATTTTATTTAATTAAAATTTCTTTAATTTATCTCATAATTAAAACAAAACTAGATGTGACCCTGCTTTTCCCTTTTGGCCAAACACAAGGTTTTATTCACTTATGATCTTTTCCGAATATTCATTTTCTCGGATGTGTGCGGTTGGTCTTGGAAAAAAACTGCGAAAAATGGTAAAACCCAATAGCTCCTCGAATACGACGGCAGGATCACGAAAAGCAAAACTGGAACTACTAAATTGAACAGAATCATGATAATCATTAAATTCATCATCAGTGTCATCGTAAGAATCCGAATCAGTTATATAAAACTTCTTCGAAAAACTTTCATCGTCGTTTTCGATTGGGTGTACGCTCTATAAAGTTCGTGTGAGTATACATACGTTTCCGAAAAATTTTGATCATACGCCCGCGTCATCTAACGGGATGCTATTTAAACGCTAATTTTTGGTATGCCGTCTTAAATTCTGATTGATTGGAAATTTTCGTAACATTGAGTATTTTATAGTAATCGTCCATAGTATTGCTGTAATGACGCTGCATGGCCCTTTCACCTCGGTTTCTCTGCCGATTTTTATAACTTTCAAATTAACCCTTAATACATTTAAAATTTAATTTATGTTTTCCAAAGAAAAAAAAATAAGAAAAAAACGGCCAATGATTTTGACTGTGCGAAATTTCCAAATTTGTATTTCAAAATCATTGAATTGCGAATTGATTGTCTATGACCACAAATAATAAAGGTTATCAGATAAGAAAATTAGAACAAAAAATTTTTTTTTATTTAAACTACTATCCATCCATGTAATGACTTGCAACTACAAAAAACTTTCAACAAAACTTTTGTAAATGTTATCGTAAGTAAAATGGTTCTGGACCTTGCTTAAATGTGTCACAAAAAAATTAAGTTTAAAGTTGTTTCTTTATTTTTATTACGGAATTAAATTCCTCGGCCTCAATACACTTGTGCCAACGTTTTTTCCAATCCTCGAAACAGTTGTTAAAGTCAATTTCCGGAATAGCCTCCAATCTTCAATTGACTCAAAACGGTTTCCCCGGAGCGGTCGTTTGAGTTTGCTGAACAGCCAGAAGTCACACGAAGCTAAATCAGGCGAATACGGTGGTTGCGGAACGATATGGGTGGAATTTTTGGCGAAAAAATTACGTAAAACCAATGCAGTATGAGATGGTGCATTCTCGTGGTGCAAAAACCAAGAGTTGTCGCCTCTTTTTACGAATTTCGCGCAAACGACGCATAACACTCAAATAGTATTCCTTGTTGACAGTTTGGCCGGTCGGAATTAATTCGGAGTGCATGACACCTCGATAATCGAAGAAAACTGTCAACATCACCTTGATTTTTGACTTGCTTTGACGTGGTTTTTTCGGCTTCGGCTCACCTTTGGCACGATATTCGGCCGACTGGTCGTCTGTTTCCGGGTCGTAAGCATAGATTCAAGACTCATCGCCAGTTATAATACGTTTCATAACATCCTGGTAGTCGGAAAGCATTGTTTCACAAACGACAACGCGACGCTGTTTTTCCAAAAAATTGAGTGATTTTGGCCCAAATGATCTTTCAAAATGGTTTTCACTGATCCTTCCGATATTTCAACGATGCCAGTAAGGTCTCTGACTGTTAATCGTCGATTCTCGAGCACCAATTCCTTGATTTTATTAAAGTGTTGATCATCAGTTGATGTTGATGGCCGTCCTAGACGTGGTTCGTCGTCAACACGTTCTCGACCCTCTTTGAACAATTTGTACCAATAAAAAACACTTGCTCGCGAAATACAATTATCACCGAATTCCTTTTGCAACATTCTGAACGTTTCGGCACCACAAAATTGATTCCGCACACAAAATTGAATGGAACTTCTTTGTTGAATAATTTCACTCACTGTAAAAATCGCCGAATGCACTTTTTGTACTTCCGAGTCTACTGATTATTTTGATGTGACATTTGGCACAGATGTCACTGACAGTTATACCAACATAAAAAAAAATATTTCGACGAATGATTTTCCGCGCGAAATTTAAATTAATATATGTAAATATGTTTATATATTTTTATGTTTGTACAAGGGTTTCGGAAACGGCTCTAACGAAAATAACTAAAATGAAGTTTTCGAGTATCAGAAATCAATTGCGATGGGTCTTGGTTTCAGGAAAATTCATCTAGGGAGTTCTCCAGTGGGACCCGGATCCCATTTTCTTTTTTCTTAGCTCAAACGACTTTCAAGAAAGTTTATGACGGAGATTTTTCGAGTACCAGGAATCGATTGCGACAGGTCCTGATTTCGGAAAAATTCGTTTAGAAACTCATCCGGTAGGGGCCCAGGTTCAGTTTTAAATATTTTTTTTTGGTTCACACGATTTTGATAAAAATATGTAAAATGAGAGAGGTTCAAATACAAAGAATTCTAGCGATCGGTCCTGATTTCGGGACAAAATCGATGAGAGTGACATCCAGTGGATCCCTGTGGATCTCTTTCTTTTTTTTCAATGGGTGCTAATTTTTGGAAAATCCATTGAGAGAGTGGTCCGATGAGGCCCAGTTTCGTTTTTTTTTCGGCTGGCACGATTTTCTAAAAATTCCTGATTTCGGGGAAAATTCATTTACTCAAATCCGGTATGGGCCGGGTTCTATTATGTTTTGTTGGCTCGCATTATTTTTAGATAAAAATTGGCAGGAATTGATTTTGATGAACGGTAATTTGCGCAAATTTAGTTTAGTGGGCTATTCGATGGGGCCCGGTTTTTTTTTAATTTTTTCGGCTTCAACAATTTTGATAAAAATTAGTGATAGTGGTTTTTTTAATGAATGGAATGAGGATTTTTAATGAACGTTTATGAGTTCTCCCATTGGGTCCCATTTTTTAAAATAAATTTAGCTTGAATAATTCCGATACAAATTTGTGAGGGGGGGGGGGGGGGGGGGGTGACGAGTTCGAGTACCAGAAATCGATTACGATGGGTTGCGTGCTGTTGTGTTAAGTTGATGTTGGATCTTGTTTAAGAATGTTGTGCGATCTTCCACTATGGTGCGTCATGTTGCACAATGTTGTAGAATGTTGCGTGATGTTGCTACATGTTGCGTGGTGTTGCACTATGTTGCATCAAGTTGCTTCGAGTTGGATTTTGCGTTAATTATATGTTGCGCCATGTTGTGCTACACACTACAATATTGATTTGCAACATTCACTATCTAATTAATGCTACGAGCTTGGTCTCTTTCACAAATGCATCCGCCTCAAATGATTTTGATGTAGTTTGGTGGGCCCGGGTTCCTTTCTTTCATTTTTTTTTATGGTCGAACGGTTTTCTTAAATAGCTGAGAGGACCATTCGAGACCATTTTTTAGATGTTTTTCGACTCGAACGATTCTCATAACAATTGCGGTTGATAAGGGTTTTCTAATTTGAGATTGCCAGGAATGGATTGCGATGAGTCCTGATTTTCAGACAATTTATTTAAGGTTTTTCGAGTCGAACAATTTTTATTAAAATGATCGAGGGGTTTTCGAGTGCTAAGAATCGATTATCATGAGTTTCAAATTCGGAAACATTTATTCAGATGGTTCTTCTCAGATGGGGTCCGAGTCCCCATTTAAAAAAAATGACTCGAAAATTAAAACAATTTAAAGAAGGGATTTTCAAGTGTCAGGAATCGACTGCCATGGTTCATGATACTGGAAATGTACAGGAGTGTTTCGGTTTAGCCGTTATGGCGCGTCTTGTTTTACAATAGAACTAAGTCATGTCTCAATTTATGGAGGTGAAACTCAGATTATATGATGAACATAGGAATCTAATATAAATGTTGGTTGTGTCTCTGGAAATTTGTCATTTTAAATTAATCTAAGCCATTTCTTAACTATACTGGGTTATCTAAATTTAAGGATTATGTATATTTAATAGAACTAAGCCGTTGCCTAACCAAGTTTGGTGTAACTTTTTTATAAACTTCTGGTAAGAAAGTTTATTTAATAATACACCTACATGAAGCCACTGATCTTTTCTGATTTCTACACGACATGATGTCCAATACCAAAAAAAAATTACAAACCCATACGTATGCTGTGATTGGCGATATATGATTCTGGGATGGACCATTTAATTTAAACTGTATATTTTAGATTTAAATGAATGGTTCCATGGAACCTAAAATGTCGTGAACAATTTCATTTGGTATTGATAAAAGACGATATTCACTATGCCTATGAAAAAATCTGAAGACGAACCGTATATGTTAGAATTGGCGGTATAGGAAAATATTTGTAAATGGACGAATCTTCTGTATGAATTAAATTCGTATTTAAATTGTTGGTTCCTAAGAACCTAAAATGTCGTCACCGATCTCTCATGATTTCCTTACAACAAGATGGTCGCTAAACTGGTGAAATTTGTGCTTATCATAGAAATATGATTTTCATAAACTTTCATTCATAAATCAAAGAAAACCAAACCAGCCCCTGAAAGATACTATTTAAAAAAACAGAGACATATTGTTCAATAATATTTGTGTTGAACAACAAATTAAACAATAAAAATAAAATGTTCTAAAATCCAAGGCATAAGCAATTCAGAAAGTATATTCTTGTCAGGTATGTTGATTGCCATCCGAAAAATATAGTGGCTGAATTTGTGCTAATCCAGAATTGACCCAATTCCATTGAACAACAACGACCGTTGAATGAACAATTTTCTGACAAAAAGTGTTCTAGAAACCAATGAAGTTGGCAATTCTGATTGCATATTCCTATCAGATATGTTCAGCACAAATCCGATCATCACAAATTCAGCCACTATATTTTTCGGATGGCAATCAACATAACTGATAGGAACATGCATTCAGAATTGCCAACTACATTGGTTTCTACGGTCGTTGTTGTTCAATGGAATTGGGCCAATTCTGGATTAGCACAAATTCAGCCACTATATTTTTGGGATGGCAATGAATATACCTGACAGGAATATACTTTCTGAATTGCTTATGACTTGGATTTTAGAACATTTTATTTCTATTGTTTAATTTGTTGTTCAACACAAATATTATTGAACGATATATCTCTGTATTTTGTTTTTTAATATAGTATCTTTCAGGGGCTGGTTAGGTTTTCTTTGATTTCTGAATGAAAGTTTATGAAAGTCATATTTCTATGATAAGCACAAATTTTACCAGTTTAGCGGCCTTTAGAAAGTTTTAAAATTAGGCTTAAATTTTTTCTAGAAATCGGGTTTTATTTATTCCGTCTTTCAGGCGAAATTTTAAATTTTATTTTCCCGTTTTTTCGGCTCCTGGACTAGCACTAATTTTTTCCCATGAGCACTAATTAGCACAAATTGGGCTTAATCGGTATGCAAAATTTCATTTAGAAATTCGAAAGTTTCCCTGCTGCAGTTACCCACGTACATTAGGGCAACGAAAAATAATACGAAACAACATAACTTATTTTGATCGATTTATTGTCGTGTTACTAGTGAGAAGCTTTTATCCGAGACAATTTTTATTTTTTTGTTACTTTAACGCGATGGATGTTGCTGATTGTACAAATGGGAGTTTAACTTAAATATTGAATTACATAACTTGTTGTTTTCATATCTGATTTAATATATTGTTTGTGATATAACCCGTATCCCCATCGCACGGGAATTACCTTGCAAAAGAATTGTACTGATGGCCTAATCAGCTGAATAACATATTCCATTATATCTGAAAACCTCATTTTCATATAACGCACTGTCTAAATCATTGGATAGCAAATGGCTTGTGTATGACCTTTATCCCCATCGTATGGAAGGCCATTATTCTTGCGGATGAGTTTAATAATAGCCTTATCAAGTAAATAACATATTCCGTTATATTTGCAAACCTCTGTAAACAGAGATACACATGTCCGAAGATGGCCTTTTTCATAAATAACTCATCGTAAGTCAATGGCCTTGTGGATGCTTTTTGTGCATGATCTTTATCCCCATCGTAAGGTTATGATCTGGCGGATGCGTTTTACTGCTAGTCTTATTAAGCATATGCCACGTTTGTGATATCTATAGGCCTATGTAGATTGAAATACGTTTGTCGATACGTTTTATTAAACTGAGTTTGAAAATTAGAAGATCAAACTATTGAGATCCGGAGCAAACTTTTATGTATATTTGTTCGGGATGGATTGTAATTTTCTCTTATTTTTCGGGCTGAAAGGTTTTTTTTAATTAAGCGAAGATGCAAATATTTATACTTAAACTTTTTTATTTTACATTACGTTGTTTCCTTTAACAGCTGGACTGTGTTTTGTGCTAACATTTTTTGATATGCACATTTTAATTCGTTAAATGTTCCACTTAATTTTTTTAGCAACTTATTATTGAACAGCCTGTCCAAAAGCAAGACGAGTCGCAAATCGAAAAATAGAGTTGAACTAACAAAACAGTGATTATTTTAAATTTAAGTGCACGTATCTATAGAGGCCAGGCTGGCTAAACCTTCCAATATGGATGGCCATCATCGTTTCTGTTAATTGAAATAACTAAACTCGCCCTTCCCGTACTATAACAGAGGTTTCCATATTTAAATCGATTTTGCAAATCATATATTAAGGTGCAATGTACCAAACAGCTAAAATGTTCCATCTACTCGTATACGCGTTACATAATGTTATTCTAAAACCAAAACACAAAACATAAATAAATAAAAATCTATTAATAAAATGTAAATATTTATACCAAAACTGACAGACTGAGTTGTTTTCATTTTTTGTAAATTTTCCAGCTCCTCAAATTCTAAACATTTTTTTGTGCTCAAATTCACCTATAAAAAGTTGCAGCCACTCCAAAAAAAAATAATAACATGAATCAGATCATTTCACACGATTTAAAAATCGACATACAGAGTGATTGGCGAATTTGATCGTTTTTCAAAGAATTTTTGCTTCTTTCGGTTTGTTTATAATCTGCGCACATTAAAATATTTATATGCAGGAGCCGCTTTACTAAAACGTAGTTCCGCTATAATACATATCCGCGCATCCCAATAATGGCTCAGTGGAAGTGTTCTGAGTTTTAAATTTTGTACATAATGTCAGATGTGTGCAATACACTATATCACAATATTGATAAACATCTACACATAAATAGCATTTTTGCGTCAGTCGAAATACCGCGCCTCTTATCAATCAAAACGTGGCAGCACATAATTTTTTTTAAAGAATACAACAACAACAAAAATGAACGAATGCGATCTACATTACGATGCATCAAATCAATTCTTGACAATTGCGAGCGTATCGAATTTCGTTTTGGACGGGTATACACATTATTGAGTGGCGCCCAAAAAATATTTAATAAAATTACTGCTAAATTTGTTCTTGAGCAAATATTTTTTTTTGGTAGATCGCTACTTTTGATATAATTAAGATTGTATATCGCGACGCAATATTTAACGGTTGGTATCTTACTGTACACGAATGTTTTGATTACATATGTGTCTATACACTTATGTTGGATACCGCGCAACTCTTGAATGAAAATGAAACGTAGTTAATTTTATTTCCACTTGTAGTTTTTTTCCATTCTTCTCAATAAAAATGTATACTTGTATACGTAATTGCCGTTTGCCGCGTTTGCCATCCCGCGCGCGCACCTAAGACGTAACAAAAAACTAAACCAAACCATAAAAATCTAATATTTAAAACATAGCATAAAAGAAAGTGCCTCAAGTTCTTTTTTTTTCATTCATCTTGGTTTTTGGTATTTTAATCTCGTTTTGTGCGGTCTCTAAATTAATTTGAACACATGAAATGCGCAATAAGCTTGCCGCCTGTCAAATAAACATTAATATTTTATATGCAATCTATAGCCCTATGCTTGGTCCTATATTTGTATTAGGCCCGGTCTTTACATCGTCGAGCAAAGGAATAGTTTGTGCTTTGTATGCCTGACGAAAATTCTGTTTTGTGAGTATTCCATAAATTCTATAAACTTGTGAATTTTCTGAAATTTGTAGAATGGTTAACTTCGGTCGGGCCAGGTTATTGAAATATTGTCAAAAATAATCTGCATACGAAATCATTTTTCAATTTATACTATTAAAGTTAGCAGAAAAATTCAAGCCGAAAGCAAAAAATCGATAATGCAGATAGTGTCTTCGCTATTCCAGCCGAAAATAAACAACATTGACAATGTTGATTGATTTCCTTCAGCCGAAAGATATTTCAATCTCTCATCTCTCTTCAGAAGAACTCAAATATAACAAAAAAAATGGTATGCCGTTTCTAACAATTAACAAAAATAAATATGTATTAGTAAGTACACTGTTAAAGTATTTCTTACAAGAGTTTTGAGTAAAATAAAAATAAAACTCATGAGAACAAAAATTGGTTACCTTATGATAATTAAATGAAGCACGTTACAACTATTTAAAATAAGATTAAATTAATCAATTTAAAAGAAACTAAAAAGATAAAAAACTTAATATCTGCTCAATAAAAATAAAATGTAAGAATACATAATTCGATCTAAATAAACAGAATATTTCTATAATAAATTTAGGACCTATGACCAACAAATCATAAAGTAAAACTTTCAATAGCCAATAACAAGAAATCGCAGAGTTTGTACCAAAATGCCACTATTATCGGATGATTGCTATAGGCTTAACCTTGCAAATGAAATAGGTTTGAATTCCAAATGGATTGGTCGATGTAAGATTTTTTCAAGTAAAACTCGTTCATTGAATTCAGCAACTATCAGCATGGTTTTCATCCCAACCGTTCAACTACTGACCAGTGCTGAACCATGAGAAGGATTTTGAAAAAATATTGGAAGATATAATCAAACATCAACTATAAAGACTTCCGGCAGGTATTGTATATCAATCGCGAGAACCTCCAGATAAACCCGATGCCAAGTACCAATCCTAACGCGTGACAAAGTGTTCCATCAACAACTAGGCGGAGGGAGGCGTAGAGGAAAACGCCGATTACGCTGATGTGACGACGTTGCACAAGACTACTATACTGCGTATAATAGGAAGTCGAAATTCATTCACGAGAAGTGAAAGCTAATCTATCGTAAAATCTATTGAAAATCTATATCAGATGTAATCAATTCTTCAGAAAATCAGTTCTATATGGTTTACTTCGGTCGGGCCAGGTTCTACATACCAAATCACTTTCCAATTTATACTATTAAAGTTAGCCGAAAGATTCCATCCGAAAGATAAAAATAATCGATAATGCAGATAGAGTCTTCGCTATTCCAGCCGAAAGTAAACAACATTGACTGTGTTGATTGATTTCCTTCAGTCGAAAGATATCAGAAGATTTTTTGACTCACTAAATAAATAAATATACAGATATTTGGAAGATTATTGCTGTAAAACATAAATTTTTCAAATAAAAACATTCCTTTAGCATTTTAAATAATTGTATTCTACGAGGCATTGTACTTATTGCATTTTGGGCTTTAGTGAGTAGGTAGGCGTCATTTTCCCAGACTTCCTTCATCGCTTCGATCAATTCTGATTTGGTGCGCGGGCACTTTTATGCTACTTTTTCTTTAAAAATAGCCCAGATATTTTCGATGGGATTCATATCTGGGCTATTCGCTGGCCAATCAAGGATTTGGATGCCGTTGGTCCTTAAATATTCGGTGACTTTTTCGTATTGGAACCTTTTCATGCATAAAAACGCCGTTCCGTTGAATTTTTCATTCATATTCGGTACCAGTTGTGCTTGCAGAAGAGTCCATTCGATGATATTGCTGACCAAACCATGCGTCTAGCTTGTTGTTTGACCTGCTGTTGGACATAGGAAGGTAAATATTATTCTCTTTTTGATCTACGAACGGTCCTGGACATTGGTAGTGTCAAAATCATCAAAGTCTCGTTGATAGCATAAAGTTGAAAAAGACATTTATTGAAAAGTGTAACTTTAAAATATTATTAAAAGAAGGACTTTTATTGATTGTAATATTTCCCAGTCCTCTCTAGATCACGTAAAATGTGCATGTGCCCATGTTTTTCTTTGTTCTATCATCCTAGAGTTTAACCTTTGCTTCTTGCGAGGTCGTCTTGCATATAGCCCATATGAAAAAGTCTACGTCTCGCTGTTCTCTCCGATATTTCCGCACTAACGTTACGCATTGTATTTCTCAAAGACTTGCTGGATAACGTTCGATCTACTTTAGTTTTCCGCAACAAAAATCTGTCCTGGCTCACTGTTGTTTTACGATGCTGACCATAGTTTCCTCTTCTTTTGACGAGTGATCGGCCCACTTCTGTTTTATGGGCTATTTGCGCATGCCTATACTGGTCTACTTCCAAAAACGTCAAAATGTTGGCTTTTGTTACAGCACTGATGTCCTTTGCTTTACCCATAGTGAATTTTACTAATATTACAAAAAGCACTTTAACTTTCACTTTTCAAAGTCACAAACGAGACTGAAATTCTTCAGTAAAATACTAATTCTTAAGACACTATTAATCTTTTTCTTCTATTGTTAACTTGGAGAATTAAAAAATTTTGGGACCTATACATCATGGTGTCGGGTGTTATTAAGACAACTTCCTATTACACGTACCGACTTCCAGCCCATGATGTATAGATCCTAAAACTTTTTAATTCAAGGTCAAATAGAAAAGAGATTTTGTATGTAGATTATATTTGACAAGATTTCAATAACATGGCTCGACCGAAGTTAACCATTCAACAAATTTCAGAAAATTGACATGTTTATAGAATTTATGGAATACTCATAAAACAGATTTTTCGTTAGGCATACGGTGCACTAACAATTCCTGTGGTCGACGATGGCAAGACCGGGCGTCGTACAAACATATTACCTCTAATATTCGTTTAGTAAATCGTTCAAATTGTCCTGGATTAAGCAAAAATGTTGCCAATGTTACTTTAGTTCATAAATCCACTTTTCGGCGCTGTTATAGACCTTATAAGAAACGAAATACACCTTATAGATCTTGAAGAATCCCCACAAAGTTATACCTGAAACATTTTAATACTTCAAACTGTCATATGGTGCTGTAAACAGTTAAAGTTCAAAGGTTCAAACAATAATTCTGTTATCAGCGGAACAGTTCATAATCAACGAAATTGTCGATGGTAGCAAATTATTAATTTTTTAATTTTTTATAGAATATATGTTCATTCGTGTTGAAAAATACCAAACTGTATACTGTTAAAGTTAGCCGACTCGCTCCAGCCGAAACATGTCGATAATGCAGATTCGATCGCAACAACTAAAGTAATCCGCCGAAAAATGTCGGTAATGCATATTCGGTTGTAACTAGTATTGCCAGTCGAAAAATGACGATAATGCAGATTAGACCAATACGGATTATCCGCTAGTAAAAGTCGGTAAGAATGATTCGTATTCATAGCCAGCCTAAAAATGTCGTTAAATCAGATAAATACATTTGGTGTTAAACAGTAATTTCTTCTTTAATCCAAAATGTTTACTTCGTTGCATTAAATGCATTAAAACTATAATACAAAACTATTTTACCACTAAGACAACTCGAAGAAATATATGAAGCAAAACCTCAAAGATTTCAGGTCAATTTTCATGTTGGGAATCCGGGAAAACTCGATTGAATATATCGCACACACACAATTTGAAAATTTCTAAAAATTGGCGGTTTAAAGTGTCATGGCTGGGAATAGATTCAAATGAAAGGTCGTAATGATGCTTATACCTGGAAAAAATGGCAGGTCAATTTTCTTGTTGAGAAACGATGTGCGATATATTCAATCGAGTTTTCCCGGACTCCCAACATGAAAATTGACCTGCAAGATTTTCCAGGTATGAGCATTATTTAGACCTATCATTTGAATCTATTTCCAGCCATGACACTTTAAATGCAACAAATGCCAGGCATTTAATCATACCCAAAGATATTGCGACCGGGATCCAAGATGTGTAAAATGCTCAGGTAATCATTTTACCCAGGCATGTACAATAGGGAGAGATGTGCCAGCCAAGTGTACAAATTGTAAGGGCCAACATCCGGCTAATTATCGAGGCTGTGAGGTTGTTAAACAACTACAAAAATTAATAGATACTACTGTGAGCAAAAAGTAGTAAGACTTTTTAATTTAAATTTCGCGCGAAACACCATTCGTCGAAATATTTTTTTTTCTATGTTGGTATGACTGTCAGTGACATCGGTGCTAAATGTCACATTAAAATAATCAATAGACTCTGAAGTACAAAAAGTGCATTCGGCTATTTTTACAATGAGTGAAATTATTCAACAAAGAAGTTCCATTAAATTTTGTGTGCGGAATCAATTTTGTGGTGCCGAAACGTTCAGAATGTTGCAAAAGACCTTCGGTGATAATTGTATGTCACGAGCAAGTGTTCTTTATTGGTACAAATTGTTCAAAGAGGGTCGAGAACGTGTTGACGGCGAACCACGTCTAGGACGGCCATCAACATCAGCTAATGATCAACACGTTAATAAAACTGGCCGGCCAAACTGTCAACAAGGAATACTATTTGAGTGTTATGCATCGTTTGTGCGAAACTATTCGTAAAAAGAGGCCGGAATTATGGGTCGACAACTCTTGGTTTTTGCACCACGAGAATGCACCTTCTCATAATGCATTGGTTTCACGTGATTTTTACGTCAAAAATTCCATCCATATCGTTCCGCAACCACCGTATTCGCCTGATTTAGCTCCGTGTGACTTCTGGCTGTTCAGCAAACTCAAACGACCGCTCCGGGGAAACCGTTTTGAGTCAATTGAAGACATTAAACATGAATCGCTACGCGCTTTGGAGGCTATTCCGGAAATTGACCTTAACAACTGTTTCGAGGATTCGAAAAAACGTTGGCACAAGTGTATTGAGGCCGGGGGGAGGGGATTACTTTAAGGGGGACGAAATAGATTTGGAGAAATAAGTAAAGAATTTAAAATTATGAACAAAGCCTTACTTTTTTGGCTCACCGTATTAAAACAAGAAATCAACCGCAAAATCACGAAAATCGAATGGTTCAAATATCAAATCAAATGGATCAAAACCCACAACCAAGCAACACAGGGCAAAGAAGATGTTTTGCGTAGGTAGTGAAAGGTTTGAGTTCAACCAAACATATGGGCTCTGAAAGTAACCAAATTATTGAAAACATTATGAACGGCATTGCAGCTATTGCAAAGCTTCTAGATGACCAAAGTAATCTGAGCAACATGATACTTGATCAACTGAAGAAAATGCAACTCCCTCAACGCAATCCAACATAAAGTGTTAAGTAAGAACACAACTTTCAAAATAGCAATCTGGAATGCGAATGGCATTATATGCAACATATTCCAGAACTAGAAATATTTTTAAATTCAGAAAAAATCGACATTTTCTTAATATCTGAAAGCCGTCTAGTTAAATTTTCGTTTGTTAAAATACGGGGTTATAACTTATATCACTCCATTCATCCAGCGGAAAGAGCAAGAGGTGGTTCGGCATTACTAATAAAATAAAATATAAAACACCTTTTAGAATCAAATATCGAGGAAGAAACAATGCAAGTCACTACTGTAAGGATCCAAATTAAACACAGACTGCTTACTGTCTCTACAATATATTGTCCTCCCTGGCATAACTTGAAAAGGGAGACCTACCTTAAACTATTTAAATCGCTTGGACGTGATTTTATTATTGGAGGTGACTTTAATGCGAATTGCTTCAAGCAAGGCAGACATCAAAATGTGAATTTTACTCTGGTGGTTCCCCAACATGACGAAACGAAGCTACCTGACCTAATAGACTTTTATGTAGCAAGAGGTATATCCCAGAACTACATTCACATTGAAGACAGAAATTCTCTAGTATCGGATCATTTCCCGGTTATCATGACAGTCAGTGAAATGGTTATTCAAATGGAGAGTGCACCCAGATTAACAAATTCAAAAACAACCCGAGATCTCTTTCGTGAAGTATTGGAGGAAAAAATCAATCTTCAGGTACCGACAAGAAATCCTCACCAGTTGGAAGATGAATTAGAACAACTTAATGAAACAATTCACTATGCTGCTTTGGCAAGTACCCCCATTATACAAAATAAGAAGAAGCTTAACATATCCTACCCAAAGGAAGTTAGAGAGTTGGTAAGACAAAAACGACGGACACGTAAAACCTGGCAAATAACTAGAACACCGGAGAACAAAACAATTCTTAACAATTTAAGTAACAATCTCAAATCTCTTCTTAAAGAAGTTAAAAATGTATCAATCAACAGATATCTAGCTAGCCTAACCGATGAAAAAAATTCTAATTAATCTCTGTGGAAGGCGACAAAGGGACTCAAAAGACCCAAAATGCAAGTGCCTCCACTTAAAAAGGAGGATGGAACCTGGGCAAGAGGTCCTAAAGAGAAGGCTGATCTGTTTACGGAGTATCTCGAGGATATCTTCCAACCACTACCAACCAAAAGTAGTACTTGCCAAATAATCAATGCTCTACTTCGTAAGCTATTACACATAATCAATGCAAGATTTCGGTTAAAATATGTTCCGTGGCAATGGAAAGTAGCAGAAGTAATCATGATAGCAAAACCTGATAAACCACCTAACGATAAATAATCATACAGGCCAATTTCATTGCTGCCAATTATGTCAAAACTCTTTGAAAAATTATTACTAAAAAGACTTAAACCAATAATTGAGGATCGACAACTAATTCCTCCACATCACTTTGGATTCAGGGAAAAGCACTCCACAATTGAACAGGTGCATAGAATCACCAACGTTATTGAAAGAACGTTAGAACGTAAAAAACTATGCTCCAGTATATTTCTGAACGTCTCCCAAGCATTCGATAAAGTTTGGCACAGTGGACTGGAATTCAAGCTGCGCAGAGATCTGCCGAGGCAATTCTATGCCATACTAAGATCTAATTTATCCAATAGACATTTTGTGTGAAATATGAGGATGAATACTCCGAACTAAAGAAAATCTCTGCCGGTATCCCACAGGGGAGTGTCTTAGGACCAATCATGTATTTATTATATACAAGGGATATTTCAACAACAGATGACACTGCAATTATGGCCATTGGAGGTAATGTCGCTGATGCAACGAGCGAACTCCAGAAGATTACCGATGGGATTTGTAACAGTACTAAGCGCTGGAGAAGCAAGCTTAATGAGACGAAATCCACGCATATTAACTTTACATATCAAAAGGCTTCCCGATAGAAATTGACTCACGACCGTTGCCATATGCAAACAAAGCTAAATATCTTGACATGACACTCGATGCGTGCGAAGTGGAGAAAGCATGTCAAAAAGGAAAAAGAAGAACTTAAAATTAAGTTCAGAAAAATATATTGGCTCATAGGTAGGCTCAGAGCTTACAATACATAACACGCTGCTGCTATATCTGCAAATACTGGTATGCAACTCTGGGGATGTACTAAGCAAACAAACGCCAAAATGATACAGATGTTTCAAAACAAGATCCTCCGATGCTTCGTAAATGCTCCGTGGTACACAAGAAATGAAGACTTTCACAGGGACTTACAGATGGAATACATCAAAGATGAACTAAAAAAGCACGCCGCAAAACACGAAATAAGGCTCCAGGAACATGGAAACCTCTATATTCGCCATATGATAGATAACCCTGTCGTTGAAAGAAGACTTCAAAGAACGAGGTCACTTGAACTAGTAAACATACCAAATTAAATTAGTATTTTAAGTAGGTTTAATTAATTTTGGGACTAGCCATTGGGTTTCACCCCAACAAAACAGAATTGCTAGAAGCAAAAAAAGAACTATCAGCATGGTTTTCATCCCAACCGATCAACTGACCAGTGCTTAACCATGAGAAGGATTTTGAAAAAATGTTGGGAGTACAATATAATCGTACATCAACTATATAGACTTCCGACAGGCGTAGTATCAATCGCGGGAACCTCCGGATAAACTAGCTTCGTTGTGTAAATTAACAAAGTCTGGGTCTCTAATGACTGAAGAATGCTGGTCTTTCGTTTCATCTCTAATCAAATTAAAATTACGCACGTCAAATATGATTCGCATGAAATACGAGGTAAAATTCTCGGAGGATCCAACCCTAACGCGCGACAAAGTGTTCCATCAATAACTAGCCGGAGGGCGGCATAGAGGAAGACCCCGATTGCGCTGATGTGACGACGTTGCACTAGACTACTATGCTGCGCATAATAGGAAGTCGAAATTCATGCACGAGATGTGAAAGCTAATCTATCGTAAAATCTATCGAAAATCTATCGTAACCCATTCTTCAGAAAATCAGTTATATATTCTAAGAAGAAGAAGAAATGTTAAACTTATAAGAATTATCTAATAAAAGTGGCATTTTGGTACAAATCCTGCGTTGTTCTGTTATTGGCCGATTAAACGTTACCACTAAAAAACGTCTATGAATGAGTTTGTCAATTGGTTTGGAAAGTCAGCAACGTCATTTTAAAGGTTAAGTCTATAGGTGTCACCCGTATATAACAAAATTTGGGAACAAACTCAACCATGTCTTGTTATTGGCAATTAAAAGTATTCCACTCAGACTCCACGAGTGCACATAATAAGTCGAAAAACCTATCGTGACCAATCCGTTTTTAAATCAAACCATTTTTATTTGCAAGGTTAGGTCTATAGAAATCAACAAGTGTCTCATGGAAACATGTTACGAAAATCACACTACATACAAAAAACAATCTCACCAAAACAATCACCAATCAGCTTTTGGATTTGGGTGACGAGAAATTTTCGGTTCATCCCATAACCGTGAGAGAATAGGAGCAAGCGAAGAGTGGGCCCGTATTATCTGTGCAGTAAAATCTGAAGAAATTTGTTTACTGTGTCTGAAGAAAGAACTCAAATGCCATAAAGAAACAAAATTTTAATTTTGCTATAAAAGAAAACGAAGCTGACAAGGTTTTCCAGAAGCTGAAGAATGTGACCCCGAAATTAGATAAGTTCGACATTGCAAGATTTGCGCGAAATGCAAGATACTCGGACACTAGATAAATTGTCTTGTAGGCTAACATTACACGGGAGAGCGTCAATATTGATACTCCTTGAAGCTTAGTCTAAAAATCGAGAAAAAGTTGATTTTATAATTACAGAATTTGTAATAAAAATATTTTGTTCTCAATTACAAGGATTTTCAGCACTAAACGTGTGCGAGGAGCAAGCAGTTAACGCTTCAAGGATCCTGCTTGGTAAAGTTTTGACAAATTTTGAGATTGCTGAATCGGAACGATTTTGGTATACGTAAATATGAATCGAAAATTGTTCCAACGAGTGTTTCGCAATTGGCACTACAAAGCACTTGCCAGTCACGTTAGAAGCCGTGCAGTGCAAAAAATTAAAACAAAAGTTTCGTCGCTCATCGAAATGGTTTGATGTCGATCATAAAAGCAGCTAAGCGAATCAGAAGACAAAAAAAAGATAGCTCGGCGAGATGAACTAACTACAATCAAATGCAGCGTATTTTGGTACAAAATGAGATTTATTGGTTACCAATCAATACTTGAGATCGCAGTTCGAACTTTAATCAAACCAAGATAGAATGTGTGTAAACTATACAATCCTGCACGAACCGAAAATTTAGCAACAATTTAACCAGCATCATGAAGCAAGGTGAGGAAATGACCAAAACTACCATATAAACGGGTGTTTTTTTAGGAGGTTTGTTTTTCCGATAGATGTCGTTTTATTTTATGACAGTTGTTTTGACAGCTCAAAGTGGCATTTCTACTCAGTATTGTTTGGCAAATCATTATGAATAGGTTAACTCCAGAACAACGTTTTCAAATCGTGGAAATTTATTTTCAAAATCAGTGTTCAATTAAAAATGTTTATAGAGCACTTCGTGAATTTTATGGTGCACATAATCGTCCGTCAGAGACCACCATAAAGAACGTAATTACCAAATTTCGGTCTACATTCACTCTTTTGGATGCCAAGCCACCGACAAGAATGAGAAGAGTTCGTACAGAAGAAAATATTGCTGTCGTTGAGGCCAGTGTCGAAGAAAACGACAATTTATCGATTCGTCGTCGTGCTCAGCAAATTGGACTTTGTCCATCGACTTTATGGAAAATTTTACGTAAAGATTTGGGTTTGGTGCCATACAAAATTCAATTGGTGCAAGAATTAAAGCCACACGACCATCGTTTGCGCCGTGAATTCAGTGATTGGTCGTTAAATCAATTGAACGAAGATCCATTTTTTTACCGTAAAATTCTCTTCAGTGATGAGGCGCATTTTTGGTTAAATGGATACGTCAACAAACAAAATTGTCGCATTTGGAGCAAAGATAATCCACACGCCGTTCTAGAATTACCAATGCATCCTGATAAATGTACTGTTTGGTGCGGTCTATGGGCTGGTGGGATCATCGGTCCATATTTCTTTAAAAATGAGGAAGGACGACGCGTTACCGTGAATGGAAATCGATACAGAACCATGTTAAATGAGTTTTTGTTGTCAAATCTTGAAGATATGGATATGAATGAAATGTGGTTTCAACAAGATGGTGCCACTTGCCATACAGCACGTGAAACAATCGACTTATTGAAAGAAACTTTCAACGACAACATTATTTCGAGAAATGGTCCGGTGAATTGGCCTCCGCGTTCGTGCGATTTGACGCCACTCGATTACTTTTTGTGGGGATACGTGAAGTCATTGGTTTATGTGGATAAACCTCAATCGATTGACGCTTTGGAAACCAATATTCAACGTGTCATTGCTGACATACGCCCTCAAATGCTTGAAAAAGTGCTGGAAAATTGGACCTCCAGAATGACATTTGTGAAAAGTAGTCGTGGTAGCCATATGCCAGAAATTGTGTTTAAATGTTAAATGCCAAAAAATTATTTACCAAATAAAAAAAAATTTTGGTCATTTCATAATTTTATATGTGTTTTATTCAAAAAAAAAATCGGCAACCTCTTAAAAAAACACCCTTTACAAGCCAGAAATAAAGTGACTTGTGAATCAGAAAAAAAATCAGTTAATTTCTTAGATGGCAGATTAGAAACGGAAATACTCCCTAAACTGGACGCAGAGCTGAAAGTGAGCATTGTGATAACTTCGCAGGAAATTTTGTACCGAAAATTCGATTAAAACTATATGGGTTAAGTATCCCTCTTTATGCTACCTTTAATGGCAATACTATTGACATCGGATATTTTCATTCTGCTTTAGAATGCGATCGATATGTTTACTGAAACATACACAGTTTGAATAGCAATTGGTATTAAGTTGATAAACAATGAATGTTTAGCGTTTCAAACTGGATTATAAAACTGGTATTACCACAAATTTCGTAAGAATTGCAAACACGATTGCGCTAGGCGTATGCCAATATTTTAATAATATGTAACCAAGAACCGATAAGTATAATAATGATCTACCTTATCTTAAAGGTAGATGTTCAATTTTTCGGAAATATTCGTTATCGTAATCTTAAATTTTTATAGTCACTTGGTTGTAAAATGACTATTTAATCAATCTTATCAATGGAATTACGTAATTTTATAGGTCATCCAGTTTATTAGATAAATAATGCCATTAAAGTTACAACAATAAACAATAAAATTATCGCTGGTCTATTAATAACTGATAAACTACAAAAAAAATTGTACCGTAGTGACATCTACCATATTGTAAAATAATTAAGAATATCGAAGAAAACGTAATCGATTAATCAGTTATTTTTTGCCACTCGAGACACATTGCGATTTTTCACCAACTTTAATTGCCATCTATTGGCTAACACTTAGAACTAACAATAATCTCAATTATTTCAGATGTTGTAACTGATTATGGTTGTTAGAAAACAAAACTTTAAAAAATAAAAGTAAAAAGTTTTCCAAAGCAAAAAATATTGAAAAGTTGACTCACCGTATGTGTCGTAAAAGATGAAAACAAACCACAAATGAATTAATTAAGTGGTAAACTACTATACATATACACACACACACAAGCACAGATATGTCTCTTTATGTTTCTCTAACACTATTAACAAAATTATAAATATTTTTTTTAAGAATTTTACCAAGTTTCGTTTGAACGTCTTTTGTATATAACCACAGAGTGGAAGCACACAGTAACACTCGAATTCGTCAGATTTTTTGGTATGTTTAACCGTCAAATGGTGATCATAAACTAAAGAAAGCCACACTCGAAACCCATTTAAAGTTTTGTAAATGTTTTGTTCTTTCTTTGATTTTGCTTTGTTTTTGTTATTCACGTAACGTGGAAAGCAATAAAGAAAATTGTATAAATACTCGTAGATTATCAATAGAAACGAGAAATCATGAATGAAAGGTTTTTGGGCAGAAAAACGTTTAAAATATAGTTTGAATGAATCGGTAGTAGTGTAAGTTGACTTTACGATAATACGTTTTACGTTTTATAATTTATTTACTTTGTTTTGGGTAGAGGAAACCGTGGCCCGCGCATTTTGTAAAGTGTGCACTAGGTCAGTATCTCGTAACGATTTACATAATTTATTGAGAAGGTGCGCACTCTCTCTTTCTTTCTTTCTTGCTGAATGGGAAGCAAATTATTAAAATTATCAGCGATCATCCAACTAAAAATGTTGCATCTGGGTAGTATACGGTATAAAAGCGTGTAGATAAAAGCGTAGCTTTAAACATAATAAATTTACACTCGGGTAAATTATTACGTCTGATGCAGAATGAATTGATTTACTCGCTCAATTAATTTCACATTGCTTTTACTGAAGTAATTTAGTTCCGCCAAAATTATAAAAATATAACTGTACGCCACCCTGGCTTATATAGATTTATTAAAGGACTTTTATCAAATGAGCTACCACTAACAAAAATCATGTAGTTCAGCTTATTTTTTCACATCAGCACACACTTGAGAAAAAGACAAAATTCTTTTAGTTTAGTAATCAGAATCGATTATTATGGTTGAACGTTTGATTATGTAGTAGTCAGTTACCAGTCATTGAACTAAAGATTTTAGTTATGCTTAAAATCACCAATTTTAAAGATATTAAAAGATATCTGACCGTAATTTTTCAAATATCTTAGATGTTTGAAACTCTCAAATATGACGCAGATTAACATAAAGATTCACATAAAGTCGCCTTTAGCGCGATTTAAAGGGTTTAATATCAAAATGAAATCTTTTAAACGAGTAATAAACGAGTATTTTTTAAGAGAAGAATCACTGAATGTTTATTTCATTGTAAGGAGGAAGGTATGCCATTCGGCTACGCTTGCAGCACCATATCCTTTTCATGAAATTTTTCATAACCAATTCGCACATTCGCGGCTGTTTGTTCTCGATAACTTCATGAATTCCATCTTTAAGGTCTTGAATCGATTGTGGAGCAGTGGCTCCAAATAAAAAAGTCTAAAGGTGTTAAATCACAAGATCTCTGATCACCTCTTCGAGAAAGAGGAACGAATGTTTCGTTGCTTGTGTGGCACGTAGCGCCGTCTTGCTGAAAATAAACGTCGTCCACATTAATATCTTCCAATTTCTGCTTTAAAAAATCATTAATCATAGCTCGGTAGCGCAATCTATTCACCAACAGTTGCACCAGCCTCATTTTCCAATAAGTAAGATCCAATACACCGCCAGCCCAAAAACCGCACCAAACAGTGACACATTGAGGATGGAGAGGCTTTTCAACAATCATTCTTGGATTTTCTGAGCCCCAAATGCGGCAATTCTGCTTATGAAAATCCGGATCATTTTGATGCATTTGAAGGACCCAATCAGCGAATATACGACGTTTATGGTGATCGACCGGCTTGAGTTCTTGTGTTAACTGGATTTTAAAACCCTTAAGACCTAAGTCTTTATGCAAAATACGGTGTAATGGTCGTTTGTGGAATGTCTAATTCCAAAGATCGACGAGGAACCGACAATCCTGGGTTTTCGTCAACACTTCGGGCTACAGAAGCAATATTCTCAGTTGTTCTTGAGCGAAACACACGATTTCGATTCTTCACATCACTAACTTGTCCCAACAGCTCAAATTTTTCCACCAGTCTCACTATTGCCGGCCGAAAAAGTGCTTCACGACGACCCAAAAGTGTTTTAGTTTTGCGAACTGTGACTGCAAAATTTTTATTTTACAACCATTTTTGTAGTAAATTTTAACAATTTCAATGCGTTGTTGAAGCGTGTATCGTACCATTTTTAGTAATGGCGTAGTTTTTACAAACAAACACAAAATTGACAGCTGCCCAAATAGCTGGCTAGTCAAAATGAAACCTCTTATTGGAAAACCCTATACAATTATGACGAATAGATATCCTATACCTAATCATAACTAACACAATTAAATAAAATAACAAATCGTATCTAAAGCAAGCGTGTGTGTTGCATTCAAATCATAAAAAGGAATAATCGACTGCGGTGTTACTTTGGAAAATATTATTCCTATTCGAATAGGAATGAGATTTCTGTCCAAAGTAAGAACCAAGTGATTTTTGTTTACTTTTATCGGTTGGTACAAAAATTAAATAAAATCAAACAAAGTATGCGATTTATTTTTATGTCATAACAAATAATTGTAAATATTTCAGTTTTGTGAATTTAGGGTATCGCTGAGGTCCGTTTTTGTATTGTTTAGTTCATTCATTAACACATTCCAGTTAACTTTTCTTGTCAAGATGCCAACCCATAAAATTATAATTTTCGCAAAAAGTTGCTCTAGTGGTCAATAGGGTAACTTTAGGATAACGCAGAATAATAGTATTCCAATTCCCACAAAAACATGGAATAAAACCATTCTGTGGCACTATTCTGGCTTTCCCTGGGAATTGGGAATTGGGAAAAATATTTGCATAGCATTTTTGTCTAAATTATATTTTTTTGGCCTACTGTTGGAATTAGTTTGGTGTAAATGTTTTTGAAACTAAGTTGATTGGGAAATATTTGCTCCACAAAAGTTTTGTAGGGAAAAATAATTCCCAATATATCTTTGTTTCAAAAACATTTACACCAAACTAATTCCAACAGTAGGCCAAAAAAATATAATTTAGACAAAAATGCTATGCAAATATTTTTCCCAATTCCCAATTCCCAGGGAAAGCCAGAATAGTGCCACTGGTCTGGTATTGTTGTGCCAAAGTAGTCAAAGTAAGACAAATAACGAGTTAGGCGACTGTCACTTTCTATGATAAACTAGTCCTTTCCTAGCATTACCTTTAATTTTAGAATGCAGTTTGGGCTCAGCCAGCATATTTCTTTACGGTCCAATAACTCGTAATCGCATAGTTTGTACCGAAAAGCAATCGTATACAAATAAAATTTATTGGATTAACGTTTCAAATGGTGTTCTTGTCATTTCCAAATGGATTACCGGAGCATATAATTGTTTTGAATAAAATTAAATCGTTGACGTCATATTGTTGATTAATCCACTTTTGTGATTCATTCTGATTTTCAATAACAGGGTTTTACAGAGTTCTTACCATTGAACTAGTGTAAAAAGAACTGAATTATGTAAATGTTTTTCCCCGCAAATAAAATATTCAGTTTACGTACTTATAAATAAAAAAATTGTGAAATATTTAAACCAATGTTTGACTTAAATATCGATTTCACATACTATGTGCCTATTAAAAATATTTACGAAAGTTGAATGCGTATTTCCCATCTTTAAGAACTTGTCTAAAGTGAAGCCGGGCATTATCGAATGATTTGCTATGCGGAATTTCGATATATTCAACGAGTGTACGCACGTTATTTTGTTGTACTTACATTTTATTTAAATTAATCTTAATCTTCGATTCATCCTCTGCCTACCTACAATCAAAACAAATTGCATTTTTTATTTGTTTTATTTTCTTAAATTGATAAAATTGATAAAGACAATTTTTTGTCGTCTATGTTAATCGCTTACATTAAGAAACGTGATGTTTCAATGTCAATGTTATAGGTTTCTGTAGTTTGAATAATGCGCGCGCAAGTTAAATAATTCAGATGGCTTATTATTGTTGCATAAATTACGAGAGCTCGCGCTTAATTAATAGTTGTGTTATTTTTTTTATAAATGCTACAAATTACTAGAAGTTAATTGACTGCGCGGTGTTTTATAATTCTGGTAAACCGGTATGAATAACACACGCGTACTTTTGTTCCAGATTATTAATCATTTCGTCAGAATTGAAAATAAAATAATAAAAAATGGTTTTGGAGTTTTTCCATAATTTGTTGGCGCGACCTAGTTCGATTTCGACGAGAACTGACAAAATTGTGGAAAAATACCAAAATCGTTTCAATGTGTACTGTTGTTACGTTTCAATGTGTACGGTGTGCACACCGATGAACCGGTCGTTTATCTATGAAGCATCTCTAAATTTTCCATCTTCGTAAAGATAGCCCAAAATTGCAGCCTCGAAAATAAAAGGTGCGTTAAGCAATTTTGGTAGAGGAAGATCCCGCCGTTCAAATGTCAAAATGGTATATCGAGTCTTTGGGACGGTTGTGAAGTTTATCCCACCAAAAATCCCATGTACATATACAAATCCAATCCAAAAAAAGTAAGAAATAATCTTGAGAGAACAAAATAAAACACATTAAGTCATTTAATTGAGTTCAATAAATTAATTTAAAATTATGCCTTTGAAGTTTCTATTTCTACTAGTTTCTACTAAACGAATATAGTGAAATTTTAGTAAATTCTTCATTGGCCTATATAGACGATTGAACTTTTTACTAAATCTTATCAACTTGTGTTGATCAAGATGCTCTTTGTTTGACGCTTGATCTGATCTGGTTCAGTTCAAATTTCATGAAACAATGCTATGGCCCTTACTAGATTTCATTACAAAATTAGTGATCCAACATAAAATTTGGATCAAGTTTTCCATAAAAAATTTGAACTGATCTGGATCACTGGCTGTCACGAAATACAGCTAATGTTATGCATTTAAAGATCAATTCAAACAAAGCTAACACATAAACAGTATCAGATCTTTTGTAACTTTCCGAAATTATCTTATTTTAATTTAATTTATTAAATATTAATTTAAAATTAAAATAAAAAATTTTAATGATTAGCTGTGTGTGAGAGAAAAATGTTTATAATTATAAACTGCCCCTCAATATATGCAATTGAGTAGCAAGTAGCATTAGCACAAGTTAGTACGATTTAGTAGAAACTTCAAAGGCATTTTTGATGAAATTTTTTGTGTGTGGTTGAGTGGGTCCTTGATGGTTTAGATTCACAATTGGACCCGGTAGGTGGCGCTGCGATCCGGTTATAGAAAATTTTTATTTTTGACGAATTTTTTTCACATATTAGAACATATAACCCCAAAATTTCACTACCCCCACAAGCTTCCAATCTTTATGTATGTAACTCTTTTGTACGTCTGTATGCCACTGAACTCCTCCTAACCGGGTAGGCCGATTTTGATGAAATTTTTTGTGTGTGTTTGAGTGGGTCCCTGAATGATTTACATTCACAATTGGACCCGATAGATGGCGCTACGATCCGGTTCTAGAAAATTTTTATTGTTGACGAAATTTTTTTTTCGCGTATCAGAACATATAACCCCAAAATTTCACCCCTACTTCCCCCCAATATTTTATAAAATGATAAAAATCATAAGTTCATGAATAATGAACCATTAAAACCTACTTAGAATAATTCACAGTTATGTTTGTGTACCATAACATACCAAGTCACCTGCGTCGTAGCTTTGCGTTGTTTTTCCATTTCTATTCGTTGTGTTTCGATATACCATGTATCACATTTGCGTGCATATTGAGTGTAATATTCATCGACAAAACATATTGACAAACAAACTGGGATGAAATTAAAATTTCGTTATTGCCAGGTCAAACAGCAATGCCATGATATCACTGCACGTGTCTTTAAACAAAAATTTAAATCGTTGATGAACTTGATTACATATCACTCTGTATTCGAAGAAACACGTTGCTGGCTATATTCTGTTTAATGGCAAAAACGAGGTTTGCCACATGCATATACATATGTTCATTTGGTTGGTCGACGAAGTACAGTCAGAAGAAATTGATAAAATTATTTCAGCAGAAATTCCGGATCAGTATATCGATCAAGAGTTGTTTGACATTGTTACCGCTAACATGATTCTTGGCCCATGCGGTGCTCTAAAGATGACGGCGCCGTGCATGGACAATGGAAAATGTACGAAATGTTTCCCAGAAGGTGGAACGGTTGATATTGACAATCACTGGGTGGTTCCGTATTCGTCATTACTGTGCAAAATCTACAAAACTCACATATACGTTTAGTTCTGCGATTTGGTGAAGTCTAAATACATTTGCAAATACGTCCATAAGGGCAGCGATATGGCTGTATTTGCTGTTCAAAATTTAGATGATAACGACCAAATAACACGCTATCAAATGAGCCAATACATTAGCGGCAATGAAGCAGTTTGGGGCATTTTCAGTTGTCACATACACGACAGAGACCCCGCTGTTACACATTTGGCCGTGCACCTTGAAAATGGACATCGTGTTCATTTCACTGAAGAGACTGCTCTACAACAAACATTAACTGCCCCAAAAACCACAATAACTGAGTTTTTTGAACTACGCAACCGACCAGGTATTTTCAGTCAAGTTACTGGAGATTGCGACGTAAGTAGAGATTGAGTCCGAGTCGTTACTAAAGATTGAGGATATTTGAATTCTCATTTTGAATATGCCACTCATTCATTTCGGTGTGCCATCGCCTAACCACCCAGCAACAGACATTATTAACAGCGATGTTCAGCGCGAACAACAGTTCGATACGGTCTCTTTGACTACGTTTGTTGCAAATAATGAGCAACTGCTCACTCCTGAACAAAAGAACATATACGATCGAATTAATTTGTCAATTGCAGTACAACAAGGCGGATTCTGTATTTGGGCGCACCAGGCGGTACTGGCAAAATATTCCTCATCTCACTGATACTTGCGCTTATTCGATCACAAAATCATATTGTGTTGGCAATTGCTTCATCAGGCATTACAGCGATTTTGCTTGATGGTGGACCAGGAGCATTCACTTGAAGCTCTCGAAAGAACGATGAAAGATCTCAACGATAATACCAGAATTTTCTTTGGCGCTCTACTGTAACTGTCCTTTGATTTCAGAGAGACATTGTCGGTCATTCCACACGCTACATATGCGGACGAAATTACCGCATGTTTGAAACAATCATACCTATGGCGAAATGCCAATACATTACTCCTTCACATAAATATGCGTGTTCAACTGCAAAACGATCCATTGGCGCTGTCATTCTCCAAACAATTGCTCAATATTGGCAATAGAAAAATTCGATCGCATGGAAATACACAATGCATCAAATTGTCAGACAAGTCTTGCAACATGCTATATCGTTAACGCTATTAATTTTAAAATACAACAGTCATTATCTGGCAATGAGATGTCGTTCAAATGGATTGACACTGTTGTCGATCCTGACGAAGCAGTCAACTACCCTGTTGAATTCTTAAATTTATTGGATTTACCGGGAATGCCACCACATAACTCGCGATTAAAAATTAGTTCACCAATAATTTTGCTTCGGAATTTAAATGTACTAAAGCTATGCAATGGCACACGATTGATCATACAAAAATCATTGACAATGCTCTTGAAGCTACCATTTTGAACTGCAAGTTTCAAGGTGAAGTTGTTCTCCTGCCACGAATCCCATTAATCTCTTCAGACTCGGCCATCCCGTTCAAACTCCTGCAATCTCCAATTCGCTTGGCATTCGCAATGACTATTAATAAGTCACAAGGCCAAACAAATGTTGGCCAATTATATGTTCCGTGTTCTCGCGTTGGCAAACACCTCAGGGATTGACATAACAACTCGCATTACTTTACTTTTTTGTCTTTTGCTGTCATGGAAATGATTTGAGTTTTTACTTTGCTTGCTATTAATTAATCAAAATGAAAATCTTCCATATTTGCATCATATGTTGTTGGTTGGGCGGAACATTTCTCTGGTACTCGCAGTCCATCTTCGATGTACATACATATACAGAACCTTAATGGCATTTTATCAAAACCATTCCATTGTGCGGGCAGATTTATGACATGGAGCGTTATCATGCTGGAATTTCACGCCATCCATGTTTGTTTCACCAAAAATCGTTAAAAATGAGGACAGATGCAGAAGACAAATGCAGATTCTAGGACGTTTATGTATTTTGAAGAGTTCATGTGGCCCTCACACACGAACATTTTGCCAACTTCAGAATTAGTCATGCAGCCCCAGACCATTATGTTGCCTCCGTCGAGTTTTACGGTTGATACCACACACTCTGGCGACTCGCAAAAGGCAGATCAGGTCTACCCATAAATCTGAAATAAAAAAATGTAGAGAATTCAGCTAGTGGCGAACCCAAGTGAGGGGTTAACTATAGGGATCTTAGAGATAGACTATCTCTAGGCATGGGGAAGGGGGACACATCGGACTCTGAGGGGGAGATGTGGACCTCCTTAAGTTTAGGGAGTGCGGAGGGAGTGAGACAGAGAATACCGTCGACTCCGTTGGGTCCAATTAACCGACGTAACACGGCCGTCGCAATATGGTGAGTAAATAATGTTACCAATGATCAGATTTGTGCAAATAAATCTACATCACTCCAAGGCTGTTTCGGCGGCGCTACTCCTCAGACTTGCTAAGTCAGAGGAGGAAGTAGTTCTGATCCAAGAACCTTGGGAGGTATTGGAGGTCAGGATTCCATCTAGAGTCCCAGGACTCTCCGACACGGATACTGATCTGGATTCAATGGTGGACACTCTTACTAGGGCTTGCAATACCCCTATGAGAAAAGCGAAAACCTGTTTGGTGGATCTCGGTACTTGCGGAGTGCCGGAAAGTCAGTGGGCCTGCTTTCAATAGAACAAAAAAATCAAGAGAAAGCCAAGACTGTGACTTCTATAAGGAATGCTTCAAAGTAAACAAAAGGGGAACAAGGAAGGCGCAAAGGAATTCGTGGAGGCTCTTTTATGATAGAATTGAATGGGTCTCGGATACCTCGCGCTTAAGAAAGATTCTCTCTACTAGTCCAGCTGTTCTAGGCTATCTGAAAAAACCGGATGGCGAATAGATGATTTATAGTGAAGAGATTCTTGATCTTTTGATGGAAACTCACTTCCTGGGTAGAGAGGATTGCTCTTTGCGGGGCCTTTGGTTGACTGCGGGATGTGGGATGACTGCGGCGTCCAGTTGTTGTGTACAGAGGATATTCTGAATACACGGAAAATAAAATAGGCTATTAAAAGTTTTAAGCCCTTTAAGTCGGCTAAATTCAGAAGAACTCGGAGGTCTTACTTCCCTGGCTGGCGGATATCTTCAAAGGATGTCTGAAACTGAGGTACATCCCGAAGAATTGGAGAGAGGCTAGGTGATCTTCATCCCGAAAGAGGATAGAAACTCACACAGTAACCCTAAGGACTTAGACTAATATCTCTGTCATCTTTTCTGCTGAAAACCATGGAAAGGTTGCTGGATATCCAAATTCGTTCGAGAATTGTACCCAGAAACTGGACAACAATCTCGACATGCGTACCATAAGGGTAAGTCCGTGGACACGGCATTACATACCTTGGTTTGGGAAATTGAGAGGTCACTGGATTTTCAAGAATACTCGTTGGTGGCGTTTCTCGATATCGAGGGCGCTTTCAACAACGTGAAGGTGGAGGCAATTAGGGCAAGATTTTTGCCAGTTGAGATTGAATACCCGGTAACCAGGTTAATTAATCACCTGCTAGGTAGCAGAAGGGTTTTAGCGGAGATGGGGGAAGTCATCGCTAGAAGGCGAGTTGTTCGGGGAACACCCCAGGGAGGTGTCATCTCCCCCCTTCATTGGAATGTTGTAATCAATGGACTACTATTAGAACTGGAGGGGGGAGGAATAGGTGTGGTTGCTTATGTCGATGACGAAGCGGTAGCTGTCTCGAGGAAGCTCTATGTACAATCAGAGATGTGATGCAAAATGTGTTATCAATCACTGCGGATTGGGCCAGCAGATGTGTATTGCGGATTAACCCATCTAAAACCGAGCTGGTCCATTTCACTAGGAGATATAAAATTCCGGTAATTGCTACACCAAGTTTAAATGGTAGTATGCTGGCCCTTACTGATAGGGTGAGATTTCTGGGGATTCTTCTAGACAGTAAGCTTAGTTGGAAACCAAACACGATAGAAAGAGAGAAGGCCACTGTGGCACTCTACTCTAGCAAAAATGCCATCGGAAGGAAATGGGGTCTGAAACCGGAGCTGGTGCACTGGCTTTACACGGCAGTCGTAAGGCCCGTACTACTATATAGTGTGAGTGTATGGTGGCCAGCTCTGAAGAAATTTTCATACAGGAACATGATGGCGAAGGGGCAGAGGGCAGCCTGCGATTTCGGGGTGGAAGTGCCTGCAAAAAATGTACTCAACTATGGTCAATTCTGTGAGGGATGACCTGGTAAATTGAGATTATATAACACCCCTTTTGTGTTTTTGCAAGCATTTTAATGTGATTATCCTCTCTAGGGAGGATTGGCAAAATAGTCTCATTATGGAAACCGGGAGAGTTAAATTGTTCAACGACGGCTCCAAGCTCGATGGTAGACTGGGATGTAAGTCTATATTTTCGTCTACCTGATTACTGCAGCGTGTACCAGGCTGAAGTTATAGCGATTGAAGAGGTCATGAACTGGTTGAAGCACAATGTAATATCGTTGACTGCTATCACTATCTGTGTGGACAGTCAGGCGGCCATTATTTCACTGGATTCAGTTTCCCTAGCGTCAAGGGTGATGTTGGATTGCCGCATATCTCTTAACGAGATGAGTGAACACTTCAATATCCAGTTGGCCTGGGTTCCGGGTCACTCTGACGTTGAGGGAAATTGCAGGGCAGACGAATTAGCAAGGTACAGTACGACTATCCAACTGGAACCAGGGAAAGAATGTGTAGGAAGGCCTATGTCTGAGCTGAAAGCAGAAAATCATAGGAAAGCAGTTGCCTTGGCAAATGTTTAGTGGCTCGCCAGTCCGACTGGCGGAGTAGAGAAGCAAGTATGGCCTGAGCTGAGCTTGAAGCAATCTAAGATCTTGATCACACTGAGGAAACGTGGCTTAGGTAGAATTGTAAGGGTACTTACCGAACACTGCCTTTTCGGAGATCATGCGAGAAGGCTGAGTCAGGATGCAAATGACTTTTGCAGAAGCTACAAGGACGAGGAGGAGGTGGAGATCCTTGTTCACATCCTATGCTCATGTAATGCGCTAGCTGACAGAAGACATGATCACTTGGACAAATACACTATGGGCAGCCTCTCTGAAATCGAAGCTGTAATGTGCGAGATCTCTTACGTTATGTGACTACACTAGATGGGTGTAAAGGGAGTTTAATGATGTTGAACCCTGTGGTATTACAATGAGCCAAAACAAATGTTACTGGGAGTAACTAGCCTGGGTGCTAAGTCCCAAGCAGATGGTTTATCAGTATAGTTGGTATAAACGGAATCGATAAGCTCAGTAGTGATAAAGTCGCAATCGGGAAATTGAACAATAAGTCAACAATCTTACTTGGCGACATGCCTATTAAGTCTGCCGATGCCGGAAAAACTTATTTTCTCCACTACACAAATCAACTCTTTTTGCTACTAAAAATTATCCTAAGTTTTTTAGGATCAGAACACCCTAAAGGCTTGTTCGGGTATTTTGTTTCGTAATAAGAGGACAACATTTTTCTTAAGCTAAAGTGATTGGTTGCGTTAAAGGTGATGCCAGTAATTCAATGTTGCCTACCGAATATATCTCGGACAATGAAATTAGCAGAGGCTGGAGTTTAAAAGTGAAAATATCACTGTTTGTTTGCGTCTTATTACGGTAAAGATTAAGAGGCGAACTTTTAAGGTTCACAGTAGAAGCGGTACACCTGTGGTCTGAGAAAAGAAAATCATTTGCCACTTTATTGCTAATATTCGTGCTATCCCATAGCGTGTGATGAGCGTTAGGATCACAGGAGCATTACTCCACACAATAAGAATAGACAACCCTTGCGATGGAGGAGGTGGCACTGCGCCATAAAGAAGATAAACTGATTGTTTTGCAAGAAGTTAAAGATTCTAGGGTTACAACCATGGTCCCAACGTCAGCTGAGCTACATTCATGGATAAAAATCGTACTAATATTATGAACAATAAAAATGCATGCTGAAACCTTGGCATCAAGAAGGTAAGGTTCCTGAATCAGATAAAAATATGTATGCGATAAAGCTATGCAGAGACCTAAACTCAAAAGTTGCTGTTTTGCTATGATCCAAATTAACCTGTTTAAAACCAAGTATGGAAATCATTCGATTCCCTAAAATGAAGAAGGAAATGGATCCTCTCAAGTATATACTGAAACGCTTATCCGGGCGCAATAATGTGCTCGAAGGACATCAGGTTAACCCTGAATTTAAGGAATTGGCGGTTCTCGTTTGTAACGGACAACTGTCCAGCATTTCTCAGAAGGAACCCAAGTGTGAAGGAGGATTTTTTTTGGATGTTTGCAAACCGATAATTGGCTATCATCCCAGATATCTTTAAATTGTCCAAATGGTAACACCAAACACAGCACCTACTCTCTTTGGAGTATTAGTTGAACAACTACGGTCCTTCAACTATGGTGACGACTTTTGTCGAGGCGCGGATGATATTTCACATAATCAGCAAGGTTAAGTTTTGATGGGGTGGGTCGCCACCCTGCTAATGCTAATATACTGCCCGTTTTGAGAAGTACGAAAACAAATTGCGGCTGAGACAGCTGTTTCACCGGGATCACATCATAAGTAGCCATTATGTTTTTTCTTTTTTTTTAAGTAACTAGGTTTCCTTACTTAGCCTAATTATATTCTAAAGCCGTCACAAAAATTATCGACATTTTTTTGCAGTGAAAATATTTTCGGTGTCATTGGCCACAACACAAATGAGCATTCAAATGTATTTGAAAATTTTAGATCGGTCGCTCAATGAGTCTGCGTGCGTACATGTTTATTATTGACACGTGCGTCGAATGAATGGAGAGTTTAATAATAAATTTATTACATTTTATTTATTTTTTTGCTGATTTGGAAAATTGTGAATGCGCCAAAATTTTGTATTATTTCAGTTTCATTTTGATTTTTTTTTTAATTTTTGTCATCAAAAAATTAATTCGCTTGTTTAAAGTGTAGGTGAAGACATGGCGGGAAAATTTAATATAAGATAATTTATTAGCTGACAGTTTGCTGAATGGAGGTATTATTGGGTGAGAATTTTATAATAAAAAAATTCATAGAATCGCTGTATCTTTAAGACAGTTAATAAGATTTATAGTACCTATTATTGCATACTGGCTAATTGAAAGTCGGCGTGCACGTGCACATCAACATTTGTGGGGTGAAAAAGGTTTAATTTCATACAATCCGCACCTCATTATCAAAAGTGATGAAATATTTCCTTGTCCTTTCGAAATAAACAAAAACATTTAACTTTGTTTGACTGTTTTTGGAAAACTGCGCAATAACCAACCAACACTCGTAAAAACAGTAAATATTACACAGACAAATGTATCGAACATCATCTTTGAGTTATAAGGAGCCTCATTGCCTTATCATTGCCAGGCCTCATTGCACATGAAATATACGAAAAACTGGGGTGCAAGTAATGCAGAAGTTCGAAGTCTCCTAACAAATTATAGAACAAGGATCAAAACTACCGGTAAACACCATTCCATTGAAAAATCTAGAGCCACCGGGTGTTTTAGCATATGAAATTGCTAAAGAGGTCAATTTGCGTATCGTAAGCAGTGTTAAGCGTCTATACGCGTATTTCGCAATTGTCGACAAGTCGGTGTCGAAAACAGTTTAGAACATTAATTTGTAGATAGTGTAGAGAATTTGTAGATAATGTAGTACAGTACTCTTATAGTTTTATAAGTCGTATATCATACCGTGAGGAATGAGAGCAGCGAAACTACCAAGTTGCGGGTAGTTTTTGATGGATCTGCTAAGCCAAGATCCGGAGCATCCTTGAATGACACAATGCTAATGGGACCCATGCTACTGCAAAACTTGTCATCTATTTTACCATGCGTTTACGGCGGGCGTCGAGAAAGTGTACAGGCAAATATTCCCTAAGCCTAATAGATCAACATTTGCATCGTATATGCTGGCGAGAAGCACCGGATCAACCAATAAACAATTACGCGCTTCGTACAGTAACCTATGAAACTAAATCAGATTCTTACTTCACGGTTGTTAGGGTATTGCAACAGTTCGCTAAGGATGGAAAGCATCGCTTACCTAACGAGGTTTTAATGTCTGGAGCCAAATAACACAGTGGTTAAAGCTTTGGCGTTTGGATCCGGAGGTACCGGGTTCGAATTCCGATAGGGACGGGATGCAAAGGGAATTTTCATCAACAGATTACGATCTGTGATGAAATGGAACACATCTATGACCCCCTGTCAGAGTGCAAAACTCATGGGCCGAAGCATCTTCTATGCCAGAATGTGCAAATGGTGATAAAACCATACATACTCGAATTGGCCGACACTGGCGTAAAAGTAAGGACGGAAAAAGCGAACCGCGAAAGAGTTGGGAGAGCCTTGACCCTAGAACAGATTGCAGCGACAATAAAAATAAAAATGTCTGGAGCAGAAACGTTAGAGGAAGCTGTAACCTTACTAAATCAATTTTGCCTACTGCTTCAATCAGGAAGGTTCTCCTTAATAAAATGGTCATCAAACGTTATAGAAGTTTTCGAAAGGATATCAGTGAAGATCCTATGATCGAAGCCCTAGAGATAATATATTGCCAACCACAAACGGATTATTTTGAGATGAAAATCAAAATTGCTACATCTGGTGAAAAGGTTACAAAATAGTTGGTTCTATCAGAATCGGCGAAGGTGTATGACCCGTTAGAATGGTATGCGGCTAGAAGGGTTTGGGTGGAATGAAAAATTGTCGAGTCATACCGTAGAACGATCAACAAATATAAGAGTGCAGCTTCCTAAATTAGGACTAATTAGAATTTCGCACTACGCCGTGCGAAGCAAAACTTCAGCAAAACAACTGTGAAATGTGAGTTCCAGCGATTCTACGACACCTCTAAAAAGGCTTACAGTGCTGTGGTTTATGGTAGAATTATTGATCATATCGAAAACGTGTTAGTAAGGAAACTAATTGTGAAATCTATGGTCGCACAATAGCAAAATAACTATCAATACCCCGTGTGGAGTTATTTTAGCCATGTTAATGAGACAAACAGTAGGAGATTTGGAAATTTCAGAAGTGACAGTGCTTGCATGGAAGGACTCTATGATAGTCTTAGAGTGGATTCAAGGCAAACCATAAAGATAGAAGACGTTCGTAGCCAACCGACTTATCAACATCCAGTCGAATGTTAGCCCTAGTCAGTGGCGTCATATCCAAAGCGGAGAAAATTCTGCAAATTGCGCATCGTGAAGATAAAGGGGAACACAACTTCTTCAGCATAATCTTTGGTGAAAAAGATCAGAGTGGTTAAACCAACAAAACCTAAGCTTTCAAATAAAACAAGCATCGATCGAAATAGAAAGCCGTAAGGAAGTTGTTTGCCTAACTGCGAGAAGTATTGGTAAGATATCAAAAGGATTGGAGCTCGTTTGACGTTATCGAACTTAACTTTTGGCCAAAAGCATCCAATTATATAAACTTTCATCTAAAGGACCATTACCGAGGGTAATAATCATATATTTTCATCAAACGTTAAAACACGGTGGTCCACAATTGACCCTAGCAACCATACGGCAGAGTTATTGGATTCTTAAGGGTTTAATAACAGTCAAAGAAACAATTTCAAAATGTATTGTGGTGCTCAGCACTAAATAGGCAGCTTGCTTAGACCAAGAACACAAATTACTCGACCGCTTACGAACCTGGGTGTTGACTCTGCTGGTCTAATCAACAACGACTATCATACGGAAGGGGAAATACGAGATACAAGGGAAACATATGTGCATTTGTTTGTTGTTATACCCGCTTCATAGACAGACGAGGCAAGCCTTCCCATCTTTAGTGGTAATGGCACGAATTTTGTGCTGGCCAATAACATTTTAAAGAATGGCCAAGAGGAATACAGAATGGAAGGAATACACATTTTGGTGGACTGTACTGGAGGCAGGTGTAAAGTTAATCAAAAAACATCTCGGTGATTCCAAATTAAACTTTGAAGAGTTGTCAACACTTCTTGACGAGATTGAAGCCTGTTTAAATTCCAGACAAATGAAATATTCGGCTCTTTACAGCCCAGATATACTGGTTTTTGAAGTTTATTTTTAATTTAGTGCAAGGCGGACTTTTAGACTGTCTTAGCTCCTTGAAGCTGTTAGAGCTCTTGCACCCAACGAGCCATCCTTCAAGTAAAGATTGATAGCTGCCTTAAATTTGTGAATTTTATAGCCCAAACGGAAATTCGAGCAGTTTAGCGAATTCCACTTCTTGGATGTTCGAAAATAAATTCACGCTTGGATTCCTCAGTTCAAGGTTCCGGCAGCTTCACTGTAAACCTATGTGCATTGACCATAGGTCATTTAGCATGATTGTTTGGAATGAAAGTTCATACCTAAGCTTTTCTCACAAATTGGGAGATTCCAGTGAATTTTGACCGAAATCAGTCCTCCAGAAGTGCGCCCTTCCAAAGAAGTTTTTCATTTTTCCAGCGGAAGTGACAAGCTTCAATAGGAGTTTTTCACAAAAATGTATCATTTATGAGAAAAACTGTTATGAACTACTAGATTCTAAATTAATTTTGCAACAATACCGGTCCAGATCAGTTTTACAAATATAAGCGATTTCTGAATTTCAGTAAAAAATTTGGTCCCTGCACAGCCGATTGATCGGCTTTATTGATCGGGATGAAACTTCATACTTAATCTTTTCTACAGATTGGGAGATCCCAGTTATTTTGGTCAAAATCGGTCCACCGCAAGTGACAGCTTCCGTAGGAGCATTTTCGGCTTTTGCATAATATCTCAACGATGATATCGTAAACGAAAGAAAAGAAATTAATAAATTCTGCAAAGTAAATTATAGTTGCTCACAGGCTGAATTGGAAACTACAAGTAAACAAGCCAATTACCATAAAACACGTTCATATCTACACAATCTCAATTTTATCTTAATTTGTCAAATATTTTCCTGCAATATCTTTACTGCTCCGCTTACTCGATGACAGCAGCATCCATCAATAATTTAGAAAAAAACAGGCCAAAACAAATATTGCCAAACTTACGTAGGCAAACACAAATACAATAAAATAATTTACTCTCACCGTTTGCTGATAACAATGATAATAATTTGTAATTGAAAATACGACAACAAAATTGTCTAATTTAAATGTGGCGGCATTGAATCATTAAAATATGTGAAATGAGATGAGATTCTGTTTGTATATGGAGTATCTCAATTAGAGATAAAAAATGTATCAAGTCATGTTAGATAAAAATCATAATAAATTTTGTAAATTTTGTGGGAAGCACTACAGAATGTCATTAATTTCTTTCATACAGCTTCTGGAGGCTGGACGATATATATGATTATGACATTGATAATGACCACGAAACTTTATATTTCCCATTATCGTTTAAGCTAAATTGGAAACACGAGTATACACAAAATCGTTGATTGAATGCGTAAGGTGGACTGACACATTAGTATCAAGCGATTTTGAGCAACATTAGGGTATTTACAGCATAATTCATAATTCGTTTGACCTTCAATATATACACGTTTGGGTTTAACCTCGTCATAAATTTAATTTTTGCCACAATCAGATTTATTATATATTCAGCATTATGTTGGGCAGGCAGGAAATGGTCGTTTATAAAATTTGAATGTTTCAATTAATTTCATGATTTTAGCTTGTAATGGAGGTGAATTGGTCTTATAATTTGCAAAACAGACCAATATTACCTCTCTAACAGGGCAGTGCCTTAGTATGGCTCGTAAATGTCTAAAATACATTATTTCGTAAAAATAGAATCGATGAGGGCTCTATACGTACCATCGGAAGCGTTGGTATTGGATTTCTCCTTAGAGAACTCTGTACTATGATAGTGTAGGATTCCCTAAAAAATTGAAATCCACCATTTTGTTTCAATGGATGCGTGAAAATTCGTATAAACGAGTAAATTGTGAATTATACGATTACGTTAAACGATTATCGTTACACGATTTTTAAAATATAGAAAACCTCCATCAATCCGCACTAAATATACTTTCAGGATACTATAGATCTAAACTATCCAAAAATCACCATCCCTTGAACAGTTATAGGGGGCTAAGGGTGTTTAGTATACTCAATTCGCAATACAATTCGCATTTGAATGGATGTTCATTGTTCTCTAAAATAGACCTCGTCAGAGAAGATTACTTCATTTCCGTCGCACTCGAAAATGACAATAAAACGGTATTCACGACTCCATTTGGCATTCTCGAACTAACAAGTATTTTGCACGCCTTTTCGAACTTACACTCCATTTGGTTTTAGAAATGCCCCGTTTTCACGTTTTATCAACGAAGTCGTCTGAGAACAACTTCGTATTTATTTACATCGACGACATCCTCGTATAGCATCGAATAATCAGGAACATACACAAACTTCACTTGGAACAGTTGTTCCAACAACTTGACCAGTTTGGCGTAAACGCCAGTAAGTTCAAAATTCGTTTTCGGTTCGAACTCTCTCGATTTCCTCAGCCATAAAATCACTCCTAATAGTATTCTGCCTTCACTTGAACGAATAAATGTCATAACGGAATTCCAATCTTCAACCACGATTAACCGATTTCAGAAGTGTATCGACATGGTAAACTACTACCATCGTGTTATACCAAAACTCGATTAAATGCACGCCCCATTCCACGAACACTTGGCCGTTCTCCTAAAGAAGCTGTGAAAACGCATTTTTAAAATTAAAAACAGAAATGATTATAATCGCGTTATTAGCACTTGCGCTGAACAACGCTTATTCTGTTTTACTGCTATACAATAACAACTGTTGGGAGTCCCTGGGGTTCTTCTCGAAAAAACTTTCGAATACCGAACGAAAATATTCTGTATTAGACAACAATCCTCTGACTAGAGCATTTCCGTCTAAAACTGAACGTAATCCAAGTTAAGCAAGGCATTTTGAATACATCAAACAATTTATCATGGGTATGGGACATGTAAACGGTAAAGACAATGGTTTTCCGGATACTCTATCCCGCACGACCGATATTGAAACGGTACAATCAGATGAACAAAAAGCCGACGCTAGTTCGAACTAGAACAAGAGCTTTTTAAATGCCTGTCTTGGAAATCTTTTGCGAAATATCAACGGGCAACCTTTCACATCCCAGAAACCGCGCAACTCGTAAATTGATTGCTGCTCGATAATTCTGGTTTGGTTTTTTAAATTTTAAACAAAGACGTGAATCATTGGGCACAAACTTCTTTATCTTGCCAACGATCGAAAATCCAACGGCATCCTAAGGCGCTAATTGGGTGATTCAAAATTCCAGCTGATCATTATAGGTTCACTTCTACCGTCCAATGGATATAATTACTTATTAACCTGTGTCGGCCGATTCACTCGAAGCACATTGCATTACCAATATCAGCGCAAACCATAGCCATGATTCAACGTTCCACGTAATATTACAACCGATCAAGGAACTCAGTTGCAGTCAAAACTTTTCACCGAATTAAACTTTTTGGCTCCTAGGATAACCAACGAATTCATCGACATCTTAAACCTGCTCTCAGGGCTCGAGGTGACACAATACGTTAGAGCTTCGAAATTCCAATCGTTTTACTCGAAATTTGAACTACAGATCATAAGATTTCCCGAGCCGATATGAAAATCCTCTTTCTTCTCCACCATCAACCGACACAGTCGTCGGCTAATTACGCACCACCATACCATACAAAATCTTTTCCGCACGACTACACAACAATAACGAGAAAATAATATATTTGTTCGAAAATCGCTCAATAATTGCGATTTCTTCTTTGTAAGAGTGCATAAGTTCGCAACCGATTCAAGTTCGTACGAAATGGCCTAAATAATTCACTCCTCCTTTTAATCGTTGTTTAAACTGGGGGGGGGGGGGGGGGGGTACTGTACGATACCGAACGAAATGTTAGTATGTTAAACTGAAATTAAACCGAGCGCAAAATAATCGATGGCAGTGCACATATACAGATAATGACATCCTCTCGACACATAGTTTAACCGTGCGACATCTATTTGTGAGAATACAAAATATCAAAAGTTGTTTCGAACAGTTTTCCACGTCGAACACATTTCGTGAGCGATGAACAGCGCGCGAAGCGGTGACAATAAAAATGATAAATGTCTATAAGCAAAAAAACTAATTTTTTGAATAAAAATGTGAATAAAAATATTAGATGCACAGTGTAGTTGTGTACGATACAAATAATTTTTTGGGGAGTGATAACTCGATACAATACGAAACTCCAACACATACATAGATAAGTGGATGAAGTATAGACGCAGCTCCCGTTTTATAGCTCTATTGCAAACTGCCTACAAAGTGTTGGCTAACATTGTATTTACCAGACCCATCTCTCTCGCTGAAAACATCATTGGCGATTATGCGACTGACCAGTGTTTCACCTTGAGGATGATTTTTGAAAAATGTTGGGAGTACAATATAACCATACAAAGACTTATGGAAGACATATGAAAATAACAAACAAGGAATCCGTTACTCGTGTCTCTGTGTAAATTAACAACGTTTGGGTCTGTATGTAGAATCGTAATCAAAGGAACTGTATCAGGCTCCTTTGAAATAACATCTGGTGTTCGACAGGGAGATGCACTCGTGCCTGTGCTGTTGTGTTGCCTGCTGAAAAGTTTAAGATGGTTCCCCATTTGATTTGCGAGTAGTAGATACCTCCGCGGTCGAACTTTTAACTTATTCATTCAAATCCGAGATAGTAACGGGTGTTTCAACAGGTGCGCTTCAACTTTTTTCCGATAGGGACGGCGAACGACGCCATATTTTTTATTAATCTTTTGTCATTTGGAAACTTCATTAGTATACATCTCATCATGGAACGCTACACACGTGAACATTTGAGTCTACGTTTTCGCTACATAATGTTCCGGTGCCCTCGAGAGCAAGAAGTGCTCGAAGTGTTGAAAACATCGCAGTCGCCAGGGCTTCAGTTCAAGAAGACGCGAATGTGTCGCTCACACGACGTTCGCAACAATTGGGCCTTTCTGTGACATCATTGTGGCGAATTTTACGTAAAGATCTTGGCCTACATCCGGATAAGATCAAGCTGACACAACAACTAAAGCCGTTTGACCATTTGAAGCGACGCCGATTCGTGAATTGGGCTCAAGAGCAAATCGAAAATGATGCAGATTTTCACCGAAAAATCATCTTCAGCGATGAGGCTCACTTTTGGCTAAATGGATTTGTCAACAAGCAAAATATGCGTTACTGGGCAGGAAGCAACCCACACGTGATTCATGAGGCACAGTTGCATCCCGAGAAAGTCACTGTTTGGTGCGGATTACATGCCGGCGGCGTCATTGGGCCATATTTTTTCATCGACGATAACGATCGCCACGTTACTGTTAATGGAAATCGATACCGCGATATGATAAACGATTTTTTTTGCCCGCAATTGAATGGAATGGACTTGGACGACATGTGGTTTCAACAGGACGGGCCACATGCCACACAGCACACGATACAATCGCGTTATTGAAGACTAAGTTCGATGAGCGTGTTATTTCGCGAAATGGGCCCGTCCAGTGGCCGCCGCGCTCGTGTGATTTGACACCTCTAGATTATTTTCTTTGGGGTTATGTGAAGTCATTGGTCTATGCCAATAAGCCGGCGACGTTGCAAGAGCTCAGGGCCAATATAGATCGTGAAATTGCTCGAAAATTGGGTTCAAAGATTGGACTTCGTAAAACGTGCACGCGGTGGTCATGCAAAAGAAATCGAGTTTCATACTTAAATGTATATGTTCAAGTTCGTTAATAAAAAAAAAGTTAGTCCAAAAGTCGAACAGTTTGTGTTTTATTCAAAAGAAAAGTTGAAGTGCTCTTATTGAAAAACCCAGTACAAGCCCTAACCTACCGCCCTATTTCAAAATTATATTCGAATCGTAAACCCTCACCCATTTAGCCTATTTGATTTTTAAAGTTATCTACATGATTATATAAAAAATTATATGAGATTATGATCTTTGATCATAGATGTCGCGTTGCCAAAATCTTAACTTTGCATAAAAACTTTTACTTCTTTTGCATATTCTTCACATTTACAACGCTTGTTCCAACTTTTCAACTAATTGCCTCTATATGCAAAAAACTATTTAATATTCTTATCGTTTAATATCTGAATGATAAAACAGAAAACAATAATAATTATAAAACGAGGTAAAGTTTGTGCAAAAGCTTAGATCATTTTGTATATCACCATTTGTGTTTAGAATATGATGAGATACTTTTAACACCCAAATAAACGACTTTGTAATTTTTTCGCGTAAACTTACGTACACTTATCTACCCTTAAAATTCAAGACACAATGCGAAAACAACTTTGAAATTGACTAATTGAATTCTCCCACTCGCCGCATATTTATTAGCATTGTCATCCAAGATCTTATTGTTTTTTATTGTCATTATCTTAAAATTTTAATCTTTTGTGTATATAAGCACTTATTGTCGTCATCGGTTGGTATCACTTTCTCTGCCATTATTTTATTGTACCAATCGGGGGCATTTAACTTTTTATATAACACGCCGATCACAGGATATTACAGTAACAAAGACGTTTTGGTAATGTTAAACAACACAAGCGCATTTAGTTAATTTCAGAAAGGTGTGAAATAAAGATTATTGTCTTCCAATTTATTTGATGTGCCATTTGCAATTCGCCGAAATTCGAGGCGTTGAATATGAAATTACGATACATTTTTTATATTTGAGCAACCATTCTCAGAATTCAGTAGCTAGCTAGCAAGTTAGTAAGAATTTGACAGCGGTGAATACGAAGTGTACGAAGTAAACTTTCTTATAGCACTCGTTCTAATACCATAACGACAGTATTAGAACGAATGGATTCCAAATATTACGACTAACATCATAATGTTAAAATATACATCCCTTCAATTAAGGAAGGATAAACTCCAGAGCCTCGGGTTTTCAATTGAAGGCAATAAAATGTTCTGAAATAGTCGAGCGTATATTGTGGCAAACATCATCGTCCAGCTCGGATATATTCGGTGCCAAATTAGACCAGCAAGGGAAGCAGGATAGTGCGCGAGAGAACTACGAAAGAAGCAAGGTGGTCAATTTACTAATCTACGTAAAGAACAAATCGCCCAATTGGCAGAAATCCGGAACGCACAGAACGAACACTCGACCAAATTTAACATACCCATGAGCATCAAATGCAAAAATTTAAACGAGAGTTAAAGAGCCGTGAAGGAGAAATGGACGGTTATTTAAAGGATATGAAAAATAATATTAAGCAAGTCTAAATGGCCACCTAAATAAAACATTTTCGATACAACCAGTGGTCGGAAACTTCCCATTTGAGAAAATTAAAGTGCAGTTCCAATCCCCAAAACAACACAGTTGCTGGGGCGCAGTGGAGATTGGTCCCGAAAATGTGAAATCTGTTCTGCAAGTAAGGGAGTGCAAACTCGGGGGAAAGAAAGCATGCAGTAAAAAGCAAAGGATATCTCTTCCAATTTCCAGAAATAAAGGATGGTAAACAATACATTCTGGAGCGTATTAGTTTTAACTATTTTAGCAAGTGAGTGGAAGCCTATCGGATTGTGCAAGAAAACGGGGCAGTAGCCAACCCATTTGTGAACAATTGGATTTGCCGATTCGAAGTATCGCAAGAACTAAACTCGGATCAAGCTAAGAAATTCGAGTCATCCGTCTTCCAAAAACTGTGTTCAAACACTTCACTCGAGTCAACCGGTTCGATAAATAATCAGCCAACACCCATACGTCGCCGAAACGAAAGGTCTGCTTGCCGCTGTGCGTTTGAGTGTACGGGAAAACCTGAGGCAGTTAATTTCTCGTCGTTCACCAGCACTTGAACTTTCTGTGACTTCAAGTTGGTTAATTTTGCGTCAGGACTTAGATCTGCACCAGTATATAATCCAACTAACTCAGGAACTTAAGGTGCCGTGTGTCTCCTGATCGGTCTCTGGAGCCATTGGAATTTGACAGAATTTCATGAAAAAAAAATCATAATCATCCATCATAAATCCACTCGAGATGCAGCAGCACCAAATTCATCCAGAAAAAGTCACTGTTTCATGCGGATTTAGATCTGGCAGAATCATCTGTCCGTACTTATTCCAAAACGATACTGGCATTGCCATAACAGCCAACGGCAAGCGCTATAGATCGATGATGAGCAACTTATTGTAGCCTAAACTGGATGATATGGATACCGATGACATGTGGTTTCAACAGAACGGCGGTGCATGCCACGTTGGCCATTCTGCAGCGACGTGAATAGGCCGCCGAGATCATACGATTTTGCACCTTTAGTATTCTTCGTTTGGGGCTATCATAAATCGCAGGTGTAACAATTGATGCCCTCAAAGTCAACATAATAAACGCCATCCAGCAAATTCAGCCAAATTTATGCGACAAAACCTTCGAAAATTGTACCTCCCGAATATGTGTCACCAAGCGAACATTTGAACAACATTATATTCCATACTTAAATAAAATATTCGTTCAAAAAAAAATTAGTGAATATCTCACCCAACTTGTTTTATTTACATTTTGCGTTCTAATTAAAAGACCATTTATATGAAGCTAGCTCGATACTCAGCCCGAAAAAAACGCGATGGCAGCACTAAACTATCATTATTGTAAGAGTTTACTATCCCAGCTCGAAAAAAGCTCACTATTGCGACAGTAAACAGTGTCATGAGACCTTATCACGACATTTGTAACATTCACCCCGAAATTTTAACTATAGAAAAAATGCGACGTCAAAAGAAAATGCGAAAAATGTCACTATCGCGGAAACTCAATTAGTACTAGGTGATTGACCTCCATGAAGCAACTTAGTTCGAATTTTCAGTACAAAATTTTATTTTTTGGAATTTTCACAAAAATTCTATTTTAAATTATCTGGATATAGTCGCTTGAATATCACCTCACAGACGATCCACTGGAAATATTTCAGTTTTGTTGTTGAAACTTCAACGAATCCGGGAGAATACGTTAAGTAATCGAAAAACGCCTGTGAAGCCAGATTCAAGCGAATGTATCCAGATATTTCTAGATAGAATTGTCCTTATTTTCCTTTATTATTCTCTAAGAAAATGAATAAATTGGACACGATCCTAATAATGTTGTGCCGTTGAATCTAGAAATATCTACAGATTCTAGTTGACATTTTTGGTAAGAAAACGCATAGACTTCTTTCTAAGATCTAAGTAAAGTATATTTTGGAGATTCGTTCTATCATAAATTATAATTGGAAATTGATCATTTTTGGCGGGCTTCAAACAATATTCCAGCCAATTCTGGAGATACCCACGGCGTCTCAATAATGTTTTCAAATAGATCATCCAATCTAATGGGTCTTTAGCAAATGGGATATCATTATGATGGGTTTTACCATGTTTCATAGAGGTTAGAAACTTTACAATTTTCATGAATTTGTCAAGTTTTATAACGGGCGAGCTTAATATATTCACAGCTCCTGGTCAGTGTTTACAAATAGATCAGACAAACTATTGCTATCGAGGTGACCATTACAGTACCTTGAATGCCTTTTATTAATTTTATACACATTTTTTGGTAATGTCAATTTAAATCCCAATTGGACAAATTGCTAAAATGTTGTAGAACGAATAAAAAATATTTTTTCCAAAATCACGGAACTGCAAAATTTCAAAAATCATTGTTATCATATTGGCCCAAGCTGTCGAAAAATGTTGATGAGATTCCGTGGCCATCTTTCAAATTCATTAGAATCAGATGCCAATCATTATAATGGTCGAATATTGTGTAATCTATTTAAAAGTGTGAGTGAGATCCTGTGAACAGCTCTACTATCGGCGGAATAAGAAAAGGAAATTTATTAAATCGTTTAAAATGTTGTTTATCAGAATCGAACATCTTTCACTACATTTTTAGTTTACAGGTCAAACTATTGAAAACAATGGGCCGTCTCCATCTTCAGGATTAGCAAACATCTTCTGGATTGACGGTACAAAGTATTCAAAATAATCAAATTCCGTTTAATGTTTCAAATTGCCAAATATATTGTGAGCCAAATAAAGAACAATCCTTCCGATTAATTATGGAATACTATTTCATTCATATGACTGCCTCGGCTGGCCTTGACGTACCCCATACGGTCGGTTCAACTTTTGAGCACATTTTCGATGGTATGCGGCATTATGTCTTCAATGGCAATGCGAATACTGTTCTTGAGAGCGTCAATCATTGCTGGTTTATCGGCGTAACACTTATCTTTGACGGCACCCCAAAGATAATAGTCCAACGGCGTCAAATCACAGCTCCGGGGCGGCCAAATCACATCAGCGTTTCGGCTAATAATTCGATCTTCGAAGACAGTACGCAAAATATCAATTGAAACGTGTTCTGTGTGGCACGGAGCGCTGTCTTGTTAAAACAAAATGTTGCCTATGTCCTACTATTCAAGTGCAGGAAAAAAAAATCGTTTATCATGGCGCGGTAGCGCTCACCATTGACAGTAAGGCTACTTGCACATTTACAAAGAAAAATGGCCCAATGATGCCACCGGACCAAAATCCGCACCAAACAGTCACTCGTTGAGAATGCATCGGCTTCTTTACGATCACGTGCGGTTTCTCCGTGCCCCAAATGCGACTATGCTAGTTTACATAGCCGCCAAGATTGAAATGCGCCTCATCCGAAAAGATGAATTTTTTCCACTCAATATCACAATTTCTTGAAATAATCGAATCTCCAAACTTTTCTCGCAATAATTCAATTGTTGGACTTGCTGTGTGGCACGTAGCCCCGTCTTGTTGGAACCAAATGTTGTCAAGATCACTTCTTCCAATTTCGGCCATAAAAAGTTGGTTATCATCGATCTATACCGATCTCCGTTGACAGTAACGGTGTTACCAGCTTCATTTCGAAAAAAATACGGACCGATGATTCCACCAGACCAAAAACCACACCAAACTGTCAATTTAGGTGAATGTAATAGTTTATTTACCGCACCACTCAGATGAAAGTGAGCCTCATCGGAGAAGATGATTTTCTTAAAAACATCGTTATCGTTTTCAAGTTGTTCCAAGGCAAAATCAGCAAATTCAGGACGTTTACGGTGGTCCAATGGCTTCAGTTCTTGAGTGAGAACAATTTTATACGGATGCAAACCCAAAACCTTTCTCAAAATCCGCCAGGTTGTGGTTTGAGACAGTCCCAATTCTTGAGAACGTCTTGGAATCGAAAAATTGCGGTCTTCAGCAACACTTGCCTGAACGGCAGCAATATTTGCATTACTTCGAGCGAATCTTAGTCTTATTGGCACTTCAACATTATGTAAAGAAAATGTACGCTCAAATTTTTCAATAATTCGACGAATAGCGAGCACACTTGGACGGTTATTACTAATTATCAAACACGAATAATTTGTAAACGTTGTTCTTGCGTATATCTCACCATGATGAAATTGTAAACATTACTGAACAATGAAACAAAAAATGACAGATCATGACATATTACAATGGCCGAAACGTGACTTAAAAATCATTTCATTCCTATTGGAAAACCTTATAACCCCTAAAGACACGAATTTACGAAGACTAACAGAATATAGCCAACCCCGAAGTTCTAGAGATATTGCTTGATACTCCAAATCTGATAAAATAGAGAATATTACAGTTCTAGTATCGTAAAGGGTGGTAAAATTTTAAGGGCCGATGTTGATTTTGAATAAAACACAAATTACTAAGGAAATTATTGTCAATTCTTTTTATTATGATAATATGGTATGGTTCAATTATGTATAGAACAAAATATCGGCCAAATGGCCGACGCGACCTCGGCGGCACACCTCCACCCGATGGTCCAAATTTTCGATGACGCTTAGGCATAATTGAGGTTCTATGCCGTTAATGTGCCGAATTATCTCATCCTTTAGCTCTTGAATTGTTGCTGGTTTATCGACGTACACCTTTTCTTTCAAATAATCCCAAAGAAAGAAGTCCAACGGTGTCAAATCACATGATCTTGGCGGCCAAATGACATCGCCACCACGTGAGATAACACGGCCAATGAATTTGACGCGCAAAAGAGCCATTGTTTCGTTAGCTGTGTGGCAAAGTGGCACCGTCCTGTTGAAACCACATATCGTCTACATCAATATCTTCCAATTCGGGCCATAAAAAGTTCGTTATCATCTCACGATAGCGAACACCATTCACAGTAACTGCCTGACCGGCCTCATTTTGGAAAAAATACGGCCCGATGTTGCCGCCAGCCCATAAACCGCACCAAACAGTCACTCTTTGTGGGTGCATTGGTTTTTCGACAATCACTCTTGGATTTTGATTCGCCCAAATGCGGCAATTCTGCTTATTGACGAATCCACTGAGGTGAAAATGTGACTCATCACTGAAGATGATTTTCTTCGAAAATTGATCATCCACTGTTGCCATTTCTTGCCACCATTCTGACCATTGACGACGTTTGGAATGGTCAAGAGGCTTTAGTTCTTGAGTCAATTGCACCTAAATGCAAGTCTTTATGCATAATGTTCATCAACGACGAGCGTGAGAGGTGCAATTGTTGGACACGACGACGAGTTGAGGTGGACGGCTCTTCAGCCACACTATCGCGAACAGCAGCAATATTTTCTGCTGTACGAGCCGTACGAGTATGCACTGGTGTTTTAAAATCTCCTACAGACCCGGTTTGCTCAAATTTTTGCACGATTTTTCCGATTGTACGCACATTTGGACGATTAAATTGACCGAAAAAATCACGAAGTGCACGATATGCATTATGATTTGAACGCCCATTTTCATAATATGCCTGAATAACTTTAACGCGTTGCTCGATTGTGTATCTTTCCATGGTTCAAATTGAGTTAGTCTGAAATTGAGAAATGTCAAATTAAATGCAGAAAAAAACTTGACGTTTAGGTGTGGTTCACATTCAACGTCGGCCCTTAAAATTTAACCACCCTTTATTTTAAGATGCCGCCATAGAGCGGGAACCTTTACTACAACTAGTACTATAATTTAATTTAATGTCGTTTTGAGTATTAAACCATTATTATCTAGCCGTTTAGAATTTACCACACACGTACAATTAGCAGGTGTCGCTCAGATTTTTAAAATAGATAAAAGTTCCAGGTAATTTATTACTAATTAACACTTTTTCATGAATACCAATTAAGTGGAATATTATTTTATTTCCATTTTGTTCGTATTGAAATATTTAAATTATTACTAAATAGAATCGAGAGATTAGAATCTATTTTTGCAAACAATTTAGATAATAACTAGGAATAGTAAATAGTTTTGTGCACGCAACACTAATAGATTCCAAAGAATTGTGTACTAAATTAACATATAATGAGGCGCAAAATTGAACGGAAGTTAGAAAAGTGGATTAATGACGTGCGCATGTTGTGTGTACCGATATAGTTAGGGGTCAACGGTTTGGTTTAGTATCTTGATTGCAATTATTAGTACCCGTGCTATATGGAAGTGTGAATTATTTTATGATAAGAAATATGTAAGTAAATTCTGTATATATAATTTATGGATAATGATGATACTCTTAAAAAATGTACTTGACACGAAACTGTATCAATTACGATTAATCAAATCACCATAATTCACCTACACCATCCTTTCATCTACTTTTGTAAAGAAAAAAAACTACTTAGATATGCACGAGAACATAAATTAAACTAATTTATTTCAATTCTTGTGCAAATCAGAATTTAGAAAACGAAATATTTAGTGTATCTCTCTTTAGTTATGAGATTAACAGCGTTGGATGAACATTAAACTAAACTATAAAATTATGATGGCCAGGGCCTAACTTTATTTTACTTGAGAATACGGCAAATATAACTATAGAGATTGAGACCTATCGCTTGCACTCACAATTTTATGTTCTAAGGTAGGCTTTGAGCTTTATTGATGCCCCAACATTCATACATTCGCACACTGCGCGCTCTACATGGTAGGACTAGGCTAGTAAAGATCTTTGAACTCACACACAATTATTTATTAGATACAATTTAAAAAAATTCCATTCGCCTAAAGAGCCTAGTGCCACTTAAGTACGACACATGTACGTTAAGAACATTGTTTTGAACATTTTATGAAGTAAGAACAAACAACATTTATCTCAATAATTAATAATTTAGTTATGAGGAAGTACGTATCCCAAGGTACTTGAATTATTATCGTACTTCGATGAAACCACAACAAGTACAAGCTACACACACTTTTGAAATGTGAAATGTCTAGATTGTTTCTAGATTCGACATTTTGTGTCAATATTTTCGTTACTTTGTAAATTGGATGAGTGCGGTGAAAAATTCCATTATTCTAGAGCAAATAAACATATTTTTGGTTGAACACAAAAACAGACGCATTGATGCTGTAATGCTTATTCCACTTATTTCAAATAATTTTAACAAAGGTCTCGTTTATGAATGCTAATAGCTAGATCCAATATCGCTCAAATGTTGTTTAAATCGAATATGACTATGTATGGTTATCGAACCATCCAATAACGAAAACAATTTGGAAATATTTCCAGTTCGTACTGTGCTCGTCCCAATCAAGCAGAACATTACAGCAGATATAGAATGGCTTACAAATTTTACCATTAAAAAAGCTTATTGAATTCATATCAAAAAAATGTGAAACAAATTAAAGTCTAATTTTAGATGCTACTGAAGTTAGCCGAAAAACTGCATTATCGACATATTTTGTATCAGACGGTAGTACAAAATTCTGTTGATATTAGCCGAAAATTACATGTATTGAAGTTAGCAGTAAATTTTCGCCGAAAAGAGTTTGGCAATTCAATGTCATATAATTCGAATGTTTAAAGATCATATGAACTGGGTGAAGGTAGACCAATTCGTAAACTGCAAGATCCCATATTTATATCTTGCCGTGTTAGGGGCCAATGAATTTAGGTTGTGACACTAACAGTGAACACCTGTGCCAAAAATCAAGGCATATTTTATGTAGCATCGTAGTGAATTAAATTAAAAGCTGGATGCAAGTTTAGTGATAATTTGTACTGGGTGAGTAGACCAATTCGTAAATAGCTGAATCCCATATTTAGATATAGTTTATCGTGTTACGGGGCTATAAATTTGAGTTGTGCGGCACTAACAGTGAAGACCTGTGCCAAAAGGCCATATTTTACGTAGCACCACGGTGAAAAAACGGTAATACGACAAATTATAAATACAGGATCCAGCAGTTTACGAATTGGTCTAACTTTACCCAGTTCATATGACCTTTAAACATTCGAATTATGTAATATTAATTTTTAAAAAATTTTTTCGGCGAAAATTTACTGCTAACTTCAGTAGCATTAGTTTTAGACTGTTTAAAGCTGTAGAAGAACCCACATCTGAACCAGGTTGATTTTAAACATTTCTTTGGTATAAGTTATGGCAACTTTATACAAATCTAGCAGAAAGTGAAATTTTGGTACTCTACTTTTAACCTTCTTAAAGTTAGCCGAAAGATCCAACCGAAACACTATCGATAATTCAGATTGTGTTTTTGCTATAAAAACCAAATGAACAAGTCCGATTAAGTAGATCAATATAATTGAGCCGAAACTTTACCAGCCAGTATTTTTCAACCGAACAATTTTTTTACCGGAAAGTGAATTTATGACGATTTGGGAATTAAAAGTTGCAGTATATGTTATGTTACATTCATTTTAAAAGAAGAACAATGCAAGTCTTCTCTGAAGTTGGTTACATTAAAAAATATTCTTGAACGCATCCAAATCGTCCGCCATTTTGGATATATGTAGCTTAGTCTTTGCTGTTTTATGACATAAGTTTCAGTCATTTACAAGCTGTCGTTCCGTGTGTATCAGTTTTATTCTGTTTTTATATGAAAAAAGTGCTGCTTACGTTATATGGAATTGATTAATTCGAAGTTGAGTGATCATTCTGTGAGTCATTCAATAGCAAAAAAATGGTTTACAAATTGCTTGCTGCAAACAGTTAGGAGTTACTCACCAAGCAATATCACATCGATTGCGTGCAATGGGAAAGATACAGAAAGAAGGAAAATGGGTGACCGAAGAAAACAAAATACGAAGAGTTGACATCTGCATGATTTGCTTTCTCGGCACAAAAGAAACAAGATGCAAATATTTGAAAGAAAACGAAGGGTTAATCCAAGCCAACCATCACGAACAACAGTTGCAACAATCATTATTCATGCCAAGAAAGTGTTACTGTGTGTCTGGTGGGATTGGAAAGGAGTCATTTACTACGACCTTCTAAAGCCTCTTCAAACTGTTACAGCTGAGCGTTACCAGGCCCAATTCATCAAACTAAGTGATGCTCTGGAAAATAAAAGACCATTTGGAGGCCAAAGAAGGTAGGCTGGGAAGTTTTACAGCATGTAGCGTATTCTCCAGACTTGGCTACCTCTGATTACCACTTATTCAGATCGAAGTAATCATATTTGAAAGACCAGCTGAAGATGTGCGAAAGTTGAAGATGTGCAAAAATGGCTCGATGACTATTTTGCTTCGAAACCACCAAGTTTCTATCGCGAAGGCATTTATCAGCTAAATCCGCATTGATACCTCTTTTAGCGAAATTTTGAAGAAATTCTGATTGGGATATCGGAGTACAATTTGACAAATTTCGATAGCTCAATTTCTTACAAATTCATTGCGCGAGCCTACGCTCTAAGTTAACCTAAGTCCGCACTGATGCCACAAAGGCCATTTGATAGGCTTCAATGCCTGTTGACTCTAGTCCAGTTAGAAAGAAATTCTGATAAGCATACGGGGGTGTAATTTGATCAAATTTCGATAGTTCGATTTTCTACCTGTGAATGTAGCTCAATTGTGATGAAATTATTATGGGGATCCTGGAAAATAATTTGGCTATATTTTGATAGTTCAATTTCTTTGGGTAACCAATAAAAATTTATGATAATTCATTTGAAAGGTCGTTAGCTGTAGACCAGTTGTGAAGAAATACTGATGGGGAGGGGTTTAATTTGGCTTTTTCTCGATTATTCAAATTCTTTGAGTGACCAATGAAAAATTCATTGACTGGTTTGTTTGGAGCATTATGTTAAGCTTAATCCGGATTGATGCCACTATGGTCATTTGATAAGCTATAATTTCTAATAACTGAAGGCCAATTGTAAATAAATTCTAAAGGGAATACAGGAGTGGATTGTGGCTATATTTCGATAGTTCATTACATGGAATGGCCAAAAAAAATCATTGAATGGCTTTGTTCTTTAGGTTAACAACATTTGACAAGATTTCGATAGTTCAACTTCGCATTATGTTAAGCTTAATCCGCATTGATGCCACTATGACCATTTGATAGGTCGTAATGCCTGGTAAATGTACCCCAATTCTGAAGAAATTCTGTTGGGGATATGAAGGAGTAATTTGACAAGATTTCGATAGTACAATTTCATGCAAATCCATTAAATGGCCTGGCGCTCTAGTTTAACCTAAATCCGCATCGATGCCACTATCGCCATGTGATAGGCTTTAATGCCTGCTAATACTAGACAAATTGTGAAATGTGCGTGTCCTCTCATCAGAATTTTTTCACAATTAGGCATTGCAGAAAATGTCCATACCGGATTCCATGCGGGTTTAGGAATAGCCGGGCCATTCAATGAATTTGGAAGAAATTGAACTATTGAAATTTTGTCAAATTACACCCCCTATCCCCGTGAGAACTTCTTTAAAATTGTGCCATTGTTAGCAAGCATTAAGGCCGTTCAAATGGCCATATTGGCATCAATGCGAATTTAATAATATCGGCTGGTAACTTTCGGCTGAAAAATATTGATCAACGTTGTCGAATTTGTTTTTTTTGGCTATCAAACAAAAGACACTAAGACTTAGACCTACCGAAAAGATTTAGCTTTTAAACTTAAACTTATTAACTTATTTGTAAATCAAAAACATAAACAAATTTTATAATTATAAATAATCTTGGAATGACCACTGAAGCACGTGTACTTGATAGCACGACAAAAACATAAAAGACAATTTTTAATTTTTCTATGTTCAACAATATGCTATTTCTCGAATATTGGTTCCCATTTTCGCTGCTAGATGGACACCTTAATAATATCCTGGAAGCTACCTAATGCAATAATTATATCATAGGCAGAGGATTTTCAATGATTTTACTGTCGGTGATGCCATCTTTTATGGAGTAGTTGTAATACTGTTCTTGTGTTTTCTAAATATGTTATGATCGAGGTCACTTTAGGTGAGATTCAGTTGTTGGGACTTTTTAAATTAACAAACATTGCTGATTTTTTGAAAACTTGAAAACTTGTCGCGTTGCCTAAAGTTCCCAGTTTTACTTGATGTCGATATCATTCGAGTACTTCCGTTAACTTTAATATGCTTTTCTATTAAAGGATGGTCAGGAGCATCCATGGCAATAACCAATTTTGGAGAATCAGGCAGTATAAATAAGACTAAAACCACAAAAATGGTTATTGGCATAAATGCTCCTGAACACCTAATATAAAAGATTATTTTGGGGTGACACTTACTTATAGATATTATTCGTATATTTTGGTGTTGCCATAGTATTTTTCTGCGTTGGATGTTTAGCCGTTCCACACAGTGCGGCAACACCATGCGTTTTTCTTCGTCTCTTGCCAGTGCGGCTTGTGTTGTATACTCACTGATACAAACGAAAAAACAAACAAAAATTTAGGGTCACTATTTTTGTTTTCTGTTTTCCGCGATTAGTATGAAAATGAATTTTGACAAAAAATAAGCGCTTGAGCCAATGTGAAGAATTTTACATTTTTTTCAATACCTACTAGATATTTTTAATTTTATTTGTTGTTTTTTCGAAATTCGTTTTAAATGAAAATAATTTTACCATACATAGACACGAGCCACAATAGAGTTTTGCGTGGAAATGCAAGTGCTGCTTGACTTTTGTTGCAAAACGCAGTGTGTGGAAAGGCTAGTTGGGTCAACTTCACATACATACCTTAAATTTTTGATTTCAAAAATTTTAATAGCGCTCAACAAATTATAGAAGAGTCAGTTACTCGTCAGTATATGTAGAAGGTTTGAAAAAATAATATTTTAAAAATTGGTAGTGTTAACATAATTGAGGGAACCGGGCACGTCTACTCAAAACTAACGTTATAGCGTTGGAAGCAGTTACAGTTTCGAACCAATATGCGAACCAATAAAAAGCGCAAATTTAATCATTCACAATATTACAATAGTTCTGCACCTGGATTATCCATAATTTGGTGGAACATGACATTTCTAATATGTTTAGAAATTATTATCTTATCCACAGTTTCCGCAATTGTGGTTAGGTATAACGTTGAAGGATCTGGATTATAACTCAACTAACGACCGCCTCACTGCAAACAATGCATTTATTTCTTGTAAACCCAAGCAGTTTCAGAAGAAAAGAAAATTAAGGAAAATGTCAACAAAATCCAGACTTGTTTATGTTACTTATCCCCAACTACCGCACGGATCCAGTATTAGTAACTAATGTGAATGGATTAGAAATCATCCACGCCTCAAATAACCGAGGTTCAAGGCGAGAAAGGCCCAACTAAAAAGCACTAACGAGATCCAGAAAAGCTTCATATACTTAGTTTATTTAATTTTTCCTGTACACATTTTCGTCTGATCGAGCAAAGATTTTCATACAGTCATCATCAAAATAGTTCCAGTAATTTCATCTTCAATATTTCACTCAGTAAGTCAGTCACCTATGTAGATGGATATAACCATAATAAAAATTTACATGCAATTATCAAATTTCCATAACACAAATTTATACTTTTCATAAATTTATTTTACCTTATTTATATCGCCGAAGTTAAAAAATCCCTCTGTGTGCGTCCGTGTATAGTACCGTGCCGACTAATTGTAGATGGCTTCTCTATACAGCGCAGGTGGATTGACTGATTGGGATGAAACTTCACACTTAAGCTGTTCTCATAAATTCGGAGACATCAATGATTTTTGACTAAAATCGGTGGACCCATTGGAAGGGCAGCTTTTCCGTTTTTTGCAAATATTTTTATAAGTGTATCATTTATCTTGTAAATGATGATCAAGAACTAAAAGAATCTAAATTAATTTTGCAACAATACCGGCCCATATCAGGAGGTCCATTAAGAAATTTGTCCGCCTCGGATTTTTCCGTTAACGGATAAATCCGTGCTATTATGAACCAAAAAGGCAAAATCGAATGGAATTTTTCTGGACAGACTAGAAAAAATCCGACCACTATTTAGTTGACGTATTTTGTATTCGGTTGATCTTATTTTGACGTCTCATCAGAATATAGAGAATAGAAAATTAACAAATTAACAACATTTTAAGATAATAAAAAAATTAAGATAATTAAGATAATATAAAGATCCAGCTATTAAGATAATAAAAAAAATTCCGCTGTCAAATTATTAAAAATCAAAATCTAACATCTTCAAAAAATAATGTTGGTAACTTCAGATTTGTTTATTACAAATTCGATAATACAAGTTTCATAATAGGGTAAATCCATGTCGTATCGAATAGTTCCATTAACGGAAAAATCCAAGACGGAAAAATTTTATAATATGTAGACCCCCACTTTTCCAAAAGTTTAAGCGGAAATATCGATATTTGACAAAAAACTGTTTTTGTCTATCATACTTAAGCTTCTTCCATATGGGAGATCCCACTGAATTTTGGCGGAAAACGATCCTCCGCAAGTGACCGTTTCCATAGGAGCTTTTTACTTTTTTGCAAATATTTCAAAACTATGTAGCATTAACGAAAAAAACAATTGAAAACAAAAATATTGTAAATTAAAATTTAAACTAAATTCAGATCCTTTTTTAATTTTTTTTCGAAATGACTAGTTTTTATAAAAAAAATCTTTAGGGCAGTCCAGACAAAATTCATTTAACCATTTACCATTAATTGGGAAATCCTTGCGAAATTTGGTGGAAAGTGTACTGGAAGTGGCAGCTTCCTTCCTTTAGCTATTACAAAAAACGGCAAAGAATCAAAAGATTAAAATAAATTTTAAGATTAAAGTTTCAACAAGGATTGTCTTTGTTGATTTTCTGAAATTTAAGCAGGAATAATAATTTTTGATTACCAAGTCCAGTAAGTTTAATTTTTCATTTTAGAAGTCAAAAGTGGTGTATTTAGATTCTTTTGTATACATTCGTAGTAAAATAAAGTATCAGGTGATAGCCACAACTTACTCAGCCCTCCATTTTTACCTTAGTATGCCAAGAAAAATAAATTCTTTCTCCCAAAATCCCTATTTCAAGGGGATTACTAGGAGAGTGGTACACAGTTCTCTCACAGAACCAAAGTTCTTCTTGGTGTGCCTTCAACACAAGAAGACATTGAGCAAAACGTTGCTGTTTTGAACTGCGAATTCTATGCACAGTAAGCACATCTATCAATTAATTTATGATTGAGCAAAAACCTGATTTTAAACCGTTTTCGTAAACCGGAACTGAACTATAACGAAAATAAAAAGTTCGAACCGTAATCGTACTTTCACTCTCATTTTAATCTAAAATTATTTTCTTAATGTGTCTAAATTTCAAATTTAGATGACGATGTATGATAGAAAACTGAGGACAAGCCATTACTTCAAATTGGCGCAATAGACTCAAATGTGTCAAATTGCTATAAATTAATGATTTCCAGATGGCTCTAATGCTACACCAGCACTTGTAGCACAATCCAGTTAAAATGGTACTGAAACATTTTACAAATTAATAACAACATATTAACATAGTTCGACCCCCAAAAACTACCCCTAAGAGGTGCAACCCTTTAAAAACCATTTTTTTCGTTACACCATGTTCTTCGTATTTCTGCACATATTTATTGTGTCGTACTGAGGCATTACTGGAATTTTTTACAAGTCATTTAAAATATAGTGGCATAGTTTAACCCCAGAAAAATTTCCCAAAAGAGATCAAATGGGGGTGATACTAGAAGTGTTTACAACATAATTTCAATACATTGGATTAGTTCACTCTCCAAAAACTACCCCTAAGGAGTGAAACTCTTTAAAAGCCAAATTTCTGTGTATAACTTATAGACTTGCTATAAATGCTAATGAAACAGCCCATTTTGTACAAGCAATGTCTGGGTATTTAAGAAACTTAACTTATAGACTAAAGAAGATTATTTTATAAAACTTTAAGTAAATCTTTCAAAAATTAAAACAAACATTTAATCACACTTAACTTTTAGGATGACTAAACTGATTGTGAAATTTTAAGTACGTTCATCATACTAACCGTGCAGAATGAAAATGTTGTCCAGGATGGATGACTTGTTTAACAGCAATTGTTGTATAATCGCGTTATTTTATACCCAATGAGAATTTAATATAGTAGCTGGAGCAAATAATAACCTCCGTTTAAGCCGATGTTCATTATATTTTCAGTACGTGGTGCGAACCACGAACATATATCTCCAGAATTCCAATGCGAGCACCAATCGAAATTTTTAATTGTTCCCACCCACTTAGACAATAGGGATCTTACTCGTAGATAATAGAAATAAAAAAAGAAATATTTTAGGAATATATTTCAAAGCTTTACAATTCGATGCTAATTAAAAATTTAATAATGTGTGTACTTAGAAAAAATAATTATAACACAATATCCTTACTTACTCTATAATGTTGAATGAAAACATCTCCGGTGGCCCACTTCGTTCAGGTCAGCGTACGAGGCGGATCATATACCAGCGTTTATATGATTTAGTATCAAAATGTAAACTTATTTGACGCCTTTAGACAATTAGACAAGCTAGCAATAGCTAAACAGCGACTTTATCACACTGGCTACCATAAAATAAATAGAGTTTTCTCTCTCTCTACTGAGAAAATTGATTTTTTAAAATCATTTCGATCAGGGACGTAATAAAATCGCTATGTAATCTACGTGATAAACACTACCTTACTCATCCCTGATTTCTTATACATACTGAGCTGTTTTATAGGTCAGTCTATAACCTATAAAGAAAAATATGGTTTTTCAGAGACTCCTTAGGCGTAGCTTTTGGACAGGGAACATTCCAATATATTGTAATTATTTTGCAAAACTTCTAACATAGACCTAGTACGATACTACGATTTTAAACGGTTGTTCCTCTTTGTGGTAGTTTTCTAGGGATAAACTTTGCCAATATAATATAATTAATTTGTAAAAATTCTAGTACCATTTTAATTGGTTCATGCTACAAATGCTGGTGCAGCATTAAGGCCATGATTTCCAGAGACCTCGAGTGTCTTGGCCGATCTCTTCTAATTCCAAAATTAAATTCACGAGACCTTCCGTATTTAAACGATACTATTTGATAATAAGATGGCCCATTCTATTGAAAATATATAATTGTTACAAATTTCGGGTGTTCAATATGGTTTCGTAATGGATTTTGCAAATAAAGCACTGAGCGTTTTAAAATGACAAACTTTATTTACCAACACCTTTAACTTCTTCAACAAATTCACTATTTATCCTTTTATATCACTTCATAACTGTTCATTTTTACTGCACGACTATTACTCTTCATTGTTAAATTACAACTTTTCTGCAAGTCAATTTGCTCTCGCTTATATACTTGTCCATCGCCGTTCGAGATTATTCCACTTATTGTATTTATCTAAATCACTTGCATGTACATAGTTGTATTCGTGAACATTCCACAACAACAATTCCACTGTCTTGATGATTATCTCCGTCGTTTACAGTTGCTTTCATTATTCCAGTATTCCTTTCCACTTGGAACTTCGTTGTAACATCGAATTTCCAATCAGTGTTAGAGGAATACTTGATCCAGTAAAATTATTAACACCGACTTTGTAAGCTCAAACTCGCGACTGTTGGGATGATAACACTTGATGGTGTACACCTTAACCATTGAACCAGCAAGAGTTATATCATAGGAACCAAAATCCGAATGATCCTCCCAATAGCGCCAATTCAAAAATATAAGACATTATTTAATATCGATATCAAACAAGATCATTCACGACTCTTTAGGTTATAGAGAATCATTCATTTAAATCTTAAATGTATAATTTAAATCTAATGGGTCCTCCTAGAGAACATTATGTCGTGTAGAATTCAAAAGAGATCGATCACGACATTCGTGGAAACGATCAATATTAATTAAATGAGCTCACTGTGTCAATCTCAAGTTACAGCTTGTCTCGAACTTTGTATAAAGAACCGGGGTGATTTGAAAAATTCCGGGATGGAATAAAAAGAGTATTGCCCTCTGACCAGCAAAAATGGCATTTATGATAAATATAACCAACACACGTGTGTCCATTAAAATTCAAGGTTCAAAAATTAAAAATGGTGAAAATAATATTAAATTGGCTAACTTAAAACCCAATGAAATTTAATCAAATCCGAGATTTAAATACTTAAGCATCATTTTCGATCAGATAAATGTAGTAAAGTAACGAATTTTTAGCATTTACCATCCTAATAATATTGTTGGATGCCCTTGAAAACCACACTGTGGTCCAACACAACATTCATTGATACAAAAAGTAAAAAAAAACGTAAACCAATTCACAATAACCATAAATAAGTACGAGTGTTTTATACAGTGAACAAAATCATATGATACCAAAGTTTACACAAACTAAATAGTTTTCCCCTACCGTCAAATAAAACTGAATAAATAAATAAATAAATAATAACAATCATATAAATACAAATTATAAAAGCCACTTATATTTGCTAATCTTAAATGTAAAATACAACAAAATGTACACAACAACAATAACAACAACAACACAAGCACAAGAAAAATTTTTTTAAATATTTTTTTAATTTATACATTTTTGTTAGTCGCTGAATAGCAGCGAACGCGAAAACTTTAAATTTCAAAAATATAAAACTAAAACTTTGTTACGTTCTGTTAATTAAAAAAATATAATTAATAACTATTAAGTGTTTTTTACCTGTATAGTTTTACGAAATCAATATTGTGAATATTTATTGTTGTGATTTATTGTGAATAATAATTATTTATTTTGCCAAAATAATAAATTATAGTGTTAATTAATTTATAAATACAAAAAAAAATTAAATCAATTAATTAGTGAGAAATTAGTGATTTGTTTTGATTCTTTTGTGAGAGTATTACCAAAATTATCTGGTCTGTGTGTGCTGTTGGAACCGTGTACGAGGTAAAACTTAACCGTTAATTATATTACGTGTAAATAACTAGACTAGACAGGTTATTAAAATATGTAGAGTATTTAATTAACTCGGACTTCCGGTTTTTTAGACTAATTTGTTTTGTACGATTGTTAAGCCGTGTTAATTACAAAACAGTGATCGAAGGTAAAGTGTTGCAATTACAATGTTTACTCTTTTGTGTTCTTGTACCCGAATTTACTAAGAAATTTTTCGGAGGTACTTAAATTTAACAATTAAATTTTTTTGGTGTTGATTTAATTCGTCTTGTATAGGTATAATTTGTCTAATCCTGTTCAACGTCACTGGATGCATGAAATTAATGAGCAAGCAGAAAAAGTTTGGAAGGTTCACAAACAGTTTTGTTATTGACAGACTGAATGTCTCCCTAACACTCACAAAATTAGAATACTTGTTTATGTCTTAAATAGGCAATAAAGTTGACGTTTTTTGAGATAATTAGGTCCTCTTGTTCCTAAGGGGAGTAGAATTAGCCAGGACATTATAATGTACGTTTTGGATCAAATGCATTAAAAAAAATTATTTTTAAATATATTCAGACTTATTAATAAAAATTTTATTGGTAAAAATTAGTTAAATCTGTACATAAAATTGTAAGTTTTATTAAATAGTATTTTAGACTATTCACTAAATTCATTTTTAGCACAAATTAATTTTGTATCACAAATTGTTTACTTATATTGGCGTTTTAAATGCCGTCTAGGGCGCGCCACTTAGTATGCGAGCGAAAGACGATATTTGTTTATACGGGAAAATGCCTCATTACATATTATTGTTATTTCATCATTTATGACATTAATTGTAAACTAATTGAACATTTTACATAATATTCAGTCGAACTATAGTCAACTATGAAGTTTATACAACATGAAAACTAGTTTTATGAGAAATTGATCACCTTTGAAAGGCGTAAAATAAACTAATATACAATGGGCGTGTGCTAGCGTGCTATGCTTAAGGCAATTTATATTGCTTAATAAACATAAATGGATTTTACACGTACGGTGAAATGCGTACGGCCCTTGCATCCTGGAAGCTTACAGCGAGTAGCTTCTTCGAGCTGAATCTAAACGGTCTTTATAAAAGTACGCGGTAAATAAGATAAGCTTTGGTCGAGAATGTCAACACTACACATATGTTTATTGTATAAATTAACACCTTCTGGCTGTTGAATTTCATTGTTCATTTAAAGGTGTTATCCCATCTTTTGCACATATTTAGTTCACATTTCGCGATAAAAATGGAGGCAATGTGAATAAGCTTATTGTCAAGCCATTTGACAATAACTATACGTTTTGTTGACGGTCATTTAAATCGTCGAGAGAACCACGAGGTAATTTCTTGAATTTCTTATCGTTTTGGGAAAGCTGTTTCATAAAACGGTTTATTTTTACTATTCCTGCGGCATACTATTTTTTGAATAATTTCAAGTAATGTCCATGTCGTGAAATAGTTGTCGAAAAATTTGTATGTCCGGGATCTTTTATTCGTTCGGCGGCTCCAAATGCGAAAGTTTTTCTGTTGTATTCTGATAGCTCAAGAAATGAGCATATTCGGTTTATTTTTGTATGTTTTACTTTAAGCCGACCTACTCAAGTTCAAGCTGCAAACATCGACTCCTTACTTATTTGTGTTTAATCTAAAACATTAATAATTATTTATTAGTTGAACGCACGATCTTCAATCAACAAAAACACAATAATCTTCTTGTATTTGTCAAATGCACCATTATTATCTTGCGCTATTTCTAAATTAAAAGGTGGAGCATCTTTTGGTTCGGTTTTGAACTAGCGATTATTTCGCCGTTCATAGCCCTAATGTCATCTGTCAAGTGACAGAAATACCAGGATTATATAATCCCGGTGCACGAAATGATCCGATAAACTTATTTCCAAAGTAGTAAGTCAGTTGCCTTAACATTCCGAAAATTGCGTGGGGTAGCTAAAAGTATGCGTCACGAAGCATCTCAACTCGCTATCGTTCACAAGAATTGAACATCGATAGAACTGTGAGAAGAATTTTATACAAAGACCTGGGTATGAAAGCCTACAAAGTTTAATTGCTTCAAGAATTGAAGGCAGTTGACCATTCATTGCGTTTTCAGTTTGCTGAATGGGTTAACTCTCGGTTGAAAGAAGATGAGCGTTTTTCCCAAACAAATCATTTTTCCCAATGAACTTCATTTGAAAAGCCAATACACCCAAAACGAGTGACTGTTTGCTGTGTAATACGGCCAAAGACATTATAGGGCCATTTTTCTCGAATATGAGCAAGGATTCGCACTAACAGTGTCACGTTAACTGAATTTTTAATCCCTACGATTGAAGAGGAAGACTTGGCCGATATTTGATTTCAACAGCACGGAGTCACTGCTCATACAGCCAACGATACGTCAAATGGCTGCCTGGGAGCTGCGATTTGGCCCCGTTGAACTATTATTTGTATGGGAAGTAGTCAAAGATAAATATTTTGCTAATCATCCATAGTGACCATTCAAGCTTTGAAAGATGCAATTAATGTGACTACTGGTGAAATATAGGCTCCAACGAATACAAACGTACTGAAAAATTGGGTCAATAGAATTTAGTACTGCAGATCCAGCCAAGGCAATCATTAAAATGAAATAGTAATCCATTACTAATCAGAAGGTGTACTCTCGAAAATAAAGGAATAATCATTTGAAAATATTTGTTGCATTTTTATTGTGTGGGTAATTGCAGAAGGGAAACTTTTGAACTTCAAAATGAAACTAACGATTAAGCAAAATTTGTCCAGGAGCTTAAAAAACGGGAAAAGGAAAATACAAATTTCTCCTTAATGACGAAATAAAACCCAATTTCTAGAAAAAAAACAGAAATAATTTAAGCCTAATTTTAAAGCTTTCCAAAGGCAGCTAAACTGACAGAATATGCGCTTATCATAGAAATAAAGGGTTTTTCAATTTGGGCGGGTCGATGATTCGTTTTGAATTTGAAAGACCTATGTAGGCCATTATTTGTGGAATATAACATGTCCGCCGCGTGATCCAATTTTCAATGACTCTGCCGCATAGATCCGGCTGAATTTGACCGATTGTATTGGGTATGTTGGCTTTAAGGACATCCTAAAGCCCTTCTATCTGCTGTGTGGCACGTAGCTCCGATCTGCTGGAAACACATGTCGTCTACCTCCACATCAAAAATGCGCCTCGTCGCTAAGATGATTTTTCGGCCAAAATTGGGGTTCTCTTCCAACGCTCCGAAGCCCAGTCAGCGAGCAAACGGCGTTGTCTATGGTCATTAACTTTGAGTTCCTGGGTCAGTTGGATCTTTAACGGGTGTAGGCCTAAGTCCTGAAGCAAAATTCACCAAGTTGAAGTCTGTGAAAGGCCGAGTTCTTGTGCACGGCGAAGATTGACTGTCTCGGGTTCCATTGTACACTTTCACGGCCCGCGGCAAGATTCTCAGCCGATCTGGTGTTCCGTTGTCCCAAACGCTGGAGAGTCAACTTTAAAGGACCAGCGCGTCTGCCGTAAAATGAGCGCAACGCGCGTAACGTTTGTACTAATGAACAATCATTTTGATAATAAAGTTTTATCATTTGGGCATGCTGCTCAATCGTGTAACTTGTCATGATGATTTGGCATCAGTGACTAAAAGAAACACCAGATTAGACTGACGCAACCAAAACAACATGACCACCACAGGCTGCCAACATGGACCCGCCCAAATTGAAAAACCCTTTACAAAAATTGAGAAAAAAGAAACTAGCCGCTGAAAGATATTATATTCACCAAAAAATATACAGAGGTATACCGTTCAATAATACTTCTGTTGTACAACAATTTAAACAATAGACATAAAATATGTTAGAATCCAAGAACAAGCCATTTATATAGCATATTTCTATCAGGCATGTTCATTGCCATCCGAAAAATATAGTAGCCGAATTTGTGCTAATCAAGAATTGGCCCAATTCCATTGAACAACAAAGACCGTTGAATGAACGATTTTCTGATACAATTAGTACAAATTAGGCTTAATCTGTTTGCAAAGCTTCAGTTTGAAATTCGAAAGTTTCCCTGCTGCAGTTACTCACTCATTTTTATTTAATGTACATTTTAAAATGAACTCAAAGTTGCTGCACCCTGTATTTACACAATATAAATTAGTGCGTTACTGGTAAAACCTGTTCCTCAATCCGGGGAAATCTGGTACTGCCAATAAATAAGTGATTCCCAAAAAGATTTTGAATTTCTTTAGTGTCTTTAGGTCGAAATGATTTATCACTTTATAATGCATCATTTCGGCCATTGATTAATTGATCATTTCGCATGCCAATTTCATAAGGTGCTTCTGTCTGATTTAATATATTCGGGCCGACGACTCCATTGCACTTGATCTTTGCTGGTTAATTGCATGTTAAAGTCTGTTCTGGTATGATCAAAAATTTCAATTGCAACATCTGTTGAACAAGGTGACATTTATAATTTGCTCTGCTTCAACAATTCAAGGTGCTTTTATGTTCCAGGTTGATGTTTTTTTTAATAACTTTTAACTGAAATTAAATTGTATTATTTATAATTTATTGACTGATTATATGGTCTTTAATATTATGTATGGAATATAATATCGCAAAAGCGCCACCCCCCAGCTCGTAACTAACAGTTCTGCTTAACATATAAATGATTAATCTGCTTACAGAGATGTCCACGCCAGTCCAAGTAAATCCTTGTTACGGAGTATACAAGTCTGGTGGTTTCTCTGGCTGGGCCCAGGTTTCAAAAGCAAGGACCATAAGATTATGTGTCTCAGTTTTCCCAGATTCATGAATAATACCACTTTGACTTCTGTCAGTTCCTTAGAAATATATATCAGCTTGCAACTCCCAATCACGATTAGTCCAACCAAGAGAGAATAACCTCTAAGTTGTTGTGCATTTATGCTAGAATGGTCCGGAATAGTAAGGATAGTTTTTGCCAACGAAGATACCCATATGTTAGTATGGGATTACCGATACCCAGATACTGAGCTGGAGAAGACCAGAAGTCATGCTGTTCAAGTGCTTCAGCCGCTCTCATGACTTTCATCTTCTTCGATCTTGCCATTATTTTGCCCAGTAGATTTTTGCCGATGGCAAAATGAAGTCAACATTTTTAGTCAAAATGAAATTATATCTACAAAGAAAAATTGAACAACAGATTGACACATTTATAAACGGAAGACACCAGAACAATGTATATCAACTTGAATTAATATTTCACCAGAAAAATATTCACCAACAAGTATTTTGTTATTTCTAATAACAAAAAATTCTATTTAACTTAACTATATAGCTACTGATTAAACATTTAAATTTAGTTTCGTATTTACACAGAATAATTACCGGACAAGTGGTGCAGTGGTTAAAGCTTCGGCACTTGGACCGGGAGGTGCTGGGTTCGAATCCCATCAGATGCAAATTGAATTTTCATCATCGATTACGATCGGTGATGCTAATAAATACAACTAAGACCCTCTCATGGAGTGCAGAATTCCGCCGACCCACCTTCCATGTCAATGTACAGGTTGACATGGAGCTTGCAATGTGCAATTGGTATACTGTAGTTGTGTGAGTAGGTGAAGTAGGTGGGTTAATGATGTGGAGTGAATGAGTGGTATCACAATGGGCCTAAAAATTGGCCTAAGTGTGCAGTAAGCAACCACTGAAACCACCTAACCTAACCTACACAGAATAATTACTATGTTCACTTCGATACTTGTCACACAATTGTCACTATGAAATATATTTGAACATTACGAAAAACAAAAGAATATTTTCAAACTAATCCGATTTTACGCGTACAATAATTTATAACGAAGGATATTTCTTGTAGAAGGTGGAAATTTAACTAGAAAATGTTAGTACTTTTTTACCATTCAATGTTTATTATATTTTGAAGGTAATAAAATTGTAACAACATTGAATAAAAATAGAACGTAAAAATCGCACCTTAGGTTTGGTTTAGTCTTGGCGTGGACTGACATGGTAAATATTTTACTGTTATTGTGCCTTTTATTTGCACCACGTTCCTCCATCTTCACCTTTGACACATTTTTTGATGTGCACGTAAATATTGCAATTATTGTAATATCATGCAATATCATGCAAATATCAATAACATCAATGTTTTAAAAAGTGTTTAAGCATCAATGAAGTTTGATAATGAACCGAAGTTTTGAAATTTTTTATTTTTCCAGGTACAGCACTTTTTATTATTGATTTCAATGAACTCTCATTCGAGAGGAATCAGGAAAGAAGACTTTTCATAAGTAATCTGGGCCGGTAACACATGTCCTAGTAAATAAAAAAAAATCGAAAATACTCGAAATCGGATACCCGAAAGCTTTCGATGATTCATTTTAGTTGTACCCATAATTGCCGGTGGTATTATTAAACTAACCTAGTCCAAATATGATCATGTTACAAATCCGCTAAAATGTATCCAAATCATACATAATAAACATTTCGGTATAACGGCTGTGGCGCCCATTCTTGAAGTTCATTCATGAAGTTCTTTTTTAGTAATATAGATGAACGGTGATTTGGGGAAAATTCGTTAAGGGGTCCATAGAGGGTCCGATTTCTGCGCGACTTCCTTTCAATTTTTTTGGCTCGAACGATTTTGATAAAAATTTGCGAGTGAGACAAGTGCCATGTTTTTTTATTAGCACCCGATGGATATTTCCGGAGCAATCAATTTTCTTTACAAAATTTAAATGCAACTTGCTACGTTTTTCTTAAGTTTTAATCAACACAATCTGTTGAGGCACTCCCAACTCTTTCGCGGTTCGCTTGTCACGTCCTACTTTACGCATTGCTTGTTAAATCCAGGGCGTATGGCTATAGGTTCGATTTACGTAGAACCATTTGCACATTGCATAGCTCCATGGCAGAATTGATTTTATTATTGACAGAAAGCTCTTGTTGGCGATTCGAAACGTTTTTTCGGCTCAAACAAAAATTCATTCATATTTTATGCGAAATCATGCCACAATATTGCAATGGCTCCCAATTTCGGAAAAATTTATTTAGGCTTAAATCCCTTTTTAAAACATTTTCTGGATTAAACAATTTTAATAAAATACGGTGGGGTTCAAATGTCAATTGCTAGAAAGCGATGGAGCAGCCATATCGCGTGACGTTGCACCATGTTGTTTGATGTTACACCTTGTGCCGGGAAGTTGCACAATGGTGCGGAATTTTGCACTTTGTTGCGTGATGTTACAAAAATAGTGCACATGGTAAATATGGTGCATATTTATCAACGCATGAACATCTAATTATAGTAAAGCATTTCATCAATGATTTACTATGATTAGATGTCTAGCGTTGTATCATGATTTGTCATATTGTGGCGATATTTGGTATATTATACTTATCTTTGTATATATTAATCGCGTATTTTCCAAAATGATAGATTTGTATTAGTCTTGAATGTTTGCGTATAGGCTTCGGAAATTGTTTTCATGTTCAATTGGTTTCGGATCTTTTTTTTATTTTTTTTGGTAAAGGGATTTTCAAATGCCAGAAATCGATTACGACTAGGCCTAATTTCGGGAAAATTAGTTTAGGTAGCTCTCCGGTGTGGCTCGGGTTCCTCTTTTAAAACTGTCCACTTCTTGCAATGAATCATGATTTTGAGAAATGCGTTTATAAGAGGCCTTCGCTGGTAGTCAAATTATATGATAAAAATGAATCTACATAAATTCGTTTGTATGTTGAAAATATAATTCCAAAATTAGTTTCGGATGAAAATAAATAAATTGAATTGAACTAAGCAATGCTCCTAGGATACCAGGCAGTACTACACATCATGAAGTTTATTACAATCTACAGTTAATTTTCTGAACTTTAGATGGCTGTAATGTTCGTAAAAAGCACTTTACATTTAGGGGTTTAATGAGATGTTTAATGCATATTTTAAAAACAGTATAATAAGAATTTGGTGCTTTTTCACCGCGATATCGAATCTTTTATTTGATTATACTGCCATCTATAGCCAAAGACTGAAACCGTCGACATTAATTGATGTCATAAAGCAACATTTTTAAAGCAATGAGGCCATCAGTATCTAGGTACACCGAACTAAGCCATATTTCACTATTAGGGCAGAGCTCGATTGCTACTATAAAAATATCCAATTTTACCGTAAACCAAGAGTTCTATAAATTGGTCATTCCAAAAAGAACTAAGCCGCTGCTTAAGTAAGTGTGGTGTAATTTATTAACTAGTGTAAGAAAATTGATTTAGTATTCGAGTTAGTAATAGTATATAGTTAGTAACCTACATTTAGATCCAGTAATATCGATTGTGATGTTGATTTATAAGTTTTGTTTCGAATTAATGAAAGTTTGAATCCTTTAAATAAAAAGTTCGACTATCTCGTTAGACTGCAGTGACCGAACTGAACATTCAAATGTTTACTTAATCAATTATTTCGAGGTTTTTCACGATGTATAAAGTGAACTAGAAAGTTCGTCGAAAAAAGCTTCCAATCGCTAAATGTGTTTTATCATTTTTGGACTCTTAAAATGATTGATGATGAACACAAACTAAGTCAATAAATTTACAGCAAGCGGAAATGATAAAACTTATTTCACATCCAGAGTTGAGAATTTCTCTGAGGACCTGAAATGATCAGATGTTCTAGTGTACTTGCTTTGGTCGATCCGAGAAGCTAAATTAATTTTTCGTGGCAAGGAAAGCTGTTGATTCACTTCATTCGAAACATGGTATGCAATTTAATTATAATGGCGGAAGAATTGTTCGAGCCTAGTAGATGAGGTACCGCCTTCTCGAAATATGTGATCACCAGGAAGCTTTACGATATCTTGGTTAGAATTATTACTATAGTGGTTTGATCTAGGGTATAAATTTCAAAAAATTCCTAACCCATCCTATAGTTATAAAAACAATATTTCTATTTTTAAACAAATCGCGTTTGGCATGTAAAATCAAATCGCAATATACAAATACACAGAAAGTAACTCTTCTTATGTAAGAAATTTATAACCGGATTTTAAGACGAATATTAAAACCGTGTACTCAAAACCACAAAAGACCCAAAATACAAATATTTAAGACGCTAGAATAAATAACCAGCGCAAATCATTTTTCCATCTAGAAATGATTAAGCTTTTTTTAGTGCTGTACGCGGTTACCTGTATTAAAATTAGCGCGCTCGTTAAAATTATAACGGTGTTTTGTTATTCATCAGTTACGTAATAATGTTATAAATAAATTTTGTATCCATTAATCGCTGATCTGCAAAATGGAATTTTGTTGTTCAATATGTCGTGCATTATTATTAATACAACAATTACATTCGGCAAATAATAGAAAAATATTTATTGTAAACTTATGTGTATCACTTCATATGTACATACAAACAGTTATAAAGTACTCGTAAGTTGCACTATCTAATATTCGACCTTAATAGATATACGAGTATATTATAATAATTATGTATACGTAAACATTCTTCAGTTTCTTGAAATACATTTTTCTGCTTTTCTAAAAATTCCATTCCTTGCCAACCTTTAGCTACGCGTGATGAAATTCTACAAATTACTGAAATCCTAATATTTTCCTAATAAAATATTATGCCTGGTAATTCCGATATTCGATATAAATTATTCAAGATTCGATGTAATTGTTGGAAACATTCCAAAATCGGTTAACCGTGGCCTAAACACTTTCATTACTATTCTGACATATGTCACATTATTATTATTAGTTTTATTTTCAAATTAGTCATTTTAGAGTTCACGGTATCTGGATAATTTTTATTATGCCATAAATTTTTAATTTTATCGAACACAATTACTTGCGCTTAACTTTACGATTCAATGAGTATACGACAATTTATTGTGTTATTATTATTTACACTGTAAAATAATAAGCTCGACTAATGTACATAATCGTATATAATGAAGATTGAAATCATCACAATCAACTAATAACTACTTAAGGTGCACATAAGGTGTTTGTTAAATATCCCAACAAGTATAAATGCCTACCGAGGATACGCAACTTTTGATAAAAGCAACTGAAGCAGCTGAAGGCCAACTTTAGAAGAAGTGGAGCTATTGAGTACAATTACACCATGAATGAACATCCTAGATATTGAAACTAAAGCTGTTGGCAGATTTGACGACATTTTGACTAAATTACTCACTAAACAAAATATTTTGACAATTTGTACAGTTTCTTCAACCATCTTTGGGGAAAAGTTAGCTAATCCAGAATTGGCCCAATTCCATTGAACAACAACGACCGTTGAATGAACAATTTTCTGACAAAAAGAGTTCTAGAAACCAATGAAGTTGGCACTTCTAATTACATATTCCAATCAGGTATATTCATTGCCATCCGAAAAATATAGTGGCAGAATTTGTGCTAATCCAGAATTGGTCCAATTAAACTGAACAACAACGACCGTTGAATGAACAATTTTCTGGCAAAAAAGTGTTCTAGAAACCCATGAATAACGAAATATGCCTCTTGACGCATAATCCTCGTAAAGATAAAAATGATAGCCTTACCATCAATTTTGCCAAAGTCCGAGGACTCGTGATTAAACAAAATTGCGCACATCAACATCTCGAATCACGCAGACCCGACATATTAGTACTAACGAAAACAAAAGTAACTCATAACAGCTATACGCGGACGATTTCAACTTCAAGCGCTACCATTTCGAAAAGCATTCGAGTTGCAACGTGAAGTGTGCATGTTCGTTAAAGATCATTCACAAACTAGTGTGCTTAGAATATACCAAATAAATTATTTTTTTTAATTAGTTAAAGGTCTCCGAATCAGACGGTTTCAGAAACTACAAATTTATTTTATGGTTTTTCAGGTAAATGCCTGGGCGCCAAGCGGAGTGGTTTACCACTTCGCATGATTTCACACAGATTGTTAGTGATTTCACATTTGAATATGAAAGTTCTACAATAGTCTATATTCTGAATCTGGATCTTTATCCCACGTCAATCCCCCATTTTCCCAGCGCCAAAGTGTCTTTGACACTTTAACAAAGCTGATTATGATGGTTTACGGTAATTTTTTCAATTTTTCTCTTGGGAAAGCATTGTTTTTATAACAATCAAATAGATGACGCTGTTTCCAATTTCACTGAGGCCGCGTGTTACATGAAATGAATATATATCCCATCATCATTTTCCAATTTCAATCCAAATTTTAATATATTTTCAAAACAAGGCGCCAAAGCTGCCAGACAAAATAAAAAACTGCTCACAAGAAATATACTAGGGAAACAAAAAGGGCCGACAACGAGAAAGCCGCCAAGACCAGATGGTCACATCGGCTGTCTATATTTCTAAAACATCCATTTCAGCTTTGAAATGTACAGACAGTGCTTTGGTGGTAGATTCATACGTGCAGGCCGACTTACTGGCAGTCATCTTCACATGTATTGTGGTTCGAAAATGAATCCGTCAACAACTCGGAGGAAATTGTCTTCAGAAACCCGGGGACAATAGACGTAAATAAAGCCACCGAGCTCGACGGAATTTCATCTCGAATATTGAAGAGATATGTCAGCGACTTGGCTCAAATGTTAACTAAAAAGTTTCTACTTTCCTATAAGCAAGGTAAATCCGAACGCCTGGAAGAGTGCGACGGTACAACCAGTACTGTATTTTGAAATTAATAAAATACCTAATTTCAGATAAACAGTATGGCTTTCGTGAAATCCGGCCCGCAGTCGATCTCTTGACGTATGGCGCAAACAATTTTAATCTCGCCCTTGAAAAGCATGGAGAGGCCTTTGCAATCGGTTTTCATATATCCAACGTTTGGCATGAGCATCTTTTCAAACATTTTTAAACTTGTGGCATACGGCTTAAAGTCGATGACCATCAAATGGATAAAAATCTTTCTCAAAGACCGAAAGATCAACTTTGTTCTGAACGGGCGACCATAAACGACACACTCCCCAAATGCCGGAGTTCGCCAGGGATTATAGATTTATTACTGACTTTATCATAACTTTACTGATGATGCCACATTGCACTCTTCTATTTCTTTTGAGATTGAACCTGCTCTTTCAAAACCAAACGGTAAACGTCTAGAACTTCTCACGGGGAGAAATAAATCAGGTCAAGTTTAACGAGAGAAAAATAGAAATATGCCCATTCTCGCGTAAAAGAAGCCACATCGAATACCTTTTTGTGGTAAAAGGCCGAGTACACGTATGTTCTGACTCAATTCGTTTGCTTGGTGTTCAATTTAACAACAATTTAAAATGTAATGAACACATTATTGCAATGGCCAAGTAAGCTTTACGAAAACTTGGGTTCCACACTAGATGCAGAAAGTTCTTTATACACGGATAACTGAAGACCTTCAGTAACCCTTGTATAGAGTATATAGTTGTGAAGTTTGGGGTGAAGCATATGGTATTGTCCTCCAGTTACTGGATAGGATTCAGCGGTGTGCCATTCGAATACGCAACCCCAGACTTACTAACTTATCTAGCCAGCATGCAACACCGCAGGGATGTTGTAGAACTCTGTGCGTCTTACAGATTAATGCATGGTAGATGTTCTGCAGAACTAAAAGATAAAATACCACCATTCGTTACGCCAGGAAGGATAACAGTGAAGCTGCCGAAACCTCGAACTGAAGAAGTCAAGCGCGAATTTATTTGTCGACCATCCAAGAAGTGGATTTCGCTAAACGGGTTCGAATTTTCGAGCTTGACTTTGTTCAAAATTATCATTAGAAATAACAAGGCGATACAATTAGTATGAAGTTTCTGACAGAATAACAAAAAACCTTACAACAGTCAAAAAGTGTAAATGAAACCACTACACTTTTCAAAAAATCATAAAATATTCGAAATCCGTTTATTCAAAGGCCAATAACAGTCAACCATAGGGATGTCTAAATAATTCTGCATATGTCATCTGGTTGTATACAAAGCTATTTACTTATAAGCACCTTAGCACCTTAATTTTACACTGGGGTTAAGATAAATAAAACGACTTCTAAGTATTTGTGTAGTGCATTACTGTAAAATCGATAAAACAACCCCTGAGGGTCACGTTTATATGATGATCACCACATATAATCCGGTGAGGTTACTCAACAAGGTGACATATTCAGAATTACTTACATTACTTACTTACATATACTACTATTGGCCTTTGAATAAACGGATTTCGAGTATTTTATGATTTTTTGAAAAGTGTAGTGGTTTCATTTCCACTTTTGGCTGTTGTAAGGTTTTCTGTTATTTTGTCAGAAACTTCATACTAATAAGACCACAAGCAAATATTGTTCCTGTTAAGTAATAAAAAAAATCACACATAATTCAGTAATTAACACGTCTGCTAGTGGAATGTTTACAATATTAAATACGTTGTCAAAATTTATTTTTGTAAACAATACATAAAACATGTTGTTCGATCCCCAAACACCACAATATTTAACACAAAATTCTAAGTCCCAAAATATTAATTAACACCTTTGTATTTGATACGTTTAATTTTAGAGTCAAAGATGGACAGGTTGTGCCCGTTCTTAAATGGATTTATTGTGACGGAGATTTATTATTCCATTAAAAATTTAGTACGACGTAAGATGGGATGTCCAGCTACAAATTGGAAATTCCAACAAAAACGATAACATTTTTTCCGCACATAACGGTCTTTCTAATAGTACCAAGAATATTCTTCACTCATCTAGTTGCTACTAGTAAATTGCACGCACGGTAATTGCAGTAATTTTGAAATTGGTAATTCCCTGAATTATGCGTTAATAATGCTAATAAATTTAATTAGCATAAATTTTGACAATAATCACGTGTATTTTATATAAACCGCATAATCCGAATGTCCAATTAATTTATTATTCAACTTGAATAAACAATAAGGTCGTAAACACGGCATGCGCGTGTAAACAATCATCAAAACAGCAAAATTATGCTAATTTTTCAAAAATATTCCGCTAGGTAATCCTCCTATATGCTTTTACCAAAAAAAAAATCATAAAAAGTAGTAAATAAAATTTATAAGCTTTAAGTAGAATATCAACAATGAAAAACGATTACTAAATTATGTTATGCAAATATTTACGGTGTAAAGCATTATTTCGTATGTCAAGTATATCGGTATAGTATACCTTCCGACACAATTTCAAGCAACAAAACAACATACAACATGATTATGTTATTAAGTCGCGCGACTAAATATTCGTAACGTTTAAAAATCGTGTGATAAATCGCGACACATATTTTATACAACAAAAGCACAGTAGAAGGTATTATTGACACATTAATGTAGCACATTCGTATTCAAAATAGCCGCTGCCAAAAAAACGTTTAGTTCCGCTGCTCGTCATATCCAAATCCACTTATATCTGGTTCTGAAAATAATGATATAAATTTTATTTAATCAAATCGTGTAGGAAGCAGAGTATCATCGCATCATCGGCATCATTATCATCACATCAAGATATGTGCGGTGATCTTAACAAAACAAAACGAAATAAAATCGTCGTATAACGATTATAACGCAACCTTGTTTGCAAAATTTATGCACATTTATGAAATGCAGTCAAAATTTTTGTATAAAATTTGCCTTTAGGATACAATTTGCGGCTTTCACCTAATCTACATACCAGTGTACCAGTGTTTGAGGCGGTGCGCGCTTTTACGCACACACTTGTACTTTCACAATATTTAAGAATTCGCATGTTACTCGTTCTTGAAGACCGCCTGTAAGAATGTTTTGCATTAATACCTGTTCTCAAAGTCCTCTCAACACAATACAACTTTCTATTTATTGGTTTGGCTTGGTATACATTATGTATTTCGTTATTTATTTACTTTATGCTGTCTATATACAAAGCAATATGTATCTATGAGTCTACAACAAAGACTTAAAATATAAAATTGTATTTTGTCTGTTCTATACGTTTACGCGATTTATACTCGAATTGTTGTGGGCTTTCAAGGTCTTACTGTCTTACTTATTATTACGTAATTCACAAAGCACGGAATATTCTTGCACGCGGACAGATGATTTATATTGAGATTTTGCAGAAAAAGATTTATTTCCAGTTTCAAGGGCATTAATGGTATTTCTCTATGAGATACAGGGTGGTATACACATTCCGGATTAACCCACAAATAAGCCTACGTTTCTAAAAAGATTTTACCCAACCTTTAAAAATGCTAATATTTTGTATTCTACAATCTCGTGATGAACTTTTGTTATTGGGACAATGGGAATCTTATAATAGATTTATAAAGCATCACTTCATGATTAGTCATCAGTCAATTTTTACAAACCTCTAAATTCATTATAGAATCTGTTCTCTTATCTTCTGGGTTAATATTATTCTTACCATCTGAATGATGATGTTTCACGTCCGCTCTACATCTTTATTGTGCCATATTATCTACACTGCTTAGTTAACTAATATCTACACGTGTAGACAATATATGTAGATAATTATAGAAATGACGTCGAAAATGTAAACAATGTAAACAATATGTCAACAATGTCGAAAATTATTATTTTAGTTAGCAATCAGTAAGAAACCATTTCACGTTGGAAAAAGTGGCATTTGTTGTATGCCTTAGTTGTTTTACTACAATTTCGAAAAGATAAGCAACGGACATCTTTGTTATAAAATAGATCCTTACATACAGGTAAATTTTACAACTAAAGACCGCGCCATTAAAATGTCAATATTATACAACAAATTGGTAAAGTTAATCATGCCAAGTTTGATCGGAGGCTCACATTATGAAAAGGAAACAGGAAAATAATCGGCGATTGACTAACCATAAGAAAATGGATATAGCCGATATTATAAAAGATCGCTACCCCCCTACAAGGAAAGATTAATCACAGCTAACACATAACACTAATTTTTTATCTGATAAAATCATGTCCATACCCAATAAAGTTAAATGAAGCTGAATTTATAGTGCCCGCCTAATCTGTGTCGCCTGGATCGTCATAACCGACATTAAACTTGGCAATCAACATTTACAGTATTCGAGTCGATGGTGTAATGACCTTTCGACAGACAAATTTTGGTAATGAACTCACTTGAACAAGCCGCGATGACACATGACACATTAACCGGATATCGCTCGATAAAATTTTAATTACAATACATTAACGATGATCATATCACTTTGTTGCAGATTCTCAGTCACTGAACAGAAACCAGTTTTAGTACGCACTGACGCTATGAACATTTCATACATTTCATTGGACCTAGCAATGAACCTAAGCAACCTAACCAATGACCTAAGCAATGAATTTGAATATGTCGAATTATTTTAAACGTAATAATCTCAAGTAATCGGTTTGCAAAAATTGAATTTATTGAAAAACCTAAATTTGAATTGGAAAACTGAAAGATGGCGTCCACGTTATAAAAATGCCAATTAACAATCAACAGAAAATGGAATAATCGACATTGTCTACGAATTATCTACATTTTCTACCAATTGTCGACATTGTCCACGCAAAAATCAATTATCTACGCTATTTTCGCTAGCAACATGTAGGCAATTCTAAAATGCGCGTAGACGTGCGAAAACTGCGATGGTACGTTGGACTCTCGAAAACTCTGATCTGTATAGGTCCTTTATATAATATTATAAATGTAACCACCAGTGAGGACTGTTTCCTCTTGCCCGCTCTTGATTCCTCAACATTGGTTATTAGTTGAACAATGCTTGTTGCTGTTCTGGTCGCCTCTATATGCGCATCCATTTTATATCCTTTTAGCTGTTAGTGTTTTTATAGATGATCAATACCAGATAATCTGCGTAACCCACCAGGCTCGTGCCTTTAGGTAGGGGAATTCGAAGTACACTATCACACAGAATATTCCAGGGCGTTGGCCTCAGGACCGACCCTTAGGAACACCGCTCGTGACCTCCTTCGGAATGATTGTGCGGAATATGTGTCGGAATGTGCCGGATATGCAACCAGCGTCATAACATCGGCTATAGCGTTCACAAGTAAGTGTCAGATTCATCATTTCCAGAACCTTATTTGGAAGTGTTTCTGAAGCAGTTCTGACAGCCTCTCTTTGGATTCTATCTCGTCCGCCGCTTTGTCTTCACTTTACGCCATGTTTAAGTTTTTACGTATTAAAGGTAAAATCACTGAATTGAACTCATGAATTACTCGTTCATGTGTCGGGAAAAGTACATCCATATGAAATGGTTCCTGTGGTCAGGTTAGGCACAGTTCTACAAAATTTCTTCATTACTGTCTTGTTTATATCTTTCCATGAGCCCTTTTTCAAAAGTCTTACAAAGAGCCTCCCAGCATTTCTTATTTGACCTCACTTGTACTGTCCTCAAATGGTTTCTAAGGCGTTTTAGCTTCTGTTGTAAGAAGAAATCCGCTAGGCCTCGAGTAGGCTTATTCTGTCTGTAATCTGCTCCTTGCTTGATTAAAGCACCTGCTTACTTTAATAATAAACTGCAACCACACACCATATGCACCTCTAGTAGTTGCAACTAATTGCTCTGGTGTTGTAATGGCTGGGGTTCCAACTGTCACGGTAACTCCCGACGAAGTCTTCGCTGTCCTATTTTACCCACTTTCCAGATTCCTGTGTATATTGGCGCCTTGTTGTATTTGCTCAGCAAACCCTTCTTTATTATCCTAGAACATGATATAACGAAAGGCGCTAAACTTTCTTCGCCATAACTTTTCAGCTCCGACGCCGATTCACTTTTATCTCATAACAGAAAGTTACATTGACAATGAAGCCATAGTTCTCTCTCTCTCTCTCCATCTCTCAAGATTTCACATCCTACACTATGGTTCTCCATCCGTTTCAATACATCGCTCTTGTGCTCCAGTTTCGACATCTTAATATACGTAGGTCTTGGTCGAAGTCGTTACGCCAGCATAATCGGTACCTTGCTTTACGACGCACTCCCGTTGGTTGTTGAAGGAACACTTTATTGACCATCCATTGTTGTGGAGACCTTGCAACGTGGTCGCACCATCTAACGCGATATCGCTACCTCTGAGAAGCTTTATTTCGTGGTTCATAGGAAACCGCAACTCGTTGTTCGCACCTTTAATTGGACCAAAGATTCGGTTAGAGGCCATGGTCAAGCTATTGCTTCCAAAAGCCAGCACAGGTCTAATGAGTGCTTTATAAAGAGCGAGCTTGCACGATTGCGTTAGATGTTTAGATCGCAATTTTTGCGTTGATTTTGATTGGACGTAGAAAACTCGTTGTCCGACAGCGACTCGGGCTTTTATTTCTGCCTGCATATCATTCAACGTTGTTATAACTGACCCGAGGTATTTAAAGTTTTCGATGCTGTCAAAATTATGGTCGCCAATTCCGAGATTTGCCATGGAGATGTTCCTGGGTGTTGCTAAAAATTTGGTTTTACTACAGACAGATCCAGACGTCGTTAATTTTCACAGAGAAACGAGTTTTTTGTGGAATTCCTAGGTTTATGAGCGCGGCCCATAAGTTATCGCGGTTCATACTGTCATATGCCTGTCGGAAGTCTATACGTAGTTGATGTATGGTTATGTTGTACTCCCAACATTTTTCCAAGATCATGCTCATCGTAAAACACTGGTCAGTGGTTGATCGGTTTGTACGAAAACCGCACGTTGATAGTCACCAATGATGTTTTCAGCGAAAGGAATGAGTCAGTACAACATTAGCCAACACTTTGTAAACAGTGTTCAATAGAGCTATACTACGATAATCTCCACATTTAAGATGGTCGCCTTTTTTGTGCAACGGATATATGAGCGCGGTCTTCCAATTCTCCGGCAGCTCTTTTTGGTCTCTAGATACGACGAGCTCGTGTATATTTATTGCAAGAGTGGCGCCTCCAAGCTTAATCAATTCTGCGGGAATTCCATCGAGACCGAGTGCTTTTGATTTTTCAATCTACTAATAGCTACGTCTACTTCCTCCACTCATTCCGATTTAGCGGATTTTGAAAATAGGTTTTCCATAATGACGGAACATCAGGCACGTTTGTTCTCAACGCTCTATTTCTGTATTTGATGGCTTCACTTCTTGTGTGGAAGCCTTTATTGAGATTCCTGGCGTTAGCAAAATCGTGCCTTGAATTTCCTAGTTCCGCTTGGAAGCTAATATTTTCGATGCATGATCTCATAGTTACGCTTGGTGTCTTAAAGCATCGACATTCCGTCTAACGGTCTTTTGCGCTTGTCTATTGAACGTAGATGACAGTTTGCACTTATATTTGAATATGGCAAGCACATGATTGCTGTCCATATCTACACTTCTGTAAGATATAATGTGGGATATGCTGTGGAGTGTCTCTTAGACACCATGACGTGATCGATTTGGTTTTCCGTTTTTCCATCATTCCGATCTCCGCGTTACTTTGTGGATTCTCTGCTATGGCAAAAACCTACTTTATACAACTAAGTTGTACATTATTGCCATGTCGGTGACGCGTTGGCCGTTGTTGTTACTAGTCAGGTGCAAGCTGTTAGGACCGATGTGCGAAGTATTCTCTGCAATCTTACCGATTTTTACATTAAAGTCGCCCATGATGATTTTAATGTCGTGGTGTGGTATGTTATTGTTGACTTTCTCCAGCTCGACAAAGAAGAGGTCTTTGATGTGCATATTCGCATGTTGATAGTGCGGAATCGATGGTATGATGCTTCACGCGCCGATGAATAAGGAAACCAACTCTAAATTATAAATCCCACTCCCAGACCATCTAAACTCTTGTAGTGCAAGTAGGTCTAATGTGTAACTCTTTGCTTGGTTTGAAAAGTGCTGATGATCTCCAAGTCTTAAAAGGCTAAGCACGTTCCATTTTTCCATTTTTAAAGCGTTGTCCGTGTACAATTTCCGAGGTTGAGTTTGTGATAAATCCGATATGGAAGGTTGCTGGCCTGCCGCACAACCCGCTTGTTACGTGTGTGGGCCACGTATTGGAGATAACCTTAAGGCATCCCGTCCTATCTTGAACACATTTATATAGCGAGCCGCTTGATATGATACAAAAAAGACGTCCAATTCAGCCCCTCTTAACCTGGAGAACAGACGCTGATTCGGTATTGGTTTCGGGACACTAATGACTCGCCCTGACATGTGTGCGTCCATGACTATAAATAGAATTGCCCTTGCTCGTCTCCACTACACCGCCTGATTCATTTAGACTTACTCAGAGAGCACCGCGAGGAGGTATGAATATAGACTTCGCTCATCACAGCCATAGCTCTCCTAGGTAGTATATATCCTATCCTGAGACTGGTGAACTGTCCTCTGTTATCTCGTATCTCTCCTCCTCGGATTTTAAATTAAAATCGCCTACGACGATCACATACTCTCGGTTTATTCGAAGAAGGTCAGAGGGTCAATGTCGTGTGGATTCACCCAGGCACCTTCTCTTTCTCTTCTCTCTTCGTCGGATTCTAATTGCTTTTTAATTGCTTTAATTAGCAACCAACAGATGTGTATTAAACTCAATCACGTGTATCTTATTTAGTTAGTCTTTGTCGGTGTTGAATTTACAAGCGAGCCCGCTCTTTCTGCATTGTTTCATATTTTCTCCAGCTATCTTTCCAAAAATCGACGTCCGTCCGTCCACCTTAACTCTGACTGTTTTCTATCTGTTTTTCCTTTTCCTCTTTCGCCTGTGATCTTCAATAAATTCCTGACCCATTTCCAGAAGCGGAGTGTCTTATATAGAATTTTCAACTCTCTTTTCGGCGTCCAGAGCAACTCTTCTCATCTATTTCATACTTGCGCAGATGGTGAAACTCATCCCTCTGTCAATAAAACAATACTCCAGTATTTTACGTAGCCCCAGCGTATTAACAATCGTTTAAGGAACGCTGATACACAGATCACACCGGTAGTCAACTATCAATTGGATCTGCACTTTTTGGCAGGTGGTTGCATTTTAGCGCAATCTCTCGGATGTCTTGAGAGTATTGTTCACTGAGCAAGTTTATAATGAAACGGTACAATCGCTGTTTGAATGGTCAAACCCGTAGGAGTTATTCCTAAGCTCGTATGGAGGCATTGTGGTGTAACCTCCGTATAATGTCTTGTTATTGTAAGAATAAATCCGATTCACTCAAAAATAAAAAGGAGCCGATGAGAAGTTTTAGGAGTTAGCTCTAAACTATTAGGAGTTAGCTCTATACGGTGACATTTTGGTGCAATTTCTATAATATCTTAGAGCGATAAATTCAAATTTAATAAAATTACTTAAATATTTGTACTGCGTCCATATTGAAACGTCACATTTGCTATTTCGTGGGTCAAGTCCATATAGGAAGTATCTCTGTTTGGTAGAATTGTTGTGCTATTTCCGTATGTCTTTTTAGCGACCATACACAAAATACTAACAGCTTGCCATTGAGAGTGTTATTTCAAATCGAATCTCATGTTCTTAAGGTGAAATATGTTATTTATTTTTTTTTTCTGTATTTCTTTTTATATTTTAATTTCCAAAAATATTAAATTTCGATTACGTTTAATTAGAAACCTATACAATATTAAAATGAGATTACTGTCCTATAGCTCCAATAAGATAAAAACGTCGCATCCAGTTAGATTATTTCTAATCTCGTCTCACTCATATATTTTCTTGTTTTAGTTAAATTTCAAATAGTTTGCCAACTCTTTCTAATTTTACGTATTTATCTCACTCAAATTTGAATTTTGACAGTGTACTAAGAATCCACCCAAAGTTCTTAAATTCCTATTGGAATATTAAGTTTGAGTGTTATTTTTTAGTTATTTATATGTCACATGCCTGCAGGAACCCGATGATTAGCAATTTGTGTTTGTTTGCCTAAGTATTACACATGACTTGTGGCGTCAATAACATTCTCCCCATATATGCTTCAACAATCTCGTATATTTGAAGAAATATCTCAGCTAGTCGCAAATTGTCATCAATTTATCTAAAAATCCTCGTCAACAAAGGGCTGCTGTGAGCCCTAGTCTTTCCAGATTTTCAACGGCATCTTAATCAAAGCAAAAACTCGAGGCAAAATTACCTTCACAAGTTACAAGATAAATTATCAAATTAGCAAGCGTTTACTAACCACGTTCTCAAATATTTGCCGCAGTTTTGACATTACACCTCGCAAGATACAAGACTCTAATCAATACGCGACAAATCATTATATCAATGATTTTTATAATCAGATTAAAAATTAGAATATATGCTAAATAAAACGATTTACAAAGAATGAAACGAGCATGCAATGTCAGAATCAAGTTTATACCAGTTCCACTTAAAACTTTTAAAATTAAAGCTGTAATTCGTAATTTAAGTACCCCTTCTCTTAACTAAATACATATAGTTATCCATATGCATATGTAAATGTACCGTATGCGTATGTGTTTTACATATTTATAAACTTGCCAAGGTTTATCGTTAAGATATGTTTGTCAAGTGTTGCGCGCATCAAGTTCATCATCATAAACTCGGTGATCGCGGCGGTTGAGTAATTTTTATTTTGATTGAGTAATTTTTTGATACGACGTCGACGTATTATACCTTCTACTTTCATTTTAAAGGTAACACGATAGATAAGAAACCAAAAACAAAAACAAAAAGTTAATAAGGTGATGGAAAATTCCATCGGAAAAAAATTCCATACAACTAATAACTGTATCAATGGCATTCAAAGTGGTTTACCCGTAATGTTAGATCTTTTGTTTATCCGTTCTGATGAACTCATCTAAATTTAGAGACCGGAATAATTTAATCTTTTTGTTTCTTATGATCAATTTCTTACGTACGCATTTATTCGTTTTACTTTGGGTATTTTGAGAATTTGTTTATTATCTTCTTGTGCGCCCGACGAAAATGTTTTATTATTTGTTTTCTTTATTTACACTTTAATTTAAACAGTAACAAGTAGTTCTTGTCCAATGTCAAGGTGTAAATTAACGATCAGCTACTATTTTTGATTTAAATATATTTATAAAAAAAAATTGTTGGATCGGGTTTGCGACACATTTAGCAGGATAAATCAAATTAGATTAGATAGTTTGGCTACGTCATATCGATTAAAAATCAAAAATTCAGCTCCGCCTGTGATGCACCCCAACCAAAGATTTTGACACATTTTGAATTGTGACGTTTGAACACCAATGGGTCATTTTTAGTGCGAAAAAAATTAAATGAAAATTGTGTTATTTCAATAAAATCAGGTTCTTCACTCATTTGGGAATTTCATTTTACAAAATTAACAACAAATCTCATCGGCATATACAGGATGCCCATCTAAAAGGTTAACTTATTTTTTTTCCACCATTTAGGCGAATATTAATTTTGGCAGTTCATACGTGACAGTCGTGAACTACACACGTGGCAAATTAATCATGGGAAAATATTCGATTGAACAACAAGTTTTAATAGTGAAAGCCTTTTACCCAGGTCAATCATCAATTACATGAACATTAAGAAAATTAAGTGAACGTTTCGGGAGGAAAGAGGGGCTATGAACACCAAAAGATATTGCTGCTGTATACAGATACCGTGCGCAAGAACTTGGACTTCAAAGATCAGCACTCCAATATTTTGCATAATTGGATTTATTCCCGTGTAAAATTTAATTAACACAAGAGCTGTCAGCTGCTACACCAAGAGATCATTTGGACCGCCGTACGTATGTAAATAAGATGCTGTTGCTTGACAATGACAATCCGAATTTTTTTGAAAAAAAATTTATAATTACGAAGCTCATTTTGACTTACGTGGACATGTAAACAAACAAAACAGCCGATTCTGGGCAGTAGCAAATCCACAAACAATCCATCAATCACCATTACATCTCTTGAAAGTGACGGTATTTGGGCTAGAGGAGTCATTAGACCATATTTTTACGAAAATCCGAATGGTGAACCATTGTGCTGTGATATGATAAAGACGGTGCCACATGCCATACTGCTAGAGAAACCATGGAATTATTACGAGAAATGTTTCAACAACAGTTAATTTCGAAATCTGATGATGTGGATTTGCCTCTACGGTCACACGATTTAACTGCTCCTGACTTCTTTTTATGGTGTTTTATCTTAAAAGTAGGGTTTATACAAATAAACCAGATAATATTGAACAACTTAAAAGGAATACTAGAGAAGAAATTAACATGATACAGCGTAAGGCCAATAGAGACGGACATTTGGCAGATACTGTTTTTCATGCACAATCTGCTTCTGCGTTACAACAATAGAACATATTTATATTTGACAACGTCGCCAAACAATATCTTGAAGAACCGACCATAAAACATTACTTTGGTTTTGATGGGAATAATCTGGTGCAACTGTGAGAAGACACTAACACATTTATTACCCAAAACAGATATATTTTTTGTTCATCGGGTACGGAAATTATGTTGGATCACCAGACAAACAACTCGTTAAACAATATCTATCTTAAGGAAAACATAAAGATGCCGGATATTATAAATATTCAGGGTGTACCTGATGCGGTAAATCAACCTGGATTATAAAACTTGGCAGTGATGTTGTTTTATGTGCTACAAAAGAAGGACTTGCTGATATTAAATTAAAGGTAATATCTCGTTGTCAGCACGAAAACGTCGATCTTCATAAAATCAAATTAAATTACAAAACAATTGCCTCGTATCTAATCAACGGAAATCGGACCTACGATACCGTTTTTACTGACGAGTACATGATGGTGCATGCTGGATATATAGGACTCGTGGTTATCCTTAGTAAATGTTCTAAAATATATCTTCTGGGTGATAAAAACCAAATACCATATATTGACAGATTACATCGTGTCAACATGCAATTTTCCGATGCAAGCGCATTCGTAACAAAGACGGAATACTTGAATGTGACGTATAGATGCCCAGCTGATGTTACATCTGCTCTAACGGAATACTACCCTAACATGAGAAGTAAGAATACCGTGCAAATTTCAGCCAAATTTAAAAACCTGCCGTCAACTTTGGTGTCGATACCTCGGTTGGCTAATGATAGACTACACTCACTTTTAATGAGAGCTCGAACCTACACTTCTACTCAAAAAGTAAATCAACCCATAAAATTCAAGAAAAGGTTGGTTTATGAGAAATATGAAATTTACTATCAAAACGTCAACAAAATGGCATCAAAAGCATCTAAGTTTCATAACTTCGTTTTAAAATCAAAATACCTAATCTATGTAATTTGTGAAATTTCATTAAAACCCGGCATAATGAGCAGTAAATTATTTAGCCATGATTACGTTGTCTACAGATGCGATCGGTCTCTTGAAACTAGCTGTACATTCTAAACTCTGGAATGCTCCAGTAACTTTAGCCCCATCGAGAGTTGAAAAAATTGGTGTAAAAATCAAAATTAACCAAACCAATCTATTCATTTATGCAGCATAATACTGTGGGCGAAAAATAGTAAGGCTTTGTTCATAATTTTAAAATTCTTTATTTATTTTTCCAAATCTATTTCGTCCCCTTCCAAGTAATCCCCCCTGGCTCAATACACTTGTGCAAACGTTTTGTCCAATCCTCGAAACAGTTGTCAAAGTCAATTTCCGGAATAGCCTCCAATGCGCGTAGCGATTCACGTTTAATATCTTCAATTGACTCAAAACGGTTTCCCCGGGGGCGGTCGTTTGAGTTTGCTGAACAGTCACACGGAACTAAATCAGGCGAATACGGTGGTTGCGGAACGATATGGGTGGAATTTTTGGCGAAAAAATCACGTAAAACCAATACAGTATGAGAAGGTGCATTATCGTGGTGCAAAAACCAAGAGTTGTCGACGAGTAACACTCAAATTGTATTCCTTGTTGACAGTTTGGCCGGTCGGAAGGAATCCGGAGTGCACCACACCTCGATAATCGAAAAAAATTGTCAACATCCCCTTGATTTTGGACTTGCTTTGACGTGGTTTTTTTCAGCTTCGGTTCACCTTTGGCACGATATTCGGCCGATTGATCGTCTGTTTCTGGGTCGTAAGCATAGATCCAAGACTCATCGCCAGTTATAATACGTTTCATGACATCCTGGGAGTCGGAAAGCATTGTTTCACAGACGACAACGCGACGCTGTTTTTCCAAAAAATTGAGTGATTTTGGAACCAATGATCTTTCAAAATGGTTTTCACTGATCCTTACGATATTTCAACGATGCCAGTAAGGTTTCTGACTGTTAATCGTCGATTCTCGAGCACCAATTCCTTGATTTTATTAACGTGTTGATCATCAGCTGATGTTGATGGCCGTCCTAGACGTGGTTCGTCGTCAACACATTTTCGACCCTCTTTGAACAATTTGTACCAATCAAAAACACTTGCTCGCGACATACAATTATCACCGAAGGCCTTTTGCAACATTCTGAACGTTTCGGCACCACAAAATTGATTCCACACACAAAATTTAATGGAACTTCTTTGTTGAATAATTTGACTCATACCAACATAGAAAAAAAATATTTCGGCGAATGGTTTTCCGCGCGAAATTTAAATTAAAAAGTCTTACTACTTTTTGCCCACAGTAGTAGATTAAACAAGCATGTTTTTGTCAAAATTTTACCCAATTGAAACAGATAAAAAATTAAAAAGTCAAAAAATATTTACCATGAATAAATTTTTAACTTTTTAACTTTTTATGCGGTATTTAAACCAGTTGAAACACGCACTTAGTTGTTCCCAAGTTATGAAGAACCAAAAAATTTAATTGATTTTAACTTTATGTCTTCCAGTTTTTGTTAATTATGCATGTAAAATGAAATTCCCAAATAAGCGACGAACTTGATTTTATTGAAATAATACAATTTTAGATTTCATTTTTTCACAATAAAAAATGACATTGGTAATTTAACACATAACGCTCCAAAACGTGTTGACAAATTCTGACCTAACGATTACTTAACGAAATTTAATGAAGCCGGTATGATTTTCTTGTAATAACGTGCTACCCGTTTTCTAGTATGTGATCAAACGATAAAAACCAGTGACCAATCCTAACCAAACGCCGGCCTTGAAAATATTTTGAACTTATATTCAAAGTAAAATCACAATGCCTTAGCGAATTATAATGTTTCGGTACGCATTTGTTAACCTGGTAGGCCACTCCAATATAAATATTAAATTTTTTGCATAGATTGAAAGTACCAAATATTTATTGAAAATAAATTGTTGCCTAATACTAAATACTCATATAATTAGAACTAGTAGAAAATAGAAATGACAACTAAGCCAAAATGTTTAGTTGTATAAGCATTGACACAAACAATAACTGAAATTACCAAGATTGAAACATTTCAACCACATACATCTGTGGTCTGAGCTGACGCAGTGATAGAGAAAACGGTTACAATGATCCAAACATCTCATTATGATTTATGTGAAATCTGCGAATTGTAGTTACTGCGATTGCGATAGAGAAAGTTTCAATTTCAAAATTCATTATATTAAATAATAGTAATTCATCCAACACAATCCACGTATGTTCTAAACTAAACATTCTAAATAAGTGCTGATGGGTAAGGTAAGGGGTCTAGCCAACATGAGGTACAAATTAGGTAAACTTTCTCCGTATACGTTCTAATTGATCAATGTAGATACCATAAAATGGTTTTCAGTGGCAGCACAATTCTGGTAATTCCCTGATCCTGCTGAAACCAGAACTCGTCCAAAATGCACGACACTATGTTCAAGCATAAAACCATTAATATCGTAAAACAGAGAATAAACCGGTAAAAGATGGGCTGTGTGGAAATCTACGCTATGAATACATCAACTTGAGTTAGGACTTGCTAATTTTTGGCTTAGTTAAGACAAATGTATTGTTTGGCCTATCAAAGAACAGTGTCGTTATAAAACGCGTAGTAACGTTACGATTGTATTCTTGACAAAATTATTTCAAGTTCTAATTTGTCCAAATTAATATAGACAAAGACGACATTGGCAATTTGATTAGCCAAAGTCAAAACCAAGAAATCGTTTCTAAAACCAATATGGATACTTCAAGCTCTTTGTTAAGACTTAATATAGGCCTTGCCTAAATGATTACGCGGTGTACTAATAAAATTAACTGGTTAATTGACCTTCGTTGTGCATTAGACTGACACCAGACTGAAACATTATCTTTTAATGTAAATAATTTGACGATTATCACCGCACTATACACCGAGTTTGATGTCCTCAATATTGATATACGGGCGTACTTATTGAGATATGAAATGGTGTAATAATATAATTGTGCTCAACCAACCAAGGTAACAACCACCCATAAATCAACTTTCCCAATAGCTAAATGCAAAGTACTAAGATATTTTAGATCACTTACTTCATTTCCTTATCACCTTGACATTTTAATAATTACGTATAAGAATTAAAAATTCTTTAGAATTTCTTATTTTCTAGAATACGATAACTCAAGGTACAAATTAATCAGCCGCTTCTTATTTTTTTCGCAAGTATTTACTCGTTGAAATTCAGTAAAGTCGTTTTATTGCCAGCATCTTATAGAAATAATAAAAATAAAATTAACACAATTACTGCAGACGTTTTAAAATCTTGATTGAGATGAAACTCGAGTTCACTCGATTATACGATACTAAAGTGTTAATCTTATATTGATTATATAGCGTGATTTATTTATAGTGAATTAAAAGTTTTGTGCTAGTGGAAAATTTTATTGATTGGTTTTTGGTCGCGTCGTCGTCTGTCTTGACGTCGCACCTATATACGTATGTATGTTGTTGGATGGATGATGAAAATTAATTTTCGTAAATCTATCAAAATATGCCGCGTACGTTTTGGTTATTTAATTATGTTAATTATAATTCGTCGTGTCGTACGAGTGCCAAGTTCAATGTGTTTAAATATTAATAGAATTTCGTCAAACTTTTATTTATATAGTTAAATGAACTGCGAGTGATAATTTATATATCGCATTGCATTAATCAAATTTTGTGATACTTTGACAGTAGCTCGATGGGCACTGGATTGGTCATCAGCGCCAAAAGCATTTTGTATTCAGCTTTGCTACGGTTTTCGATATGGAATCTCAAACAAATGACAAAAAAATTTCGTAATCGAAGTTTTGTTCTAAGCTAAGCTCAGTATCAGAACATTATGGAAGCGTGGTTTACGTTCAACGATATTCTGCAGATGCAGATAACATCCAAAATATCCAACACTTTTCCAACTACTAAAAATACCGAGGTCAAATTTCTACCAAATAACAAAAACTATAAATGTTCCGAATATACAAATAGTATACGTTTAGGCGGAATTTTCTGGCAACAATTGTTGCGTGGTTAAAATAAATTAATAATAAAAATTGATTAAGTCAAACGTCCCATATATAGACATGATTTTTATAATAGCCTGGGTATGTTCCTTAACATAAAAATACCAAATGGTCGGTCCCTGGGTTCGGACCGGTGTGAAGTTTAATCAATTATCAAAAGTGTAGCTACTCAAATAATCATTTTTCAAAAGTGTATTACACAATTTAATCAAAAGTGTAGTTATACACAGAAGAAAATGTAGCAGGGTTGAATTTTATTTATTTAATTAAAAAAATCATTTTATAGGTTCTTTAAATTTAAAAAGATGATAAATAAAATTATATGAACCATACCTAAAAGTATTTAAATATATTTTGATAAATAATTAAAGTTAAATTGTATGTCTATGCGGTTAAACGTTTTTATATTAAACCGTAGTTGTCAATAGGTAGATGAATATTGAAATATGGGAATCCCATTGGACTGTATGACTCTTAACGATAAATATTGTTAAACACTGATTTAACGTTACACTAGGAGAATCTTTCACCGATCTTAAAAACAAGCCCTATCTACTTGCGACATTTAATATAAAATTGTAGAGGTCTTAAGCAAGTAATTCTAGAGATGTCTATTCAGATCTGTGAATGCCCTCGGATTGTGTGTACTCTTATTACATGAATTACGTGATTATGGCCTACAGTCTGCCCCTACACTTTCATATTAAATATCGCAAGTGGAGCGGTATTCTAAAATCGGTGAGAAATTCCCCGAGGGTCGCGTTAATATGGTGGTTATCAAAATTAATCCATAAGAGTAGACACAATCCGAGGGCATTCACAGAGCTGCTTAGATATCTCTAGAATTACTTGATTAAGACGTGTACCTCTACAGTTTTGTATTAAATGTCGCAAGTAGATAGGGCGTTTTTTTAAGATCGATGAAAGATTCTCCTAGTGTAACGTTAAATCGGTGTTTAACAATATTTATCTTTAAGTGTCACACAGTTCAATGGGATTCACATATTTCAATATTCATCTACCTATTGACAACTACGGTTTAATATAAAAACGTATAACCGCATAGACATACAATTTAACTTTAATTATTTATCAAAATATATTTAAATACTTTTAGGTATGGTTCATATAATTTTATTTATCATCTTTTTAAATTTAAAGTACGTACCTATAAAATGATTTTTTTAATTAAATAAAAAAAATTCAACCCTGCTACATTTTCTTCTGTGTATAACTACACTTTTGATTAAATTGTGTAATACACTTTTGAAAAATGGTCGGTCATATGAATAACAAGCAATTACTGCAACAGTTGTTGCGAAATAGTTACCAACAGAGAAAATGCTTGTGATCTTAAATTAGATTATAGTAGGGATTACACATCTAGCCCATTTTATAAGCGATATGTAGAAAAATATAATATAATTACCAAAAATATTGAAACTATTACGCTTATTTACTGCTGTGGGTTAATTTGACAGTGCCAGACACCCAGCATCAACGTAAAATTTCCAACGCAGTCGCCGAAAAATGTTTACGCCTGGGAAGATTTGTGAGCCTGTTAGAAGGAAACCCGGCTAATATTTTAAAACGAATTAAATTTGGTAAAATATTGTCCAAAAAACAAAAAGGGATGAAAATATTGATGTTGTTTCGGATCCTGGTGATACGGTGAACGAAGCAAATTGGCAAAAAACTAAAAACTCCAAAACTTTCTAACCATATGAATCAGAACATTGTAAAGCGGTATGGTAATACCAAAAGTTTGACCAAATTAGATAAAAAAAATAATTTGGAAAACCGACATTGCTTTAAAGAATTATTTAAAAAGTAAATGTGTCGTTTTCAAAATCAAAACTGTTGACATTTTATTTTATTTATTTATTTAAAGAAATCTATTCTGTGATTTACATGTATGATTTCAGAATTTAATTTAAAACAAAACTATTAAAAAATAATTCTTAAGGATATTTTTGAACTTGTCCTTTGATAAATTAAAGTCAAATAGGTCGTCGACGATGTTGAACGATTTAGACGACCTATTAATGGGGTTATTTTCTCCATAGTCTGTGGAATGGTGTTCTAGTGCTTAAAAAATTCATGGTTTCGAAATGTTCTGCAAGGCACATGGATTGATATGTTTTCCAAAATGTATGCTGAATCAATGTGACCAAGCAAAACGTTACCAATGAAAGGCGCACCTAAGAGAAGTCGTCTATTTTCAAGCGTGCATATTTTGTAATCCGCCGTGCATCTTGTTGAGTACGAAGGTAACCGAGCCACTTTCTTGGAATGGTAAGTTGTGGTCGTAATTCCAGTTACTTTTCTTTAACAAGAAAATCAAAAACTTCTTTTGAATGCTTTCAATTCTTTTAATATGTACAGCATAGTATGAATTCCAGACCGGTACAGCGTATTCCAGCTGAGAACGAACGTAAGCGAAATAGAGTGAACATAAGGTTTGAATATCTTTAAATTCACCTGTCCATCTTTTAACAAGATGCCTATTGAAACTGGCATTTTTCACAAATGTAACACCTAGATCTATGATCTCATTGACTCTTTGCAATACTTCGTTGTTGACTTTGTAGGAAGTAATTAGCGGATTTCTCTTACGATGGAAAGACATGATCTTGAATTTCTTATTATTTAAGTAAAGCGAGTTTCGATCACGCCACTCACTTAATCTATCGATGTCTCCTTGAAGCTTCTTCGTATCTAGCATTCCATTAATAGTTCGAAAAATTTTCACGTCATCAGCAAATATGAGCACGTTTGAGTTTTTGATTATCTCGGTTATTTGATCTATGATAACAATAAATATCCACGGCCCGATGTGAGATGCTTGGGGAACACCAGACGTAACTTTAATAACGTTTGATTTCTCATTTCCCATTATTACAAATTGTCGCCGGTTTGATAGATAAGAGTTGAACCAATTTATGTACTCGAGTGAAAACCCAAATGCGAATAAACTCCGGAGTGCTTTTTGATGGCAGATGGAATCAAATGCTTTACTGAAATCTGTGTACGCTACATCAACTTTATGATGGTTTTCTATCTCATTAATTATTTTACTGGTGAATTCAACCAAATTAGTTGATGTGGATCGGCCAGGCATAGTGCAATTGTGGATTTAAAGTTGTTGCATACAACTAATTCAAACAATTTTGGAATTGATGATGTAGTTGATATTCCTCTGTAGCATGTAACGTCGTCTCGTTTGCCCAATTTAAAAATTGGTGCAATTTTGGAAATTTTCCATTTTTCGGGAAACACCCCGGTGCTCAAGGAGTGGTTGAATAGGTAACATAATGGAATTGCTAAAATGTCAGCGTACTCCTTCAGAATAGAAGAGGGTATATTGTCAAGACCACAACCGTCTCCAAATCTCTTTAAAACCGTTATTGATACGTTGGTATTGCTGGGCTGTTCGTACAATCCACTAGTAACGCTTGGTTGATAGACTGGTTGGATTAACTTCGCGAACATGTCAGCTATATCTTTGGAGTTTGAGGAGCTGGCATTGTTATAGGTCATATTTGCAGGGTATCCGCCAATACGCGTTTATTCCTAAAGTATTTCCAAAATTGTTTTGGATTTACTTTGATTTTTCCTTGAATTTGATCGAGATACGACCTGTATTTTGATTTGAAGTAAATTTCAAATTCGTTACTATGTTGTAGAAACATTGTTTTGTCGGCTTCTAACCCGCTTTTCAACATACGCTTTCGACTTCCGATTTGATTAAGTTAACTAGTCTATCATCGAACCACTGAGGGTGAGTATTTTGTGGTTTACAGCACATAGGTACATAAAGTTCGAAGCCTTGCTGCATAATGTCATTAAATTTATCAACATTTTCGTTTATATCATTGGATTTGAGAGTTGTTTACCAGTTGATGGATTCTAGGCAACTTTGTAGCCCCGGGCGGTTTGATTTTTTGAAGTTGTATTTGATTGGTTGTAGGTGTTCCGAACTCGCCATTAAATTAGTTAAGTCAAATACAATATCTAAAGACTTGTAATTGATATTATTAATTACAAAAGGTAACACGGATTCTGAAATTTTGAAAGTGTCAATGTCGTTGCTGAAAACAAGATCCAGTAATCTATCACGATTATTAGCAATTGTGTTTATCTGGTTCAAGTTATAACCAAGCATGGCGTCCACAAATAAAGATTCAGCATCTGTTGTTATATTGCTTGGACAAATATAATTTAGTTTCGGGTCCAGATTCCATATTCTATTCGGAATATTAAAACCACCAAGCACAAGAACTAAATCTGACGGGTTTGTTGTATTAATAACTTCATTAATCGCACCGATGCAAGTTGCGTAATGATCACTATTTGATTGAGGTGCTATTTATGCTGCGCAAATGAATAGATTGGTTTGGTTAATTTTGATTTTTACACCAATTTGTTTAACTCTCGATGGGGCTAAAGTTACCAGAGCATTCCAGAGTTTAGAATGTACTGCTATCAGTACGCCACCGCCCGATTTCTTTGAGCTAGTTTCGAGAGACCGATCGCATCTGTAAACAACGTAGTTTGATTTTAAAACGAAGTTTTGAAACTTAGATGCTTTTGATGCCATTTTGTTGACGTTTTGATAGTAAATTGCATATTTCTCATAAACCAACCTTTTCTTGAATTTTATGGGTTGATTCACTTTTTGAGTAGTAGTGTAGGTTCGAGCTCTCATTAAAAGTGAGTGTAGTCTATCATTAGCCAACAGAGGTATCGACACCAAAGTTGACGGCAGGTTTTTAAATTTGGCTGAAATTTGCACGGTATTCTTACTTCTCATGTTAGGGTAGTATTCCGTTAGAGCAGATGTAACATCAGCTGGGCATCTATACGTCACATTCAAGTATTCCGTCTTTGTTACGAATGCGCTTGCATTTGAAAATTGCATGTTGACATGATGTAATCTGTCAATATATGGTATTTGGTTTTTATCACCCAAAAGATATATTTTAGAACATTTACTAAGGATAACCACGAGACCTATATATCCTGCATGCACCATCATGTACTCATCAATAAAAACTGTATCGTAGGTCCGATTTCCGTTGATTAGATACGAGGCAATCGTTTTGTAATTTAATTTGATTTTATTAAAATCGATGTTTTCGTGCTCACAACGAGATGTTACCTTTAATTTAATATCAGCAAGTCCTTCTTTTGTAGCACATAAAACAAGATCACTGCCAAGTTTTATAATCCAGGTTGATTTACCGCATCCAGGTACACCCTGAATATTTGTAATATCCGGTATCTTTATGTTTTCCTTAAGATAGATATTGCGTAACGAGTTGTTTGTCTGGTGATCCAACATAATTTCCGTACCCGATGAACAAAAAATATATCTGTTTTGGGTAATAAATGTGTTAGTGTCTTCACACAGTTGCATCAGATTATTCCCATCAAAACCAAAGTGATGTTTTATGGTCGAGTTGGTTTAATATCAATGTCAGTTTGAGTTTCGCAATGTTTAGATGTGTAGATGTTACTCAGCCTTGGAGTCTTGGAGTAATTTTGGGAAGCTGAAAAATACATTACGCCACACCGTTTGAATCGCACATTGCATCTCTGATTTGAGAACCTCTGATGGTTTTTAATCTCGCTGTCTTGATGAGATTTTTGGCACGCGAAAAGTAAATCAAGCCAATATTGACATCACCAACCTCATCCGTAATACGTATATTGAGACGATCATTGAAGTTGTATGTTGAGCCGCTTAGATTACACGTTTTTAAGTTATTTGGCTCTTGGATTTCTTGTATTCCGAAAAAACGATTGCTTTTTGGAAACTCAAATTCTTTTATGAAAAAAGAAAGTTAATCAAAAGAACTTTAAGTTGTGTTTAATTAATTTTTTGGTGGGTACTGGTTGTTATTGTTTGAAATGAGCTTTCCTAATACTACGGTGACCATACAGCCCGCATTTTACAGGACTAGCCCGCCCGCAAAGTAATAGAATAGCCCGCAAATCCCGCATTCGTGAACTGGGTGAATAACCTCATCAAATTTTGCGAAGAAGCAGAAGTACAATATTCTCGTATTCTTGAAAGCTGCAGAACACGTTGGCTTGTAACTCTTATCAGCAATAGAACGTATATTACAAATGTTCGAACCTCTGAAATCCTCTTTTCTGTAGCTCGATAACTGCCCAAAAATATTAAGAACTAAAATAAAATATTAAGAACGTTTTTCAATGACGAAATGTATCTTACATTTATGGATAACCTGGCCGCAATATTCCATTTTACGGTGAAATCGATCGAAGGTGATAAACACGTTTATGCAAGTCGGACAAGCACTGATTGAACTGAGGCTTAAATTTTAGTAAGATCCCATTTAAACATATCAATTGAAAATGGAAGCTGTAATGAAAGTAATTTTGAATCTGAAATTCAGCAATTGTATATGAATTGCTGTAAATACTTGGATCGTTACACTTTACAGTCCGTTAGCATCAATTGTTTTTCATATATGACGTTAAAAGAGTTCCCAAACTTAAAATCGAAAATCGGTTTTATGTAAAAAGTACGCAACTGCTGAACAAATTGAAAATTAGAATGACAATGGCGTTACAATTAATTGATAAGCGATGGATCGAAATGTTGTAACATTTCAAAATTAAAAATGTGTTGTTTTCTAATTTAAAAAAATAATAGAATTTGGTTTGTGGATACCACCATCAAAACCATCAAAGCCATGCTATAGATTAAAGGAAACCACGAAAGTTGCGAAAACTTTTACGAAAATATTTCGCAAAATGATAAAATGTTGAAAAGTATTCATAGCTCCGAGAAATACAACTAGAAGAGCTAGTAAAAATTGCTGTTAATTCAATTATACTGATTATTTAGTACTGAAGCACTCCCAACTCTTTCGCAGTTCGCTTTTCACGTCCTTACCTTACGCAGTCGCCTGCCAAATCGAGGACGTACGGCTATATAGGACCGATTTTATCATCATCTGTACATTACATAGCTCCATGCCAGCCTATAATACTCGCATGGGAGATAGGTCAGCCCATAAGTTCTGCACTCCGACAGAGAAAATTCGCTTTTGCATCCTGTCCCTATTGGGACTCGAACCCGGTACCTCCCGATCCAAACGCCAAAGCTTTAACCACTGTGCCGTTTGGTCGGTAAAATTATAATTTTATGTATGTTTCCGTGTTATTATTAGCAAACAAACGAAGGCATGAAAGAGGTATATTTAGTTTTGAAAAATACAGAAATGAGCAGAAAAATTTTTGTTTTCTCTTTTATATTTTTTACCTGACCTGTATTGGTGGCGGACAATTCTGGTCACCGTACCTATTACCGTGTTTCGTTTGATTGTCCACTTCTGGGATAACCTGTATAATATATACACACTTCATTTATCTAGTTGTCTAGTGTATCCGTAAAGTAAATTCGCATTCGATATTTTTAACTAACACTGTCCGAAAAAATTTCCTTTCCATTTTTTCATGGAACGCGACTTTATCCTCCGATCAAATAATTTGTATCTTTTGCTAAATACCCGAAAAAAGGCCAAAGCGAAGTGAACCTGCATAATTAAAGTACTTTCCCATTTTGATGTCATGGTCATCGCAAAGGAAGCATGCGATCGACACATGTTGCGTTTTTGGTAATTTAAAGAAAAATAATTTAACCAACGACGATCAATATTTATTTTTCTGAGCGGCACGTGGACTTTACAGTAGATTTCATTTAAACATAAAAAATTGAATCTACATATCTCGTTTTGAATTGCCGTAACCTCATTAAATCACTAAGCAAATTGCCGGAAATTCGCTGTAAATCTGTACTTAAAACAAACAACATAAAAAATTCAAAATTTTGATTTGTCTGTTGACCTACGACTGACTGTTGATCACTTATGTATAATTATAAAATCAAATTTCTAGTCTGATGCATTTGCTAATTATATCGTATGTCATCCATGATGCGGGGACACAAAAACTGTAAACAAGTATAATTAATCCGAAGAAATATAAATTTAGAATTATGTAAAACGAAAATTTTGCTCATCAAAATATATGTATTTGAACTGCGAGCCGCAAGAGCAGGAAAAACGAAAATTTATGTCGCTATATAACAAGATGAAGGCCACAAAATTGTGTATACGTACATGTGGTATAGATTTTTAATAACAAATTTATTACAGTACGCATATTTTTTATTTACGTTACAGAAAAAAATCACGGCGTCGCTTAACCAGACCAATCAACAATTATTAATATTAAATCAGAATGAGTACGGCCAAAGGTCAACAGAATACAGCCTTCATTGGTGATGATGGTAATCGGGTGTTTGCAACAAATTCGGAAAAAAATCTTCCGTCAAATAATACCGGCTCGTATGTGCTGGAATTAACGGACAAAAAAATCAACGGTAAAGATCCAGATTATAATCCATATGCGCATCGCAAAGTCGAGCACCCAACGACGTAAATATATATACTTCTAAAATATTTAATTTCGATCATAAATTCTAAACCAATTTAATTAATTTTAGAAATTCAGATACGTTAATTCATTTACTGAAAGGGTCATTGGGTACCGGTATTTTGGCAATGCCAAATGCATTTCATCATTCGGGTTACCTTGTCGGTAGCATCGGAACGGTGTTAATCGGCCTCTTATGTACGTACTGTATTCATATTTTAATTAAAGCCGAATATGAGCTATGCAGAAGAAAAAAGGTAAATTGCTTCGAAAATTCGATTTACACAGGTAATTGTAATTGTAATTGTAATTTATTGTTTAGATTCCGAGTCTTACATATCCTGCGGTAGCGGAAGCAGCCCTAAACGAGGGACCGGCATGGTGTAAAATAATAGCGCCTCATATAATGTAAGTAAAATAATTATCTTTTATATTTATAAAGGGTGTTTTTTTAGAGGTTCACAATTTTAAATTAAAATATGTAGAACAAAAAAAAACATTTTGAATATCAGTGAAACTAGCTTTATTGGATCATGTGGCCGCCGCGGCTAGTGCGTACATGGCGTTCAATTTTCGTATCTCGATAATAACGCGCCAAATGTTGTGTTCCAAGTGTTCAATCGTCTCTGGTTTCTCGGCGTAGACAAGTGACTTAATATATCCCCAAAGAAAATAATCTAATTAACAGGTCCATTACGTGAAATTAGTCTTTCATCAAATGTTTCTTTGAGTAAATTAATTGAATCCCGTGCGTAAAAAGTTAGAAATCATGTCTCTGTACTGTTCACCGTTGACTGTAACATTCTGTTCATCAACGTTTTTGAAGACATATGGACCAATGATTCCGCCGGTCCATAAAGCGAACCAAACAGTGATTTTCTCTGAATGTAATGGTGTTTCGGCAAAGGCTTTTGGATTATTTTATTCCAAATCTGACAATTCTGTTTATTAACGTACCCATTTAACCACAAGTGAGCTTCATCGCTGAACAAAATTTTGTTTGGAAAATCAACATCAATAACAATTTGAGCTTCAGTCCATTGCCCGAATTGGTGGCGTGTGCGATTGTGATGGCTTTAATTCCTGCATAAGTTGAATTTTGTAAGCACTAAACCAAGATCCTTAGATACAATTTTCCATAAATTGGATGGACACATCTCGAGTTGCTAAGAACGACGTCGAATTGATTGATTTGGATCTTCCTGAATGCTATGCTGTACAGCGTCTATCGCTTGTTCGGTTGTTTGACGTCTTACTGGATACGTATTATCATTTAGAGTATACGTGGTGCGAAAACAATCCATAGTTAACCGAATTACTCGCTCTGATGGACGACTGTAAAATGGACGTAACGCACGATGAGTTTAAAAAATTTCAATAATTTGCAAGCGTTGCTCTGGCGTGAATCTATTCATTATGAAATGGCAAATCAAACTAATGGCAAAACAAATGTCAGCTGTCAAATCGATTGCCAAAAAAAACAATCTTGACAACTTAAAGATGTGAACCTCCAAAAAAACACCCTTTATTAGATTCATTGACGCACCGCGCCGATTTTTAGTTTTTACCTTGACATAAAATTGGAAGAAGAAGGTGCGCGACTCTACAACCACACAATAGCATGCAATACGTTATATATAAGAGAATACGTCAAAGTCAAATTTCAATTTCACAACCAACGTTTATTAATTATACAGTGCATGAAGTCATATTAAAACATGATTAATTTTATATCCAAGTGGTTGGCGATTTGATAGTGGTTTTTGATAATTTAATTCATTATTGATTATATTTTGTTCAATTGCCTGCCAACAAGTGAATTTGTATAAATATTATAATTATAATTTATAATTGGAGATGTTAGAAGTCCAATCAAGTATTGTATGCTAATTTTGAATTTAATTAACATTGGAATATAGAGATGAGTTTATTACGAAATATTATTACCGCATATTTTGGATTTTATTGTTTTGATGCATTTCTTTGATCACATTTTAGTTGTACAGGGTAGTCCATATACTCAATTAAATTATTATATAATTAAAAGTGGTACGTTTTAAATAAGCTACATATAGCACTTTAAATTCCGTATGAGTCATAAATATAAGGTTGATTGTGCATTAATGCCAATATCACCTTATATATGTAATTCACTTGTGGAAATTGTCGACCGGTCATGTCGTTATATGTCAGCAGGTTTTATGTATATAAACTGTAAAATATTATTAATAATGTGAGTTGAATAAAATCGGTTTAAGTGACTATATGACCTTTCATTCGTTCTTCGAGCAGAACAACATCTATAACTAAGATAAAATACAGTCCACAAAATAATTCGGGTCACATATACCATCAACTACCATCAAAGTGACACCTAAAACATCAGCTAGGCTTCGGTAATGGACAACCTATGCACGGAACAACGACAGAGGTCCAAGGAGATCCAAAACCTCTTGTCCAACTACAAGAAGGATTCCATCAGCAGGAAGGCAAATACATCGACCGCAAAATAGGGCGGAGAGTTGATATATATGAAGAATTACTCACTTATACTAAATCAGTATAAAACGACTTCCCAACACATGGATATTGGAAAGCTCGGGAAGCGGTGGCACTTGTGCAAAACTTCAGAAAGTGTTAGGAACACTAAGGAAATTAATAGCGTTAGATACAAAGAATCAAACCTCATCTGTCTGAAGTTCAAGTGCCGGTAATAAAAAAACGGTATCGAGAAATTAACCGCAGCACAACCGAGACACTTGAAAGGGCAACAATTCAAAATGAGGCAATTCCACGCCATGATATAAGAGAAGCATATAGTACCATGGAGAAGGAGTCAGAAAACGCTAAGTTTATGAACTCGACAGCAGAGGTCGAAGAAACCACTCTGCTGTATTTCGTAGTCGACTACTGTGCCAAAGTAGTGAAATAATACGAAGCCATCAAAATAACAGTAGCATCAAACATCAAGCAAAATCAGTCAAAATGTCAGCAAGGCACATGAAGTATGCCGAAATCGCAAATACAAATTCCAACATTTCACTTCAAAAGCTGGACATCGTTCATAAACACGATCAACAATCTGATAATGATAACAGCCCTGTATCAGACTTCGAAAAACTAACAAATTTTAAGGAAAGTTTAAAAGGAGAACCATATATAACTTAATAGGGCGTCTAGCACTACAAGCAGAAAACTACAAAATTGAGTACGACATCGTTGGAGCGGTACGATAATAAACGAAAAATCGTGGCCAAAAGTTCTACCAAATGCAGCCAAGGATATTAGAAAAATGCATGATACAGTAAAGGAATGTATGGAAGCTTTAAGAAATTTGGGCCGAACGGTTACGCGGGATCCAAGTGGACGGTACGTGGTTAACTTATCGTTCAAAGAAAATGAATCCAGCATCCTTGGTGCTTCAAAACAAAGAGCCACGCAACAGATCTTGTAAATTGAGAAAAGCTTCCAAAATAACGATCGACTACGGCACCTGTATCTAGGATTCATGAGAGAGTATCTTTAAATGGGACATATGACACCATCATCCAATTGCAAGGGACAATTTTACATTTCACATCATGCAATTTTGAGGGAAAAGTTAGAGAAAACAAAATTTCACCTCAATGAAGTCAACATCGGGTTGTGGTTTGAATGATACTTTGCATATCGGAGCTACCACGGTGCAAAACAATTTATGGTCACTTATTCTACGGTGAAGAAAACACAAAATAGTATTCGGGGCTGACATAATCAAAATGTATCGCCAGATTGAAGTGAGAAAGAAACATCAAGATTATCAAAGAATATTATGGAGGGAGAACCCAAACCAACCATTACGGGAATACAACTTGTCTACTGCTACATATGGCACATCAACAGCTCCGTTCTTGGTAATAAGAAGCGTAATCAGCTAGCAATAGATGAAAGTGAAAACTATCTAATGATGAATGTTCTAACTGATGCTGATAACCTACACAGCCACCCAAAATTATTGCAGTCTATACAAAGGTCAAACAAATTAATTGGAAACTTGGAGTTGGCAGAAAATAAAACTATTAAAATTTTAGGAATTAATTGGAATCTGATCTCCAGCTGCTTCAGATTCAAGGTAAAGCAAGTATCATGAGAAACTGAACTTACAAAAAGAGAACTAGGCTCGAAAGTATAGCAAGATAATTTGATATATTAGGATGGTTGTCGTTAATTACCAATCAGCCAAACTTATTTTACAAGAACTTTGGGCCACAGAAATAAAATGGGACGACAAGGTTCCTAACGATATTACAGCAAAATGGTTGAAGCTGTGAAACGAACTAGTACTGCTTGAAACCCTATCAATTCCACATTGGATAGGAACCATACCTTCAGCCAAACAAAACCTCTGTTTACACGGGTGTGTCAGAAAGGGCGTATACGGCTGTCATCACTATCTGGATGACAGATATGGATTTCACTATCAAAATTAAGTACCCTGGCATAATATTGAACCGGGCCTGAAATAATCAAGAAACCTGTAACAAAGGTAAGGTTAGGTTTCAGTGGTTGCTTTCGCACACTTAGACCAATTGTGATTCCACAGGATCCGACATCATTAAACACTCTTTAAAACCATTTAGTGTTATTAATATAGCGTAGAAGATCTCGCACATTACAGCTTTCGAAATCAGAGAGGCTGTCCATAGTGTATTTTCCCAAGTCATTTGCATCCAGACCCAGCATTCTCTCACGATCTCCGAAGAGGCCGTGTCCGATAAGTACCCTTATAATTCTACCTAAATCACACTTCCTTAGTGTAAGATTAAGATCTTGGGCGATTCAAGTTCAGCTCAGGCCATACTTGTTTCGCTACCCTTCCAGTCGGACAGGCGAGCTACCTAGCATTTGCCAAGGCAACTGCTTGCTAATTAGTCTGCCCTGCAATTTCCCTCAACGTCAGAATGGCCCGGAACCCAGACCAACTGGATATTGAATAGTTCACTCATCTCATGAGCGTGTTCCTGTATGATAGTTTCTCCAGAGCTAGCCACCATACACTCACATCATACAGCAGTACAGGCTTTACTACTTCCGTGTAAAGCCAGTGCACCAGCTCGGGTTTTAGACCCCATTTCCTTCCGATGACAAATTTGCAAGAGTATAGAGTGTCACAGCGGCTTTCTTCACTCTTTCTCTCGTATTTGGTTTCCAACTGAGCTTACTGTCCAGAATAATCAGCATAGTACCATTCAGACTTGTTGGAACCACTTCCGGAATTTTATATCTCCTAGTGACAAGAACCAGCTCTGGTTTAAATGGTTTGATCCCTAAACTACATCTGTTGACCCAACCCGCAGTGATTGATAGCGCATTCTGCATCACATTCCTAATTGTACCAAGGTGCATTCTCTAGGCAACGGCGGGACTGGCTGCTCCCGGCCCATGTATGCGGCTGAAACCCAGAATCTTCTACTTTCCATCTCTATGCAGGCCGCAGTAATGTCCCCATTGCAGTACTGCGGAAGTAGAAAAACATTTATATTATTCTTCACCATAGTATATACGTGATCTGATCTTATCCGTCTCACAAGCGTATAATTGAGTATAACCCTTCGCTCGCAGACCACAGATCTTGTTATTTTTAATCCATGGTTCTTGAATCAAAACTATCCCCTCCTCTAACTTAGCAAGTCTGAGAAGTAGTGTCGCCGACCGCCGATGCAGCCTTAGTGTGGTGTAAATTTATTTGAGCAAACCTGATCATTGTTAACAGTATTCACTTACATAATTACGACAGCCGTGCTACGTCGGTTAGTTGGACCCGACGGAGTAGATGGCCTCCTCCGTTTCACTCCCTCCGCAGTCCCTAAACTTAAATAGGTCCGCTTCCCCTCTCCCTCAAGGTCCGATGTGTCTCCCTTCTCTAAGCCTAGGGATAATCGATTCCTAAATTCCCTAGTTAATTCCACTCTTGAGTTCACCACTAGCTACGATTTTAGTACCTCCTCTGGAGAGAGTAAAATCGTCAGGCTTTCCTTTAGCGACTGTATCTCTTTCACCCCCTTCTCGGGTTGCGCGGTACTCGGTTCAGCAGAGTTTGAAGCCGAAATTGATTACCTCTTTAGTTTTTGACAGGGGAGTCAGAGATTCCTTATTGACTATCATGATGGATAAGCTAACGCTATCCTTAGACTACTCTTAGGCCCCTCTTGCTTTACAATTCGTCTTCAAAGAAAACCGATCTCTGATCAGCGCATGCAGTCAGCCTCAGTCGTCGCTGATACCAATCTACGTCTCTGCAAATTGGTAGGAGTTCTGGATATTGTGCAAGGTCTTTAAGAAAGACGAGATTAAGTGCATTAAACACCAACCTCCATATTTATCCTGTAATGCTCCCGTCCACATGGCTCTCGTCCACGACGGCTAGCAGCACCTCTCCTTCCTTCACGATTTTGCTAAAAAGCTTTAAGCAACTGTCGCACATGAAGCTCGGCCCGTTTTCTCTCGGCATCCAAACCTCCATGCTCCTCTTCGTTGGATCTCTGCCTTTTAGACCCAAGATCCTCCTTGAGCGTATTGCCCACATCGGCAATACAGCTCTAGTCCAGTTGACAGATTTCCTCTGTTCTTCAGTCCAGTGCTCCTCCGGGACTGTAGCCAGTCTGTCCAAGACACGGAAGGCTGAACGCCTAGTCCTGTATCTCCAAACCGACGGAGCAATAACTTTCCCTTTCTGGTTACTACCGCCAGTCTCAGCTTGCAAGCCTCGGAACCAGTCCTAACATCACTGACGGCTGGAGTCATACTCCCCCCCCCCCGTCTTTACCAGCACTTTAGAAGTGCTAGCCATTTCTTTAAAATTTCAATTTTCAGATTCCGTGCAGAGATCCGCGTACACGGGTAAGGCTATATGCAACCTTGAGGTTGCTAGGTATCCAGAGGGCTCCGTTCACGACTGGGCAATTATTTTAGACGCGTCCCCAGCCTGGCTAATCATCGGCACAGTTCACCATTTAGCGTGACCCACCCCACACCTAGGTTCCCATTTGTTTACAAGAATGAGAACCTGCGAACCTGTAACAAATCAAACCATGGAAAAGTTTAACACGAGTATTGATCTAAAACGGAAAACAAATATTCTTCACATTCTCAATAAGGAGGCTGCACCTGAGAAAGCCATAATCAACCTCATTGGCCGCAAATCAGATTATTTAAAAGTGCTACGAGTAACCGCTTATCTCATCCAATTCGTATCTACGATCAGTAAAAAACCAGCATGTGCTGATGAAATTCGAGCAATAAAACTCAGGATAGCATTAACCCCACTCGTAAGAGCAGTTCAAAGTGTTTTCTTTGCATACGAAATATCAACCTTGAGGGATCAGGAATCAATTAAAAAAACGAGCACCAACACCTCGGTGAATCCACTCCTGGACAACGATGGCCGGGTAGGAGGAAGAGTCAAAAATACGGATCTTCGGAAAAACACCCTATAATTCTATACCTTCTAAATCACATCTTACCAACCTAATTATTAATTGGGCACATGCGTCCACGCTACCCCAATGCATTAACATTAGAATTTCTCCGGAAAACTTTCTCGATAATAAGGGAAGCACAAGGAGTAAGAAATCACAAAGTATAATGTTTTTTAAGATTTCAGTTATACAATTTTTCATCTATAAGGCAACACAAATTAAAATAGAATATGATATTCAGGGTGGTTGTTATTTGAGCCTCTCGTTAATATAAGTTTAGATTTAAATGATGAGATGATTGATTTGTTGTGTGTTGGTTTAATATCGGTGCCAGTTTGAGTTTCGCAACATTGGGATTCGCACATATGACTCAGCTTTGGAGTCTTTAAGTAGTTTTGTGAAGATGAAAAATGCAAGAAGGATGCATTGAATCGCACACTGCATCTCTGATTTACTCTAGTATTTACTCCCGCTGTCTTGATGAGGTTTTCAAAGCGTGAAAAATACATCAAATCAGGATTGACATTACCAACCTCATCCGTAGCACGTACACTGAAACCATCATTGATGTTAAAGGCTGAGTCACACTTCTTGCAGGTTTTTAAGTTGTTTGACTGTTGTTTATTGTATTTCGAAAAACTAAGTGCTTTTGTGGAAACTCAAATTCCTTGATGAAAAGTCCTTTTGGCCAAGCATCAGAATTGATCATAGAATAGAACTCATAATATATCTACCACAGAAAATTAACTCCCCCCTCTCCAATTTTTACACAATTACTCTGGGCATGGGGGTTAAAAATTGGGGGAGAGTTAATTTTTTACTTTTTTGTGGTAGATATATTGACCACTGGATGTTGAGGACACCTTGTGGCGAAGCCTAATTCAAAAATCCAACCTAAACCTAATTTAAAACTCAAAACAAGATACTAAATGATTTATTATAAAGGTTGCGGCTCTACTTGTTTTTAAGAAAATATTCGTTTTCGGTAAGTTTTAAGGTAGCAAAACCTAAATCGAAAAACATGGTTGAAAAACTCATTTACAATACAGTTCAAGATCTAACAAACATGAAATTATAAAGGCTCATTATGGTATAATTAAATTCCTAGTTAATTTCCTCTCTGAAGAAATCCTGATCTTTGGAGGTGATCCAATCAATAAGCAAATTTTCGATCTATGCGCGAGAACCGAACCGCTTTTTATAAAGAGACGACCGCATCGACCGGAATAAGTAGTAATCTGAAGGAGCCATGTGTGGCTGGTGAATACGGCGGGTGAGCTAGAACTTCTCAGTCCTATCCTTTTAAATAATTTTTCACAACGTTTGCAATATGTAGTTTTGTTGTGTCTATTAATTCTGGTTGTTTTTTCTCTATAGCTCGCTTCAAACGTATTAGTTGCTGTCGGCAGTCATCGCCATTGATAGTTTCACCTGTATCCAGCAGTTCATATACCATTTTGATGCCACCAGATCACCTTATTGCAATCAATATCTCGCTTTGGTTGTGAAGGGCCAGCTTCACCAGGCTTCACCCAAGTTTTTTGGCGTTTGGGATTCTCATAATAAATCCATTTTTCATTTCCAGTAACTATTCGATGCAAAAAATATTTTCTTTGTTGTCTTTGAAGCAGTATTTCACAAATGGTTTTTCGACGTTCGAGGTCTCATTCTTTTAACCCATGTGGAACCCAGTTGCTAGCTTTTTGGACCATTCCGATTGCTTGTAAACGTTTTGCGACAGTTGATCGATCAACATTTCCAATAAGTTTTCCAATTCAGCATCTTCAAAATTGTTGGGTGGTTTTCCATGCTCTTTATCTTCAATACCAAACACTCATCATTTTTAAATTGTCGAAACCATTCTTTGCACGTTGTGTTCGATGAAGCACGCTCATCGTAAATTTCAACAAGTAAACGATAAAATTCGACATTTTCAAATAGTTAAAAACTAGTTGTTTATGGTTCATTTCCATCAAATGTAGCATACTGCGATTGACAGCTGACATCAAGTCCTATAGAATACCAATATTGCCCATTTATAGTACACGTAAGCAGTACTAGTAACGACACCTATTGGTAAAGAGCAAAATCATATTCACACATCAATATAGTCAAAATTATCAATTTTACAATGAAAAAAGTGTCTTGGGTGCATCTGTAGCGAGCTTCATTTTTTGTCACTGGGGGCGTTTTTTATACTAGCACACTAGGTTAGGTTAGGTTTCAGTGGTTGCTTTCTGCACACTTAGGCCAATTTTTAGGCCCATTGTGATACATTCATTCACTCCACATCATTAACCCACCTACTTCACCTACTCACACAACTACAGTATACCACCTGCACATTGCAAGCTCCATGTCAACCTGTACATTGACATGGAAGGTGGGCCGGCGCGTGTCACGGAATTCTGCACTCCATCAGAGGGTCTTAGTTGTATTTATTAGCATCACCGATCGTAATCGATGATGAAAATTCGATTTGCATCTAGCCTCTGATGGGATTCGAACCCAGCACCTCCCGGTCCAAGTGCCGAAGCTTTATAACCACTGCACTTGTCCGGTTACTAGCACACTAAGATTCTCACTATTTTTAGTGAGACTTCATTAAATTTTATATGAAATTTTTGCTTGGTTTTTGGTATTTAGACTTCAGTGTGCTGGATACGCCCATTTTCTATCAAATTTGTTTAAGCTATATTTCCTCGCCTACTGATGGAATCAGTTTGGTGTAAATATTAATGAAACAAAGTTAATTGGGAAATTTTTTAGTTTTTTTATTCTTGTTTTGAGTGGCTGTGTTAACCCGATTACGCAAATAATACTAAGAATTAATCTGAAGTATCTACGGTGGATAGTTTCCGATAATAATAACACAGAATTTTATACTGCATGCCACAAACACTTGTTGAAGTACATCGTACTTTATATTAAAGCTAACGACTGTAATGATCAAGTAAATTATCGTTCATTTTGTAAGTTATTGTCAAGTGCCCCATTTGTTTAAAACTATAATTTTATAATATATATAAGTACAATTTATTATAGGATAAATTTATATAATATTTTTTATCTGTTCTGTTTAACAAAATACATAATTGAATAATTCTTTATTATTGAATACAATTAACTTTGACAACCTACTTCTTGTATATTTCGCGCGATTTTTTTGCAAATTTTAAATAAATTTCTTTATTAAAATTTAAACTTATAAGATATCATAAATTGTTTTATTACGTAAATTTAAATCTTTAATAGTTTACTTCCAATTTAATAAGATTGATAGATTTTTTTCGTTAAATATGTACGGTACGCGAAATATGAGTCTATTCTCCTAATATGCCGCTTATTCTGAATTTAGGCCGGCCACTTTGGTAGACACAGAATAAATCTTTTTTTTTTTTATTTGCAGCCACTTAATCAATACATTTCTACTTATCTACCAATTGGGAACGTGTTGCGTTTATGTCGTATTTGTGTCATCAAACATTAAATCGATCGTTGATAATTACATCGAAGATGAGACTGATGTCCGACTGTATATGGTGATTATTTTGCTACCATTAATTTTAATTAATTGGGTAAGTACTTACTGCACTGTTTATATTCGAGTAGACATAATCTGTTATTCAAATCTTTTATATTTTAGGTTCGAAATCTAAAGTATTTGGCGCCGTTCTCAACCATTGCCAATTTTGTGACCTTAATATCATTCGCAATTATTTTATACTACATTTTCCGAGAACCCATTAGTATTGAAGGTAAACAGGCTGTGGGCCCAGTCAAAGAATTTCCGCTGTTCTTTGGAACGGTGTTATTTGCGTTGGAAGCCATTGGTGTGGTAAGTTTATACTTTACGTAATTTTATTATTAAGTAGCGGGAAAAACATCATCACATACTATATAACATATACGCTATTGTCGTGTGAAAATATCTACAAGTAAATATTTTCTATAAAAACAAGGTGATCAAGATTAAAATGTACACATTTCATATGATTCATATAAAATTAAAATCATGGGAATCTAGTTTTTCACCGTATTAAGTGCGCAAAAAATATATTTCCCATATATTTCTGTGTCTGAATATGTTGAACATTTTTACTTTTATCGGAACCCTATAATCAATCATCCCTCTAATCAAAAAAATTCAAATAAAATATTCCTATATATAGTGTTTGCTAAAATTCGAACCCATATTTTGATACTTTTTTGAGGAGTTTATTGGAGGCTGAAGGCTATCACTTATCATTCAAGTAGAGTATGTTAATTTACATTAAAAATCTAACTATTGTTCTTACACGTTTAACCCACGGGTCGAAATTTAACATGGGTCAATTAATAGAAGACTATTTACATTAAAAGAATTAACATCATGTAAGGGATAATTCCGCCACACCGCAGCAATTATATTAAGTGGACGATTAAGTGGACCAACTCAACAATATTTCTCCAAATAATTCAGTCTGCGACGAAAGCCGTCAGACAAAAGGACAAGGTGAGTACAGGATCTCAACTTCATACAGTCATCGGGTAGGAGATCTCTCATACGTTGCTACTTTAAAGCCTAATATAATCCTACAAACCAAATGACATCATTATTGCATAAGAAATAGTCGGGTTTTATCCATATTTTAATCAAATCCAACCCTAGAAGCCAAATTTCACCATCATACGAAAATTGGTCTAGCGTGGACAGGTAGACCTTTCAGAGCTTTATGCCAAATACATGTTAGTATCACTATATAACCTTATTATTTCATTATAATTATTTTTTTTTAAATGAGGTTCGACCAGCATTCCTAGAATCTTTATTCAATACTACAAACAAAATTACATTATAGTTGGTTAAGAAATGTTCGAGTTTCGTCTAGTATTTTAATATTTAAAAGTTACATAAACCGAGTTTCTTGGCCACGGAGAGGGCCGCTGGAATGTTTTGTTTTATGGGAAATGAGATTCAAAATAATTTAAAAATTTCCGCTCCTTATAAACTATCATTAACAATTATCTTTTGTGATAGTGCTGTCTCTTGTGGAGAGTAGCGTAATCATTATCTTATACGGCATATAATTGACCACGACGCCCCTTCAAAAAACCTTTAGAATCCTATTCACAATATCATCATAACCAATTATTCAGCCAAATCAATTTCGAATTACTTTTCTGGGTTAAAATTTTCCTGTATAGTTCATAACCTTGCTAAGTTAACACCTATCAACAACTAACATAATCTTTAGCTAAACGAATTGAATTCGCCTAAATGTACACATCCATTGATGCATAAGCAAATTTATGTCTACAGTTTCTTTTCTGAACTGAAAATGGCAGTAATGTTTGTGAAAAGTTTTCGTGATTTAAAATATATTAAATACTTATATATTATTGTAGAGATATTATTGTAGAATTTTTTAGTTTTTTACCGCGATTATCGTTAAAAAATTACACAAAAAATCGACTCATTTATTTGATTATACTGCCATCTGTAGGCAAAGATTAAAATCGTTGACATAAAATGACTTCATATTTTTAAAGCAGTGAGGCCATTAGTATGTATGTGCACTGAATGAATAAACTTTAATTATCTTTCGCATTTTCCGTTATATTCGATTACTCTTTGCTGTCTTTCTGGCAAATGCGGTTGCAGGTCATCATCGTTGGTGAAAAATTTGACAATTCAAAATATTTTGCAAACTTCGAAATAAATAATAATCAAATGACCCCAGGTCAGAGCTGTATGGGAGATGAGACATATCAAAATTCAAACCACCTTTGTAGCCCACCAATCTGGTATCATCATCTTTTTTTGCTGTAATTCAGTTTTCGATGTGGTCTGAACAGGTTCACCACTCTTGTACATGATGGTTCGCGTCCGATATTGCACCGCTACACCGCTGCCAAAATATTCTCGAAAATACCGGAAATAATTTCACACACACTTATACCACTACTGTAATACTTACACCACTTAAATATTCCCAAAATCATTTTTCCAAAATCCGTTATTTATTAATTCACTATTTACACCATTTCCAATTTTTAAATATTTTTAAATATACACTATTTAAGTGAAAATACTACCACTTATTATTTCCTCGCTACTCACTTTCGTTTTTAATCTTTCTCGTACCGAATCTCCCAAATTACTCACTCCTTCTGTTTGACCATGCTTGTTCCTAGCTGGTTTACCACGCTTGTACATGATGGTTCGCGTCCGATATTGATGTAAACGACCCATTTTTCATCGCCAGTAACGATTCGTTTCAAAAGAGGGTCGACTTCGTTGCGTTTGAGATGCGTATCGCAAATATTGACTCATTGGGTTAAATGAATTTCTTTCAAATCATCAGGACCCAAAAATCCAGTTTTTTAAGGAGTCCAAGATAGTTTAATTGATGTTCAACTGTTGTGTACGACACGACGCACATTTTTTGCGAATTTGCTACTGTCAATTTTTGGCATAAAACTCGCTGCATTTTTTGTAAATAAATAAAAAATAAAAATAAATATAGCGACATTTAACCTCTGGAAAATCTAGTTATATGGCGATCCTCTTCAATTATGGCTTTTACTTGGCCGTCATAAATTTCATTTGGGGGACCAAAACATTGCTCATCTTTCAGGAAAATTTATCTAAACAGAATTTTTTAACCCAATTGTGACATAAACCGGCAGCGTTCGTTCCTTTTCGGCCCAAAAAAAATTAAACATTCTGAAAATGATCGTTTTGACATTCCAGTTAAAAACTAACAGTTTGCAAAATAAATTACGCACAACTTGCTTGTATCGTAACTAATGCTGTGTGCCTCAAAAAACTTTTCAAACTAAACTTTTGTAAGGCTCAGTAGTATACTTAAATAGATGTCACTAAAAAAAGTATTAAATTGTTCCTTATATCCAACTAAATAGTGTTCCAATTTGAGGTTAATTTTAATAATACTTTGAGTACTTACTTTGCACCTTACATAGAATATTTTCAGATATTCTGGCATAACGGCGGCTCAATTTCTTGAATGCAAGTAATAATATTATCCTTCAGGTCATCAATTCTTTGTGGTCATTGGCACCGACTCTTACCTTCAAATATCCCCTTCGGAAAAAATGTATGGGTGTTAGATACCAAGATCTAGGGGCCAATTTATATTCCCTCCTCGAGAAATTATTCGATTACCAAAGCGTTCGCGCTGAATCTTGTATTGCTGTACATTTTGATATTTTCATCCTATACCGGCCAGTTCCCACAAATTTTTTCATAATTTTATAAACGGCTACTAATTGCCGGACATTTATTGTTTACATATTATGTACGAAATTTCCTTACAACTTCTGCATAACTTTCACAAAATTTAAAATTATTTTTTCAAAAATTAGGTAATGGTTAAATGGCGGCAGATTTAAAAATCAACCTTAAACTAGGCATCCTATTTGTGAATTTGAAAGTTCATTTCCAAAAATTCCTGATAACAAGTGCTATATAGCGTTGGCAGTAGTCCAAATGGTCTAATTAATTGATTGTCAAGACCTCAGTTGACACATCTACATACTAAACCTTTGTTGGAATGATCCCTGTCTCTTGCAGTGTGGATTTGTTTCCGCTTATGAATGAAGGTTGTGGTAATTCATTATGCCGTCTCTCGTAAACTGTGAGGCACCCACCCGTCAAAAGAATTCATCGTAAATTTGTAGTTCTAATAATAGGGCTACGGGCCAATTCTAAGGTAAATTTAGAGTAAATGCCATTTTTAACAGTGTATGCGGTAAATTAAAATACCATACTAAAATAACTCGAAGACCGGATAGAAAATAAATCGGAAACAAAAATGTTTCCAGTCAAACAAATTCTAACTGAAATACCTACGTGGAAAATTTTTTTGTCACTGAAAATTTGTACACAATTGTATCGCGTAATAAATACTTAAATTTAAATTCAAATTCAACCGCTACATTATAACAAAATTAGCAATTTACTTAAGTTCTGAAATAATTACCACTAACGATAATTTATATTCTCGCCTAGATTTTACCACTGGAAAATGAAATGAAAACGCCCAAATCATTTGGAGGCTCATTTGGTGTGCTCAACAAAGCCATGGTATTGATTGTTTCACTGTATGTTGGCATGGGATTATTCGGATATTTAAATTATGGCAGTGCAATTGAAGGATCAATAACATTAAATCTACCACCTTCTGAAATGTAAGTTAATTTCGTTCATAAAAATTATCACGGCCCATCATTAACTCATTATATTTTTTCTAGTTTGGCACAATGCGTCAAAGGAATGCTGGCATTCGCGATTTATATTACACATGGTTTGGCATGTTATGTTGCGATAGACATCACATGGAACGATTATATGTTAAAACATTTGACTAATAGTCCCAAAAAATTGTTGTGGGAATATGCAGTTCGGACGGCTCTTGTTTTAGTTACCTGTAAGTATTTGTATATTTTATACCGATGTATAAAAACAACTTACCAATTTTCGTTTGTTTTGTTTTCAGTTCTCTTAGCTGTGGCCATACCGAATCTCGAATTATTCATTTCATTATTTGGTGCTCTCTGTCTATCCGCCCTCGGATTAGCGTTCCCAGCCCTAATACAACTGTCTACATATTGGTATAATACGAAGGGTGTTGCTAAATTATGGTTAATCGTAAAAAATTTATTAATCGTCTTATTTGGGTTGCTTGGCCTATTTGTTGGCACGTACACAAGCCTCTCAGAAATTATTAAAACATTTTTTGTAGAGCCAATCGATCGCCATTAAATGTAAGTGCTATATACTGTTGTGGTCATACATAAATAAATTTTAAGTAAATCATTTTATAATTTTAGAGATTAGTCGATATAGTTAATTTTTAATACATTCCTAAACAAAATTAATTTATAATTTATATACAATAAGCTGTGACAATAAATTTATTATATAAAACAAAAAAACAAGTGTTGATACGAGATATAAAAATGAATTTAATATTTAATTTTGATTTTTAATAATTTTAATTAAAAATATTATTAAATAAATAAGTATATGAGCATATATAGCTTTAAAAAAGTTGTATAATTAATTACATATCAAAAAAATTATATTAATTTTAATAAGGTATTTTTAAAAATTAGTATTTTGTAAATTAAAATGAAATAAAATGAAACGATTTCTTGAATCAGTCATTTATGATTTTTTTTATTCCGGAATGTGATCTAGATTAGTACCCTAATCCTAATTTATTTTGAAGTTGGCGCATGATAGGTTTATTGATATTGTTACAAACTCGCCTATTGGTTTGATGGGCAAACAATTCAGCGTGGGCGAGACATTTAAATAACATTTTTTGTGAGGTTAGTGACATCTGGGTTTAGGTATCAGCGTTGGAGGTAGTTATGTAACAGTTTTGTGATATTGCAGATTATAGTAGTCTAGAACAGAACCGTCGAGTTACCTGTATAAATCTAGGCGAATCTAAAATGTTCGATCGAATGTGCGACAAATTATTCGTGGTGTTATACGTGAAATATAATTGTGTGTACACTGTAAATTGTGAAAAGTGAATTAATAATAAATAATAGTGAAAATAATTTATTTTTGTGTTTTTAAGTATTAAGTAAATATTTGGAAAACTATTTTAAGATTATTTTCAGTATTTTCTGGAATATTCTGAAAGCGGCGTAAATTACGAATATTGTTGTAAACCGTCGAATTAATTAATGTTATTTACAATCCAGTGATACTAACCGAATTTGGCAGGGTAAATTCGTAACCATTGTTAACGGTGGAATTATGAATATTAGAAGATGGGTGTTAATAATTTAACGGTTACGGAGTTAAAATTCCAATAAAAGAGTGTAATGTACCGACGGGTGGTTGCAAAAATGAATAAATATTGCGACTACGTGAGAAGAGGTAATGGAGGAAAAACTAGATGAAAAACGTGAGATGGTATGGCGGTAGTTCTCGAACTACCGCAGGAACCTTCGATATGGAGCAATTATTGGCTGTTATAACTCAAAAGTCAGCAGCAAAACGAAAATGTTCATCAACAAAACCAAAAATTGGATCAACAAAATAAAGAGACGCAACAAACAATACAAGATTTGGTACAACAAATGGATCAAAAACTTGATCACACGTAAAGATTTGACGCGATAAATGAAACAAGAAATTAATGAAATCAAAATAGGTACCGAAAGATTCGAGAAGAAAATAGACGAAAAGTTTCTAGAGGTACGGGTCGAAGTGGGTACAACAGGTGCAGTCAAATGTTCAGAAGGTTGAATAGAAAATTGATCTGGTGCAATCGAATGTTCAGGATGTTGAACAGAACTGGCAGTTTGAAGTTAACGTCTCGAAAAAGTTATTCTTCACTTGAAAGCAAATAGAACAACATCGCAGGTAGTCCAGGCAGTACACTCGAATAAACACTCGAATAATGTGAGTCATGTCGCAGAATTAATAGTAGCTCTTAAAGGAGGAGCAGCCTAAACATTGCAAACAATTTCCGAAAATAATCGCAACAAATATGGACAAAATATGTACGTGACCAGAAGTGAGAACTATATCGAGCCTACCGGTCGGAAGGTCGGAAAAGCTCTTCAAGAGTACAGAACAGAAATAGAGCGACTAGAGCATTTAATGCACTGAAATATGTGCGCCATTTATATGGGGAGGACCCTAACAGACGCTTTCATTCACGATATTGAGATCCAGAGACACGCATAGCGGTGGTTTTACCAGCAACTTTCGCTGAAACCATTGCTTGAGCTTTAATTAATGAGACTGCGCAAGCTATTATAGAGGCATCACTTAAAGTACACCGGGTTGAAAAAACACAGGAATGTCGAGCGGGTGACACCCAGATTCCTTGACAGTAGTTTTACTAGTTGAACATGTAATAAGGTGGGTCACATCTCGCGGGACTTCTGCGAACATCGACGAAAGGTAGGTCACTATCTCCTATGCAGCGGAAATCAAAGGAAGGCAAAGCATTGGCAAAGGACAAGGACTAAAATAAAGGATCTTTAAACTCCAACGAGTCAGCTTAAATGGAAGAAAGCTAACTCCCACAACTGATTGTCCCATAACCTCCATCCCTATTTCTAGATTAGCACGAAGTGGTAGCTTAACAATAAGAGGTGACATGATGGCAAAAGTTGTGAGATGACTTTAGACACAGAAGCAACACATACAATTGTACGAAAAGATCTCATCAGTGGAAACACACAACCAATCAACGGGTTTGCACAAACAGATTGCAAACAGCGGTTGGTGACAGTGCATTCACCCTAGGTAAGAAAGTAGTAAAAATAAAAAGTTCACCCAACCACCGATATTTTCGATTAGGTCATTCTAGTTAGGGACTTTATGATAACGAATGGCTTCGTATTGGATGGATGATAAGACGAGGGGTCCTGAGCTACGGTAATGTCCTGATGCAACTTAGAGTCAACAGTTCAAATGAAACAACCATCAGGCGAGTAATTATTGACCACCGAGAAAAGCTGAGACCAAATACAGAAACAATTATTTGGGGAAGATTGGAGGGAGGCTAGAGAAGTAATGATCGGAAAAGCCATAGAGCTCTAAATCTCTCGAATAAGTCAAAACCAACTAAGAAAGGGACAATCGGCGGGAAATGTGAAGAGGTAAGTATCATAATGTAATGCGAACAGAAAAATTCATTGAGAAATGTCAACACAGCAGAACCAATTGAAGTAATAGGACAACTTATGCGGAACTGGACGGAAGATCTCACTAAGGAGCAAAAAATGAAGCGGAATGATTACTAGAACGATACATGTTAACACCAGCAAATGGAATGGAAGGACCACTATGGTAAAACACAGAATTGACACCGGAACAGAGACACCAGATTGCCTTTCCCAAAACAAGAAGAACTGGATTGAATAATTAAGAAAATGTGACTGGGAGAAGTTATCGATTCATCGCACAGTCCGTGGAGCTCACCGGCGATGTTGTTCGAAAAGAAGGGCGGCAGCATGAGGTTTTGTGTGGATTATCGAAAACTTAACTATGTGACGAAAAAATAGCTATCCATTATCACGGACCGATGACCCATTAGACACATTATCGGGCGCTAGGATATTCTCCACATTGGAGAAAGACAAGAGAAGAGCATTACAATATACAATAATGTAATGCCATTTGGATTATGTACGATTAATGGAGCACATTAAAAGGATTACATTTCTCGAACCAATTATTCCTGTATTTTCTTTTAAATAAATTAGTGCGTGGGTGTGCAATCAATTACAGCTACGTCAGAGAAGTTAAACCTAAACTACCTTAGAACGTCGAGAGTGCGATGCGTGTAGTCGTTTCACAGTAATATACAAAAAAAATTGGGGGTACACTTTTTATACCGAGCACAAGCTCATTCAAATCCTCAATGAACATTTCTGTTTAGGTTTCGGTAATTTAAATTAAATAAAAAAGTAACTTACGATCAGGCCCATTGTTATTATCTTTTGGTAATTAAAGCGGAGAGAACATGATGTACAACGAGATGTCAGGAAAATTTCAATCACATACAAATGCTACCAGAACTACGGTTAGACGATGTTGTTCACATTTTCAGCAAAGCGATGTGACAAAAATAGCTATCCTTAACAGAGTACTATTTCTACGGAAACCTCGCAACTCCGATTATCAATGTTGTTAAAGTTATTGAACATCGGATTATTTGGTTCATGGTCGCTGCAATTTGTTTTATGTTGGGCCAACTTAAGTAACTCTTTCTCGCTTAAGCTTTTACTTAATTCTATTTTTTTAATTAATCCTAGATCCTACTAGATTAACTTTAAAGTATAATAATATGAATTTGCACTTGTGAATGTTGCTTTAAAAGTTGTACTCAGCCAATCGCCGAAACCGAAAATCTTCTGACGCTAACATTTATAAATTCGAATTGTATTAATTTAGTTAAGTCGATTAGGACAAACAGCTTTGTGATAATCGCTTTTTATAAGCGTAATGATCTGGGCACTTCGGTTAAAATCCAAAAACCAAAATGTTGTCTTTATATGGTTCACTCCGTATCAATCTCTTTCAATGTCTTTTCTTTCTTGACAAAAATTGTTGCCGCGCGGCAATATCTCTAATATCGTTTCGTAAACCGCGGCAGTTGTCTCTCTGCTAAAAATAAACTAAGGTAATATGGCTGGTTACTAAAAGCAACCCATCCTAATGTGGCTATGCACATGGAAGCCTCAACCAAAGCCTAATGGAAAATACGTTGCCCTGTCCAGGAAAAAACTCTTAAATTGTTGTAAATATGTAGTATAAATATTTCGTGCAAGAATTTTCAAATTTAATCGGCAATCTATAGTACCTACATATTTCAGTACATTCAATAAAATTGATATTCCTGTCCTCTGTTCTTCCTCCTACTTCGCCCTACTCCCCCCCTCCCCTCCCACTCGCCCTTCCTCATACAATTCTACTGATTGCATCTTGTATTTCACATTTATCAATAACCCTGGGTTGCAAAATGATATGGAAGGATCCTATGGGAAATAATTTGAGGTGTATCAATGCATACAACTTTTGTTGTATGAAGCCTGTTATTTCAAAAGTACTGTTTGGAATTATTTCTGCTTAGTTTGCCACGTTAAAAAGATCATGTGCAGCTATACCTACGAGAAATAATTGATATCTGGCAGCCAAAAAATGAGCGAAAGATTGTATTGCCTAAACGCAAAATTTTGTTCAATTCCCAAAAATGTCTCAGTCAACACAATAATTAAAGGTCCATTTTCCAAAAATCAGTTGGTCCGAATTAACTTCGAATCGAAACAACCAAAAAATCTAAACCGCACAGATTTAAAACACATGCAAAATGGAATTCCAGATTGCCTACACCATTTCCTATTAGCAAATCAACTGCCACCAAATTCAAAGCAAAAAGCACTGCTCGAAGAAGAGCTTTATGTGGTCGAAGAATTATTCAAGCAATGCGGCAACATTTTTATACAGGGAATACCAGATCCGTGGCTAAACTGGACCCAGCAAGAACCAATAAATAAATCTTATAAAATAAAACAAACAAAGAAAAATTTGTCTTGGAACTGGAAATATTATTTTGATAATGTCAATAAAGCCAAAATATAAATTAACAAATTAAGTGATCGATGAACGTCGGCAAGATTGTAAATTTGTGCGTAATCTTTGATTTTCTTCCGTCAATTCACCAATAATTAGATTCAAATTATCCAAATCCTCTTTGTGTTTAGCTTCCAACTGTTCCACATCTGTAACGGCTTTCGTTAATTTTGCGCGCGCAACAGTCGCGGGCATAAATTTTTTCGAAACGCCAAGAAGAGATTCCATTTGAGCGGTATGACGCTGAGTTTCACGCAACTCGTGACGAATGAGATTTAATTCGGTGATTAGGGTTACATTTTCACGCATTAATTTTTCTATTTGGCCCGTATCACTTGTCTTGGCTGAAAATAAATTAATTTTTTTAAATAATTAACAAAAACAAAATAAAAATTGTCTTACCGCCTTTAGTTTTATTCTTTGATACCAACGTTTCTAAGTAATCACGTTGTCTTAAGTATTCTTTATGCACTTCAGCGTCAAGCGACAAGGATTTCTGCAAATTAACATCATCCGCATACCGATGATAAAGTCTAAGTACTTCACCCTTTAATTGGTTCGGATTTTGAATGTACCCAGATAAATGATGGATTTCACCGCAAATCTTTGACATTTGTTGGTGGGCCGATTTGTTTCGAACGCGTTCAGTTTTTAGTGCAATCTCAGTACCATGCAATTTATCTTTCAGCTCAGACAATTGCAATTCTAATTTAAGATTATTTTGTTGGAGTCCTTCCAACTCCGTTAACATTTCAGCAATTTGATCCTTCTTCTCTTTAATTTCGCGTTCGCGTGGCTCAATTTGGGATTTCAATTCATTAATCTTATGCTGCAGAACATGTTTATATTTTTCCAACTCTTCGTTTTTCTTCAGCAACTCGTTCACACGTTTCTCTTTTTCGCGTATGCTATTGTCACGGTCGTCAATTTCTTTCTTTAGGTCTTCAATATCTTTCTCGTACCCGAAAATCTTTTTTTGGTATTTTTGGTGTTCGGTACGCAATTTATCGATCTCGTCTCTTAAGTGAGAGCTAACATTTGTGGCCGTAGTATATTTCTTTTTTAACACTCCAGCCTCGCCTCGCCACTTTAAACTAAGTTCCTGCTCGTCTTTTAATATTTTCTCATATTTCAATTTGGTCTCGGCCATTCGACGATCATTATCTTCCTCCACTTCCCGATAGTAGTCAGCAAATTGAATTTTCTTGGTTTCAAGCTCTTTCATTAGTTGCCTAATTAAATCTTGTCGTTCTTGCAATTGTTTCTTAAAATCAGATTCTAATGCTTCTATCGTGTCTTGAAGGCATCCCGCACTCTTTCTCAATTTTTGTTCGTAATCCTCACGCATATCATCCATCGTTTTCTTGACGAGTGATGATTTCTCGTATTCAATAATAATTTTTTCTTGAAAAGTTTTTTCTAGCTCTAAAATCGCTTTCTCGTGCTCCACCTTAGTTTTAGCAATATCCGCGGTAATGGCATTCAATTCATCGGTATGATGAGCACTTATCTCCTCATTTTTATCTTTTAAGTCTTTTATGGCATCACAATAACTTTTATGAATATCACGCATTTGTTCCGAATGGAAATTATCGCCCTGCTCCCGCGCATACAAGAATTCAGCCTTTTGTTGTTCGATCCTCAATTCTAAAGACGAAATTAAATTATTTTTATCGATTAAGCTGAGGCGCGGTATCATCACATCATTACATTTCAGCAATTCGGAATCCATAGGTGCAACTCGTCCATCATTATTTAGTATTTTCCACACAACAAGGGTGCCATCATCTGCAGTGGTCACCAAATATTGGTCATCGTACGAGATTTTCAATTTGGTGATCGAAGAGTGAAAAAATCGTGTGTTAGTTAATTTTCCACCACCAGCCTCCAGAAATGGTACTTGCACGTTATATAAATGGCCAGATTCGGTACCAACAAACATCACCAAATCGGATCGCGATATAGCAATTGTTGTAAGCGGTGCTAAATTGGGAAATTTCAAATCACGTGTTATATCTGAATTACACATTTCCTTCAGACTGCCTTTATTTGTAACGACATAAATCGAATTCCGATCTCTCGTGACCACAGCATCGCGATATTCTGTACCTTTATGGACAATCTCACTAACACGATGGCCCGTTGAAATTTGCCATTCGTAAACCGCGCCATCTTCTCCGCACGATATAAGATAATTATCATCTTCGGACCAGCACATGCTTAAAATCAACCCGTTATGACCTTTCAAATTTCGAATGATTTCAAAAGAAAACACCGATATAACACTAATATTGTAACCGTATGATGTGGCCAACATGTGACCTTCGTGGCTAAATTTACAGCATGTACATCTCGGATAGTTAAACGTTTTGACTGTTTTCAAATCATCAAGCTGGATTAATAGCATTCGTAATTTATCGGTAAAGCCAATAGCGGCCATAATCCCTGATGGATGCAAACCAATCACAGATACTTCAATTTGAAATTTTTTTACTAGTTCAATTTTTCCTGTGACATAATTCCATATTCTGACGGTTTGATCTTTTGCCGCCGTCATTAAAATCGGTTTCCACGAACATATTTCCAAACTTATAATTCCATCGATGTGTAGGGGTTCGCCAAGTGTTTTAAACTCTAGTCGATTAATCTTGATCGTTTCGGGTACGAAAACCATACCAATATAGATTTGGGAATGTTTTGGTGTAACAATAATGGTGTCCTGTTGCATATTAATGGAAAGATTGTTAATACAGTACAACTCCTTTGCATAAATCGTCATTGGAATATGGATAATAGTTTTCTTTATGTAACCATAGTTTGATATTCTTTCGAATATGTGCACAAAATTATGTATCGAGTAAGCGAATCCCCTTTGAAAACCAGTTAAATTTAAAACGTCAAGCCGAGTTTTTGGATCTGTCGCTGTATCGATTTCGATAGCGGTCGATTTTTCTGCATCCTCACTTTCCACCAAATTCGATATATCAAACGATTCAAGTTTCTCAGCCGAATGTACCACACGTGGTTCGCCACCTTCAATCAATATTAGTTCAGTATTGGCGGTACCAACTAGTAACACATCACCCGATAACCAAACCATTGATGTTATAAGCAAATTTTCAAGTTTAAAATTGGCAATTAACGTAAATCCTTTCTCAGTTTTTGACATAAGTTTAAACGTATAATCACCACCAACGGCAACCAACCCGGGATCATTCGGATTACAAGCCAATGTTCTGGCATATCCTTTTTGATTACGATTTGATACTCGACCTGTAATAACCGTTTCACCTTTATCGAAAAAGAACAATGTTAAGAAACAATCCGGTTCGGCAGAGAGAACAGCTATCCCTTTCGAATCATATGTGAATTGCATATTGGCCACATCTAGATTGGGAGTGTCTTCGGGCAGGTAAATAGTCTTCCGCCTTTTAAGGGTAGTTACATCATAAATGTTGATGAATGATCTGAAATTGTAAAAATATTACCTATTGTAATGCCCAAAACTGTGTCATGTGCAGTAATTAAACTTCAGAGAGGAACTTAACAATTGGACAATCTTAAGTGTCATGCATTGGAACACAATTACTTGAAAAGGGTAGAAAACAGTTGTGTAAAAAATTAAGCATTGAACTGCTTTAGATTCAATAAGGGTAGTAGAGTAGTTGTTTATACTCGTATGTACTTCGATGAGCAGTGGACTGTGTTTTCAGTTTTTTTAATTTTAATAGAAATACACACGTTTTGAATTTTATGGATAACATTTTTTATTATTTTTGTTGTACACAGACAAGACAACCTTTCAAAAAGAGTAACGATTTGCATTTTCACACTGAAATATAATTTTATTGAGCTACTTTTTAATCTACATTAAACTCGCAAATTGAGTTTGAAATCCAACTTTATACGTTTGAGCGGAATGGCCGGAATGGCCATCTTGAAATGATAGGTTTCAATATAAAAATGCATTTCAAAATAGTAAGTAATTTGCAAGGTTTTATTTTTGTAATTGTACAGTACTAACAATAATTAAGAATTTTAGTCTTATACAATAAGCATCGAGATTATTATAATTCAATAATCAAAATAATCTTTTGGTTTGTTGCCTAGACGAAAATATTATATGAAATGTTGCATAAATCATCGCTTTAATTCGACCAAAAAATTGTCGCTTAAATTATCTAAATAAAAACAATAAAGGAACTATATTTTATTAGATTCCCAATATGCAATGTCGACGGAATTCTGTTTACATTTGCTTGTAAAACCCACACTCTTTCTATAGAAACTTTAAATAACTACAGTACAACCCCGAAATTTGTAGCTTAATAAAATGCACTCTCGCCACAGTACTTTCAAGCTGGTTTCAGTACCGTTTCCGTCAAAAATTCAGTACTTTTCCGTCAAAAATTCCTGATTTATATATTATATAGGATTTATTTGTGTTAAAATTGCAATAAGAATAAGTTTCGGAAGATATTGATAGATGGCGGAAAAACATGTTTTTTAGTTTTCCTGTTACTTTTCTGATTGGTAATTACAATTACATTTATCAATATTTTATATATTTTTGGTATGAGATTTCTTTTAAATAATAATTTTAGTTATTTTGCACCTCACGCAAAATTAATTTGTGCATAAGATTTTCATTTTATGGGACGACGTTTCAAATGTTTCTTATTATTTATCTTTGTCTTGTTTTGTCTTAATTTGAAAACTTAGTACTATATTTTCCATATAGTTTTAATTAATTTAATACATTTTATTGTAATTTATTGTAAGATAAAATCATTAAAATAAGAACAAATAATGAATAAAATATTGTATATATACATATTACATATATCGTAATTTTATTTAAAAAAAAATAATCGTTAGAACTGCTGCACTGCCATCTAGAAACGTCTTCGGAGACCAGCATGTTGGTTCGATTTTTTTTTTTTTTGAGCAATTGCAGTTAGAAATTTGTGAACCATACATGTGAAAGACATTTCAATTTCTTATTATTTTTCTACATGTGCATAAAAATGAAAAAAAATTGTCTTTTGTCGATTTTTTATAGTATGTTGAATTGTTTATTAAATGGCTAATTTATGACAAACCTCATTAGTTTCTCATATAACTCCGAGCAATGTCTGTCTACGTTCGACGACAAGTGTGAGACAATGCATATATATGTCTTCCTTCATGACAGTGTCTTAAGCGAAACATTTATAACAAGTCTTCATGTATGTCAGTTTCTTATCCTGTCACCAAAACGTGCATTTCTTTTCCAGTTTACTCTGTGTCGCACGCCAACCATTATTATTATTTTTGTGTGTCTTACATTTTATTTTTCGAATTGGTAAGAAAACATTTTACTATTGTTTACGGACAACATACGGTAAATTAGTGTCGTGCCGTTTGGCTACAAACTCGCGTATATCCAATATTATACAGGGTAGCGCAAAACGACCGTTCTAGTGTGAATGTTTAATAACGTTTTTTAATTATGTTTTTTAATTTTAGTTTCAGAATTTTGTAAGGAAGACTTGGGAAATTTATAAAGGAACAATACACAACAGAATAACGAATTAAAATAATAAATTTTATAATGAAACCCATAACGGCCATTTATTTTGACGCAACCTGCTAATTGACGGTATTTTAACCTACGTTAGCCAACCTTAACCAACGAGGTGCCGTAAGGAACCTCCCATAATCCAAAAGATGACGTACGGCATACACGGATGATAATATTCAACGTGTACTGGAGATTGTGCAGAATAGTCCAGAAACGTCAACAAGGAAACAGTTCAATACAAGTGGGATTATCGCGAAGAAACGCACAGAGAATTTTAGCCTTAAGAATGTTCCGGTATACAATTCAGCTTGCGCAAGAACAATGAACAATTCGGCAATTTCCATTTATGCAGACAATATAAAAATTTAGGCGAAAAATTTCAAGTTCCATCGATGTTAATCTATTACAGAATGACCTTAATAATTTCATAAATTGGTGTGCTAAAAATAATTTTGATCTTAATATGAGTAAATGCTGCGCTGTTGTTCCCAGAGTTTTAGCCATACGGGTCTTGGCTAATTAACACACCTTAATTTGTGACCGCAAACTGAACTTTAGGGATCACATTGATTTTATTGTAAACAGAGTAAACTCTTCGCTTGGATTTGTTAAACGCTAGTCTAAAAAAATGTTGAACCCTTATGTTACGAGGGCTATTTATATGACATTTGTTCAGCCTTTGCTCGAGTATGCTAATCAGGTTTGATCCCCATACCATGAAGTGCACATACGAAGAACTAAAGCTGTACAATGTAGATTTTTGCGCTTTGTTCTGCACGGATTTCCATGAGTGGACATTTACAACTTGCCACCTTATCTTGACCGCTTGGAGCTTATTAACTTAAAGCCACTCATCTGTTGTAGACATCGTTTTCTTTCCTCAACTTTTTTCTGGTGGTATAGATTCTTCAGCCCTACTCGAAAAGATAACTTTTAATGTAATAGTTCGAGCCTATTACAAGAATGTTGCGTGAGACTGCCTTTTTATTTTTTAATTTTTCGCATTTGCGTTTCATTTAATTTTTATTTTTACTTTTATTTGTTTTATTTTCTCTCTTTCCTCCACATTCATATCTCCTTGCTTTAAGCAGACCAACGATCGGTTTCTCCTATTTTGCGGCGGAGTATTATTCTCCTAAACTTATTACATATAGAATCAGCCAATTCATTCTCTAAATTATAGATAGTTCTTTAGATACATTTTTATTTCGGTCAATATTAATTTATTTTTGTGTTTTCTTTTTTAATTTAGTATGATATGTCCTTGTTTATAATTCCTCCAAATTATATTCAAACAAATAATAATTCTGTTGATGGTGACTGCTCGCATGTGGCCAGGGAAGAGTGATTGGTCGTTGGGAATTATTATTATTATTATTAATGATCAAGCACCATGAACGCAGTTTTAGCACGAACAACGGGGTGTCGCCCAGGGTGTTTTGTGGGGATGTCACCTTTGACGTATGGTGCACCAATTTGAGCTAATTCATTGAAGCAGGAGATATTCAGAAAAGACTGTCCCAGAAATTGGAAGTTTTAGCGCAATGTGCAAATAAATTAAGTATCCGACTTCCGAATGGCAGCAGTCTCTTACGCTTATTACGCCCTGCAGATGCCTCCCATAGACATTTTGGATAAGGCGTCAAATCACAGTTAGATTAGCTTTGATAATAATGTCGAATTGACATTGAAAGCTTAGCATGTAATTATTGTATTAATAAAAACGAGCCAAAAACCAATAAAAAATATTATATCCCTATTATTGGCTCATTAGATATTTTTCAATTGTGTTAAATCACGTACGTGGAATCTGACCAACGACGTCGATGGACTTATAGCCTGAAATAATTTAAAGACAACACGACGATCCTCACCGGCCGTGGACTCGCTTGGCTATTCTGAGGATGGAGATATTGTATACAGCGGGATCCATGATATTTCGGAATGCCGTCAGCGTGGCTTTTTCAAGTTTATTTCTTTTACGAAATAAAAATAAAACCAATTTGAAAATAAAACTTGCCGGCCCATGCTCATTAAAAATCTTCAAATTTGTCGACAGTCATCGTCTTTTTCCTTTTTGGGTTACACAAAACGTGAATCTCTTGATCAAATTTTAACGTGTCTTATCACAACGACGGAATTCCCAGTGTAACGAAAAACACATTTATAAGACAATCGTTAAGTTCTCGTACTTTAGAATTGCCTCAAGATAAAGGTAGATTAATGCAGTTAATTCGCTTATATGAGTATATTGAGGTGGGTGGAAGTAAACCATTGAAGAACAAACAAAATCTCGTTTTCTTCCATTTTTAAAATTAGTTATATGCTGTTCGCTTGTGGTCGTCCAAACTTTTATTAACACACGCAATTCGCCTTATCTCTCTGCCACGCGCCCCCTACGACTGAAAATGCTTTCGAATAAATCTGTCAACGATCGTTTCTCAATATTTAGCAGAAGATTGAAGAAAGACTTATGGGGCGGGAATTCTTATGGCCTAAACAAACTGACGTGCAAACCACTCGCAAACGTCAAAGACTCAAGAACCCTCCCTACTATTCACGCGAAATTACGCTCTTCTAGTATAAATTCTTCAATATGGTTCCTTTGACTTTACATGTGTTTGATTCTAACGCACGTAACGGGCGTCGAGTTTGTTTAGGCCATTAGGGTCATTATAATTTGACTTGCTCGCTTTAGATATAAGAAGAGCAGATATAAAAGGCCTCTTATGCTTGGAAGAAATGTAACAAACATCATCTTAATGATGAGAATCTATGAACGAAGCACATCATATTCTACTTGCTGACCGAAAGATTAGGTAACTTAAGAAAACATTTCCTACAGAGAACGGTCTTGCAATTTGGTGCCGTACATACATAGAGGCATACACAGAGGTATTTTCCATTACCAATCGTGATCCATCTAAAACTAATTTTAGATGGATCACGATTGGTAATTGAAAATGCCTCAACCAGCGAACAGGTAAGAGCTTAAGTTGCATGCTGTTTGGAACATTTCGGTTAGTGCTACAACCACCAAAATATTAAAGACTTAATTAAAACTAAACAACGGCCCCTAAATCGTAGCACTACTCTGCATTACTCTCAGCACTGCTCATCGTCGCTGATTATTACTTTAGAAAGTATGAAAATATTACTTACTTATCATCCATTCGTTCTTCTACAGCCAAAAGCTTTCGATTTGGACTGATTCGTATAATTTCGAAGCGGCATCCCTCTGGAAATCTTTGCAGTCATATTATTTTAATATCACAGATTATTTTTAAAATACTCAAAAGTAACACATAATACCTTAAAAATTTCTCTTTATTTAGTATAAAATCATGAATTGCCAATACACCAGAAACAGGATATATAACTTCTTGCTTTGCTGTAAAATGAATATTCCCGTCTATGTTCGACTGTAATCCAAACACCATACGAGGTTCGATTGATACAGGGATTACTTTGGATGATTGAGTATCGTCCATAATATTTTTTTATTTATAAAAATTATAATTAATTATCAAAATAAAATTTAGTTCTTTACAGTTTAGTTTAGCTAGGTCTTCTAAGATTATGTTTATTTTAATATTGATTGATGTCGTTGTTTCTATGTACGGGAATGTGGAATTGCGATGGTAACGGGGTAAAATTTGTATGAGAATTTACGAACTCCCCGTTGGTATTAGTATACTAATATCGTCAGCAAATTCACCCCATGCAACACGATTTTGCAAGAAAACTGTTACCCAACCAATAAATACAATTATCCAAACTACAGCTCCGATCGCCGAAAATATAACATCTACAATTTTGGAATGAATTATTATGGAGAATAAGTTTAATCACAAATACCTACATTTTTTTATTGGTCCCTGTTCTTCATACTGGGGTTTCCGAAAAGCTTCATTAAAGAACCAAACGGCATTCACAGCCCAAACCATCGGCAGTAGAAGAAATCCAACTACGAAATAAACAGGATGAATCATTCTAACATCCCAAAAAAACAGAAGTGAACGGTTTTATAAAAAAGAGTACCTACCACGAAAATACCATCTACATAAATATAATTTACGTTCATTTGGAACTCTAGCTAAATCCATTTTTATCCTATTTTTTTGTATTAATTATAAATAAATAAATAAAAAATGTAATTATTTTTTTTTGGATAACCACCTACAATAACAAACCTATCTGTCAATTTTAAATAGTGCCAACTGAACGGAAGAAAACTTGTTTACTTGTGGTGAATTCGGTGGGCTAGTAGTGAAAAAAAGATACCCGGTTTCTTGTGTAAAAGAACATCTTTGAAAAAAAATCTTTGAAATAGAGTATATAGAATGAATGTAATGAGCTGTCAAGTGAGTCAAATTCGGAGGGTAAAAGAGAAAGCATATAAATTAATAGGGCCGTATTTAGCATTTTTTTCGACCGAATGCAATGAAGTTAGGAAGTTAAAATTAAAAAATTATTTAAATTTAATTAAATTTGTATTTCTTTAATAAGAGCACATTAATTATTTTTATTTAAATATAATATTATATATATAAAAAATAGTCATTATAAAACCACTTCGCTTATTTATTTCACATTCCTTTAAAATGTAATAAACAAACCGGGTAAAAAACTGGTTTCTTTTTCTTAATTTATATGACCTTTGGTTACAAAAATAATTCAACCGGATGTCATAATATTTTTTTATGATAGAGTGAGCTAACAAATTAACGTATTCTTGAGAATGACCATACTGATCTTCATCATTGAAAATATTTACACTTATTAGGTTGTGAAGAACGTTATAACAATTTTTTTAAACAATTAGACATTTGTCTAATAATAACAGTTTTTTAAACAATTAAGACAATTAAACAAGCTAGATTGTAGTTGCGTTATGTTTTTGTAGTCTGCAATAGCCAATTCCCGTTTTAATACTGCTTCGGAATATTTACAAAACTTTAATACTGACGGCGAAGGATCGTCTCGAAGGAAGGGTCTTTTAACCGCCCTTATTTTTAAATTAATTAGCGATTTATAAGAATTCCATTGTTGTATTAGTTTGCAACGGTCCTCACAATTCAATTTTCTAAATACAAATTGGACTATAAATGCCCCTAAATATTCAATAACATTAATTGAAAATTCACTTAGTATAATTGGGTATCCAAAAAAACCTTCGTCATACATATTAGATTCGTCTACTTTAGAAATTTCTTGGCAATTTAAATATCATCTGATGATATCTGGCTTCAACCATTGCTTTTTCAACTCTCCATAATTTGGTAAACTAAAAACAAATGTTTACATTATAATTTCTGTAAAAAATTGTACTTACAGTACATATTCCAAAATAATAATAAATTATGAAAAGCAAAGCACTTAGCACATGAAATAAAATAAGAAAAATGTGGCACTGGTAATAACATATGTTTACAAAACGATAAAAACCCACTCTAACAACCAAAATTGTTTTCTTATTTTTTTCTGCTTTATAACTTAAATTAAGCATAATTTTACCACAAATCACTATCTTTTTAACATAATTTACGTTTTATTTTATATAAACACTTACTGATATATGGTACGAAATTCCTTCCTGTAATTTGTATGCGTATTTTTGCAGATTTTTACAAGACACTTCATTTTATTAAATGTTTCTAATTTGTATTACTAATATGATGCACTACACACAATCCACTAACTATTTTAATAATATTTTAATTATTTTTTAATTATTTTAATTAATATTTTCAAGATTTTTTAAGAACACAAAATTTAACGCGTCACTTTAAACAAAAACAAAAACTGGCTTGAGGGGTTTTTATTTTGAGATATGAGATCGCCATATGCATTTTTCATATAACCATCCTGCTCTGACTTGCTTCACAAGAAATAGCAAATTTTATATGCGAAAAAAGTTTACATTCATTCTAATAGGTATATAATTCAATGATATACACGGCCAATCCGCCGTTCCAAACGGCTACTCGAATTAAGAAAAATGTTTTTTCTTAATTTAAATAAGTGTTTATAACTCATTATGAAAATGATTTAAGAAAAGTTGATAAAAATGAAATAATAAATGTTGATTTAATATGTGCACTTCTTAATTCATTTTTAAAATATTTTAAGAAAAGCAAAAAAAACTGAAACGAAATATGTCTTTTTTAATTATTTAGGAAATGGTTTTTTGAAAAGTATTCAAAAAATACGTAATAGGTTACCTACTAATACATTTACTTCTCGTGAAAAATGTCTTTCTCATGTTTATTAATTTTATACTACAATATTTAAATACAATTTCGAATTAAAAATTAAATATAATATTATTTTTCAAATTTATTTTTATAAAATAATTCACAATGAAGTGTCATGTGTTAGCATTTTCCAAATTTTCAGTCATAGTAGTTACGGCGTTTATCCCTAATAAAAATAAAATGGTCACAGGTAATTCTCATACGAGTATATTTTCTAGAATGAATGAATTAAGTAACTAGAATTACTTTTCTAAAATAAATTAAAAAAAGTGGGCAAAACATGAAATAAAATAAATGTATTTTAAATCAATTTGGAAATGAATTAAGATAAATTTACAAAAAAATGAAATAACGTGTGCATTTTTATTCATATTGAAATGAGTTTATTTTTTGATGAAATTAATTTTTTAAATTCAGGAAATTTGTCTAAAATACAAATTAAAAAAAAGTGAAATTTTTTAATTCACTTAATTCAACTTTTCTTAATCTTGATTCGGGTAGCCGTTCCATGCTTTAATTCTTTCATCGTGATTCTTTCCTCTTCGACGACAACAAACGCGTGAAAAGTTGTAATTATTTTTGAACAAAAATCTTTTTAGTTCTACTGATTACTACTACAAAGATAAAATATTTAGGGGCCATTATGTTTATTTGTCATTTTTGAACTTTAGGTTACTTTTTTTTCGAGTTGTCTCGGAAAAATATTTTTTTAAACCAAGGTGCAGTTTACGCAGCAAAAATTTAACTTTTTTTACTATACGAATAACAAATAATTGTACACACATACATAAACAAATGCCCCATTTACAAGTAGAAAATTGTTTTCTTCTGCAAATTTTTGCAACTTGCATGTGCTATATAAAAATATTCAATATGCAAGAAAGAAATAAACATATATAGAAATGCCATAATTATTTTATAGGAAAATTATTAATATATTTTTAATTAATTCAAATGCGAAATTTATATTTTTGTCTACGGCGTCTATTTTTATTATGAATCCTTAACATTTATAAATATAAAATACTTTTTTTTGTTAATTTTAAAAATGTTGCCATAAAATACTAGGATCGAATATATTTTATGACAACACTTTCATATTTACAGTGGTTTTGGCGGTGTAGTGGCTCTAAAAATCTTCTACAAAATTTTGTTGGGATATATTTATTTTCTTGTCCCTCATGTGCAAAAAGTCAATGTTATATTTCTTTCATTTTGTAAAAAAAAAATGTTGGTCGCATGTAAATGGGGTAAAAGAAACACGCAAAGAAATAACATGTGGATGTCCATAGATTTTTTGAAGTGATGGAGTCACGACGAAAGAATCAAAATGGCTCATTTACACGCTTTCTCGGAAAAGTTGTAGCCAACACAATAAAAATTAATTCAGCTGTCAAAACAAAACAATTTGGAAAAGTGGCTTCAAAAAAGTCAAATATACAATTTTTCTCATAACATTCTAAAAATTAATTCGTTTGATTTCAATCGTACGGTAATAGGCCTGCTTGGTTTGAAGTACACTATGTATGGAATTTAAAAGGGTGGAAAGTTATTTTATTGTATCGAATTTCTAAGGTAGAACCTACATCGCACCAGTGACACAAATGGAAAATCAAAACTGTGGATTGTGCTTAAAGCCAGCAGAGGACAAACACAATATAAGTGTATTTGGCGAACAAGGCATACAATTAGGTATTGCATCGATTTTGTCGCATCATTTCTGGTTCGAAGTAAGAATCTGAAATAATTTTATTTATTTATTTCTCTACCCAGTTTACTTGAATTTCTAGATGAAGGAAAATGACAACAGCCCACAAAGTATTTGTACAGCATGTTGGCTCAATGTCGATAATTTTCACATATTCTACATGCAAATATACAATGCACACCACAAATTGGTTGAAAAATTGGATATTAAAGAAATAAAAATTGAAGAGCCAATCAATGAAATGATCAGTGAAAATATAAACACATATTTCGAAATAATGCCTGAAAAACTCGAAGATGCTGAAGAATGTGCCATTCTCGGAGATCATTTTGTAGATGATAGCACAGAAGACATCAAAAGTGATCATTGCGATTCTGCAACAAACGACAATGAAATGAAAGAACCGCTACCTATTAACGAACCAAAAAGTCCAGATGCAGTGTCAAATTTGCAAGCGAAACGCAAGAAAAACTTCAAACGTACAAAAACGAAGAGGAAGAACGAAGAAACTTATCAAATTGAACGCGAAGATCAACAAATTCGTGAATACTTTGCAATGGAATGTGAGCTGTGTTCGACAAAATTTCAAATTTTCCAAAACGTTAAATCGCATTATCGCACTTCTCACAACACGAACGGATATTTAACGTGTTGTGGTCGAAAATTTTTCAAGCGATGTTACGTTCTTCAGCACATCCAGCGACACTTGAACCCTGATATATTTAAATGTCACGTCTGCAATAAAACCTACTTGGAAAAACGAGGCCTTCAGAATCATATGAACACGCATTTACCGGTTACTGAGAAACCGTTTAAATGCGAGAAATGCCCTAAAGCATTTGCCAAAAATTTCCTATTAAAACAACACCAAATACGCCATGTATCCGACGATGAAAAACGATTCATTTGCGATGATTGTGGAAAATCGTTTGCTTCTAATTCTATACTTCAGTCACATAAGAGAGGGGTACACGAAGGTGCCTATGTCCACGTATGTGAAATATGTGCGAAATCTTTTAAAAGTAAATTATTTTATGAAGCTCACATGAAATCGACTCATAGTAACGAAACTATTCCAAAAGTTCAGTGCCAACTGTGCGGTACTTGGTTGAAACATGAGCACAGTCTGAGAAGTCATATGTTACGACATGCAGACGCGAATAAAGATTACACTTGTAAAATATGCGGTAAACAATCACCGAATCGTGGAGCTCTACGTAGCCACCAACAGTATGTGCACATGATTAGCCGCGCACATAAATGCAGTATTTGCGATAAAGCTTTTAAAAAGGCTATTGGCCTTAAGGAACACATGACAATCCATACGGGTGAAGTACTATATACTTGTCCGCATTGCCCCAAAACATTTAATTCCTCAGCCAATTTACATTCGCATCGCAAAAAAGTTCATCTGATCGAGTGGGAAGCAAATCGCAGGGCTAAAGTTATAAATTACAATGAAAAGAACGCATAGAAATATATCAGATGGAGGAAGCTTTTATTTCAATTGGATTATTATTACATAGATAATTAATAATTTAAATAAATTTAATGAAAATTAATTCAGTAATTTTGCTTCTGGATAAAATTCCTTTAGGACTCGGCTCAAACTATCCACTCCAATATTACTGCTATTTTTGGGATTCTCCAACAGCACAGTGTGCTTCTTGCTATTAACTTCGATATTAGCAAATTTACAGTACGGTTGGTTTAGCACTTTAACCGATTTAATTTCATTGGCATCGAAATTTTCTTTGTCAGTAACAATGATCAATTTCTTATTTAAATCACTTGTGATTTTATCGATTTCCTGTCCATTCGCCTGATAGTATTTGAGTTTCCGGCCATATAGACCATACAGCTTATCAACCTCATTTTTAAATTCATCAAACGTAATCAAAATGTTTTTACAATTTTTTAATAAAATTGTCGCTTCGTTCGATTTGTTACCGTATCGCGGTCGTGCCAACGAATTTAGAAGTAAATTACACCATTCGGTAGCCGGTGTTTTTATTTCCTCATCATTACAAATTATAATTTTTAATTGAATATTTTTCAATTCGGCAATTTCCTCAATTATAACGTTTTTACTTTGTACAGCCGGCACATAAAATTCGAACGTCGATTTGATAGTATGCTGAATAAAATCACGATGCGACAATGCCACCTTGTGCACCACATTAGTGGTATCATTCGTTTCGAAATATACGAAAACAGGATCGGTTGGAATCAACTGCGCTTTTTTCTTCAGTTTCTGAATGCGATTGATGATTTCGCGGGCTAAACCTTCTTCGATCAATTCCTCGTTTGGTGTCACATCCAATAACACCAACACTTCGTTATCACTGTGTGCCTCGAATTTGGATGAATTCTCATTATTGAACTGGAATATGACACGAATTTCTTCTGTGACAATCTCATGATTACAAATATTGAAATTGCCTCGTTTCATTCCCTCCTCAATTTCTGAATCCGTGAGATTTTTAATTGCTTGTGTTACTTGCTTGAAATCATTTTTCAAACGTTGCCCCAATATTTTGTGGTCTGGTTCCGCCCGCATCGTTACACCATATTTCAATTTATCGCTACTGAGTGTTAATTTTCGTACATTTAATTCTCCTAAAATGAACGTTTCAAGACTCTTAATATCATTCAAGTACTCTGACTTTTGGATGACAACGACCTCGGTTAAAGGATATTTAATGGGTACAGTTTTCCGATCGCGCATTACTCGGCCCAATTCGACGACGGCTTGCATGCGGGAAACGGCCCTCTCAATATCTACGTTTATTAAATTTTTATTCGGTGTTGGCATCATTAAGAAATGCACACTTCCTCTATGGGCGCGCTCATCTAACAAACGCAATCGTTGATACATAAATTCGGTAAGGAATGGAGTAAATGGAGCCATCATTTTAACCATATATGTTAATACTCCATAAAGTGTATCCAATGATGAAAGACAGTCCTCGACACCAAATTCACCCTTTATACGGCGACGATTCATACGTACATACCAATTTGTAAGCTGGTCAATAAACTTCGTCAGCCGCGGAACAACCGTATACAGACGATAAGCTTTCATTTCGCAACCGATAAATTCTAACAGGCTTTCTTTGAATGATGTAATCCACGTGTCCATTACATTGTTCGATCGGTTACTATGATGTCGCACTTCATCATAAGTGTAAATTTGCTTCTCTTCCTTTTCGAAACGATCGATATTTTGAAGCAAAAAACGTAGAGCGTTGTACCATGGCAAAAATACATCCTTTATAATATCCCGAACACCTTCCTCTTTAAAACGCAAATTTTCGGCTCGTACTACCGGCGAATTAATAAGATACAATCGCAATGCATCGGCACCGTACGCTTTCACAATATCTAACGGATCTGGATAATTCTTTTTACGCTTTGACATTTTTTGACCATCGCCGGCCAACACCAAACCATTTGCAATCAAATTTTTAAATGGTGGTTTATTGAATAGAGCAGTCGAAATCACCAGTAACGTATAAAACCAACCACGGGTTTGGTCAATACCTTCGGCAATAAAATCAGCAGGGAATGCTGAATTGAACTCGTTCAAATTTTCAAAAGGAAAATGGTTTTGAGCGTAAGGCATAGACCCTGATTCAAACCAACAATCAAATACTTCAGCTATCCGACGAAGAGGTGGTCCACCATTTTTCGATGGAATTTCGATGTGATCAATACTTTCTCGATGTAAATCCGTTATACGAACGCCAGATAAACGCTCCAACTCATCAATACTGCCTATACAAACAATTTCATCGCCGTTTGGAGTCATCCAAATCGGGATTGGAGTACCCCAATAACGATCTCGACTTATTGCCCAATCGCGGGCGTCGCGCAACCAATTACCAAATCGTTTCTCTTTTACGAATTCAGGGACCCAATACGTTTTAGAGCTGCATGATAATAAATTTTTCGACATATGTTCAACCCGCACAAACCATGAAGGTACAGCTTTATAGATTAATGGCGTATCTGAACGCCAACAGAACGGGTAACTGTGCTTTGTTTGACCGACAGACACAAGTTTTCCACATTTTTTCAAATACGTAATAATGTCTTTGTCAGCATCTTTCACATGCATACCTTTAAAATCCACCACAGGATCCATAAATCGACCACTTTCGTTCACTGGGCATACAATTTCCATATCCCGTTTTATAACACCGGCTGCTAGACAAACTCGAAAATCGTCTTCTCCAAAGTATGGCGATTGATGGACAACACCAGTACCCGATTCAGCTGTAACATATCCATCATTTAGTACTCTAAATGCGTTTGTCTTTTCTCGATAACATGCAAAATATGGAAATAGTGGTTCATATTTTAAATCTTTTAAATTCTTCCCGGGAAATTTCGATATAATCTCATATGTATCAGCCTTGAAAGTTGCTTCTAATCGGGCCTCCATTAGAATATATAATTTTCCCGAACTCTTTTCACGTATTTTAACATAAATCAATTCTGCATTTACACAAAGTGCTAAATTACTAGGCAATGTCCACGGAGTTGTTGTCCATGCAATCAAAGCAGCACCATCTTTATCGTCGAGCAATTTAAAACTGACAACAACACACGGATCTACGACCTCCTTGTAATTTTGACCCGATTCAAAATTAGATAGAGGAGTTGTACAGGCTGTTGAATATGGCATAACTTTAACGCCTTGATAAACCAATCCTTTCGAATACAGTTGCTTAAACACCCACCAAATAGATTCCATATACCACGGATAAAGAGTTTTGTAATCATTTTTAAAATCTAAAAAAAAAATCGAATTACACAATATCACCCAAAAGCGTTTTCATCAAATTACCAATCCAACGGCCCATCCGGCCAACAATTTTTTCCCATTCATCTGCATAGCGCATCACTATTTTGCGGCACTCAGCATTGTAAGCGGGTATTCCCATTTTCAACACATCGTCACGTCCCTTAATCCCGAGAGTCTTATCGATTTCGAACTCTACTGGCAAACCATGACAATCCCAGCCAAATCGACGCTCCACATGGTACCCCTGCGAGTACGCATACCGTGTGACCACATCTTTTATTGTTCCAGCTAAAATGTGGCCGTAGTGTGGTAACCCCGTTGCAAAAGGCGGGCCATCATAAAACGTATACCTAAAAAATATCATTTACTCCATTTCATAATATCGCAACAAAATTACAACACCCATTCATAAAAAAATAGTTATCAAGATTTCCGTGTAATCACTTATAACCTCACTTTCAAATTCATAACAAACCTACCTTGGTTTCCCTTTCGATAACTTCAAACTTTGTTGAAATGTGTCATTTTCAA